>CM052717.1:31320835-31382786 GCA_028551405.1 Uromys caudimaculatus | reverse complement strand
GCACAGAGGTGCAACCTACTGGAGGATAAGCAGAACAGTTTTTCCAAGCAGAGATTCTGTCTGATGAGCTCAGTGTTTATTATAGGAAAGCAGAGGTATGGAGAAGCACATGGAATCAATGCTTCCATTTTCATTTCAAAGCTGCTTTTGCATCTCTTGTAAAAGTATTGCCTTCATTTGTACAGATGGTCTCCAGGGGCTGAATTCCTGAACACCATAATGCTCAATGCTCAATCCCAGCATCTCTGTCTAATCAACAGAGTCCATTGCATTGAGGAAGACATTTGTGTGCTCTTCAGGAAGCATGTAGGACTGGATTATCAAGGGACATGATATATAGCTTAGTTATTGATTGATGATGAAATTACAGACACTGAAGATGCAGCATCAGATCTGTATAAGAGGTTGGATATGCACATAAGTGGTTTACTCAGGAGATATTCAGCTCTTCTTGGTTGAATGGAGACCCGTGATCTCTAGCTGTCTTTTGCATTGAACAATGGCTTATAAACAATTGCAACAACCCTGCCAGGTACACATAATGCAACAAGTATTTTGCATTATGGCTCATAACTGTACAGGGATTTTGGTTAATTTGATTGGAATGACTTAGCTTGCTCTACGGCAAGAACGTTTATTGTTTATCAGGAAGTCTTGCCCCAAATTAATAAGAATACAGAAAAACTGGAGTACAAGCAGAATCAGGATCTTGTCAGAACCCAGTTTTATCAAGTGAAGTCAATCCTGGTGTCTGTGGAACAAAAGAAAATAAAATGAATTGTGCGTGTGTGTGTGTGTGTGTGTGTGTGTGTGTGTGTGTGTGTGGTGTATGTGTCTGCATGGGTGCATGCACATGTGTGAAAGTGCATAGGAGGCCAGAAGTTGAAGTCATGTGTCTCCCTCTGTTTTTCTCTACTTCATTAATTGAGTCAGACTCTCCAGCTGAACTCAGAGCTCATGGATTCCTGCTAATGGAGCAAGCTTTGCTTGCCTCTCCATTGCTGGGATTTTATGTAGCCACTATATATGCCTGCCTTCCTTTTGTTTTTTTTTTTTTTTTTTTGGGGGCTCTGGGGATCTGAATCCAGTTTTCACACTTGCACAGCAAGCACCCTACCTACTGATCCCTTTTCCTATGCTAAACCAAACTGATATTTAAGCTATACAGTTTTGAGATAGTTATAAAATTCCTTGGACATGTTTAAGACTTAAAATTATGTTTTAGTATTTTATAGCTAACCTTTTGGAACGGGGCATAGAGTGTTCAAATTTGAGTAGTTGGTTTATTAGCCAATGGCAGTGCATCTGTGAAGAGATGGGAAGATAACTGGCTTCTGCAGTAACAACACGAATGCAGGCATGGGGTATTTTAAAGGGAACCCAGAGCACCGGCTTTTCCTTTAGGTCTAGAATGTTGGCTGGTAGACCCTGGTTATTGTTGTATGAGCTAGAGATGAGCTAGATGAACTTTAACCAAGATTTATGACACTCATTGGATGAGGATCACTGGAAGTAGCACCTAGATGTGACCAGTGAGGGAGTGCTTGTTGTGGTAGACAGAAGTGCAAGCGGATCAGAGGTGCACAGGAAATTGCCGAGTGGTCTGAGAGACAATAGTGGCTGAGCCTAGTGGATGGCTTCCATGTCCTTGGTAAAGAATCAGATTTATGGAACAAGGACCCTAATGCCAGCATCATGCATGGTAAAGGTTGTCTTAGAAGACATGGAGTCTGGATGTGTGTTCTATGTAGCTGAAGCTTCCAAGATAAGTCTCTCTCTCTCTCTCTCTCTCTCTCTCTCTCACACACACACACACACACACACACACACACACACACACACACGCACGCACACACACACACACACCTGCTTACATGTGTGCTAAGTCTGTCCCTTTGGAAGATGTTGTGCTATGTGAATCTCCAGTAGGCTCAACCCTCTGAACCTGGCTGATTGCAGACATGCAAGGCAGCCCGTCTCACCAGCTTAGCCTATCCACCTGGGTTTATCAGTCCTGAGAATAGTGCAGTTCCTTGAATGATTGGGGTTTCTCTAAATCGAGCCCTTCTGTAGGTTCCAGGCTAGATGGATGGACCTTTTCCAGGGTCTTAGCAAAAACAAGGAAGAATTTGTCTTCTGATTAATACTAAGATTCTCAAAGGACTCTAGTCAACCTAAAGCCAAGCAATGCCTTGGCTAAATAGTGACTTACTGTTTTTCAACAGTTTGGAGTAAATATTTCTAATGTCTTAATTCTAACAATTTACTTCGTTATAAGAAAAATTGGCGGTTAATGATTCCCTCTCCTTAAAAGATTAGTCTGGGGACTGGAGAGATAGCTCAGTGGTTAAGAGTGCTGACTACTCTTCCAGAGGTCCTGAGTTCAGTTCCTAGCAACCATATGTTGGCTCACAACCATCTGTAATGGGATCCAATGCCTTCTTCTGGTGTGTCTGAAGACAGCTACAGTGTACTCAGATACATAAAATAGAAAAATAAGTCTTTAAAAAAATAGGATTAGTATGTTTTTTCATTTAGAGAGACAAATGAATACATTTTAAATAAATATTTCCTAAACATAAAAATTAGTAACCAGTGTCTATGTTTCTTCTTTCTTTCTTCCTTGTGTGTGTGTGTGTGTGTGTGTGTATGTGAAACAAGCCCTCACTGTTTATCTCCTGCTCAACTAGTTTGCTCTGTCTCTATAGATGGGCCTGGTCTTGAACTCACAGATATATGTCTGCCTCTGTCTCCTGAGTGCTGGGATTAAAGGTGTAAGACACCACCCAGACTCCCGATATTTCATATGCATTCCATTTTTCTTCTTCCTCTAACTATGTATTTCCATAAAAATGAGAAAATTATTTGAATCTTTGTATTTAATATTTGTATAGTGTATGTGAATGATCAGAAACTGGTTCATAATTTTAAGTATTACAGACATAGCTCGGATAATATAGCTATTTTGAAACAACTCTTTCTCACAGAGTATGTTTTTTATACCAAAAGTAAGTCTTCCTTTTATTTTTTAAATTTTTAAAACATTTTTTTATGTGAGCGTTGATTGATGGTTATGTGTATGTACACATATACATGATGATTAGGTCACAGGAGTATTTATCACTTTTTAATTTGTTGCTCATAACTGGCGCTTCTTCATGGCACACTCCATCCTTATCTGTCAACAGGGCCCATTTGGAGGCCAGTGCTGAGAAATGGAACAGGTTGCTGGCGTCTCTGGAAGAGCTGATCAAATGGCTCAATATGAAAGACGAGGAGCTTAAGAAACAGATGCCCATTGGAGGGGACGTCCCTGCCCTGCAGCTCCAGTATGACTACTGCAAGGTAAGTCCGACATTTCTGTTCATTTTCTAAAAAATTCAATTTTGATAAACACATTGAAGTTCTAAAAAACATGAAAATTGAAACTAATTACCACAGCGTTCCCCTATCTTTGACCTCTAGTTGTTGGTGTTTGGGCCTCTTATTTAATTACATTCTCTGTTTTCATGTTTCATGTTCAATGGTTTGTTCATATTTAGCTGAAGTTGTTCATAGCTCAACCATCTAAATGTTGCTTCTAGCTTATCATGAACTTCATCTAACTCTCTAGTAGATTTCTTTGGATATCAGTATATCGGAAAAAACTTTACAAGTTATCCTTTATTTTTATCTATGTGTGGATGCATGCATGCATGTATTTTAAAGGTAAGATCTTGGCCTAGTCTAGCCTCAGACTTACCATGTAACCTAAACTAATCTCAACCTTGTATTGATCCTTTGGCTTCAGCCTCCCAGTGCTAGGATTACAGGGGTGTGTTTGCTGCTCCATCTAACTGTAACTAATCCAGGATTGTAAAAGTCATGGCGTCAGAAACAGTTTCAATGTAGAGCTGGGGTTGGCGGTATGCCTTTGATTCCAACACTCAGGAGGCAGAGGCAGGTGGATGTATGTGAGTTTGAGGCCAGCAAAGGTGACGTACTTAGACCCTAGCTCAAGTAAATGAATAAATAATATTCCAAAGTAGTTCTAATGATAACAGCTGTAAAATGTGAGCTTTTCCCACTGGTCCCAAGCTCCTGGAATGACAACTCTCAAAACTCCAAATATATCTGCAAACATCTTGGTCATAAGCTTTGCTTTGTTCTCCAGCCACTTCATAATTTATATCCTGTTTGTTCTCATCTAAGTCCCACCACGTGACTGGCTACCCCTGCTCAGGGGCTCATGCACCCGCCCTCTGTCCTCCCCAGGGTGGACAGCTCTCTCCCTGCCTTGCTCTATCCCAGAATCCTTAGTCCTTTCTGCCTCTGGATGTCCCATTTTCCATTCTACCCTTTCCTATAAGCCATAGGTTTTTTTATTGACAAGCGATACATCCATACAATACACAAGATATTCTCTCTATATATAGCCTGGTGGGTAGAACACTTGCCCAGCTGCTGGAGATTAAAACAAAACAAACAAAACCTGAAACATCTTGTTCATTAAAGTTAAAAAGGTAGAGAAAATCTGTAGGGCATATTTCAGTCCTGTATCAAATGAATATCACAGTGTGAAACAAAAGATCATTTTATGATCTTTTTATGTTTTATTTTCTTAAACTTAGCTTTTCCTCTGAGCTACATTTTCTTCTGCACAGACATCCACCTCTACACACACTGTGTTTCCATTCTGACAATGAACAATTAATCCTGAAATGTCATCTGACACGTCCCTCAGCCGTTAGATTTTTAAATATCTTCTCCTAGTCCAAGTTCCATTAATTTATTTATACCCTTTTATACTCTTTTCTCATATATTGACTATCATTTAGTTCTGTTGTATTTTTCCTATCCATATGCAGTGTGAATTCTAAGCCTGTGCATTTCAATACAATATTGTGTACTTGTTCCCAGTTGGAAGATGAATGCAAGCACATGTTCCTGAGGGAAGATACCATCTATTACATAAGATGTTCTGACAGATATTGATAGGACCTTGAATTTTATTTTGACCCTTGTGCTTAGTGAATAAAATTACTATTTCAATAGAAAGAGAACATGATAGAGAGATAACCCTGAGAGAGAAAGACAGAGACATTGTTGGTCTATAGAGCTATAGAATAGCAGTGGCTTTTCAGTTAGTGACTTTATGAAATCACTGTTCTCTCTCTGTCTCTCTGTCTGTCTCCCTTTTCCTCCTCCCCCTCCTCCCTTCCTCCCCCTCCCCCCCTGGTTGAGACAGAGTTTCTGTGTAGTCCTGGAACTTGCTGTGTGGAGCAGGCTGGGCCCAAACTCACATAGATCCTCCTGCCTCTTCCTCCTGATTTTTCAGCTTTTTTCTGTATTTTTGATTGTTTCCTTTCTGTGGGTCAGGGTATTGGTGAGGAAATCAAGTAACACCAAGTTTTTCAAATAATATTTAATGTTCTACATTTGTGATAAATCCTGCTTATGACAATGTCTCACTAGCTTTGAATAAAAACTCAAGTCTTAGGTGTGATCTTATTTTTCTCACAGAACCTTGGTCTCACCACAGCAGTTCCTGTTGGCCCTCCCACTCAGTCCTGACTGTTTTCCTAAATCTGACTCCCAGTACTGTTGCCTAATATTGGGGCCTATTGCACTCTATCTCACAGCACTGCCTGAGTTACTCTGTTTTAATTCTTTAGCCTCTGGTGTTGAAACGATCGAGGCAATGCTGATAATGATGGCGGTAATAATGTCCGTTCCTTTACTCTGCAAGAGGTTATGAGCAACAGACAGACACTGTGTATGATTCTTGTCACCGATGAGTCATCCCTGAACAAAAAACAAGTTTTTGTAGCTGGGAGTGTTGCTCAGTAGTGGAATGTTTCCATCATGTGCAAGGCTCCTGATTCATCCCCACAACTACAAAATAAATATAGGAAGATGTTAGCGAGATCGCTCAGTGGTTGGGAGGACTCGCCCAGGTTTGGTTACTAGCACCCACATGGATGCTCACAGCCAGCCATAGCTTAACTCTAGTTCCAAGGGATCCAATGTCATCTTCTAGCCTCCCTAGGCACCAGACATGCATGTAGTATATATATACATAACATGCACTCACACATATAAAATAAAAATTAATAAATCTGAGAAAAATCAATAAATAACTCAACATCCAGTTCTTGACTGAGATGGCATGAAGTGAAAAGAACAATTAGTTTTTGCTCTTTGTTTTGTTTTTTTTTTATTTAAAATACATTTAAAAAGAGAAAAACAGGATTGGTGACTGCCTTGAATACAGGGGACGAAAGGGGGAGACTCAAGTGTGTCATAGGACAAATATTTTTGGACAGAGCAAATGAAAAGCAGAAATATCATTTAAACAATGGGAAAAAACTCAGAGAAAGCAGATGGAGAGGAAATCAAGGACCTGAGTTTTGACATGGTAAGCTGCCCGTGCCCATTTGGGAGCTGAGCAGGCAAACGACATTAGAAGAAAGGCTAGAGGTAGAGAAAAAGCAAAGCTGTATTGCATAGATCAGCTATAGGATTGGACGAAGCCTCACTAGGAGTGAGTGTAACTAGAAAAATGATGGGTAAGAAATGAGGAGTGAGGAATCCACATTTTACAGGCCAGGAAGATGAGACCAAGACTGCAGTGCAGTCGAAGCCAGAGAGCAGAGTCTAGGATACCAACTAGGACTGTGCAGAGCACATTGTGAATCCAAGGATCTAATACTGCTGAGGAACTGAGTAAAAAGAGGACAGAACATCACACATCCCGATGGCAGTCCCATTGCCTCAAACAAGACTGAGTTTAGTGGCATGATAGAATTTGGAGCATGATTGGAGTAGATTCCAGAGAGCATATAAGCAAAAATACAGGAATTTATTTGAGAATTTGTTTTACAAGAAAGAACAGCGTATGAAAGAGTATGTGCAGCAGGAATATGGAACCCAGTAATCATTTTATAAAGATGGAGTTTGATTCTCTGGGCTGATGGAAATGACTTTGAAAAGCAGAGAGAAGTCAATGATAGTAGAGAAGGTCAGAGGAAGAAAGGGCCAGGGAATTGGTTTTATGCAGGAGGAAGGGGAGCTGAACCATCTTAATAGCAAAATACATGAAATGTGTAGGCAAGAATGGGAGGGGTTTGGTGGATTTGAGTTTGGTAACATGAAAGTGTTATCAGTGAAATGAAAAACGAGGTCACCAACTGAATATAAGAAGAGTGCTAAAGACGTAGCTTCAGTGGTAGACTATTTGTCTAGTATCTGAAGCCCTTCAGTCCCAGCACTAGGCTGGGGAGTAGGTAGGGGTAGGAGGAAAAAGATGTGTAGATTTGAAGAGAGGAGAGGCAGAAAATCGTCTAAAAGTGGATTAAAAGGAAGTTAACCTAGGATGCTTTCTCAGCATGACAGGCCAACATTTTATGATGACTTGATATTGGTAGTCACGAATTACCCATTGGGCTGACTGATTGTTCCAGGTGGGAGACTGGTGCGTAGGGATGGCTTGTAAGGGAAGCAGATGCTAGATAAAGGATGTTTATAGGACAGGCTATTGTCAATGCTAATGCTTAGTGTTTTCCTGTGAAAGTGATTTGTACAAATAGGGTCTGGAGCAAGGTCCTTGGCTAAGCATCTGATGGCGCTCCGAGAGGCCAGGGTTGTGGCTTCTGTGTGGATATCAGAACCAAAGTGAAGAGGAGGGCAAGCCCTTTGTCAAAAGGATGACCGAGAAAGATGGGCCGTGGTGGCACCGTAGAAGATTCTAACCTAGAAAGGACATTTTACACATTTCTTCTGGTCATGTGTGTTGAACTGTGTCTGTGTCCCAGCACCATTCCCAGTGGTGTGAATACATTCTTTCGTATTTTTTACTTTTGTTTCTGCCTTGGGTGCTTTATTCTCTCCAGTGTCACCTTTCCAGGCTTAAATTGATGGGTGCTATTATAGTGGACTTGCTACCACCTTTTCACTGTACAGTTTTCTTTACCTACCTTCTGATAGGGTAAAAAAAATAAGCAGTAAAATATTTTAAGGACTAATGTTACATGTAATAATATATTCTCACTAAATTAATAATATTTATTTGTTGAGAAAAATAATTCATAAAGTTTAATAGAAACAAATCACTGCTTATCTATTTTGCTATAGAATATGCCCTGATACAGAGCAGTGTGCACGGGTAAAGATCCTATGTTGATCATTGCCAATGCAGAAAGATTACCAGATTCACCGGTTCACTCAGGGTGGCCTTCATACTTTCGTTCATAAGTATAGCAATTGATATCACATGGCTTTATCGCTATGAATTTATACAGGAAGGGAAACTCAAGAGGAGAAATTAAGGCTTAAACCGGATTCTTCTATATTTTCTCCCATATTAGGTTGTGCCATTTGCAATTGTGTTGTGAACAGAGGTGTGAAAAGTAGGGGTGTGTTGACTCCTTCCTTGGTGTGGGATACAAATGTGCTGGGTAGACAGTCAATCTGTGCTGCTATGGGTGCAGGGTTCATGGGATGGCATGAGGAGACACAGCAGGATGCCCAGATGCACGTTAGTGTGGCTGAGAGATGCTAGCAGGCATCACTTTTGAGGAGATGGTAAGGGAGGAGCTGGAGCTGAAAGGAGAAAACCTTCTTCACGTCACAGCTGGCTTTGTCACTGTCCTCCTGGGTGGCTATTTGGACATTATAGTAAGAGACAGGAAATTGGCTGGCTCGTAACACATCAGTCATCAGTCACTTATCCGCTAGAGTTCTGAAGGCTGGAAATGCAAGATCAAGGAACCAGGAGATTTGGTGACTGGTGGTGATCTGCTCTGGTTCAGAGAGTATCTTTCTCTGTCTGTGCGTGGTGGAAAGGGCTCCTTCCTAAGGGAGTGAACTCCACGCTTGAAGCCTCCCCCCTCACGATCTGTTCACCTTCCAAGCCCTATGCCTCCTACTGCTTTGCAGCTTTTAGGGATGTAAACGTTCAAACCATGGTGAGTACCCACCTCCTGTGCAGAATTATTCCAAATGAAATAATGTGACTGACAATGATTTTCAAGAATGTGAAGCACCATAGGACCGTATGTCATTTTACGCCATCATGTGTATTCTGTCAAAAGCTGCTTTCTTTTCCAACAACCAAGAGTAATTTTTAAAATTATGTAATTATACATATGGTGCAGATGGGTATAATTATTATTAGTTTATGTTAATATAAGTGCACATGATTAGAGTTAGAACATAATCATTATGCATTAGGACAATGACAGCATAATTTAAAGAAGTGTGTTGTGTTGGATTATTTTTTTTTGTCCAGCAGAAGTGACTCGTTGGGGGAGGGGTTTGTTTTGACTCTCTGTTTCCTGTTGGGGAATAACACCATTCATAGTGGAATGAGTGGCCCCTGCTCGTGGCAGTGGTAACCTAAGCACTTTGCTTCTTTCTAAGCAGATGAGGAAACTGAGTGCCCTGGATCACTGAGCCATCCCTTCCATAAGGCACTGGGGTGAGAAGAGGCTTGCAGGTATAATCTATCATCCTTCTCGGGAAGCCAGAGCAGGAACTTAAGACAGAAACCTGGAGGCGGGAACTGAAGCTGAGACCAAGGAAGAATGCTGCTCACTAGCTTGCTTGCTGGCTCAGCTACCTTTCTTAGATAGCCCAGGCTCACATGGTGTAGGCAGTGGATAGGGTCTTCCTATAACATTTAGCAACTAAGAAAATACCCCATAGGTGTCCTTCCATGAGAGTCTGAGGGAAGTGGTTCCTTCATATTAGTCCAGCTATGTCGAGTTAACAAACCAAGATTTTCCATTGCACAGAGAGCTTGTGTCTGAAGTAGAGCTGTCCTGGGATACTCCAGTCTGTGCTACTGGGCTGCAAATCTGAAAGCTTCTAGAACCTCCCTAAATAGTACCACCAGCTAGTGCCCAAGTGTCCACACATTATCCTGTAAATGTAACTTTTATTCTCCTGTAATTGTTGTCTCAGAGGCTTACTGCTAATCTAGGCCTAGTCCTGAAAGCTTTTAGCTTCTGTACAATCTTATTTAGGTCTAGAAAGTTTTCAGCCTCTGAGACTTACTGCTGGATACACTCACCCTTTCTAGTTCTTTCTGACCTCTGATTTAGTCTAGCTTCTCTCAGTTTCTTACTGAGTGGCTCTACTTGGCCTCTTACTAACTTTAGCAGTGTGTTCTAATCTTCTGGCTCCTTCTCATTCTCTGGCTGGTTCCTTCTTCAATGTGTCTCTAAAACTCTCCCGGTAAAACTGCTTCCTTCCCCTCTCTCTGCACTGCTCCTTAAGTAGCTCCATTTTCCTCTCTCTACACCTGAGACTCGGGTATAAATCTCTCTCTTTTTCATCACTTTGTCTGCCACTCAATTAGGCATCATTTCAAACATGGGTGTTTCCTTCAACAAACTAATTTTTAAAGATGTGTGCTAAGGACTGAGCCACACCACAACTAGATATAGGTTTTTTCAGTAAAGAGCCAAATATCAGGGTTCACAGTGTGATTAAGTATCCTGCAGTGTGATCCTCCGGAAGATGGTGCACACTGAAGCCCTAATAGCTGTCTGAAGTTACTCACCTTTCTTCTGGAACACCACCATCATGTGACGAATTTCTGACAGCTGAACTATGCGGTCAAGCAATTCCCTTAAAGTTAGTCTTTTACAGGTGTGCTGCCAGGCAACGTTTTTAAAAAGCCCCCTTTCTCCAATTTCACATTCTTCCTATCAAGAGAAATCTTTACTTACTGCATGTACACCTGTAACTTAGACTTACCAGTTGTTAGAAGCTCAAGGACACACTCACTGCGTAGAGGAAAATGGAGGAGTACAGCTTAGCTTGATGAAGTCTGAGCAGCCATCTTTCACTTCCACTTCCAAGATATTCAGCATCTTCCTGTTGTGTGCTTGGTAGTTACTAAGACACTGGTGCAGAGACCAGATGCAGCCCCTGGGTTTTTTTGTTTTTGTTTTTGTTTTAATTTTAATTCTTTGATGCTTTATTTATATATCAAATGTTTCCCCCTTTCCAGGTCTCCACTTTGGAAACCACCTATCCCCTCCCCCCTCCCTCTATGACAGTGCTCCCCCACCCACCCACCTGCCCACCCACTGGCATCTTCCCTCCTTGGCATTCCCCTATACTGGGGCCTCTAACACCCTCAGGCCCAAGGGCCTCTCCTCCCCCTGGTGGCCAAACAAGGCCCTCCTCTGCCACATATGTGGTCCAAACCATGGGTCCCTCGATGTGTATTCTTTGGTTGGTGGTCCAGCCTCCAGGAGCCCTGGGGGGTCTGATCAGTTGACACTGTTGCTCCCTTCATGGGGCTGCAAACTCCCTCAGCTCCTTCAGTCCCTTCTCCAACTCCTCCATCTGGGACCTCACACTCAGTCTAACGGTTACTGTGAAGTGAAACTTGGATATTCCGAACTTTTGGGCTAATATCCACTTATCAGTGAGTACATACCATGTTCATTCTTTTGTGACTGAGTTACCTCGCTCAGGATGATATTTTCAAGTTCCATCCATTTGTCTGCAAATTTCATGAAGTCATTGTTTTTAATAGCTGAGTAGTATTCCATTGTGTAAATGTACCACATTTTCTGTATCCATTCCTCTGATGAGGGACATCTGGGTTGTTTCCAGCTTCTGGCTATTATAAATATGGCTGCTATGAACATAGTGGAGCATGTGTCCTTATTACATGTGGGAGCATCTTCTGGGTATATATGGTCCCTGTGTTGTGCAGGGGAGAGCTTGTGTGTTCCCATTCTCTGTAGTAAGAGAGCATTCAGGGAAGAGCTATGGCAGGACTGTGACATACCCATTCATGTGCTTTCCCCTGCTTGCTGCCTGGCTGCCCATCTTGTTTCTTTCCCCTCACCTTCTTTGTTCTTGCTTACACTGCACATGGACGTTGAGTTCATGGACACCTTTATTTCCAAATTCCTCTTTAAAGGACTTAGAACTCTATTTATAGCATTACAGAGCAGAATATGGAATGATTTTTTTTAAAACAATGTTTTCACAGATATGTTTTTAGCATCGTGAAAAATGCATTGGTTTTTTCCCCCTCCCTCTTTTAGGTTTTCTATTTTAAAGTGCAAGGTTGAGGTTTTTTTGGGGTTTGTTTTTTTTTTTGTTATTGTTGCTTTTTAGGCTTCAATTTTCCTGATAAAGTTTTTTTTTAAAAAAAATCTTCCTAATTTAAAAGAACTTTTAAGCTTCCTGGCATATGAATGAATGATTTAATAATACCCTTCCGAAGCATTTCTTTGATAATAGAATTACCAGTTTGTTCACCACCCACGCCTTATATGTTAAAGTTGGTGCCTGTGTCCAGAAAGCAGTAAAACTCTACACCTCTGTGGTATGTTTCAATAGTTCCTATTCCCCAGAGATCTGTTCTTGTGGTTTGTTTGGATGCATCCAAAGGAAATCCTATTCATTTAAAATTTGGCTCTGAGATCTCCAGTTAGAACGGTATTATAGGATTATGCTTTAAATCATTCCTTGTCCAAACATCTTGCAACTCTAGGTAAAACATTAAAAAGCAGAAAACCACCCGTAGCTTAACTATGCTCTAAAAGGAGAGAGCATACAAGAAACTGAGAGCTACCGTGGCCTACAAGAAACAAAGTAGCCAATGAGGTTAATGCTCCTGGAGAAGCGGGAAAAGACTTGCAGGAAGATGAGCCAGACTGAAGGGCTGGGGCAATGTTTCTCCTCTAAGCCTGTCTCTCCTTGCTGGTGTGAGCCATCTATGGATGGAAATCTTTCCACTTTTTAGTATAAATGCTAGATCATGCTATAGTTTTCTGGATGATGTGGTGTGTTGATACCAATGTGATTGGGCTTGTTGGTGAACTGTCTGGTCTGTGACTGGGTACGAGGTAGAATACTCCGCATGGGAAAGCTCGTTTTTTCTCTTGTAATTGTTGAGAGTCTGTGCATTCATTTTGTTTCTGTTGTTGTGATCAAAGGCCCTGACAAAAAGGGACGTAGGAGAGAAAGGGTTTATTTGAGCTCACAATTCTAGGTTATAGTCCATCATTTTAGGGATGGGACATCAAGTAACCAGGAACCGGAAAGCAGTGAATCCTATCTTACCCACAATCAAGAGTAGAGAGAAATGCTTTAATGTAAAAATTAGTACTACTCTTCTCTTTCTTTACTGTTGAGTGATTCACAACCCAAGCCAAGGGAATGGTATAGCCCACTTCATGCCGGGCATTCCCTCATCAATTAATGTAATCAAGGAAATGTCCTATAGGCGTGCCCACAGGCTGACGGAATGTAGACAGTTCCTCATTGAAATGTTTTCCAAGCTTATTGTAGACTGCGTCAGACTGGCAGTTAAAGCTGACCGCCGGAGTCCGCGTCGGTCGAGTCCGAGTTGGTGGAGTCCGAGTTGGTGGCTTTGGTTCACTTCCATCTTAACTCTCTATAGGGAATAAGAGCTATTTCAGGGAAATACAACTCCATTAATATATATTAACCATCCAACACAGCCCACCAGTGTTGTCCCCGCCTCTCCACTCTCTATGTAGTATCTAAACTTAACAGACTGGGGAGACAACACCATCATGTTATTTTCATATATATCCTTTAAATATTGAAAAAAATAGCCACCATATAACTTTTAGTGTCTTAGAAAATGAGTGAAGATTGCTGAACGTTCCTCTCAGTGACTTTAATTAATTAACCTTTTTTGCCTCACTTTGAGTTTTCAGAAAGCAGATGATTTATATGCAACTTCACTATCAACATGTCATCCAGTCAGTGAGTTCTTACAAAGCACCTATGTTGTGGGAAATATTTAAAAATGAATCCATGCTACTGCCGGCAACTCTCTGCCCCGATGGGTGAGTTGGCCATGCACTGACAGGCAATGACCAGCCTGTTCTTATCTAGTAGAGACTTTCTGACTCAGAGCTCCAAAATCTCTCCACCCAGCTCACTAGGTTCCCATTGGTGGGTCACTACCTCGCCAGCCCCTTGCTTCCAAACTCCCAGTGCCTTTTGTGGTACACATCAGACAGACCCACGCTTTGCCACTGTACCTTTCTCTCTTGAACCCAGTTGAACTGCCTCGTGAAGGAAAACACCACACAAACTTAGTTCAGAAACAATGGTAACTCAATCACTGGGGGCATCAACTAGAATCCTAATCTTGTAAGCCATATTAAATCTAAATCCTCCAGTGGTGAATCCTGGTGAACTTGCCATATAAGCTAGGAAACACTAGTAACTATCGTGTCCTCTTGTTCTCCCCGTCCAAAAGCCACTATCTCTCTCCCTGCCTCCTCTCTTCCTCTGTCCAACCTGGAAGTCCTGCCTATTTGCCCAGTGACTGGTCCCTTTATTCATTCTGGGGAAGGTTCACAATAAGTCACCTGTGTTCATGATGCATTCCTCTTCCAGACAGCTCCTCCTGGGAAAGCAGAATTAACATCAAAATACAGGCAGTACCAGGGCCATCCACAACACACCTACAGTGTGGATAGTGTTGATATTAACTTCAGATACTCAAAAGTTGCCTACAGTTGCATATGCAGTTTTGAATATTCAATTTGCACTTTATTTTCACAGCAGTGTAAATACTGAGTTATGCATAGGTAATTATCAGAGCTCTAACATGCTTTTCCCAATAAAATGCATGTTGGTTTTATAAAAGCCAATCATCAAGAATGATTAAATTGCATGATTCAGGTATAATTTCCTGGTGTGTGTCCTTTCCCTCAGGGTTACTTTGCCCTTTGCCTAACTCAATTTAATTTCTTATATCCAGACCTCATTATGTAAGAGTCAGGACATTTGGGCCTTAAACCAAATTGCCAAGATACATAAGAAAATTTACTCGTTAAAGTAACAGATTCTAATGTCATTTTAAAACCTCCACTGGTGTGGACACACATGTCTTTAATCCCAGCACTCAAGAGCCAGAGGTAGAGGTCAGCCTGGTCTACATGGTGAGTTCCAGGCTCGTCAAGGCTACATAATGAGACCCTTTCTCAAAAACCAAAAAGCTACAACAAAAATAAAATGTCAATACCTCCTTGTTAAATTTGAGTTCTGTGCCTTTGTGTGTGTGTGTGTGTGTGTGTGTGTGTGTGTGTGTGTGTGTGTGTGTGTGTGTTATAGTTCTCCTGTCAATCTGAGATTGCCTATAAACCTGTAATGTTGAGGTCTTCCTGTGTGTTATGAGGTTTTTCTATGGTAGTAAATTAGTTATTTTCTGATTGGGTTGAGGAGTCCCCATGCATGTATATTATACACACCTCTGTGTAACATCCATGTTGAGGTTAGGTACAACCTTGAGTATCAATTCTCAGAGAGCCCTTCCTTCCTTCCTTCCTTCCTTCCTTCCTTCCTTCCTTCCTTCCTTCCTTCCTTCCTTCCTTCCCTCCCTCCCTCCCTCCCTCTCCCCTCCCCCTCTTCTTTTTCTACCTTTTGGATCAAAGTCTTTCACTGGCTAGGGTGGTTAGCCAGTGAGCCTCAAGGTTCCATGCAGCTCCCCCTCCCTCCTGGGTTCTGGGTTACAAGTGTCTGCCCCACTGTGCCTAGCTTTTAAAAAGTAGATTCTTCAGAACAAGCTCCAGTCCTCATGTGTACAAGGCTGTAGAACAAGCTCACACCCTTGAGTGTGCAAGGCCATTGTGAGCACTACTCTACAAACTTCAGCCAAATGGTCTAAAGTTAAAGAGGAAAATTCAAAGTGCCCCTCTGAAATGTGCAATTGTATTGCTTTCCTTTTCAGAAACACACTCCCCCCCCCCCCATCTGTTGGTAGACCAGTTACCCACAGGCAGCCTGAATCAGCTTTCTAAAGGAGCCATCCCTACTCCCTGTTAACCTTTCACATGGCTATAGGTGATCATCTCTTCTAAGTTTGGGAGCGATAGATGAATCTTCACCCCCAAGAGCTGGGGCTCACACAATATCTATGTTAAGAGAGACAGGGGGCAGCTTAAGGGCTGTTAGGTTGGTGATGAACTAAAGAGTGTGGCCATTCTTGGGCACGAAATGACCTCTGTGAAACCAGCCACCTGCTTCCAGGTGAACCACTTCTAGGATCTCTGTAGCTTAGTAACAGTTTACTTTGTGTAACAGCTCATTTCTTCTTTCAGCTTCCATGTTGAGTCTGAGAGTTGACATCCTGTGTTAGGTTCTGTGGTGGTTTGGATATGCTTGGCCCAGGGAGTGGCAACTATTATTAGGAGGTGTGGCCTTGTTAGAGGAAATATGTCACTGTGGGGGTGGGCGTTGAGGTCTCTGATGAATGCTCAAGTCTGACCAGAGTCAGTCATCTTCTGTCAGCCTTTGGATCAAGATGTAGAACTCTTGGCACCTTCTTTATCACTTTGTCTTCCTGGACACTGCCATGCTCCTGCCATGATGATAATGCACTGAACCTCTGAATCTGTAAGCCAGCCCCAACTAAATGTTGTTCCTTATATGAGTTGCCTTGGTCATGGTGTCTCTTCTCAGCGATGGAAACCCTAACTAACATATTTCACTAGAGGGTCCTGTATTTTCACAGAATACATTGCCTAGCAGCAGGCTTGAGCTTCACAAGAAGATAATCATTGTCTAAAGCCATGTAGTAGGAACATGAGCGCACACCCAGGAAGCATAGATGCTGCAACTGTGTGCTGTGGCTGATAAGGCAAGGGTTTAAGAAGTCCTAGAGTAGAGTCCATAATGTAAGAAGTCCTTAAAGAATGTTATCCAGGCCGGGCAGTGGTGGTGCATGCCTTTAATCCCAGCACTTGAATGGCAGAGGCAGGTGGATTTCTGAGTTCGAGGCCAGCCTGGTCTACTGAGTGAGTTCCAGGACAGCCAGGGCTACACAGAGAAAGAAACCCTCTCTCAAAAAAAACCAAAAAAAAAATGTTATCCAGGTTACTGCGGTGAAGATACTGCATGCTAGTGGTTGTTTCTCGTATGCATTCAGTGTGGTACTGCATTCCTCCCTGTAGCCCAGGGGTTCTCAACTTTCCTAATGCTGCGGCCATTTGAAACAGTTCTTCATGACATGATGACCCTCCCTGCCAACTGTAAAATTATTTCATTGCTACTACATAGCTGGAATTTTGCTACTTTTGTGAATCATAAATATGTGTTCTGATGGTCTTAGGTGACCCCTGTCAAAGAGTCATTCGACTCCCAAAGGGGACAAGTCACAAGTTGAAAATGGATGCTTTAGCCTAATACTGAGAGCAAAGCTCAAGGAGAAGAAACTTGAATGTTAGCACCTAACAGCCTCTGATGAGAAAAGCTCCTAATAGATTTGCTGAATTAGAAGGATGCAAGTGTGTGTCTGTGTATGTGCATGCGTGTGTGTGTGTGCGTGTGTATGTGTGTCTGTCTGTGTTCAACAGTTCAGAGGAAAGACTGGTTTGTTACTGTGACAAGTTGGAGAGTCCTGTCTTGCTCTTAGCATTCATACTTAGTATTCCGATTTCGCCTTTATTTTTGATGTCAGTGGGGTGGAACCAAAATGAATTTATACATTTAACTGATCATTTAGGGACATTAACCAAAACTTTTATGGCACTGTGCACAGTGAAGGAGAATTAAAAGAATTTTTTTGCCTGCATACCAATGGAGCATAATCCCATTTTTCTCTTTTTTTTTCTTTGAGTTTTATTAGTGCTATCAACTTTAACGACTCTCTGGCCTTCTTTGCTACCATATAAAATGTCTTAGATCCATACATGCTGATTTAGCTTTGAAAGCAAGTGGGGAGGAGGAAGGGAGTAAATTATATTCTAGCGGATTCTCCTTCTGTTTGTATCATTTTTTTTTTTTCTATCTCTATTCTCCAGTAAGCCATGAAGTTCTTTTGAGAACCAAAGGTTAAAGAAACCTGCTGTACCAACACTGCCTCTAACCTGCTCCAGTTCAGATGCCCCATGTCCATGCCAGCTACTAGGGCCCCCATCTGCTCTCCCAGTGCCAGGTCATGGGAAGGGCTCTCCATGTTTTGTTAAATGCCTTACTGTTAGAGTGAATGTCCAAATATTCAGATAAGTGACTTGTAGTTTCATTTTGCCTTGGAGTTTGCTGTTTTGCAGTTAGATCTGTTGGCATCAAAAATATTTATGTAAGCCAGGTATCGGTGGTGCACGCCTTTAATCCCAGCCCTTGGGAGGCAGGGGCAGGTGGATCTCTGTGTGTTTGAGGCCAGCCTGCTTTACAGAGTGAGTTCCAGGACAGCCAGGGCTATACAAAGAGACCCAGTCTCAAAAGACAAAACAAAACAAAAAACAAAAGAACCAGCCAGTCAGCCAGACAAACAAATAAAAGTACATTATGCTTCGACATATATAAACCATAATATTTTAAAAGTAATGAAAGACTCTGAGAATGTACTTCAGGGGTATTCTTTCTCCTCAGGTCAGCCATGGTCCTCACACTGAGTTATGTGCCTCTTGTCATAACCTGTTAGGACAACAATGTTGGATGTTAGTGTTGGCTGAGTCTTGGGCTTGGCCCACACTTGGTCCTCTCTACTTGACCTCTAGGGTACCCTGCCGCCCTGATTTTCTCATCCTCTCACTGAAGCTCCTTCTCTTTCCCTCTCTGGTCCATTCTTCAAGCCTCTTGTAAAATGGGGAAGCACTAGTCTTTCCTGGGTTTAGACTCCATCTGCAGGCCAGCCACTCCTAGATTTGTGAACGTGTTGATGCGTCACCTCTACAGCAACCCTAATCTTGCATATCCTATGGCCAAGCTGAAAGCACTGCAGAGTTGACCTTTAAACCATTCTACCCAGATGCCTCCATCTCACTTGGTAGAGATGCGATTCCAGTCGCTTAGGTAAAATAATAATACTACCTTGAGCCCCATCTTTCTCATTCAGTGTGTTAGGGAGTGTTAAGTTCTCTCGTCAAGACAGAGAATCTAAATTGGCCACTTGTCACCATTCATCTGACTCTGGGGTCCCCAGCACAGCAGCCAGTATGTTCCTGTTAAGAAATCAAACTTGTAGTAATAGACATAGTCTCAGGAAGGCATGCAAGGGCCCTGTGTGGTCCTCTCTGCTTCCCTCACACTGAGCTCAGCTCAGCTCTTGTTCTTTCTTCTCCTGCACTGGTCTCAGCCATGCTGGCCTCTTGCTGTGATTTCAATCACAGAACCTTGCTGTGTCCTAGAATGTTCTTTCTTGGAGTCTACAACGTTAACTCTCCGCTGCTTGTCAAGGTGCTGAATGACACCTTCCAATCCTGGCAGCCTTTCTCACATCCCTTCTGTGTTCCAGCGCTTTCATCTTCCAGTGTGGCTGCTGCACTATCTTCTATTCTTTGTGTACCCACAATTCCATACACTCAAGAAAGACTTGTTGAATGCAAGATGAGTGAAATACACCTACAGGTATTTGGTTCTTTTTAATCTCGTTATGTCTGTGTAAATCCTTTTAATTTGTTCAGTTGCCAAATATCACATTTAAAAAGAACACTTGTGTGTGTATTTTTTAAAGACAACGTCTTATTTATGTATGCCAGGTGAATATCAAATGTACAGTGTATCTGAGGATGACCTTGAACTTCTGACTCTCCTGCCTCCACCTCCTGGGTGCTTTTACAGAAGTGTGTGCAATGCCCAGGTTATGCTGAGCTGGGGAATGGACCAGGGACCTTGTGCATGCGAGGCAAGCCCTCTCCCAATTTAGCTGTTGCCTCTGCCTCTTTGCTACTTTAAGTGCGCATTTAAGGAAAATGATACTCCCCTTAGAAATAGAAGCAAGGATCTTTCATCAACAGCTTAGAGATAACCTTTTGATAATTGTATGCAAGAGTTGGGGTGTAAGAAACCCCATCAGCACAGCTATAGTTTAACATGTATTAGTTAAGAGGATCCTTTTCTTTCCATGTCAGGGTCTTGCCGTTCCATTCACAGGGGCGTTGAATGTGTAGCTTCCCTTATAGTGGCCTCCTGTGCTGAGTCTAAGTGGGTGCCGTCATCTCCGGTCAAGAAGTTATCTTTTCCCTGTCTTAATATTGCCTGAATTGTCCCACTCTGGGGGTGGGACAGTTCAGTTTATGAGATGAGAGGGAGTGGGCTGGCAAATCAAGGTTATTGAGACTCTCTCTGGAATATGGTTTATTTTACCTTCTGGAATATGCTCTCAGATTGTCCCAGTGTATGTGGCTCCTTTTATCCCTTGAATATATGCTGTAAAATTAAGCATCAGATACTCTTTGAAACTAAATTTGTTAAGATCTCCTGTGACTATAGGAATTTAAACATACAGACTTTCTGATTCATTAATTGTCATATATCTCATTTATAAATGAATCTAGATCTGGTAGAGATCGTTGAAGGAAAACAGTAGAAAAGTTGTACGTAGTGCCATAGAAATGAAGCACTGGCTTCTAGTACACAGTATCCCTTTTATTTTATAGATTGATTTTTAGTTCTGTTTGTGTATGTATGTGTTTCTGTCTGTTGTTGTAGGTTTATTTTTAGTTCTGTGTTTGTGTATGTATGAGTGTCCGTCTGTGGTTATAGATTGATTTTTACTTCTGTGTTTGTTTGTGTATGTATGGGTGTCCGTCTGTGGTTATAGATTGATTTTTACTTCTGTGTTTGTTTGTGTACGTGTGTCTGTCTGTGAGTATGTTGCATATGCGTGCAGCTATCCAGGGAGGCCAGAAGCTGTCGGATACCCTGGGCCTGGAGTTCCAGGTGGTTATGGGCCACCCAATGCTGGTGCTGGGAAGCAAACTTGGGCCCTCTGGAAGAGCAGCCTTGGCCACTGAGCCATCTCCCTGGCCCATACATATCTAATTGTTAATAGTGTGTTATTTAAAGGTAATAATTTGTTCACGACTTCTGTTATACATCCTGGAGACTATAAATAATAACATGTATTACATCCTTGAAAATTGTTGAAAGAGTAAATTTTAAGTGGTATTGTAAAAAGTTGAAACTATATTGAGATAATACATATGTTAGCTGGATGAGCCATTCTGCAGTTTATTAATTATTTCAAAATAAAGCATTATATAAGATAGGTGCATGCACTTTATTTCTCAATGAGAAATAGAAAAAATAGTCTAAAAGTTTACATTAAAACTATTTCAATGATATTTTGAATGATTCATGAACTCTCTATTAAGCAGTCTTTTAGGTATAATTTTCAGTCATAGAGATAATGTTACAGACGTTATGAAATAATGAACTGCTGGGTCTTGGTTATTCGAGCTTGTCTCCTCTGCTTCTTGAAAGCTGAAACAGGGGGATCACATATTGAAGTCCTACCTGGGGTGCAATTCTCAGTGAATTTAAGGCCAGACTGGACAACTGAGTGAGATCTTGCCTCAGAATAAAAAGCCAAAGCCGACTGGGGTTGTACCTCAGTGGTCAGACTCCAGCCAGGTTTGCACAAGTCCCTGCTTCCATCCCTCACACTGCAAAGAGTGAGAGCAAAACAAAATAAACAAGCTCCTGTCTTACCCTCCTCTAGAGCAGTGGCTCTCACCCTTCCTAATGCTGTGACCCTTACGTACAGTTCCTCACGTGGAAGTGACCACCCCAATCATAAAATTATTTTCATTGCTACCTCATAACTGTCATTTTGCTACTGTTGCGAGTCGTAATGTGAATATCTGTGTTTTCCAAAGGTCTTAGGTGGCCCCTGAGAGAGGGTAATTTGATCTCTCCAAGGGGTCACGACCCTCAGGTTGAGACACGTTGTGTTTAGCAGTTGTGTTCACCTGGTGTCATCTCCTTCTTGCATACACGCCTTCCTTAGCTTTAATGGGAGGCCTTAGTTTTACTCTGTCTTTCACTTTTAGGTTTCTGTCATGCTCATGTTTCCTATTCTGCCCTTATGGCCATTGTCATAGTAATCTTTGAAGGTTTGTGATGGTCCCTAGTGTGGGCCTGCCATTGTGGATCTCAATAATTTCCCGGTGTTGGATATTTAAGTTGCTCTCAAAATTTTAAAAGACATAAATGATGTTACAATGGACACCTTTTTGTAGCCTTTTTTTCTGGTTCATTTTCTTAGACTCTGTCCTCAAAGGTGAAATTCTTGTTTCATACCATGTGACTTTACAGATTGCCAATTTGGGTTTCCCAAATGATCAAACCAATTCCCTCCCTCTAGAAAATATGGATGCTTCAGTGCTCTCTTGCTTGACTCTCTCATTTCTGTTCCTTGTTTGGTGGACTGGCACTGCTAGCACCCAAACCATGGTACTCCACAGTGTGTGGGAAAAAGTTTCCAGATACTATACAAGTCTGACCCTCCTTTTGAAAGAATAAAAGGAAAATTTGGGGGAATCTGTTTGACTTAGCCATGAATGACATGGAGAAAGTTGTCTGCGGTTTCTTGAACTTGCTGGGGAAGAAAGTTTCTATTTATATCCCATGTGATGTGATCTAATCAATCCCCATAGCTCTACTTCACTGTTATGGAGAAGATTTAAATCAAAAAAGACTAAATTTATTTCCCTTCTAAGAATCTAAATATATTACAACATAGTTTTTTGTATACCAAATATTTTAACTTAATCTTGGAGAATCACAAAGTTTTCATAATCTCCTAACTAAATCACTTGAACATCAGAAGACATACTTCAGTTTTTCCTGTAAAGGGGGGACTGGTGTGTTAGTGAGTTTTCCCTGCTGTCACGAAATACTTGAGGTAACCACCTTAAAACAGTAGAAAGGTTTGCTCTTTAGTTCATGATGTAAGAGGATCCAGTCCATGGCTGTAATATTTTTAGGCATATGCTGAGGGGACAGTGTCACAGAGGGGAATGCATGAGGGAAGGAAGCTGCTTGCCCCTGTGTCAGCCCAGCATGATGTATGATGGGTCCTACATTCAGGATAGAAGGGGAGAGCAGAGCTTCTTCACCACACTATCTCCTCTCTGAGCCTGTTTGCCTAGGGAGAGACTTGCAGGCTCTCCACGTTGCTGCAGCTGAGAAGAGCTGATAGTAGTACTCTTTGTTTAGCAGCAACTTCTACATTACACCAAGCTGAGGCTGTGCCCAGGATGAAAATGAAGAGCTGTGATTGACACAAGATAGCTTCTGACCTTCGCCAAGCCAGTCACTTCTTTTTTTTTTTTTAGTATTCTTAAACCACCTTACCCCCTACCCTCTGGCCCTTCCACTAAGTTCTAGCAGGTGGAAAGAAACGTTTCCTGATCACTAAGCCATGCTGAAGAATCTCTGCAGGTGCTTATAGTTGGATCCACAGCAATTGATCCTGCTGCCTGGCACTCTGGGAAACAGCAGCAGCTACCAGAGCCCTTCTTGCTGTTTAAACGCTTAGGGAGGTCAGATGGAAGAAGGGATGGCTCTCTTAAGAGTGATGTTGATCTCCTAGTTACTCTGGTAGGAATAAAATTCTGATGCTTACGTTCAGGTTTTCATCTGAAGCCCATGAGAGACTAGATGGCTTTACTCTCAATTATTCTGTCTTTGCGTTCATTCGTGTGTTTTTAAACCTATAGTTCACATGAAAAGTTCAGGGGGAAATGCCTCTGCAGTTAAATCATTTGCCCGGCAAGCCTGGAATTTGGATCCCCAGATCTTAAGTACATGCCAGGTAGGCATGGCTGGTCCTGTGTAATTTCAGCCTTGGAAAGAGGAGAGAGGGGGTCCCTAGGGCACACAGGCCAGTGATACAGGTGCAGTGTTTGACTGACAGACGAGGCTGCCCCATTGAATAAGGTAAAAGAGTTATGGGGGAGATCAGAGGTGATCCCTCACTTCAATCTGGAGCCTCTACCACATACACATGTATCCTGATACACACGCATCTATATACATGCAAAGTGTATGTACACACACACACACACACTCACCATACACAAGAAAAAATGCAGAGAGCGAGAGGGAGAGAGATGCATATGTCTTTAAGAGATCCCTGTCTTTGAGAACTTGTCCATCCTTCCTTCCTGCATTGTGTGTTTGTGCTTAGTAGGACTCTTGAGGTCCGCTTGTGCTTCTCAAAGTCTGGTAACAATTATCACGTTCTGCTCTTCTCCTCCTTTTTGATGGTGTCGCATGATCTGTGGCTATGTCTAGCCCTTCTCTGTATATTCAGTATGAGATTAATGTGTGTTTTAACTGTCTTATTTGGGTGGAAAACTCTATGATACTTTGCTAGCCCCATACTTTGGGAGACAGTAGACTGTCTACGTAGGAGACAGGTTTTCATGGTAGCTTATGCTGTCCTGGAACTTGTATTGTTCCTGCCTTAGTCTCTTGAGAGCTGAGACTACTGTAAGTAAGTGGATTCTACTTTTGATGGACACAATAATATTTGTGTTCTCCCTTTGCTGTTGTTGACTCTGGAGCATGTGAGATTAGTAAACATTTTAGACTGTCCAGGCTTCAAAACCCAGTTTCTGCTTTCCCTTGTGAAGCTTTCTTGAGTTATTTTGAAGTTTTCTTCTTCCTTGTTCCAGTTGAGTCTTGTTTACTACATGTAAGCTAAAATTTCCCTTTACACAGTTTTTTTCCTGGAGAGTATTTAGGGCACTTAGTATATTAGTTCATTTACTTTTGCTCTAACAGAGTACTTGAGACTGAACAATATATAAGGAAAAGTAGTTCACTTATCTCAAAGCTCTAGAGGCAGAGCTGTATCTAGTAAGGTCCTCATAGTCTGTGCATACTGATAGCAGAAGGCAGTGGCTGCCTGTGACAGCAGGGGACAAGACAGACGCCATAACCTGCTGTGCAGTAATTGGACCTTATGAGGATTTATCAGTTCCTGGGAGAACTTGTCCAGTCCCGCAAGAAAGACGTCATCCTCTCTTAAATCCTCATGTTCCAACCCTACTTTACTACCAATCAGTCTCCACATGAATGGTGATTGTACCAACACAATGTGACACAGGCCGTGTCAAGCTGCCACACCAGTGTGCTTCCAGCTTAGTGGCCAAGCTTTGGGTGGCAAAGTCACCAGGTGTCTGCAAGAAAAGGAAGCGCATGTTTACCAGGTATTTTTCCTGGCAAACACAGACTCAGGTTCTAAAACGTTGTCACAAAAGGAACATCCCTGATCCTTCCTCACTCGACGTAATTTCACCTGTCACTAAGCAGGACCCACTTGGACACGCCTCACAGCCTGTGAAATGCTTTCTTTGAACAGTTGTAGTGAATGTTACAAATCCCAATGCATGCCTGCTTGTCTATGTAAGATATTGTTAGAATAATGGATTATGCCTTCCTCTTACACTGACATGGTTGCTCCTGTAATTGAGTGATTGAGTATAGTTCTCCATTCTCATTAGCCAGTTAATGCAGGGGACAGGCTCATACCCACACAGGGTGTTCAGACAGCAAGGTAGGGAGCGTTCCAGAATGAGTCAGAGATCCATTGTATGACTAAATATGCTCAACTCTGGAGATAAACTCTTACATACACACATGCTGTATGTGTGATATATATTCGTATATATCAACATATATATTCATATATGTCAACACACATACATATATATATATATACACACAAACACACACACACACACACACACGTGTGTGTGTGTGTGTTTGTGTGCATGCATGCATGTGTGTTATTAAGAAACTAAAAAAAGAAACATGACCTGCAGGATTTTTTTTGATGTTATTAGTTTAAGAACAAGATATTTGCATATCATTAAGTTTACCAATTAAGTGTATGGTTCAGCCTTTGGTCTATTTACAGAATCGAGTGAGTGTCATCAGTTCCTAAGTTTAGCATTTCATTACCTTCAAAAGAATGGAACAAATGTGTAGTCTTAGCTTTGGCCTTGCTGTTGCCGAAGCCTTAGTGGGCCGCCTAGACTGCACCCTCTATCCACGTCATGTTGGGTAGGTAGGTATTTTACAGAACCAGCTTGTAAAATGTGTAAACCATGCACTTGTCAATACTGGAAACATCTATCCCACTAGACTTCCACAGTCCTCCCAGTACCCCCAGCTGCTGAGTGCTGCGAACCACCCCCATGAGGCTGCACCTGGGAGCGGGAAACAGCCAAGTGCCTCAAAGCAAATGCATAGCATTTGGCCATCATCTAAGACTTGGGGAAAAAGACTGGAAATGAGTATGCAGCAAGCAAGATCCCCATGAAGAGGCTAAAATGAGGCCTTACCTCATTCACTCCCGAGGGCTGGCTCTGGAGTATGTGGCTGAAGCAGAGCGCAATGTCAGATCCTAGCCGTTGATAGTTCAGAAGGTCCCCCCATCTTTCTATGAGATGGGAGGTTTCAGCTCATCTCTCCTGTTTAGAGAAAATCTCCCCCTCCCCAATAGTAACTGCACAGCTTCTTTTGTTTTTCCTGTTGTGGCTCACTAAACTCTGAAACTCTCAAAAATTGGGTAAATATTTTGCAGTTAGTTACGATGAGCATTTTAAGTGGTTAGGAATGACCTAGGTCCCCCCGCCCCCTTTAAAGCTCTCATTTAGAGGGTGCCTGTGAAGTTCCCTTATAGCAAACTATTGTCTGCTCTTGAGTACCAGTGTCTCCCCTTCATCTTCCTATGGATATGTTTACCATTGGCCTCACCCACATTGACCTTGTTTCTCTTCATAAGGTCCCAGGACTCAGGCCCCCAGTATGTGAGGACTCAGTGATTGACTTAGAAGCTTACTGCATGGCTGTCCAGTGTGGCAGCTGCCTGATAGAGTTGCTTTGATTAAGCAATGGCTGAGTGCTTTCAAGCCAATCTAAAAGGTGCAAGTTGTAAGTAAAGCAAAAAGAGTGTTCTGTCTGACTGGAACACCCCCAGAATTTCTCTACTGACAAGTTTGCAGTAAGCTGATCACCTTTCTCTGGAAGAGAAGGACTAACACCATTTGCGTCTTGGTTTGCATTTATTACTCAGTGTAATAAAGTTTATTCTCATGAAAAAGAACCCCTGTGTACCTCCACCCCCTCAGGCCTCCAATCCTAGGCAGCCACCGATCTACTTATTCTCTCCCTCTGTAGACCTGTCTGTGATAATGGAATCTTACACCACAGGCTTTTGTCTGATCGTCTCGCTGAGAACATTTGTTAGGTCTATCGAGTGGTAGCCTGCATTGGTCTGTAACTCAGTTTTCTTGCTAAGATCTGTTGTGTAGCTCTGCTGCATTTTGCTTATCTACTGATCAGTGGATGCATGTTTGGTTGTTACCTCGATCTGGCTATGATGTCATGCTATTATGAACACTCACATGTGTGTTTTTATCTGTACAGATGTTTTATTTCTGGGTATATCTGGTCATGGGATATCTAGGAGACAGGGTAACCCTGTGTTTAACATTTGAGGACCCACCAAACCAAAGTGTCATGTGATTCTACCATCCCCCAACAGAGCATTCCTCACAACTTTACCAAAGCTTGTTATTGTTTGGAAAGAGGGTTGTTTTCAGTAAAAATATAAAGTCATTAACCTAGAAAAATTCCAATTAGGTTCTCTTATACTCATTCAAGTGGCTCCCAAATGAGACGTGTGATACTAGAAACTGGATGCTAGTTTGTATACAAAACAACTCATTGGACTCTAATTACCTTATCATTAATGGTCTCCAGGTGCTTAGAAAAAGACAAGTTTTCTTTTATGTCTAATGGAGAGGTAAAAGAGGTGGTGAGTATATGTGTAATATAGTTGAAAGTCAAAGCTCTTTGTGAATGCAATTAAATAAAATTGAAATAGGACAAATTGAATCACAAAATTAAACCGTCAAAAGAAAGTATGCGCAGATATACTGCATGTGGTTGTCTAGGAAATTGGGGAGAGGGAGATATTGGGATCAGGGTCAGAGCCCCAGCATTTTATGTACTTAGGGTGGTTTCCACCTGCCCGTGCCTGCTATCCTTCTTTCTCTGGCTTATCAAGTCAGTTCACCAGACATTCCCTAACAAGAATTCAATGCAGGGTGATTCCCACCCCGTTGGCAGGTTGTAGATTAATGTGTTGAGAAATGCAAGTAAACTATGGAAGACTCTCTAATACTCAGATTTGGTTTTTACTCATCTAGAAGACCCAACAATATTGTTAAGAAAACTATGTAAATTTGTAGTCCCTTCCTAACCCAGTTGCCTGGCGCTTCATCATTTTGCCCGTCAGCCATTATTAGGTGTCAGATGTACAAAGGTGCACACATATTCTTCTGTCTTCACCTGTGCCTGCTTCCTGAGCCTTAGCTACTGCCTTATATGGGTGCTAAAGGCCTGTGGTTCTCCTGATGTTGTGCATGATTTTTCTCTGGGGGAAGAACCTTTCTCTCTTTGCAAGACTCAGATGAAAGCCCCTCCCCACCCCACTCCCATCGTGAGGAAGCCTTTCAGAGCCAAGCTCAGTGCTCCACTTCCTGTAGCATAAGATCCAGAAATTCCGAGAATTTATGGTGTATCTGAAAGAGACAGAAATGAAATGAAACATAAAAAGGGAATACATACTGTCCTTGAATAATAGATCGGGGAAGTAGAAAGACATAAGCAGAATGACGGGAACAAGAAATGTAGGGGATGGGAGAGGTGATCCCACTGGAATGGCAGGGTGGCTGTGGAACCTCCTTCTATAAGACATTAATGCTCTGAAGCATCTACAGCGTGGCTGTCTGGGAAGAGAGCTTTCTGAGCGCAGCAAACAGCCAGCCAACAAAATTGCTCTCCCGTGAGAGTCTCCATGCATAATTGATAAAATTCCATCCATGTAGGGAATCGATCAGTTTGTCTCCTCAGTAGTTTTTTCTGTAGACAAACAGTTATTTTCTGTTTGAACTTGTGAGAATCTAAACACTAAGAACAGCTCTCTTTTGTCCCCTACCCTCCCACAGCAGTTTCCAGGGCACTCTGTGGACTGACTAGTTCTGAAGGTCAGGCAGGAATACCCCTTCTTAAGTTCCCAGGGTCACCTCTTCTACGTTCCCCACCACAGCATCTGAAATTTACCCCCTGGGACATCTCCCCATGGCCATTTTCTTTTTTCCGGAAGCCCAACACTGTGTCTGCTCTTCCCCACCAGACTTAGTCTCTCTTCTCTTCTTTTATGTCTGCTCTGCCTTCCCTTTAGTGATGTCTCTAAGATACTCTCAGGAATTCTCTCTGTGTCCGACCGGCCGGAGGGAAAGTGTGGTCTTTTTGGACCTTTGCCTCTTCTTCTGCACCTTGCATTCGAACAGTTACATTTCTGGCACGTCCCCACCAAAAGAAAAGTTTCACCAGAGCCCTGGGTATCGTTTTATGAATCTTCACTGCTTCTGTATTAACTGGTTACACTCAGCTTTGGGGGATGAGTACTCTTGACTATTAAAATTAAAATGAAATGTTCATTCTTTAAAAAATATAAATCAATGTGATATTCTCATACCATCATTTTATATTTATTTACAAGTGGTTTTGACAGTAACTATTAGGAATGTTCTTGCATCTCTAGATCTCTCTTCATCTAAAGATATGACAATCTCTTATTGAAAATATGGATCAGACCCATAAATACATACATACATGCACACACACACATGCCTATATATTTTAAATCTTTTTCTCATTCTCTTCTGACTTTTTTCTTTCCATATATCAAAACATTATGTGACAGAAAACAGATCTTTTTTATTTCATGCAAGTGTCAGATCCTGGGACACCTTGAGCTGCATTTCTTGAACAGGCATGTTGAAGGGCGTGTGTTCCCTAACATGGCCGCTCAATAATACTCATTGGCTGGGGTTTGGCCGCCCTGCACTCACCGCGCTGTCAGGCTTTGGAGTGATGAGTGTTAGGGAGTGCCTGTAAACATGTCTGTGGAGTTTTAGAGAAAGTTTTACTTCCCGCCTGGACCCTTACATATACTGGTTGTGGAGAGCTTATTTCATAGGGCTGGAGTCTTACTTACATTTTAAAATTTTTTACCAGATAATAATTGCCCATGGTCTAAAAGTCAAATAACCTTTAAGCGTTCTTGTCCTGGCTGTCCCCTCCCCCTCCCCCTGGAACAACTCCTCTTGACCTTGGGAGCCATGTTTCTCTCCCTTTTATCTTCACCGTCTCCATATGATGATTAGTCTGGTACTTCTAGATTTTTTTCCCCCTTTTTACTAAGTGCAAAAGATGACGACTTAGCCTCCAAATAACCTTGCGCCCTAATCCCGTTGTGTCAAACACTACGAAAACATTTAATTATGTCTGAAAAGAAAGACTTGATTCTACAGTCTTAAGGAGAAATACCTCAGGGAGGAAAACAATTCTCGCATGTTCACAGTACATGGCCGCCGAATTGTTCTATAAACAGATGATTAGGGCCTGAAGACGTGGCTGTGTATGAGTTTTGAAGGCTGACAATGACAGCAGCGGCTTTGACTTAGCTTTGATTCAGTATTAAAATAGTGCATGAGACATATTTATTTACATGTTGGTATCTTATCCCCGAGTGAGTTTGGCTGTCTTTAAACCCTTGTCAATTAGAGTCTTAATCACCAAATATTTTATAGGAGCAGAGGTGAAAGTTCATCTCTACTTAAGAGAATACATGTGCTAGAGACAAGTTGTTCTGGGAGTCCCAGATTTGCATGAAGACCTCACCAGGGAAGAACAGCATTTGCCTCAGCGTGAGAGATGGGCGGACTGTATTTTAAGATAATTGGAGACTGTCTTTTATGTGTTCTCTTTGGTTTAGTTTTGATTTCACACACTTTAATTTGTGCCTATCTCTTAATTTTTTTCTCAATGTATTCTAAAGAACATAAAACACTTCTGAGGCCCTCATTACCCTGTGTGAAATTACCTCATTCTGTATCATTGAGTGCAATTCTTCTTGTCAGTCTTAAGGAAGAAGTGTCTTTGAGCAGGCTATTATGTTTTAGCAGCTCCACATAGTGGGAATTCTCCAAGTTCACAGTTGGCAAATTCAAATACAATGTAGCTAACTCCCGTAGATGAATATCTTAATGTCCTTCCGTCTTTCTTCTTTCCTTCAACAAAAACGACATTTTTAGGAATATTTTTTATTCCTTTGGCTTTTATTCATGTTTTCTATTGTTCCTACCTGCAACATATTTCACTTGAACTCATCTGAATGTTGGCTTAAGCGACTCCCCTCTGCAGATTCAGTCAGAAGTGGTCGAGCTAAGCACATGCCTTCATTTGCTGAAAACATGTGAGGGTGCTTATACACTCCACCTCTGTTTCCTTTTGCAAAGGTGCTGAGACGTGAGCTAAAGGAGAAAGAATATTCTGTGCTGAACGCCGTAGATCAAGCTCGAGTCTTTCTGGCTGATCAGCCAATAGAGGCCCCTGAAGAACCAAGAAGAAACCCACAATCAAAGACAGGTGAGTGTGGTTCATTCCTGTGTCATAAGAAACTCATGGTTTAGGGGAAAAACAAGACAACAGCAAAGGCAACCAAGCAAGCAGCCTTTTCCTTGCAGCATGTACAAATGACAACCTGCTGCATCCAGATATTTAGCTTAAAATGAAGCACGAGCTAACTTCTTTATTAGAAAAGAGCAATTCTTGACATCAGTAAATGTAAGAGAAAATTTGGTGTGTATCTTGGGACCAACATATCATTATTAAAATTTTGCAGTACTGCTAATAAAAGCTTTAGGGTAATATTTAAAAGCAAACAAGCATACAGAGCTGGGGACATGACTCAGCAGTTAAGAGCATTGGTTACTCTACCAGAGGACCTGGGTTCGAATCTCAGAATCCACATGGTGGCTCATAACCATCTGTAACTCCAGTTCTAGGAGATCTGATGTCCTATTCTGACATTCAAGGATACTGAGAACTGTGTGCAGATATAACATGCAAACAAAATACCCATATGTGTTGTGTAAAAGTAAATAAATGTTTAAAAAAAACATGTTCAAAGTATCTTTCCATCATTCACTTTACCTGGGGAAAGCAGGTGGGCAGAGTGCCTAACTGGGTCTAGTAGTGATTTCCTGTAAGGGGATGCAGTGGGAACCCCTCCCCTCACTGAAGCTGGAACTGTAGATGTATAACTTACCCCCTACCCCACCCCACCCCATATAGAGGGCATTCAGTGTCTTTGCCATCATTAACTTTATTTTCCATTCTTGCTTCTGCACTGTCTGCAGAAGCAGCCAACTGGGAATCCAAGTCCCGTGGAGTCTTCCAGAACTGGTCAAACTAAATCACTCCCAATCATTATTTCTGTCTTTGAAAAGTAAGCTCTTCTGAAGGCGAAGAAGAACTTGGCCCTTTGCTTCACTGGGCCCTACATCTGTAGGTCCAACTAACATGGATTGAAATTATTAGGGAAATACTTTGCATCCGTATTAAGCATCTACACACATTTTCTCTTACTGTTCTTGCATAAAAGCTGCCGCGGGACAGCTGTTGACCCAGCATGGTCTGTATTTTATTCAGTGTGTTAAGTAACTGAGACATGATTTAACGTATACCAAAAGCTGTGCTTAGGCTATACGCAAATACAATGCCATTTCATGAGAGACTTAAACCTCCACTGTTCTTTGCTAATAACAGATGAGTGTTTCCGGTTACATATATATTATTTCCATACCCAGAACATGCACATGTGTGTGCAATGCCTGCATACTGCTGTTAAGTCTGGGTTCTCAGCTTTCTATGCATGGTCTTGGGAGTTTTTAGGCAGAAGCAGCTGCTGCTTTTCTTTTCTCTGTTTTTGAGTTGAGGTCTCTCATCATATAGCTCTGGCTGTACTAGAACTCACTGTAGACAGGCTGCCTTTGAACTCACAAAGATACACCTCCCTCTGCCTCGAGAGTCCTGGATTAAAGGTCTGTACCATCTCGTCTAGCTGCAGTCCTTACTTTCGGTAGCATTTGTCTCCCGTATTGTCCACCCTATATTATGAAACATAATATTGCTCATGCTTGCCCTCCACTTTAATCTGCTCTGAATAATAAGTGGCTCCCTGAGAAAGTCCTTGTTCTTCTTCTGATGAAACTTCCTCACTGATGCTCTGTTACATGCTGGAGGAGCTCTTGGATCTAGCATGATGTTTAAACTGAAATGAAAGCTATCTATCCTATGTACTCTCAGAGCCTCTTCACTATTTCTAACTATTATGTCTTGGTTCTAGTTTGTGCTTGAGTGATGGAGTGATGGTGGAACTGTGTTGTCATGGTTATTTTGTCTGTTTCCTTAAGAATCCTTTGCCCAAGAATGTTTTAGAGAGTTCTGATGTCCTTTAGGTACAGTGTTTGAATGGGTCCCTAGAGATGAAACAGCCCAGATCCCCCTGGGGCCCCTGAAGGAAATTACCTGTTGGGACCCCAGCCCCACCCTCTTCACTGCTCTCAGATGCTTTGTGCTCTCTTTTCTTCAGATACTTAAGTCCCTTCTATACCCTGAGTTAAGTGTTCCCATTTTAGCAATACCCTGTATGTTATGAGGCACTGAGTTAGAGTCATAAAGCCCTCTACATAAGGTATGAGACAAAGAACTATATTTATTATTCTGCCTTTGCCTATAATCTCCCCAAGAAATGTGTTTATTAACTGTTTAGTTAATAATCACATACCAACAAATTTTAGAGCAAAGAAAAGGAACCAGATTGTAGAAAGTTCTCTGCAAGGATTCATCTCCTCCGATCCCTCAAATCTTGAGTCCCTAGGGCAGATCTGAGCTTGGAGAAGCTGATGAGAGCAGGATGGGTGGTGGAGTATTGATTTTTCAGATGAAGTGAAACCTGACTCCAGCTACTTAGAGCAAGGGACCAGGACTTAAGGAGCTCATAGCTTGTAGAGATCAGCAGCCTCCTGCTCCCTGTATCTACTTTCCTTACAGTTCTTCAGTCTTGCCATAGACATTCTGTCTTCCAGGTTGTTTAGCCCAGAATTCTTGGAATTTATTTGGGGTTCTTTGTTTTTCATCACCAAATCCAGTCCGCGATCAAGTCCCTCATTGCTACATGGAAACTACACCAGAGTCCCTTACCACTCACTGCCTCTTGCTCCAAAAGGCCAGCACCTCTCCCTTGCTCGGATTACTCACTGTGCCTTCAGCGTGGCTCCCTCCTTTTTAAGATATTTCCTTCCTTTAGCAACTGAATAATAAGGAGCAAATGAAAGTGTGGGCTAGCTGACTTCCTGTGAGACTCCCTAGGAAGGCTCATTGTAGCTGGCTCTCAGGATCTCCACCCTGGCCTCTGAGTTGCTCCCATTCTCACCTATGTCTGTCGTCCTGGCTCCATTGCTGTTTCTTGAACATTCAGGGTTACTCCAGTCTCAAAACCTCTGTGCGTCTCTTCCCTGTTTATGAAACATTCCTGCTCCTCTCCCAGATCCCCGTGCCTACGCCTCCCACCACGACCTCCCCTCCTTCCCCTCCCACCTCCCCCTCCTCTCTGCTTCTACCCCTCCTCCTACTCCTCCCCTATCCCTTGCACTTGGGTCTTCATCCAAAAGTCACATCCTTAGCTCTTCCCAGGGTTGGGCTCACATGTGCACATGTGCACGCACGTGTGCGTTCTTCCCAGGGTTGGGCTCACATGTGCACATGTGCACGCATGTGTGCGTTCTTCCCAGGGTTGGGCTCACATGTGCACATGTGCACGCATGTGTGCGTTCTTCCCAGGGTCGTGCCCACATGTGCACATGTGCACGCATGTGTGCGTTCTTCCCAGGGTCGTGCCCACATGTGTACATGTGCATGCATGTGTGCGCTCTTCCCAGGGTTGTGCCCACATGTGCACATGTGCACGCATGTGTGCGCTCTTCCCAGGGTTGGGCTCACATGTGCACATGTGCACGCATGTGTACGCTCTTCCCAGGGTTGGGCCCACACGTGTACATGTGCATGCATGTGTGCGTTCTTCCCAGGGTTGGGCCCACACGTGCACATGTGCATGCATGTGTGCGTTCTTCCCAGGGTTGGGCCCACACGTGCACATGTGCATGCATGTGTGCGTTCTTCCCAGGGTTGTGCCCACACGTGCACATGTGCATGCATGTGTGCGTTCTTCCCAGGGTTGGGCCCACATGTGCACATGTGCATGCATGTGTGTGCTCTTCCCAGGGTTGTGCCCACATGTGCACACGTGCATGCATGTGTGCGTCCACGTGCATGTGGAGGACACAAGTCAACGTGGAATATCTTCCTCAATCTTTTTTTACCTTTTATTTTTAGTTTCCTACTATAAATGATGCTTATCACTTGGCTAGACTGACCTGCCAGCAAACTTGGGGCCACTAGTCTTTACTTCCACAAGCATATGCACTCGGGTAATGCCTGCACAGAACCATGCCCAGCTTCTTAATGCAGTGCTGAGATCTGAACTCAGGTCCTCCTGTTTCTGGAGCACGCACTCTTCCCACTATCCATCTCCGCCACTGATGTATTTTGTAGACTCTGGCATGTGATGGATGCCTCTTACATAGTTACTAAATGGATGAATGTATCACCAGAATACCTCTGGGGATGGGTAAGACCCTTCGACACATTTCCTAAAAAGGATTTAGGTTATTTGCAGATGAAACCTAACACAAAGAGGTAAGAAAGAAAGCAAATGCTGCTACCCCCAGTACCCTGTATTTGCCCAGGGTCTTGGTTGTATACCACAAAGGACAGGGGCTTTGAAGATCAGAGTGGAGACTGCTGTCCCCAAGCACACCCTTAGAATGGGAGAGGAGGTGATTAGGTGAGAGGGCCAGCCATTTGAAACTTTAAAAGGTACATTTGTAGCTTCTCTCCTTTGTTTTTAGACTCAGGATTTTGTTCAGTTCCCATTTCCAACCACCACATCCTGCGGCTGGCAAGAGGAAAATGTTACATGAATTTAACTTGATGAGGTTTTTTTTTTTTCCTTTTTTCTTTTTTTGGTTTTGTTTTGTTTTGCGAGGAACCATTTTCCAACCCTCTCCTTCCTTGATATTATTTTCTGTAATGGTAGCCCATTTTACCTGCTGTTAAGAGTAAATGGAGGGAAATTATCCATAATAGCTTTTATCCTTTTTTTATTTACTGTGACTTATGCACAACCACGATCAGAAGCGAAGACTGTGAGTGAGCATTAGTCATCCGGACTAATAGCGAAGTGCTCTGTGTTGGAGGCATTAGCGCTAGCCCAAGCCGTATATGGCTTTTAGTTCTATTTAATAAGCACTTTTTGAATACGCTCTGTGCATTATGCCCTAGGGTACAAAGATAGATCCACCTCTTTTTAATTCCAGAAAATACATTTCTCCATCATTTTTCTCTCAAATGTCTTTTTTTCTTGCAAGCCCCGTTCCCCTCATTTCATTCTTCTGTTATCAACTTTATTAATCATTAGTGTTGCATGTATTTTGAATGTTTGAAAAGCAGTACCAGTATTATCCTGTGCATGGGTGCACATGCATGTGAGTGTGTGCAGTGGTCAGAGGTTACCTCAGGTGTTCTTTCTTAGCTGTGCTTTACCTCCTTTTGAGGCAAGGTCTCTCATTTTTACCTACAGCTCTTGCTCCAGCTGTGTTGGCCATCAAGCTCCAGGTATCCATATGTCTCGGCCTCCTGTCAGTAGGATTACAGACATGTGATACCATCGCTGGCTTTTTACATGGGAGTTCTAGAGATAGGATTCAGTCATTGTGCTTGCACGGTCCATACATTACTTACTGAACCATCAGCCTGTGACCCAAATGATCTGTCTAAAGCCGAGAATTGGCGTTTCTTTAGAATGGGATCTGGGCTTCTCCTGCCCAAGAAGGTTGAACAGAGACCTGACGCCAACGTTCCATCTGACCCTGTCTCATGCCACTCACTCTGTGTTCCGTGCTCAATGTCCATTGGACCTCAAACATGCTTTCTGCAGCCATGGCCTGCCTTGTCTTACTGTTCTCCTTTCCCACTCATGATCCCTCTACTCTGGTTTCCAGCTCTTTCCTCATATACTGACACAGTACCTACTTGCTCTACCAAACCTCCTCCCAAGCTCAGTGACTTCTTTTTTTTTTTTTTTTTTTTTTTTTTTGGTTTTTTTCAAGACTGGGTTTCTCTGTGTAGCCCTGGCTGTCCTGGAACTCACTCTGTAGACCAGGCTGGCCTCGAACTCAGAAATCCGCCTGCCTCTGCCTCCCGAGTGCTGGGATTAAAGGCGTGCGCCACCACCGCCCAGCTACTCAGTGACTTCTTAAATATTTTAATGACAGATTTCTTGCATGATCCCCCTAGCACCTTGTCATCAGTGAAACCATGCCACCAAAGACTGGGTCAGATGCTTAGCCCTCCCTGGGGCCCCACTGACTTCCTGTTTATTGAGAATCTGAAGAGGTGACTTGAACATGTACAGTAGATACACTAAGCAGGACGTATAGACCCCACTCTGGGCACAGGCAGAGCTGTCGGGTACTTTCTCAGAGACGCAGATTCATGCTTTAGATAGGTTGTAAGTACTTGAACTCTATGTCCTGTGAATTTTAAACAAGTAACTAGGGTAGAAGTGACAAGGCAGGGGACAAGCTTGACAGGAGTGACCACAGCCAGATGACAGCAACAAGGAGAAAGACAACAATACAGATACTAGACCTGTGGAATCTGAAGCTACGAATTGCTGTTTATTTCCGAAGGCAGAAGGCGTAAGAAGTCTTACTGTAGTTTAAAACATACCCTCCCAAAAATGAGAACCATGACGAAATTGAGTTAAATGGGTATCGTGTAATGATGTGGAAAACTCAGCTACCAGAGCAACCTACACTGTTTAGAAATGATTCAAGTAAATATGGTTTTTTAGTGCAACTAAAGTTGTGTTAGTAATTGTAGTAGATTTAGAGAGCCTTGTGTTCAGTGTTCTTGCCTGAACTGCATGGAAGTGACGTCATTTAATCTATCATACCGATACACTTTTTCTTTTAAAACAAATTGCTTTTAGTCGATCATTATCATCCAGTTCATAATGGGATATACATTTCTTAGCATTTGTGGGTTTTTTCCTACTTTTTAAACTGCTTTTGTATTCATTCTTTGAACCAGATGAATGTGTTAGACAGATTATAAAGGCACCCTTTTCATTAATATATATAAACACACTGGGCCAAGAGCATCTTGCTTGGCTGACTAAGGTCATTGAGATAATCAAGGGAGGATGCAGAACCAGCATTAAGCTTGTGCTGGTGACCTTCCCTCACCCCTGGGTTTCCACTGGCTTTGGCCCATCCCTGTCATTTCACCTCCTTCATCTCTGCTCATGTGGAACCCTCTGGCTGCTGACCTCCTAACTCCTTCTTGACTCCCATGTCAAGGACCTCTTAGCCTTGCACACATATTTCTTGGCTCTTCTTTGTGCTGCCAACTTACTTCCCTTGCTGTTCTCAGAGCTGCATCTGAATTGCCATGCTCTGTCAAGGATCTGTGCACTGTGGGATTCACAGCTAAGGGAGGACTCCGCCTCCCCACCCCCAATTCTCTAGAGATAGCTGAGGAATATGGTATTTTCCCAACTGCCCATCACCACCAATAATAATTACTAGTGTATTATAAGACAGTATGCTTTTTGTTCACTATTTTTCTCACAAATCAGCTTTAAAAATAATTTCAGCTAAAGCCTTCCTGTTACCGTGACTACAGTGTCCTTCTTTCCTGAAAATGACTTATTTTATCCCAGGCTGGTTACCTTTGCTTCATTTAAATGGCATTCGCTTAAAGTCATAGAAAAATATAGTTCTTAATGTAATGTGTGTACTATGTATAGTTAGTTATATGTCGGGTATATGTTAGTGCTATGCATGTAATTAGTTCAATGTGACTGGACCTGGGGTCAATTGGTAATAATCATTTTTTCAGGTCAGTGTTTCTTCCTTGGTTTTCTGATGGCTAGCTATGTGAATTAACAGCATTTGTTCTATCTCAGAGTATGCTGTATTCTTTGAAATACCAAACACAACAATATAATGTTTCAGAAGGCCCAATACCACAGTGTTTCTCTCTTATGGGGATTCCTATATTGTATGATAATGGTGTTAATTGATCATTGAGAGGGCAAGGCCCAGCTCACTGTGGATGGTTTCACTCTTGGGCTGGTGGACCTGGGAGCTACTAGAAAGTGGGTTGAACAAATCATGAAGTCCAAGCTAGTAAACAGCATCCCTTCGTGGCCTCTGCATCAGCCCTGACTTTCTTTGACAATGAAGTATGACTTTAGAGTTGACAGCTGAAATAAATCCTTCCTCCCGAGTTGTTTAGGTGCATGGCGTTTTATCAGGGGAAAAAGAAACCCTAAGACAAACATTATATGTGACAGGAGAACACAACTGGGCCTGGTGTGATAGGCTGAAGGGTGCTTATCCTTTTGGAGAACTAAAGACATATTTTAGAATCTAAATCACATTACAATTTTATGTCAGCTTATAGCAGCAATGATAAACTTGTGCAGATAAAAATTTTTATGATCATTAAATGAGTGATGGCAGGGAATTGTCACATAGTTTAATAAAAGGTCCTTTTGTATGGCTTCTCCAAGTAACTTAGGGTTCCGTTGTTTCCTTGTAGCCAATAAAATGGGGTCAGATTATACCTTACCTAACAGAAATAATTAGGCTATTAAGCTGGCAGGTGGTTTTCCCCCTTGAGGCTTTTTGTTTGTTTGTTTTGCAAGTAACAGATTTATCTTCATCATAAATGGTGGGCCCTCATGCTCCCAACAGGCTTCGGTGCTTCCCCACTCCCAGCCCCTCTGGGCCCCAGAACCCAGCCACAGGAGGAGCAGGGATGCAGCTGGTGGCAGCAGCTGAAATGCCACCCAAGAGCCTGGCCTTCCTGGCTTTCTCTTTGCTGGTTTTCTTTTTCTTAGCTTCGAGAGGGGAGTGGACTGCCTCTCTTTACATCTGGAGTCTCTTGAGGAAAGCCTTCCCCTCCTTTAGGTTGAGTAAGAAGGAATGAGGTTTTCTAGGGTCAGTAGGTTCCTCTTATAAACTTACTACCCATAGAGGACAGGCATGTGATTGGTGAGAGATGTTGCACAGATGCTCATAGCCAGCCAGGACTTGGTAGATGGCAGTACCAGGCCAGGATCTATCCTAAGAAGCCCCTAAGCTTTTAATTGCATGACAGCACTCTGCAATAACAGTGTTTTCTACCACCCATTTTACAGATAGAGAAATTTAGGATGCTCAGTTCATAAGTCTGCAACTTAGGAGCCAAGATTTGTGTCATTAAATTTGGTTTTTGTAACCTCTAGAGTTCTTAATCTACTTCTATCCTCATTAGTATTGATGTATATCAAGGAGAAATAAGATTTCTTTTTCCTTCGGGAAACTTACAGCATAATTAAATGCATATAGTTCTTCTTTGTACCCACTGTTACACTTCCCATCCTAAAATCCCACACTGCTTAATAGAGTCACACACCAGTTCACTGATTCCGTTACCGAGGGAGAAGGTGTTTAGGCAATATTAGAATTTGTCTTCTTAATTTTCACATAAAAAGTTGAAGTATAAGTAATTGCTTTCAGGCCTGTGGAGCACAACAATAATTTAATTAGCTTCCCAAGTCCAAATTAGATGGGTAAAGTTGAAATGCATGAGAGGGCATAGAAAAATACGTTACTTTCTTTCTCAGTGTTCTTAACTACAGAGCAATACCCAGATCCTCCCACAATTAAAGTTCTGTAGTATCTATCTAGGTATAGTCGTCAAGCCTTGGACTGAAGAAGCCCCTCGATTGGGCAGACATTTTTTTTAAAAAGCAAAATTTCCCTTCATGGTCATGAATATCTCTGCATGGAAATTCTGGGTAAGTAAATAAGTCAGCACTCTCTCTATTGAGAACAGAAGTTAGTGTTATGGACAGGCATGGTTTTAATAAATTGCTTGCCAGCTGCTACTTTCCCCAGTCAGTGTTGTGACCATCAATAAAAAAAGACATTTGCTTCATGAAAAGCTATAGGAACACTTTACAGGGACATATTTTATGGGGATCTACATCTGCGATGCCACTTTCTGGCTTTAGCAGACAGGACAGGAAAGTACCACAGCCCTTGAGCAGAGCGCGTTGTATTTTGTTATTGTTATTTCTCGGTGGGGAGCTAGAAACTTCTGAGGTGTCGCCTTGGTTTTGAAGATGGAAGGCCAGCAAAGGCATAGATGTCCCTCTTCAGTTAAACTTGTCACTTGTTTTAGCAGAACATAAACCTGAAGCATTCTTAACTTCTTCAGTAAGAATGGCTAAGCTCAGGTAGAACGCTCCTGAAATGTCTGGCTTATAGACCTCTAGCTTCTATGTGTAGCAGGGAAACAGCCCAGGGTGTAGGAGAAATGGATGCTAACGTGTCAAGAAAGAGATTTTAAATCTATGGTTTCTGTCCTTTGGGGGGGGGGTGCGTATGCGTGTGTGTTGTGTTAGTGTGCATGTGTGTGTGTGTGTGTGTGTGTGTGTGTGTGTATGATGGGGGGATTATGGGTGGGTGTCTTAGTCAGGGTTTCTATTTCAGCACAAAATATTATGACCAAGAAGCAAGTTGGGGAGGAAAGGGTTTATTCAGTTTACACTTCCACATTGCTGTTCATCACCAAAGGAAGTCAGGACAGGAACTCACACAGGGTAGGAACTTGGAGGCAGCAGTGGATACAGAAGCCATAGAGGAATGCTGCCTACTGACTTGCTTCGTTGGCTTGCTTTGCTTGCCTTCTTATAGAACCCAAGACTACCAGCCCAGGGATGGCACCACCCACAAGGGGCCCTCCCCCCTTGATCACTCCCCCCTGTGATAACTCCACTGAACCCGGAGCTTCCGGTTCAGTCCGACTCTCTAGTCAGTGATCCCGGGGTCCTCTGATCCTCAGTGTCAAACTCAGAGCGTCATGCTTTTGTCCCAAACATTATGACTGAACTGTCTCCCCAACCCTACACACTGCTTTGTTTATTAAAGAAAGGAAAAGGAAAGAGTATAGAATAGGAGATTTTCCTTTCTTTTGATTGGTAAGTCAAAGATGGACCAAGAAAACTCTTCATTCCTTTATCAATATTTACCTACCACATGCCTGGGGGGGTATTAGAGGTCCGGGGAATACATTTGAGAGCATGGTGAATTCCTTGTCCTGCTGACACCAAATGTTCTCAGTGTTTCTTTACCCCATTCAGTACCATCTTCTGACCTGCTTGTTGCTGTCCAACGTGACAATGAATAAATCATAAAACTGTTGTCAGGAGGAGGACATTCAGGGAGGCACTGCTGCAGAGAGTCGGGCGTTGGCTCTCTGGCTGCCAGCACAAGCCTCCAATCTGTGTTCAGGTTCTCCCTGCCTTGCTGCTCCTGCCCTGGGCGCTGCTGTCATTAGTAGTGTCCCATGCTTAGTCTTAGCTCAGCACACTGCATTTGCTTACATCTGAAAGCGTGGTGGAATTCCTTGTCTATTTTGCAGGAAGAATAAAATCTCAGTGACCACCAGTGATTTTCTTTCTTTCTTTTTTAATTTAAGTTTTTTTTTTTTGTTTTGTTTTTTTTTAACTTACCCACTTTCCGTACTGCTCACTGCCCCCTCCTGGTCATCCCCCTCCACAGTGCTTCCCCCATTCCCCCTCCCCAGCCAAACACCAGTGATTTTCTAGTCAGAATGGCCTCACTGAGATCCCCCGGGCCTCAGGATCCTCCAGTGTGTTTCCTCATGCCTCTCCTCATGCTCCTCAGTAAATTGCCTTTTGAAATTTTGGAAGATATTCCCTACCTCTCTTTTCTTGGACTTTTTTTTCACTTCTTTTCCTCTCATACCTCCTCCCCCTCAGATTCACCATACCACCTTTAGCCTATCCTCGTAGAAAGATGTCGTTTTCCAGTCTGCAGGGTGATCAGCTCTGAGTAGCCTCTACTAAATTTCTCAACCTTATAATTTGCTAGATGAGCGTAATTAGAGGTCTTAATCAGCTGAGGGCACTTGATATTCCTGTGATCTGGTCCATACTGAACTGTTGCCATCTGTCACCTCCCAGACTAGAAGTGGACAGAGTCCTCTTAGCCACTTATGGAGCATTTTAGAGAGATTAAGTTGATCTTAATTATTTAATCAGGATACTTGGGAGTGGAAATTTATATTCCCTGTTAGTTTAATCAGAAACACCTTTTGATTATGAAGAGAGGGGAGTGGCTGTAAAGAGACAGAAATAAAGATACTGAAAGTCTGAGCATCAGTAGGCCGACCCAGTCTATCATTCCTGCCAGAATCCCAAAGAGTGTGACCTTTTGGTTACTCCACTAAGATAAAACAGAAGTATTTAGAAAGACATAGCAGGAAGAGGACAGTATACATCTAAGACATGAGTGTAGGCTGGAGTCATATTGAACTATCTTTAAAACATACTTGCATGCATGCAGGCATACGCGTGCCTGCGCACGGACACACACACACACATAGACACTTACACACCTTTCAATGGATGTAATTTGCAACAAGATTTAAAATATTAAGCCAAAGTTGAAAGTGAAGTTTATAAGTTAAATAACAGCTAGTTTACTTGTTTCTTGTACCTTACAGGATTTCCTTTGGTAAAGGAAATTGCAGAGTGGTGTTTGGATGTACACTGATAGGCTTGAGCATGAGACACGAGTGTTAATACATTGAAATCCAACATTAGAAGCATCCCCAGCCTCCCCAGCATCACCATAGTTCATTGTTTATGTATCCTTATTAAACATCCTCATTTGAGATATTTTTTTGTAAAGAATCTACATTATCTCTGTAGAGAACTTTGGTTTTATCCGTTGTGTTGAAATTTCTTGAGTCTCAGCTATGCAAGCCGGAAAGGCCAATCAGATCCCAGAGGGAATCTTCCTACTTGCCATCATTTCTTTGTCATTTTTAACATTATCCTTTCATGTTTTGACGGAGTATAAAAGACTCAAATAAATGCAAAAAAAAAAAAAAAAAAAAAAAGCACATAGTGTGACTCAGATATTGGAAATGACCATAGATAAATTAAATGGCTTTTGAAGGTTTATATTTGAAGAAATAGCTTTACATGAGCTCAAAAAGGAGGAGAAAAATGAAAAGGACATTTAAAAATGAAGTTTGGTGTTGTTTTTCAAAAGTAAAGCTGAAGTATTCACTGCAAGTCAGTGACAGACCGGTCACCTGTCTGGGTCCTCAACCAAGATGGAGAGGAAATAAATGTTCGTGACATAAATATTTAGAATCACTAGTAACAAGAAGTAGAAGCTGGGCCAGTACCAAAATTAAGAAAAAAAAATACGATAAAGTTAGGAAATCATCCTTAGCAACAAGACCAGGATGATTCCAATAAATGACTATCATTATTTTATAAAAGAACTTTGTTTAAAATAAATATTTTTACAAGCACACAAAGGGAGAATGTCTACCTTTCTTTAAATAAACACCAAGAGTAAAGTGTTTTCCTAGAATAAGAAGGGAAAAGGATTCCACGGGTTTCCTCTTGGAAAGACAGGGATGAACAAATCATGCTGCCGCCCCGTATTTGAGCAACATGCTTGCACAAGAAGGAAGTGGTTCTGCTGCCCAAGTCTGGGCCTGGCTCCTGGCCTCGGCTGCTTTCCTCCCGGTAATCTTTGTTCCCATGGTGTCAAAGAGCCTGTTATAAAGGCAGGACAATCTATGATCACACTAGAAGAAATATAAAGATTTACTGAGCTTTCCTCTCGTCCTTTCCATGTAGCTCAGGCTGGCCTCAAACCTCAAGGGCAGAGATTACAGACACGTGCCACCAACTACAACTTTCCCCCTTTTGGTCTTCCTAAAATCTCCAGCACATTATAGGCCGTACTATTTAATAGAATAAAAACAGAAAACAGAGAAAATATCCATAATGTATGGTAGGACGTAGAATATATAATCAAATGAATCCAAACATGTCAATAATACGATTTAAATATAATTCTATCTTCAAATTTTGGACAGTTTGATTCCCAGGCCTGAACCTAGAAGGATGGGGAGAATGGAATGAAAATGCACACAGACACTGGGCGGGAAGGCCAGTGACATGGAAAGAGCTCTTTTGGCCTCAGAGTTGCAGGCAAATGTCTTTGGCTTTGTCCTGTTTCCCCTCTCTGGCATCAGCTCCTGTTCCTGTTTTCAAATGCAAATTAGACTGCTCTCTTATCTCCGGGCTCCCAGGCCTCCTGTATTGAGCGGCTCTGTTGTACATGGGATTGACACATCAACCCAGTGGAAGGGAACTGTGTCTTCAGCTGCAGGACCAGAGCATGTTTGTATTCCGTTAAGCTAGGCATGCTCTACTGACAGATACTGGGACCACTGGGCAGTGTGGGCGGCTCTCCAGCAATCTCCAGCGTGGTGGGCCAAATCACTGTGCTTTAGTGTGGGTCTCTGATAGCAGCTTCTAGAAAGGATCGGTTTGAATCAGCTCTCAGCAGGGTTTCTCATACAATACCGTGCTATAGAATGGACTGCTTGAGAAGCTTCTCCACCCGGGGCTTCAGAATTTACCACAGAACATTTATCCATTGGTTTTCAAATGAGAAGATTTTGTTTTTAGAGAATGCATTCTTTAAAACTAATTTTTTCCCTGTAAATCTTTTCTGCCTCTTTGGAGTTTTTGTTGTTGTTGTTGGTGGTGGTTTTTTGTTTTTTCTTTTTCTGCTTTGTTCTCTTACATTTCCCTAACTTGATGTTTTACGCAGTGCTTCGTTTTACATGCCACACAAACGTGGAAAACTTTGGTTTGGTTTTGTTCGTTATTCTCTCTTTGGCTTTAAACAGCTTCTAAGGCTAGCTGCGATGAGATGCACTTGTGTTCTGACTCCAAAGTGCTTAGTGGGCACAGGTCCTCTGTGGTAAACAGATGGTGAGTTTATTGTCGGAGGTTTGGTCCTCTACTGGTGAGCTGCTTTAGTGGGGATTCTATGATAAACCAACGAAAGGACTGTACAAACAGAAGAACTTCCACTGGACGAAAACATGGCCTCCAATATGGGATGTCTCGTCTCAGGATGAGGAAGCTGTGTGTGCCCCTCTGTGGGCTGTGGTATTTAGTGATTGACTCAGAAACAGTTTTTACTTCATCCAAGGGAAACCACTGTGAGTAAGCTGTCTTGTCTTGAACATGAACAGGCAGAGTCTCTCTCTCTGTGTCTCTCTGTCTCTTTCTCCCTCCTTCCCTCCCTCCCATAGACATTGAAACACAAATGCTTAAAATACATTCTTCGAAAAGCCCCAGTAACTTATTAACCAGCGCAGGTGTAGCCCTCATAAAAGCTACCCTGCCTCTCCTGAGGCCGCTGGGAACGAGATTTTCATCTCACACATAACATTTTACATTTGTGTAAAATGTAAAATATAGGTGTTATATTTAGCATTTTACAGATGTCTCGAAGGCATAAGGATTTAAAGGAGCTTGCCTTTTAATGATGCTCTGACTGTTTTCCCCCTCTCTGGAGTCTGGCTGCCCTGACGTGTTGGTTATACGTGTTGGCCCTTCTGTCTAGGCTTTCTGGCTTAGGATCCTAAACTGGCTTTCACTTATTATTAAAGTGTGTGTGTGTCTGTGTGTGTGTGTCTGTGTGTGTGTGTGTGTGTGTGTGTGTGTGTGTGCATATGCACGTGGGGTAGGGGTGTGTGTGCATGTATGGTGCGGGAGGTTTGCATGTGTGTGTGTGTGCGCGCGCGCGTGTGTGCGCACGTGCACTCCTGAGGTCCAGTCTAGTATATTCAGAGTATCCACCATTTTGGTGCTTACCCCTCTCACCCTCAAGTCTTCTACCCAATAGTTTCTTAACAGCACCGATTCATGGTTGCTGGCCTCTTCATAGGCCATTTGGTTACAGTCTGAGTATCAGTGTTTAAATTTTTCTGGAAAATTAAACAAACATGCATAGTCTGTCTTCTTTAAATTGACTTTTGGATGACACTTAGATGAGCACAGGTAGGTAGCTTTTTATAAGGGTGGATGTTAAGGTTTAGGAATGCTGGCTTCAGTTCATTTTAGGACAGAGTCCATTTTGTGATTAAGCTTTATTTTCCCAAAGAAGCATTTTAAGGGGGGATATCATTGCAGATAAAGACTTAGGACGAGTCATCCTAAAACATCTGGAGCTCCAGTGATGGGAGACTGCAGCCCTGCGGCCATTCCGTTTAAGGCCTTTGGTGCCGTATTCTGTACATTATGAGACCTTTAGTATTTTATTATGAAGGAAGCTTTGTGTTCAGTGAACTTGTCCAACCACAGGCTCATGTTGGCACTCCATCCATATTCAGTATAGGCTGAGCTGTGCTACTTGGTAGGTCAGATCTAGTAAATGTGCTTTTGATTTCTGAGATTCCTTTTCAGCTTAGGATGGATTTATCTACAACTGTACCTTAAGTCCAGGAGCGTCTGTATACATGTTTGCCTTAGACAGACCTGCATTTTGCCATGACTATGTGTTTTTGGTCTGCCTCTCTGTTTCTGGGGACAGTCAAGAAGGTGTACTCAAATCAGCTAGATTGAAGAGGGAATCCTCAAGTGTGGGGTGAGATTCCTAGGCTTCCCATACCGGGTGTCCTACGTTGCGAGTCACTTTCTGTGTCCAAATGTATCCTTTTGTCCTTGCCTTGTTGGGCTCACTGTTTCTGACCCTGGGCTTAGGACTGACCTGACTTTGGTTTCTGTGGGCATCTTTTCTTCACTTCTGGGCTGTCGTTCTTCTTACTAGCCTTACATTGTGTGTATCCTTTTCTTTGGAAAGGCTTAGTTTATTTCTTAGACTCAGACTCCGGGCTCTGTTAAATGTCAAGGATGGTCCTTGTAATCTTGCAGTCTTCCTGGTGATGTGTGGATAAACATTCAGTTTCCGTATGTCTAGTCTTCAGAAAATTTCTTTTGTTAAACATGAAGCAAGCAAGCACATTTACAGATGATGAAGTCTCTAAGATGTCATAGGCCTTGAATTTGTTCTTTAAAGAAGCATAGCAAATTAATCATATATATATATACATATATATATATATATATGTATATATATATAAAACTTAGAGCTCTTCTCTGCTAATTATGCTTCTAATTTCTCTTGAGAACAATGAAATGAAAATCTGTCTTTGGATTTTCATAAAAGTAAATTTATAGTAAAGGAAAAATGTTTTCTTTCTTGAGTTATGTTGCTACATTTCAAGGCTTATAAGTGTCAAAGTATTAAAATTCAGAAGTTACCATGAACATTAAACCATTTACTAATCTGAGCAACCATTTTCTTTTCTTTTTTGAGTGTACATTTAGATGTAACTATGCCTTAGTGGTGAACACATATAATAGAAATTGTGTTCCTCTGACCGTCGTAACTCAGTCTTTGTGTATATATACTAGTCACCCTTTTAACCGTGAGATTTACATTTGGATATGAAGAATAAACGTGTAACTGAGTAGACACCCAAGCTAAACCTCTTTTTTTAATCACAGAGTTGACTCCTGAGGAGAGAGCCCAGAAGATCGCCAAAGCCATGCGCAAACAGTCTTCTGAAGTCAGAGAGAAGTGGGAGAGTCTAAATGCTGTGACTAGCAACTGGCAAAAGCAAGTCGGGAAGGCGTTAGAGAAACTCCGAGACCTGCAGGGAGCGATGGACGACCTGGACGTGGACATGAAGGAGGTGGAGGCTGTGAGGAACGGCTGGAGGCCCGTGGGAGACCTACTTATCGACTCGCTGCAGGATCACATAGAGAAAACCCTGGTCAGCACCATTGCCTTTGACAAAGAATATTTAAGGAATATGTTGTTGTTGCATAGAACACAAAGAGACCCACATATAGAAATCATTATAAGGGATTCTTATAAAGCTGACACACTTCAGTTCCCCACCCAAGTTAGGAATTATGGCAGATGTTTTCCATATGTAACCCCCCCCCCAAAAAAAAACCCACCAAGGTGGCTTTACGATAATTTAGTTTGTTTAAACATTTTTAAAATCCCAATTGAGTATCCCTAAATAGTGTAGATTAGGCTAAACCATTTAAAACAAGACAAAGCCTCCTCAAACTTTTTAAGTTCACTTTGTTTCCAGATATGCCCCTCATTTCATTTTCTTTTGTTTCCTATTCATTTGTTTTTTTTTTTTTAAATTGTTTATTTTGTAATGATTCCCACAGCCTAGATTTAATAGAATCATACCCATGTGGTACAGCCTACAGGTTCTGTCTCCTAGAAACTGGTGGTTGGATTTAGAGGTTTAATAAAAAAACAAACTGCTTTAGTGGGAATTCTCATCTATAATTTCTATTTTATTGTCTGAGTAAATGAAGAATAAATTTAGTTATAAATTACATTTGTAATCAGGAATGGCCCGAGGTTAAGAATATTAGTTTTATGGTGTAAATCGGCTTTGCTTACTCATTCTACATTTTCAGGGCGGGGGGGGGGGGTAACAAAATGTAGGCGGTAAGAGACATAGATTACAACCTTAGAGAAAGCATAGTCATTGTATAGTCATGAATCATGCCCAAGGATGAGCACTGAGACAATCAAAGGGATGAGTCCAACACTGTCCATCACGCATGGAGTGCTTATTGCAAAGGTACACACGTCTTTGATTCATAGACACTGAGTAACAGGCTTCTTTATATGAATATGGCGGAATGGAAAGACAAGCTCTGGGGAATTAACTTAATATTCAGGCCAGTTACATGAGTACACACCTGTGTGTATAGACAGAGGAGTAGCAGTAGCTAGCATTACTCAAGGCTTCTTCTTTTGTGCCAAGAACTGTTCTTAGTCAGTTCACGTGGATGTCTCTCTTAATCCGCACACCAGCAACAAGGGAAGGATTATCTCCTGCAGGCAAAACTGCAGTTGCTCAAGTCCATACAGCTAGTTAGGTTGAGAGTCTCTGGATCTTCTTTTAAAAAATTGTCCTTCACTGCAGAGACCACTTCCAATCTAATGTTCAATACAACCTTGACCAACACTTTGCATTTAAACCCTCTAAAATCCATACGCTTTTAAACTTCAGACTTTTAAATTTAAAACAAGTGTTAACAAAGAAAAGTGTTCTCCACTTCTGATGATAGATGTGTGTCTGCCTACTCTATAAATTAAGGAGACCTCTTCCAAAACCTATAGTATTCCAAAAAATATTTCCCTGGATACATGTGAATTTAAAATAGTTTAAGAAAAACATAATCATTAGTTTATCAGTACAGCTTTGTATATTTTTCCTGTTTATTTATCTTAGGTAGTGTGGGTTGTATTTTGGGCCTTGTGCATTCTGGGTAAATGCAGCACCATTCAACTGTGTGAAAGCCTTCTTTTTACTTTTTGAGTCAAGATCTTGCTAGGGTGTCTGGGGTAGTCTTGAACCCACTCCATAGCCCGAATAGGCCTTAATCTTGCAGACTTTCTGCCTCAGCCTCCCACATAGCTGGTATTACAGGCCTTTGACACCAAATCTGGCTTAACTAGTTTTAAACCCTAAGAAGTCTTTCAATGATTTACAAATAGAATTTATATATATATATATGTGTGTGTGTATATATATATATATATATATGTATATATATATGTGTGTGTATACACACACACACACACACACACACACACACACACACACACACACACACATATATATAAACAACCAAAATGCCTCTGGATTTGAGTGAGAATTTACCTTTTCGAATTTGAAAATATCATATGATAATTGGGGATAATTTGTGTTGAGAAAAATGAAAATTTGTATCTGGAGAAAAGACCTAACAGTTTGAGAATTGGCAGTCTCATTTAATTAAAGGAATGACTTGCTTCTCCAGCCAAATTCTTTTGTTCAAATCTACTTAAGTGGGAAGTTTAAAAAACAAAAGCAAAACCACAAAAACAAGTAGTCTAATGGGAAAGAATAAATTGGATTAAATTACTTTTTATATCTTAAGAGGTAGAAATTAAAAATTCAAGTTTCACTAAACCAAAGAAAATAAATTCAATGTATGTAATAGTTCACATGTTCCCTCAAGTACATCCCCTCTCTTACTGGAGCTGTATAGGGAGGTAAAAAAGAAATTGCAAAATATTAATAAATCTGTCAGAGCTCGACTAGAAAATAAAATCTTCAGGAATAATGAAATAATTTCAGTTGCTAAAGTTATCTTTAATAATGCTGTCTTCTGCATAGACACCATGTGGTACCAGACAGGTTTGAGACACACACCTGCCAACAGTCTAACGAGCACCTTTGATAGTAGCAGATGTTTCTGTTTTTATAGCAGTGAGGGCTCCGTAGACTCGTATTCTCTTATAGGAAAGTACAGTCAAAACATGATAAATTAGTCCTTTATACAAGAACACATGGCAGTTCTGAAAGCCATTTATAACTCCATTTATTTCAAGCCTCTTAAGTTGGAAACTCTTAAAAGGCCAAAGATAAACTTCCTGATAGAAAGTTTCCTCATTGCCATAAAAGTGCAAACAGAGCCAAAAAGACTTTCCTGTCAAAGCTCTGTTAACGTTTTCACCTATGACTTGTAAAAGGAAAAAAAAAAGGATTTTTTTACACAGTAGAAATATAAGCTTCTTTATTGTTCCTTAAGATAAAAAAAAATTCCTGTCTTGAAATTATGCATGGAGTTATGATCAAATTCTAAAACACCTTTACCATCTGTTGATATAAAAGTGGTTGTTATTAAAATTAGAAACCTATCAAATAGCATGTTAATTTTAAATGTTCGTGCCTAAAATTAAAAGGATATTGATTTTAAAATATGGATCCAGTTTTAGGGTTTGAATTTAAATGTGAAAGAGAGTATTGATATATCGAGCTAAAAATTAAAAGCCCTAGAAACATTTGAGTTCTAGCATGGATATTCAACAGTGTCTAAGGGAATCTGAAGTTTTTTAGAGCCCACGTTGAAAAGCTCTGTGTCCTCCCCTCACCCACACTTCCCTCTGTCCCCCACACCTGTATTATCTGTTAATTCTTTGCACCTGTCAGGCCAGTTACTATGTCACTGCATGCCCGATAACTGGATTTCCACATCTGTCTGCATGTGCACCTTGGACCATCTTTGGATGTCCAATATCAGCAGGGATAGACAAAACTAACTGCAAATCAAAATTCTTTCTCTTTCCATGTAATAACAGGCCATGTGTCTTTTGGGGCTTCCTTTCTTCTGACTTCTTTTTTGCACACTGGTATCTGCTGAGGTTGGAAATAGATCGTAGTAAACACCTGGTGACGTCCATGTCTACAGATTCAAGGGGCATTCATATATTGCTGTCTCTGACGCCTGAATTTTCCATGTTTCTGGTTCTCAGTCTCTTCTCCTGTGGTTTTCTTCTTCAACTCTCCTTTGAGCTTAACCACATGCCTTTAGACATAGTCAAGAATTTGAAACACTAAAATATATTCCCTGATTTGCCATTGAAAAAATTTGATTCCTGAATATTGGGTTTTAACAACCATTATAATTCAGGATAGGTTTTAGGGGGAGGCAAAATTTTATCCCTGCCCTCTTGGAAAGCTGTTATCTGTCCTAAAATCTTACAAAAGACAGAGGAATAGAGGAGGTCATAACTTCTGTTCTACCATCAAAAAGACATCAGATGAGTATTACAGTGTGTGTGTGTGTGTGTGTGTGTGTGTGTGTGTGTGTGTGTGTGTGTGTGTTTATGTGCACACGCGCACCCGTGCATGCATGCGTTTGTGCACGTGTGCAGCTTCTAAATGTAGAGTGTTTCTTCTCAGTTTCTTCCGTGGGACAGGAAGAACGTGAGTACTAAGGGGTAAGAACTGAAATCTGAGATGTCCAACAGTGAGGTTGGAATAGCTCTGAACTGTTAGAATAGCTATGTCATGACACATGACACGTCGTTTGCATGTTTTGATATGTTGGCTGAAAGTCATGGTTGGGCTGGTGACACTGAACAGAAAGTGCCAGGAATGCTGGGAAAGGGCCTCCAGGCAAGGCTGCAGAGAGAAATTTCCTAGCTGAGGCATTTCAGGATGCATGAGATCTAGACAAAGACTTTTGTCAGAGAAATTGAACCAATGCTTTCGACAGGTAGAATTCTGTGGAGAACAGAGGCTGGGAATGTATCGTTATGCTGTTTGCTCTCATTGGCTCTAAAGTCTAGCTTCCCTTTTTCATATGCTTGCCCAGGACATACACCTTTTATCTGTCTATTCTGCACCCAGAGACAGCAGTTCAGTTCTGAGACTTATCTATAGCTTTTCCATGATGCTCTGCTCTTCCTGCCCCCCCCCCCCCCACTAAGAACAGACTGTGATCATCGTGGGTTCTGGGAGACACGGAGCTTTTCTCTCCAGTATCCAATAACCATAGATTAGTAGTGAGGGAAGCTACTTTTACTTGATGCCTAATCTAAGCACGACTGAGTTCAAGTCAACTTGTCGCATCTGGTGAGGTAAAGGAGTAAGGCAGCCATGCTATAATAAAGACAGAAAGTATGAAAGTAAAGTAGAAGCAAGTGGACCATGCAACAGTAGTCCCATGGTTTGCATATTATAGACTAGACATTTTTGTTTAGTGTCTTAAATGAGTTTGCAGCTTGTGTTTTTCTAGTTGCGCACATACTTAAATGCTCCAAGAGTCTCTGGTTGTATAGGTTACTGCAGGCCTGATCCAGTCAGCTCTTGTCAAGTACCATCTCTACCTGACGGCCTCATAGTGGCCTTCCCATGGTCTTCAGTAGGAAGATGGCAACCCCAACTTTTGAGAAAGTCTCCTCCAGTGACCTTCTAATCTGTTTTCTACTAGGCGTTTAGAGAAGAAATTGCACCAATCAACTTAAAAGTTAAGACAATGAATGACCTGTCCAGTCAGCTGTCTCCACTTGACCTGCATCCATCTCTAAAGATGTCTCGCCAGCTGGATGACCTTAATATGCGGTGGAAACTTCTACAGGTATCGATCGGCTTAGCCCTCCGGCATGCTAACTAACACTGCATAAAGAATACAGAACAGGAAGGAAGTGCCAGGCTGTGCAATGGTTGATTTGCATTTAGTTTCTTAGTGTAACAATTCTTTGCATTTTTTGAAACATGAAAAACACACTTTAGGGTGTGCACAAACAGAAGCCCTTGGATGGTCTTTAAAATCCACCTCACTTTTAAACCACATATTCTCTTGCCTCTGTCTCTACTGAGGGTATTTGATGATGAGTTTAGCAAGCAAGTATTTGTCTTTCTATATCTTGAAACAAAAAGCATCATTTACTTAAGAGTATTGTTTTGTCATAATTTATGTTTACATTGTATATAATACTTGTAGAAAATTACACAAAATCCAGTAAGTTGTGACAATTGTAACCTATAGTCTGCCACAGAATCATATGCCCTGTTGTTACTTGTAAAGGAATCATTTTCTTACCTTCACTATATGTTCTTTTTCTTTTGAAAAGTAAAAAGTGTTTCTTTGCCCCGGCCTGCCCGGGTTCAGCGGGAACCTGGGAAGGGGGCGAAAGAATGGGGGACAAGAGACACAAGGAAGGAGAGCAAGTCGAGCATTCTGATCAAGCTATTGAAGTTTATTTCAGGACAGCAGCTTAAAATGACAGGCAGGCGGGAAGGTTACACGTGGCCCAAGGCCAACCCACTACCTTAATGGGCTTTCAGGAAATACCAGACGTTCTTTCAATTTCTGGGATCCGAGACTGAAGATGCCCTGTCCTTTCTAACTTTGCACCTTAACTGACTGTGCTTCACAGAACAGTGGGTAATTTCATGGGTTTGACTCCCGACATTTCTTCTTTCTCTTTGCGTTGTTCACTGTGCAGGAGCTTTCTTCCTGTTTACAGAAAGCACACATGCACTTAGCTTCTAAAACAGACCTTCCAAAGGCAATTGTTGCAGTGACTCTCGACCTCACTTGTAGACTTCAGATTTAACTGAGCCAGGACTCAGGAGTATCCCCTGGGTATGAGCATTGGCTGACTACTGTCCATGCCAGGCAGGAGTCCATGGTGGAAAGGATCTGTGACACATTTGGTCTCTACTTGCTAGGAGTCAAAACAGCTATGCCTTTTTGCTGAAAATTAGCAGGGGAGGCTGTAACTAGAAGAGTGACAGTAAATAATTCCAACTAATTTCTCTACAATATGATACTTAATAAGACAAATGTTCAATCATTTTATTGGAAAAGTACGATACATTTTAGGTTATATTTCTTGTATTACTCAACATCAAAATGCCTAAGGAGGTCACTGAGATTGGGCTTAGTAGGTAAATGCATTTGCAGACACCAGAATTTGTTTCCAGCAACTCACATGGTAGAAGGAAAGGACCAACTCCTAAAAGATGTTCTGTGGCACCTGCGTCCCACATCCTGCACCCCTCTCCACGCAGATTAAATGAATGTCAATTTTTTTAATGGTACATGTTTTCTTAATGAAATTGAAAATGTGAGATGTGAATATTCCATATTTGACAGTCTTTCCCTATCCTTGTGAAGAATGTCAGTAATCTGGGATTAGTCAGGCCAAGCATATTAAATTCGTAAGTGCGCACAGAGATGTCTGAACCTTATTCTTTTTGCTTCTGCCCCATTCCTGCGCGTCATTGTCATTCATCATACTCATTTGAAGGTTGCTCTTCTGGTCTTTCTTGATTTCCTTTTTGCTTTGCTTCTGTTATCCCCATCTCTAAAGATGTCAGACGTGTTTCAGATTTGATGAGAGCATGCATTCTTCCATCCTTCTCTTTGATGCTGGTAGCTGCTAAAGTTCAAATATCAGTCCTGGATAAGCAAAGACATGTTAGCAGACAGTGCTGTTAAATTCCAGGAATAGAAGCTTACTTACTCATAAAATATGACATTTGAGCATTTCTCATAATGAATAAAATGGACTCTAATGCAATTTATATAGCTGACCAGGAGAAAACTGAACTGCCCAGTGAGCTAGACAGATACAAGTTTTATTTACAGTGAGCTGAAAATGAAATTGTCCATCCGAATGGAACAGCTCACTAGCACTGCAGAGGCAAATAACAGGGCCGGGGAAATGAAATGTCAGAAGGCTGTATGCAATTGTTCATTTGCATTTGGTTTCATAACTGTTTTTGTCGAGTGGCACAGTAACCATAGAATATGCGCTAACCACCATAGAAGGCAGTCAGATACTGGGATACACTGGTTACACATTGCAACCACGAGCAGGGATGCTCAGATGCTCAGAGGCTCCCATCAGATGCAGACCTGTAGGACTACCAGAAGATACCCTCCGCTTTCTGTGTCTCTCTCCTGTCCTTTGACATATTCATTTATCCCTCTATCTCTCATCTGTCTGTCTGTCTTTTGGTCTGTCTATCTTCCTACCTACCTATCAATATATCTATCAATCTATGTAACAAACTATAATCATCTGCCTAACTGCCTGTCTCCCTATATATCCATCTGTTTATGTCTTTATCTTTAGAGTTCTCTAAGCTCCATTTCTCACACAGTCTCTGTGGCACTTTTATCATCTTCTTTTATAAAAGAGGGGCCAGTAAGGGTCCTCCCATGACCACATCTTAGGCTGCCTTAGAAGCATGCTTCCTACCTTAAGTGGGGGAGAACAGTTCAAGGCATAGATATGGCCTCCGATGGCCAAGACATGAATATTCATGTTGTTCTAACTAGTTGTGTCCTCCAGTCCTTCCTTGTGTCTTGCTTTCTTCATCTCTAAAATGGTAACCATAATAATATTAAGCTAATGTGGTTATTGTATAGATTTAAAGTTCATATAGATAGTTTAGAATAATCTCTGGCTTTCTTTGCTATTATTTAATGTGAGAAGATGATTTTCATGCTACTGCATTAATAAGAAGAGAAGTTTTCTGCCCACGCAGTAATGAATTGATTGTATAACATCATCCCTTGATAAAGTAATGAAATCAAGGCTATTAGGAAAACCGTTGTCTTGAAGTCAATCATTTCATCTGGCTTGTGCATGTGTGCAGGTTTCTGTGGACGATCGCCTTAAACAGCTCCAGGAAGCCCACAGAGACTTTGGCCCATCTTCTCAACACTTTCTGTCCAGTAAGTATCAACAAATTTGAGTGATCTTGTTTAATTTGAATGAATTAGCAAGTTCCTTCAGTTCTGCCCAAGAAGCTATATCTCTGCTCTAACTATACTTTAAATACATACATGTTTAAGAGAAGATATTCATAAAATATTACTTATTGCTTATGTAATACAGTATGCAAATCAGTAACTCTTTAAAGGAAAACCAAAGTAAATTTGTCTCTAGACATGTTTTCTCATTTAAACATTGGTTATGATAACATATATGATATTTGTCATGCAAAGGTTATGAATGTTTCATACCAAAATTTTTTGCTGTGAGGTTTTTTAATTAGTTTATCTCAATTGCCTCTCCATATGTATACTTAGTTTTTTTAAAAGCTTCCCATGCATTTTAACTCACTATGTAAATACTTAAATGAGAAGATGTTGGTTTGCTAGGCTCCAGGTATTCATCTTGTGGGCAAATGTTGTATATTAAGTGTTACACGAAGATAGGTTTAATGGAGCATTCTCCACCTGGAGTTTTTAATTGTATGTACACCTCACGAAGACTTGGGCAGATCATTTTCAGCCCTGTTTTATTTATGATTCACTTCTGATGATATTGAAGAATGCTGAATTTCGAAAGTCCCAAATTGAACTCAGATGTTAATGCTGTCTTTTATTAGACGTCAGGATTTTTGAGACTTAATTTCTTGATCTCTCTGTACCTGTTTCCTCTGATTGCCTCAGAGTTCAATGCAGTAGTCCACCCTGTTAGACAAAGCACACGAGTCGCACCTTGGCAAAGATGCTTCCAGCACATATTAATGCCTTTCCTTTAATTTCCTATGAGAAGTATATGGAAAAAAACAAGTTGTATAATTTAATTAAATTTGAGTACATTTTAAGCTCAAGGCCAAGAATATTTCTCAGTTATGGAAACTCTTATTTTCTCTGAAACCACAGAGAAAGATGAAGTCAAACTCAATGTCTCCTGATTAAGTTCTGTCTTAATTCTCTCTCATTCTCTCTCTCCCTCTCTCTCCCTCCCTCCCCCCCCCCCTCTCTCTCTCTCTCTCTCTCTTGTCACTGTGACAGAACTGGGAATCTGAATCAAAAGATCAAGGATCAGGCTTTATTTCTTTTTACATTCTTGTGAAGTCAGATTTGTCCTACCTCTAAGACTTACCCATTTTTAGTTCCTAAACTGAGCCTGTAGGTGTTTGTCTCTGAGCGATGCATAGCCCTTTGTGGAGGGTAAGGATGGCTTTTTTTTTTTTTTTTAATGCTTAACATATGGATAGCATTATTGTTGAAATAAATAGACTCTTATACTCATTAGATATTAAGTATTATAGATTTCTAAACCCTATGAAATAACTAAGGCCAAATTAAAGAGACATTTGTAAATAATTGAGACTCTATAGTTCAAACGATCAGTTTATCTGCTGATATTGATGGAGCTCTAACTTTTCACCTGGCAACTTCTCCCATGGAAATCTAGTTCATGTTTCTTCAGTCATGAAGCACTGCAGAATAGCCATGGTGCTCAAGCATACGCTCTCTAAGTGTTCAACTGACAGTCCAGGAAGCTTGGCTATTCAAATCAAAATAATTATTAAATAAATGAAGGAGTGTGAGCAAACTTGCAATTAGTACATTTAATAATTCTTATCCCTTGCTGCTTACGGTCTTTGGTTGATTGTGTTCCTTGGACTTTATCCATGCTTATTAAAGAAGCCTGTTCCATGAGACACATAATAAAACCTGACCTATTAGCCTGGTGCCAACATTAAATGAGGCTGGCTCTCATGAGAAATTTAGCATACCTGATTCTTCATTTCCATGTCTGTTTGTGAACATCTATGGACACAGTTAGAAAGATGAGTGCTTGCCTTTCATCCAGATCAGAACAATTGTTAAGGAGGAAGTTTGCTGAACTAGTATTTGGAAAGGCGTGGTGGTATCTGAACCGCACCATTTTGGGACTTTGGGTAGCTTTTTTTTTTTTTTTGGTCAGGATCTCATATCATAGGACTTGCTTTCTCCTTCCTTCCTTCCTTCCTTCCTTCCTTCCTTCCTTCCTTCCTTCCTTCCTTCCTTCCTTCCTCCCTCCCTCCCTCCCTCCCTCCTTCCTTTCTTCCTTTCTTTCTTTCTCTCTTTTTTTTAAGATTTATTTATTTTATGTATATGAGCACACTGTCGCTGTCTTCAGACACACCAGAAGAGGGCATCAGATCCCATTACAGATGGTTGTGAGCCACCACGTGGTTGCTGGGAATTGAACTCAGGACCTCTGGAAGAGCAGTCAGTGCTCTTAACCACTGAACCATCATCTCTCCAATCCTTGGGCAGCTATTTTTAACTCTGCATATTTAGCTTCTTCTCTATTAAACTGAACAATTGTATGTGGATCTTGCTGCATTTTCAAAATAAAATATGGATTTGGAATGATTGGCAAAGCTTAGAATGTTACATATTTGTAAGATATCAATGAGCCACGAAAGTAAGAAAAAAAATAGCGACATGTCTATGTGAAGATCTAGAGATAGTTGTAAAATTTCATTTTAATTTACCTGGTACCTTGCTTAGCAAAATTCCTCTGGATCTAAACTCATGTGGGCTACTCTACTTAAGCAGGTTTTTAAATAGTTGATTTACTAAAACAGTAATGGATCTTTACTAGTAATTAGTAAACAGAATTTTGAAAAGTAAGAACTTCCATTAAAAGGCATAGTATCTCAACCATGGCAAACATCTCAAACATGCTACAAACATGGAAAACTGTTTTTTTTTAAATATTACAGATGAAAATAAGTATCTGATATTCTGCTTAGATGATCTGCGTGGCTCGTAAAAACCCTTTGCCTATTTTTATGTTAAATTTTCTTTCTAAAAACTTCTTATAATTAAATTTACTTGAGTGCCATCTGTTCATAATAGCTGAGCCTATGAATATGGTGCAAAGTGAAGAATACTATTAGTGATCTAGAAATTCCATCCTGAGAATTGTCATTAAATTTGAATTCACAGTGTATAGCGAACCCCCTTTGCAGATGGTACTGAGTTCTATGTTGTAATGTTTATGATTTTGTGAAAGTCTTTTCATCAGTAGGTCTGACAGGATGGGCTCTGGAAGTTGAGTCTTGGTTCTTTTCTTCACTTCACATGAAGCTTCAAAGCTGTTCTGCTTGGCCTCGTGCTTTTCTTAATTGCAGGAATCCAGCTTAGAGCCAGAACGGGTCCCTTAAGATTTGCTACAAAATGTGTTCATTTGTTTTACATTAAGGTGTAAGACTTGCTGCTTCCAATAACTTCCCTTTGTTTCCTCAGCCTCAGTCCAGCTGCCTTGGCAGAGGTCCATTTCGCATAATAAAGTGCCCTATTACATCAAGTAAGTCGACTTCAGTTCTCTTTTAGGTACCAAGAAAATAAAATTTTACCGAATAATTTAAGAGTGCTTCTACTCTCCCACTTCTGGGACTTGTTTTGTTGTTGATCTTTTTGTTTGTTTGTTTGTTTGTTTGTTCTAAGACAGGGCTCTCACTATGTCGCCCTGGCTGGCCTGGAATTTATGAAATTAGGTTGGCCTTGAACTCAGGGAGGTCTCCCTCACCCCCAACCCCAGCCTTTGCCTTCACGTGCTGGCAGTGATGATATGCCCCACCAAACCCAACTCCATGTACTTTTAATAACAGAATTCAATCTGGTTACCAAGAGGAAGCTGTGCATGGTTAATAATGGGAAGAAATTAGTTTCAAAATCAGACAGTTGTCCTTTATTAGGTCTTTCTGCCCTTGGGGAAAGGGAACTGAGTTACTATTTTATCTTCCTCTTCCTCCTCGTCATAAGGTTTTTTTCAGCCTAGTTTCTCTTTCCTGTTTCTTCTTATGTGACATCTTCTGACTCTTGTCTAGTTTACACACCATCTTAGGTTGCTGGTCCTTCACTTACTCTATATATTGTCACAGAAAAGAATGATGAAGCACTCTTCTCTTATCCCTGGGAGTGGAAGTCGGTGAAGCAGTTGATTTACAGTGCAATCCAGCACTAAGCAGTGTCATCGACCCTTTTATGTATTAGGAGAACTAGGTCGTAATTCTGAGAGTGCATGCACACTGAGTATCAAAAGACAGCTATGGCTCACATTAGCTGTGTGGCCTTGAGCAAGATGAATAAAAAACAGAAAATCTCTGTGCCAAGTTTTCTTTGTATCGAGTCTGAAACAAAGTGTGGTCTCTTGAAAATCCTATGCCAATGCTCATTGACCTGTGTGATCTTTGTTTGGGAAAAGCTTGTGAAAACAATATTTGTTGAATAGTACCTTTCAATATATGCCCTTCCTTCTGTCCTGAAATCCATTCTCATTTTTAAAACAAACTTGTCATCATCTATAGAAATATACCAAGCAGTATGTGTTACATTGTCTTGTGAGAATTTAACTCTTTTGTTCATAGAGAGCATTTGATATTCTGAGTTGTGATGAATTCTAGAACGAGGCATCAAAGCAATTGACGGATGTGGACTTTCTACAGACAGGAATGGCAAGGAGTCCAAGACTCGATGAGATGACTTGTCTTTATTGAAAGCAGTTGTGGCCACCTAATTATAATTTTAAAATTTCTTAGCTGTTTAACATTTTTATTTCAATTAATAATAACTATAAAAATATGATAATTATAACTATAGGTATTCAAGAACTTTAGTCTGTTTGGGTAAATATTGACCTGAATCAAATAATAAGGCTTTAATTATAAAACTGAGACAGAATAAGCCCTCCTCCTAAAGAAATCCAGTCCTAACCACTGGGACTTTGACCCAGTTCTTCTTATGCGTAATAGTGTCAACGACAACATTTAGCAATAGTCTCCAGGTTGCAGGTTTCCATAGGCCGATTATCCCGATAGTCTCCAGGTTGCAGGTTTCCATAGGCAGATTATCCTGATAGTCACTGAAACCATGAGAGCCTTTCAAGAGGAAGAGGGCGGCTGAGGAGAAGCCAGACTGAGAGAGGGAAATACAGATGCAACTTTGAAAATGGAGGAAATGGAATGTCATCCTGGGAATAGAGGCAATCTGAAGAGGCTGGGAAAAGAAGGGGAGCGTGATCCTTGTAGACCTCCCAGAAACACATCCCTGCCAGACTCAGTGCTACTCTTTGGAAGCTTT
>CM052717.1:31266920-31320735 GCA_028551405.1 Uromys caudimaculatus | reverse complement strand
TTTTTCAAATGTAAACTTGATCTAGTAAATCAGTATTTGTTTTCAGTAGATAAAGAAAATTGGAAGTCTTTTACTCAGTGAAGCTCACACAGTGATTTTCTGGGTTTTTGTTTGTTTTCCTTTTGTGGAGGTGGGGGGAGACATCTAAAGCTCATCTTTAATATACATTTCATATGTATATTCCATATATATATTCCATATATATATCTTCATTAGCTGAAGAACTTCCATTTGTCCATACCAGTAATAGATGATCAACGATTAAGCAGTTAGACCTCCTCTAACCTCTAGAGCTTATGTTGGGGTGCAGTGGAAGAGTGTTTTGCTCAGATAGTCAATTCTCATGGAGAGAAAACACATGGCGAAAAGTTGGTCTATCTGACATCTTATTGCTTGCTCATAACCAACACTGACATAATAATGTATAAAACAGCGCTGGCAATCCTTTAACGACGATGTGTAAAAGTTAAGCTTCCTATCATGTTTCCTACATCTTAGCAAGTATCAGATTTTCTTTTGTTTTTTTTAGTAATTATTACTTGGCAGTTTCATCCGTGCATACAGTGCATTCTGGCACTATTCGCGCCTCACTCTTTCCTGTCCTCTTCCCGCCTCCACCAATCCCCTCCTACCACGTCTTGCTTTCTTGTCTTTTTGCTTTGTTTTTGTTTGTACTTTGTGAGTCAGATCCTCCTTGGTGAGCATGGGTTCATAGCTACCCACTAGGAAATGGGTCATTTTTCTTAAATACATACAGATTTAGCGTTAAATGTCTTCTAAGGTATTCATAATTTAGAGCAAGTTCTCCGGGTTCTATAAAATTCATTCATTTGGCAGTTTTTCATTATTTACTCTGTTATGCAACTTTCCAGTTTATTTCCTCATAGAAAAAGGAACATTAAACTTGGGAGGTAGAGAGCCAGAATTTCACTTAGAATTGTTATGAAAACAAAATTCAATCCTTGGATAAATTCGTAAGAAATGATGACTGAAAGGACTTTTAATGCGTACTTCCCTTTGCATGTACAAATAAGTAGAAAAAAATGTTAAAAACCTACTTAGCATTATTGTCACGCCATTAGAATTTCCTGGGGCAAACTGAGCGAATTAATTTAGCCAACAGAAAATTGTATTCAAGTAGAAATTTTAAGGCTGCATTTTCATACCTGTAATGCTAGAGTACAGTAAGAGATTTTGAAAGGAAAGGTCAAACTTATTTTTAGGTTATATCTTAATTGTATAGGTTAATTAAAAATACAGGGTGCACATCAAGATGGTCCTTTATTAGCATTTTCAAGTACATGGCAGTGAGTGACTTGTCTTTGAAGAGCATCAGGATCTAGATCTGAACTGTGAGAACATGTCTATGTGGCATGACTCTTTGTCACTGCCTGTGTTAGTCAGGTTCCTGGTGTACTAACAAATGCTGGAGAAGAAGTAAATAAGCTAAGAAGAAAGACAGGTTTGATAAAAACAAATGCTGAGTTGTGGAGTGGGGTCCCAGTGGACACACCTCCAAACACTCCCTCACCGAAGGCTCAGAGAACACTGCAGAAGAGGTGGTAGAAAAGATTATAAGAGCCACGGCATCAGGGAATTCACTGCGAGGTTGTGTCTCCTAGTAACATTGGAAGATACACCCATAAAGTCTCATCGACATGTCTGCCCAAACATGAGCCGAGCAAGGATGATATCAGTGGCCATGCTAACTGAATGTGTGTGAGCCACTGGACCTTGTTTGAGCTTTTGAAAACTCGAAGCCCACCCATAGTTCCTCTTACAAGGCCACACATCCTAATGGTGCCACTCCCGATGAGCCGAGAGGGGCCATTTTTATTCAAATCACCAGAACATATAAAACGGAAGAAAAAAAAAGCCCTAAAAAATGGAAGCAAGAAAAGAAAAACAAGTTATTTTTTGGCTTACAGTCTGGATGCTCCAAAGTATGGTTTGATTGTCCTTGTTGCTTTTTAGCCTGTTACCAAGAAGCATATCATAGGAAAAGGCTGTGGGAGAGCAAAATCCCTCAACCACCCATCTCATTGCTAGGAAGCCAAAGACAAAAAGAGGAAGGAGCTTCAAAGGCCTAAATACCTAATGGTGTTCTCCTGGGCCCTGCCTCTTAAAGGCTCCACAGCTTCCCAGGAGTCCAACTTCAGGGAACAAGTCTGGGGAAGCGAAATAGGAGTCAGACTATAGCAGTGGCTTCTATTGACACCCATCTTTACGCTGTATTTGGTGCCTAGAAGGGAGACTTTCCAAAATAAATCTGCATATTTTTTTCTAAGACAGTCCAATGGCAGCTCTTCCTACTCCGAGTTTAGGAAGTTTGATCTTGGCTCCTATTGCTTTCAGGATATACAGAACACAAATCCATTATGAATTCTAGTTCTCTCCATTGTAAAGTTTTGGTTCCGTATCATGTGTTTTGTACAAGTTTCCCTTGCTAAACGTTAACTTGCAGGGAGTATGGGTCGTTAAGGAGGGGTGGCTAAGGCTTTTGGCTAAACTTTCCTATTATGCCTCGTACATCAGATTAAAATCCACTGCTTTGTCAAGAAAGCCACTGCTTTCTTAATAATAACAAATAGTTGTTCTAGCTGATAGTTAGCATAACTGAAATAAATTGCCTTTTAAACAGTTTTACTACATTTCTATATATTTGGTTTGGGGGTGTGGATGTGTGTTGGGAACACACATGCAATGGTATGATTTGAGTATAGAGGCCACGTTTAAGGAAAGGTCACCCTGTGCTTAGTCATGGGTTAAAGTGCTTTTGTATAAAAGAATTCTGCTCTCTACCGCCCTGCAAGCAAGTGGGCTGATAGTACCGCTTAACACAGAGCAAAACATACCACCACAGTACCATGGAAGATGAAAAGAAAGGTCTTCCTTCCTTCCTTCCTTCCTTCCTTCCTTCCTTCCTTCCTTCCTTCCTTCCTTCCTTCCTTCCCCTACAGTGTTTTCTCTAGATTCTGAGTGCTTTTCTTTCTAGCAAGCCCTCAGTTTAGTACAGTTGACTCTCTTGCCTTTGTGGCAGACCTCCACCACCTCAACCTTCCACTTGTCTCCATCTCTTTCTCTAAAATATGGATGTAAATTGTACATAGAACCCTGAGTATCACAGATGCTCTCACACACTCATCTTGAATCTGGTTATTTCTGTAACATCTGATGATACAGAAAATGCACAGCATATTCTCTGAATTACTCCTCAATATAATGAAGTATAATCTAGAGTATTCTGTACTGTCACGTCTTTATAGTGTTTCTCTTCTTTTGTTGTAATAACCCCAACTGTGAGTAGATCCAAAGTGAGATTTTCTGTAACCTGTTACCTCTCCCTTTGTGTTTTTGCTGACTGTTTTCATGTCCGTTGTTGGTATTGCCCAAAGCTCTCTGATATCCCTTCTGATTTCTCAAGTTCATTCTTTACTTGCTCCAATCTATTAATGGTAGAAAATAAAAGCATAAATTATGTTTTAGGGATGAGTTCTCTTTACCACATTCCAATAGTTTATCTACCTATGCTATGTATGCTTGTCCTAGTTAAGCCACTTACCCAGTAGAGAGAGAACCATAGGGAACGTCTTTGGGGACTGTGGACCTGGCTTAGACAGGATGGCAGCGTTGCTTTTCCCTATCCATGGGTAGGGAAGATGGCTATTATGGTAAACTCTAATACCCAGCCAGCCATGAAAGAGAAAGCTCATGAGGGCGCGTGTCTCCCAGCAACAGTTTAAGTAATTAGAGGCAGTTTACTTTTCAGAATTCTAGAATGTTCAAGCCAGAACCAAATAAATCTATAGCAATGGTTTAATGCCTAGTGCAAGAAAAATGTGTTTCCTTCTGCATATCTACAACATGTTTCCTCCTTTCCCCTCATCCAGAGCCCTCATCTGGGCTCCTGATTTGTAAGTGGAGGCCCATAGGATACACGGAGTCCCTTTAAAGAGGAAAGCTTGTGTGTGTGTGTGTGTGTGTGTGTGTGTTGTTGTTGTTGTTGTTTTGTTTGTTTCTTTGCTTGCTTTAAATAATAAAGAAATAAATAGAATCAAAGCACATGAAAACTCAAAAGTCTATTTTAATAAGAAATGGGTCTGTGACTCATTATTGGGAAATAAATATTTTAAACTCCCTGGGCCAACTCTGCTGATGGGAGGAAAGAACAAAATTGCCTTGTGACAGAACATAAGCACCTTGGGATTAGTAAATCCCCCTGTGCTTCAAGTCAGCTTTGGTCAAATGAGCACACCTTGGCTAACATAGGAAACTGAACAGCAGTCAGCCCTGCGCAGCTGGCTAACACAAAGCCTGGTTGGAAGCATCTCTCGGACCCACCCCACCCTAGTTCCCTGAGATGTGTAGATGGAGCTGGCCGTGTCTTTAAAGACATCCTTGTCTTTCCTAACATTCATGCGTGTCCGTTTCCGGGTCCATGCCCTAAGACACTGGCTTAGAAACTTCTAGATTCCTTGGCACCATTGCATTGTAATGGCACTATCATCCTCAGTTTAAAGTCTCTTTCTTTTCTTTCCTTTTTTAAATTATTGGAGCAGAAGAATGGTTCAGTGGTTAAGAGCACGTGTTGCCTTGGCCAAGGACCCAAGTTCAGTTCCCAGCACCCACACCCTGATTTGGTTATTTCCAACTGTCTGTAACCCCAGGTCCAGTGGAATTCTCTAGCCTCTGGGGCACCTCTACTCACATGCATATTTCCCTCCTGCACACACTTAAACTAAATAAATAAGATTTTAAGTTATGCATTTATCAATTGATTGGATGATTGATTGATTGATTGTGTCTATGTGAGGAAGGTGTACTGGCTAGTTTTGTGTGTCAACTTGACACAAGCTGGAGTTATCACAGAGAAAGGAGTTTCAGTTGAGAAAATGCCTCCATGAGACCCAGCTGTAAGGCATTTTCTCAATTAGTGATCAAGGGGGGAGGGCCCCTTGTGGGTGGTACCGTCTGTGGGCTGGTAGTCTTGGGCTCTATAAGAAAGCAGGCTGAGCAAGCCAGGGGAAGAAGCAAGCCAGTAAGCAGCATTCCTCCATGGCCTCTGCATCAGCTCCTGCTTCCTGCCCTGCTTGAGTTCCAGTCCTGACTTCCTTCCGTGATGAACAGCAATTGGAAGTGTAAGCTCAATAAACCCTTTCCTCCCCAACTTGCATCTTGGTCATGGTGTTTGTGCAGGAAGAGAAACCCTGACTAAGACAGAAGGGAACTGGCTCAGTACAGAAGGGAGGTAAAAAACCTTGATCAAATTGTTATCTCTTTCCACCATGTGAGGTCCAAGGTCACAAAAATGTGTTGTCCTTCATTTCGTGAAGATTAAATAGTTAAAATTATTATTAAATAAAAGTGCAAAAGTAATAATGATTAAAATTTGTAAAATAAGTAGAGTATCTTATGTTCTGGCTTTCGAGCAAAATAACAAAAGGATTTCACATAACCATCTAGAACAAATTAGAGGTAATTATTAATCTGCTTTAAAAATAAATGAACAGATGAACTGGTAAATTCTTTTTGAGAACATCCACCTTTCAAAATGAAACTGCAGGGATACAGTGATAAATTCCTCTGATGAGCTCCTACTCCTGATGTCCTTGCCCTGAGTGAGAGCCAGGCCAGGCTCCCCGGGGACAAGGCGAAAGAAGATGGCTTCCAGCAATGTTGGTGGGTGGTTCAAGTCCTCTTACCTGACGATGAAAGGGAGACGGAGGAATGATTAGGTGGCAGCTGGGGACGCCCTATCAGTTCTGGGCCCTGTGTGTATTGAGCATGTACATGTCCACTCTTCAAATCAACCTTTAGTGTCCTGGAGCAAAGTATCACCTGTCCCTCCCCTTATACCAGGTCCATCCACCCTGAAAATTAATTCCTTTGAAGCCAAGAACCAGCAAAGCTTCTCTCACAGCTCTATACCAACTATTCTGTCATCCCTGCCCACAGTATTGACCTTCTGAATGTAGGGATGTAGTGAACCTACTTCTCCCAGCTGTACCTTTGGAGTTGCTCCTGAATCTCAAATTACCTTAAGTGCCCTTTACAGTTGAATCCAACAGAGTTCTTTACTGTTTATATTTTGTATTTTCTTCCTCATCATTACTATGAGGAGCCAGTACATTTTTAGGGACAACTCTGGCCCTTCACAATCTGCCTCATTTGCGTTATGAGCAAAGCTCTCTGATTTGGGATGTTGACTGTCAGGCTTTCTCTTTAACCCTGTCAATTTCTAATTCTGTCTCCCAAAATATAATCTTAAATTTCCTGCCTTTTAAAAGTCCAAAAGACAAAATGCTTGTGACGAGGTTCGAGAAGTTGCCTATTGCCTGAGGATCATGGAGTTACTTTTCCCATTGATGTACAATCCCTTGCTGCCCCTGCAGCCCCTTAGCCTGTGCAGTCCTGTTCACAAAGTGAGGACTCAAGATATAATGGTGAGCGCTGGGGTTCTGGAGTTTCTTATAGGCCACACTTGGAGAAACCAAATATTGAGCTGCTGATGGTGGCGAATATCATCTCTTAGGATTTTAGACTATATTACTTGTATGACTCGTCACGTGGGACTAACAGCATTTGTTTCGCTATATAGTTTGGACACCTCTAAAAAATGATTAGTCATTGGATTCCTAGATTCAACTTTTATAAGCCATATGTAAAACAATTGCTACAGTAATCTCACAGCTTTATGTTTTACCTTAATTAAAGTTTATTATCTGGTTTTTTTCTCCTTATCATTCCTTATCTTCTGGCCTATTGCATAACATCCTTAGGAAACTCTTATCCCCAGAGTTAGGGCTTTTCCACTGGAAACTTTGTGGCTTGTTGACAGTTTTGATAAGACCAGTTTGGATGGGGGAGAAGAGTTAGGAACCAAAGGTAAATTGATTGAATAGATAACGTGACAGCAGGAAGTGTAACTATTGCGTACTAGATGGTAAGATTTGTTTGTAGAGAAGTAGGGAAAGGGTGAAAGCTAACAGAAGATGTATATTTAAATTGTGTGTGTGTGTGTGTGTGTGTGTGTGTGTGTGTGTGTGTGTGTGTGTGTGTATTTGGCAGTAGAATTGGCTTTTTGAGGAGACCAGTTTTATTGTGAGAAGAACTGATAACATAGCACAATTCTTTTTCTTTTAATCATTGGTAGGGAATTGGCCACTGCTAGTATCAGTGATTTTCAATTAAGGGAGGCAAAGAAAGTAGGCAGGTAGAGGAGGGAATGTTGTGGGCTTGGGGGTGGGGAGATAGAATCTAGCAGCTTTTCATTTTTCAGTGAAGTGTAAGACAAAGGCAAGATAATATTGGGGAAGAAAACTCCTTTTTGGGTAAGTGAGGAGAAGGATCAGAGAAGGGGTCTGTGATCGTGGAGTTTAGGGACACTAGTTCACTTCTCAGGAGGCGTTTGAAGCTTGGAATCAAATATTCCAAGTGGAAACAGGCTGTACGTAGACTGATTTTTCTCCATATTCAGCCACAGCTGCTTCCATTCAGAAAAGGCAAAGTAATTGAGCAGATCCAGGCCTGCGATTTGCCAGGGGTGAGAGGGAAGGCAGAGTGATGAAACTCGTTTGTAGTGATTATAATGACGGACTGTGGGCTCAAATCTGGATGGATTCATCAAGAAATATTTAAAAACCTTAATTCTGCAAATCCACTTCCATATCAAGAGCTCAGGCTTAAATCAGACCATCTGTGTTCAGATCTCCATACTGTTCCCGGCCCGAGGCCCTCAGCAAGTTGTCTAAGTGCCTTCTCTCCACTGTCCCCTCCCACATCTGAAAACAGCGATCACAGTCCCCTAAGTCACAAGTAGCATCATAATGTGGACTGAGCTTTTCACATACAGAGAAGTCCAGTTTGCTCACTGGAATATTCTCCTATTAATATTACTTGATTCTTAATAGTAGCACTTAGAGACTTCTACTCCTTAACCTATTTCATTAAAATGTATAGAATATGTAAGCCAAGCCTTAATGTAATATTATCCTATTATTTAATATTATATGTCCCAACCCAGCCTTTTATCTTTCTCTTTGCTCAACAAGGAAGAAATCTTTCTGTCCCTGTGATTGTCCTGACAGTGGCAACATATGTCGTTGCTTCTCTTCTGCTTGTGCCTGTGATGAATCAGATGTCTTTAGTGTTTGCTCTAGTGTGCCTTTGTATTTATAATCAGAGGGAAACAGTAAATAGCAAATGCCAGGAAACTCTGGTCAGTAGCAGGTAGGTGGATGTAGCTACCTGGCAGTCTTTGGGTAAGTGGAATACCTTCTGATCAGTTCAGTTTTTCCAGATAGTGGGGGTTATGAAGCTTCTTTACTAAGGACAAAGAGGCTTGAAAAATCTCTTCCTGTTAGAAGTCAGTAGTTTGCCCAGAAATCCATATATTTCCTATTTGTCTATCAAATAAGACAACAAAACTGGACTATGCAGTTGGTTGGTTCATGGCCTCTTTGCAGTGTTAGGGTACAGCATTTTTAATTTTGTTTGTTTGTATACTTTCTTATGTGATTTGCATTTTACTTTCTATGGCATACGAAAGTAAATGTAAATGTCCCAGGGTACCCAGTAGCCTTTTCCGCATCAACAGCTTCAACAGTTTTGCTGTTGTTTTTCCTATGAAGGCAAACCCAAGATGGCTGGCCACCCTGATGAGAGGTCACTACTCTCGCTATCCTTTGCTTCATGAGATTTTTGAACCTAAATATTCATTTGGATATTTAAATTGTCATTTATTCTGGGACACCTTCCTGGACCAGGTGTGATTTTGAAGTAAGATTTTGGTAGAAGCATTCTAGTATCCAAGACAGTTTCTTAGGGTGCTCTGGTTAGCTCCTCTCTCTTCCTGCTTTGAGACTGCTTGGAAGATAGGAAGCTAGGCCGCTGTTATTTTGAGGGAAGACATTACTTTGGTTCTGTTTTGGTTGCCTACTCTGGGTGAGCTGGAAGCTTTATGTCAAGAGTTTCCTGCTCTAGGGAGCCTGCAGCTGTTCAAATACTTAGCTTTTACATTTCATATGGATTTTGTTCTGACCCTCTTTCTCCACCTAAAAAGAAAAGAAAAGAAAAGAAAAGAAAGAAAGAAAGAAAGAAAGAAAGAAAGAAAGAAAGAAAGAAAGAAAGAAAGAAAGAAAGAAAGAGAAAGGAGAGAAAATGCCCCCCCCCATTGTTGTGTAAACCACAGCTTTACTTTGTAACCAGAGGCTGTGTTTACTTTGAGCCTCTGCAGTTCTGCCTAATGAATCAACTGGTATTGAATTCACAAAGGAGACTCCCTGCCCCTCCCTCCATCCGTTTGCCAAATGTGTGTGTTCCTTCAGCTCCCAGGATGCAGCGCCATCAGCGCAGAACCATTAGCAGCATGCTCTGGAATCCTCAACTGTTTGCCTAACTAGCCTGTGGTATTTTGTCCTTGTGGCAACCTAGGATTGTCCAAGGGGAAGGCCCACAGCTGTAGTTCTAGAGGATGCATACATAATATTTAAGCATGAAGTCTGACTCTGCATTGCCAGGAGCTTTAGTTTAGCCCAGATGTCTAAGATTAGGAACTCAGGATAGCAGGATGGAAGTGTACTACATTTTCACTAAACTGTTCTTTACATCTTACTGCTGGCTGTGAGATGTGTCTCTGCCAAGCTCATGGCCATACTTTGAACAGCCATTCTTTTAGGCCAGACGTCTTCTGCTTGCCCATGATCTTTAGGGCAGTACGGGTGGTTAGAGGATAGAGTGGTTTTGTTACTGTTCAAGTCAAATGGAAATACTTGTCCCTTTGTTCTGGAGTTAAGCATAAGAGGAGAGAGGCAGACAGCTTTCCAATGGGTTCTAAAACATAGTTCCTTCATAGAATTATTCTATTTGAGATTCGAAGGACATCTTACCGGCGCAATTCAAACATAAACTTTATTTATTTACTGAAGCCCACTTTGAATTATCAGAGCATTCAATTACCCAAGTATTCATAACAATGATTCTGTTCCATGACCAGCAATGCATGCTACTTTTTTGGTACATCATGTAGGTTATAAAAGCAGTGATTTCTCTTAAATTTTATTTTTATGAATATTTTAATATCATCTCTCGTGTTCTGTGCTATTTCGCATAGCTTACTAAACAATTTAAGAACTAAGGGTCATCTCAGAAGTCCTTTGAGAACTATTAGATGTTATTGTTTTCTGTTATGGCCTAGATCCGGGACTTTAAACTATTTTTAAATATAAGGCTACTAACCCATCCAATTTATGAGCATTTTAACTCATACTCCCACACACATACACAAACACACACACACATGCTTACACTCACAGACATATACATGCACACTTACAGTCACATATATACACACACACAAACACACACACCTAATTTGTGCCCTAGCATTATTTGTTTTACTATTATTTATTTACATTATTTACATTATTATTTATTCCTTTAAGATTTCCAACTAATATGTGAATTATAGCAATAAAATAAAGGTGTGCTTTTCAAATAAAGAATAAGGATCATTCATAAAATTTTCCACTTCCAAAAATAACAATACTGGTTATTGAATAAAGCTAGGAAGACGGAGCTAGATTTTAAAAATCACAAGAGAAAGGTACTTAGCTAAGGAGACACTAGGGACCAGGGTGTATAGGGAGAGGAAAGCTAGCAAGCATGAACTAGGGAAGAAGAGAACCAGGGGTAACAAGCAGAGGAGACTCAGTAGATGGCAAGGTGAGCACATGATATTCAGATTTAGAGTCTTCATGTCTCTGGTCTTTAGAAATTTGGTTAGGACTTTCAAAGTATGGTAACTCTTCAGAGTGCAGCAACTCATCACAGCCCTTCTGCTGTCCAAGTGTTTGCTCAGAATGAAAAACCGCCATCTGCCTCACAAGATAGAGACTATTCCGGAGCCCACATTGATCTGGCCACTCCGCTCAGGGCCAGAACACCCCTGGCAGTCATCCCTTATGCCCGCGTCTCAGGTTGTAGTTACAATTGTTTTTCCAATACAGAAAGCAGAATTTTGTCTATCTTTTCCTAATATAGTTACACAAACAAAGCTGGTTATTCAGAGTGTTTTTGTATGTATATGTGTCTGTGTGGCATGGATGCTTATGCATGTTCCCATGTATGTGGGAAAAGAGTGTGTGTGTGTGTGTGTGTGTGTGTGTGTGTGTGTGTGTGTGTGTACATATATGTAGGTCACGGGTCCTTTATTCTTCTATACCTTATATATTGAGGCAGGGCCTCTCACTTGAACCCAGTGCTCACCAAAGTTTAGCTTGCCAGTTTGCCCCAGACATCCCCTGCCTTTCTCCCCTGTACTGGTGTTATAGATGAGCTTCCAAACCCCAGGATTCGTAGGGTACAGAGGTCTGAATTTTCATCCTCCTACTTCTGTGGCAAACATTTTACCCCCGAAATCATCTCCCTAGCCCCTATTATTCATACCTTGAATATTGAGTAATAATTGAGCACTAGATTTCTGAGTGATCCATAGTAGAGATTTTTTTTTTGCATACTTTTATTAAAATCTAGTTGGGATTTTAGAAGACTGTAGCTTATATTGTACTTTGTAGTATGTTGCTTATACTTACATCTTTGTTTTCTCCACAGCCATCAAACGCAGACAACCTGTTGGGATCATCCGAAAATGACTGAACTCTTTCAATCCCTTGGTGAGTGCTGCTTGTGTTTATGAATGGGCCTTGGTGAGTGTTGCTGTATTTAGTAGTGATGAATGGGTCTTCATAGCCAAGGACTGTATATTCATAAAAAGATACTCAGCTACTCACCTTTTCTTCTTGTGTGGATGAAAGAATCATGCTGTGAAATGAGAAGACAGTGCCACGACATGCTACAACAAGAGTCCGGAAATTTAAGGGTAGTTGAACTCCTAAGGTGAACACACAAAGCAAGACTGTGTGGTTTGGAAGTGTACCAGCCAAAAGGACTTCATTTTCCAGGAGAGACCTGATTGTTGTAGGTCTTACGTCTGTCGTATTGGCCTATCTTATAGTTCAGCTTAGCACACTAAAGAACAGAAAACATAGTCACGATATAGTAACCTCAAGTTTCCTGATTAAACCGTTTGTTTTCTATATGGGAACTTTTTCTCAAATTAGCTTACTTAATTTTTAAGTCATAAACTAAACTTATTTTGACAGAAAAAAAAAAGAGTTCTGCTTTTAGACTGTCAGTAGGCAGTGACTTTTAGCTGATTGGTGGGACGGCCTTCATCAGGCTGACTGTGGTCACTGAAGTTTAGTCCTTGAGAAACTGAGGCAATGCTGAGGGAAGAGTTAGCATCTGGTGCTCCACTCCTTCCCTTTTAAGACAGGCACACACACTTTTTTTTTTTCCTCTTTAAACACTGGGCTCCTTCAGGTACTCTCCCTTGGTAGTTGAGGCTGCAGAAAATAAACAAGAGAAAAATCGCTGCTTTGCTTCATTTAGACACTGAGATAGGGGGGAAAAAAACCAGTGATCTTTGAGTTTTCTTCTAACTCTATTAGTCTCTGCTAATCTATCTTTAGGGAACAGAGGAAGAAATTATAATATTCACTGGTTCCAAGATAGGAGTGTTGGTTATTTTCATAGATCTGATTGTTTTAACCAGATCTGTGAATGAATAGAAGAAGCAAATTGATCAGGGTAGACAGAGTGTAGGAGAACAGCCCTGTGAGTACTGGGCTGAGCGGGCAGATAATGGAAAACTAACCGTTCTAGGAAGCAAATGACTCTGAGGGAGAAACCCTGTTAGCCAGCAGTCTGGCAGTCCCCAGGTATAGTGGTACCTCCTTTTCCTCCATAGGGCAGAAGGTCATAAAACTTTCCCCCCATGCTTGTGAACCCCTACAGGTCATGGCTGACACTCCCACAGCACAAGATAGGTTATGTAGAAAAGCAGTGCAAAATGATTGGATCAAAGCTTTGTGTTATGAAGGAGAAGTGAGAAGTAAGAAAATGTTCTACTTCTGCATAGGTTTGATGAAGCCAGGTCGTCTGATTAGACTAAGAGAGATGTTCTATCGGTAAAGAGAACATGGGAGAAGCCAGCTTGTGTGTCCAGGTTCTGCCCAACATCTATGTGTATCATCTTTTCCTCCAAGGGGAGGACATAATATGTGACTTGCAGCTTCAAATGAGGATGGAAAAGATCAGAGTGACCTCCGTTTTATGACTGGTTTTGGGAAAGAGGCATCCAAGTTCTGTGATTTGTTCAGGGAAAGAGATTCTGAGTTTACTGTATAAGACTGTTTTGCAGTGTCTCCAATATGGTGTGAACGATCATTTGATCATATTTATAGACTGATGGGAAATTTAGGAAGATTTATTTTTTATTGTGAACACACACATTTTTCCATGATCCAAAATAAGCAAGTGTGTTTATTCTTGGCATTCAGTATAAGTCAAATAATAAGCGGGCTTTTAACATGTTCTCTCTTCCCTTTCAGCTGATCTGAATAATGTACGTTTCTCTGCCTACCGCACAGCAATCAAAATTCGAAGGCTGCAGAAAGCATTATGTTGTGAGTTATCACACTAACTGAATCACCTTGTTTTGGGGGCTTGACTTTGTTATTATTAGTGTTAAGACAGAGACTAATGAAGAGGCTGGTGTATTTGCAGAGTCAATCTGATTTTCAGTGCCCCTCATTCAAGGAGCACCCCGCATTTCTACCTGTGCTTCATGATTGGTGCCGTCAGCAAGCACTGACAACACCAACGAGCAATGCACTCGCATTCGGGGTACAAAATTAATCAAAACACCCGAAAAGCACTTTTGAAAATTATACTGCCACCCAGTTTTAAAAGATTAAGCCATTGAGTCAAAGTAGTAGGGTGTTGTCTAGTAAGTCCTTTGTGTCCATTTCAAACTGTGGGATTCCAAACTGTGTGACTCAGTACAGCCATGAAAGAGAAATGCGAAGTAGTCACATTGCTGATTTGTCTGGGAACTGAAACCATAAAAAATGATAGAAAATTCTGTTTTCCTTTAAATATGACAGAAGTTATTTAGTGTCGTTAATGAAATTTTCCCTGTGGAGGGCATGCTCATGAGATATTTTATGGTAGTCATTTTAACCAAAGGTTCTTTTTATGCCAAGAATATCAGAAAGTAGGCGGACATGTGTATTCTTGTAAGTAGAGTATTGATTTAGGCTTTCTGGGTTCTATCTTTGCTTGGACTATTTAAGCCTTGCTAGATACTATTATGCAAAGTAATATTTGTGTGTACTTTAAAGATGGGGAGATTTGGAAAATTCCATATATGCTTGTTTCCCACTCTTTGTTAAGAGCTGCTAACTGCCTGGGTAGCTCAGTGAAGCTTTGAAATCTACCCTCAGAAAAATGGTATATAAGGGTCAAATATTGTGCTTTTTAAAAAAAAAAAAATTCATGGCAGGGCTGATGAGTGTCTCACATGGAAGAAGTGCTTGTTGTACATGAATAATGACTTCTGTTTCTGGATCTCATGGTAGAAGGAGAGAACTGACTCCTGTAAGTTGTCCTCTGACTTCCATGTAGTCACAGTTGCACACCACATGCCCCTCCCCCCCCACACACACACTAAAGAAAATAAAATTTCCAAAGCTAAATATAAGTTATGGATATATTTTAAGTTGGCTGGGTGAGCAGAGCTGAGCAAAGGCAGATGATGTTTGATCACTTAGAGAAGAAAAGAGTCATGAAAATGTAATAAGATAGACCTAAGTTCCTTTTGGATGAGAAGTCTCAGAGGCTGAGAAACAGCAATACATACACCACAGAAAGGAAGGAGGAGGTGACCTCAAGTCTTGCGTTATCCCCACAGGCTCAAAGGTTGTCAGCAGGCTGTAGTAGTTACAGCGCATGTTCCAGAATGATCTGTTCAAAACATGGGGCCCTCACACTCTAGCTAGAGATCTGTGTGTTGGATGTGAATGGGGTAGGAAGCAGACTGTGAACAGAAGACAGGTTGTCTATCTCCTCAGTGTGTCTGTAGTGATAATACTTTTGAACCCAGAATCCAGTTGGACTGCCTTTCCAGGCCAATTGGGTTATAAAATGAAGGGATATGACCCAGACACAGACTTTCCACTGACTAATGACTTTTGCAACATGGTGAACATGCTCCCAATTTTCTGTTATACACCTGGGTAGAGAACCCTGTTTATGCACTGAGAGTATGCCTTGTTGCTTACTCTTACTCCTGAAGGAAGATGCCTCTCTCTGGATCATGCTCAAACCTGAGAGGAGCAGAAGAGAGATTCCTTCAGTCTCTGAGCTAAACGATATTTTATAATGTGCAGTGAACAGTGTCCCCAGTTTGTGTAAGCTTAAATATCTTCAGGGATCTCCTGACAGCCACTGACTTCTACCTTCCCACTGCCTCTGGCCACCATAGGGCTCCAGTATGGGTCCTCTAAACTACTTGTCACGTTTACCTGTTTGACCATATCAACTCTTTTCTCGCTCAAATTCTCTGTTTACTTGAAATGCCCTGGCTCATCTTCTGTAGGGCTTCTGTCTTTTATTTCTTCCCGATGCTTTCTGAAATTTACCTCTTCTACAATTTACATATTCATCCCACCTGTTTCTAATTTTCCCAGCATTTTTACAATGGCCCGAAACTGTTTTTCACTTGCTTACCTGACATAATAGTTGTGTGTCAGGAGGTTAACCTGTCTCTACACACAGTGGCTTTGAGGTCATGGTCACCTCTCATTCTGTGCATGTCTGCATTCAGCATAGTGCCCTCTTGCCAGCATTGAGAGCACATTTGTCTTTATTCTGTGAGTCCTCATTTATTTGTTTGGCTCCAAGAACACTTAGGCGATAGAGCAAGGCAAGAGACTCATTCCAACATGCAAAGGGTACAGATTCAGAGAGAACAATGCAGGTGGACAAAATGTTCTTGCTTTCAGCAGATAATGCAGGGCCCTTGCCTGGCCTGTATCTGTTCTCTGTCTCCCTGCTTCCTTTACTTTGCTCCCAACAGTTCAAATGGATGACTGGCCTAGCAGATTATACCTAGTTTCTCCTGTTTAAAACCTCCAGGTCCAGCTCCTCACATCTGCAGTCTTCTCATGACTAGTGTGTGCTGTCCCCTGGGTCTCAGGCTGCCAGCTGTGCTCTGATAACATGTCCCCTCTTCTGTCACTCCTGGCCACTCCATCTCAACCATTCTAGTCTTATGGGTTTTTTGTTTGTTTTTGTTTTCTTTTTTTAATCACAGTGCTTGTCTAAAGCACAAAGACACATGGTCAGAATCATAACTCTTGATATTCTTTTTACATACTTCTTGTCTGCCTTTCCAAATGAATTACATTTTTATGGGAAGGAAGTGTCTGTGCCGTGTTCTTCCCTACCTGAGCCCTCCTCTAGTTTCTGGTGTAGAGCCGGAGTCACATAGGCCATCCTGAACAAGATTTGAGTCTGAAGGTGGCATAGGTGTGTACTAGAAGACATGTGCAAGATTTAGAGTCGCGCTTTGTAGTAATCAGATTTATTTACTTTTGAGTTATTCAAAATATGTTACTATACAGCGGCAAAACCCGCAGGAACTAACCATCAGCATGAGCATGGTACATACAAAGGGCAAAGGAAATTTGTATAGTTCTGTTTCATTTATATATAGTTCAAAGCCTTGATGAACTAAACACTGTTCTATTTATGGTATGCACATGCTTTTAAGAACTAAAAGTAAATACAAAGACTAGAGATTAGCTTCACAATCATGATGGCGTATAATTACATGTGATGTTAGTATGTTCATTTTCTTTGGTGTGTAATAGATTATGTATTCTTACTGTTTTCTTCAACACACTATGCATTTTATATATTACATACATACACACACATATGATCTTTTAGTCAACATATTTATACAATATATAAATATACAAATTTATACACAAACACAACAAGTACACACATATACATATATTTGTATGTTGAGTAAAAGGCTTTTTTAGCAGGCCATGGCAGAGAAGTGAGAGGAGACACTGGCTGAGAGGCAGGCAGGCCTTTTAGTGTCTAGAAGGCCAGTGTCCTTGCATAACAGATATATTTACTCAGCCATAAAAGCCACTTTGGATTTAGGCATGTGGACACTAATCTGAGATAAGGACATGGGAGCAAGATGCATCCAGTGGCTTGGATACAGGTCAGAGAATGTCAACCAAAGTTTAGTGGTGAATGAGCTTACTCAGTATCCAGAGTTTTCCTTATAGTCCATTTAGATTACTTCAGGGTTCATTTAAAAAGTTTTTTTCTTGAAATTTCTGATTTGGAGGTATTATTATTATTAACTATTGCTAGTATTACTTGTTAATCCAGATTCTTACTATGTAACCCAGATGGCCTGGACCTCACTATGTAACCCAGGCTGGTCTTAACCTTGCATTCCTTCTGTCTATACCTCTGTAGTTCTAGGAAAAGAGATGTTTGACAACTTGAAACCATTTCTGATTTCTTTAGTATTTTGATCCCCATGGTATTGACTTTAAAGTTTGGATAATTTTTCTGTCTAGAATGGGGTAGTAGACAACCATTTTCTTCTCTGACACAGTCAAAAGATATTGTCAAGTAGAGTGTTTGTGTGCTAAATAGTATTTTAGCATGAAGAGACGAAGGATAGGATGGGAAGATGGTTCTTGCCAAAGATGACTTAGGCTGAGGCTGCCGGAAGGGAAGGCTCATGGGATTGCCTGGGGGGTAACTGGTTTGCAAAGGGATTGGTAATTGGGGAATTGTAAAAGATGAAGGATAGAAGATCCTAGGACAGCTAAAGAGTCATAGATCAAATTTCAGAAGAATGTAAGGTCTTGATTTGGGACACAGCAAGATAGAAGTTTCTGGTATTAACTCTTGAGCAGGCGACCAAGCAATGGGGAACAGGCTGGTGTTCACCAGGAGACAAGAGGCAGGAAAGAGAATCGGAATCATCTAAAGAGATGCTGCATGGTAAATGTATGAGGCATCATCCCTGCAGATTAAAACTCCAAGCCTGAAAGTGTGAGTGCAGAAGTGTTTCCCAGTCCCTGAGGAAGAGGACATGGGTGGGTGCTAAGACGGCTGGAACACACAACCAAGACCAGGAGAGATGCCCGAAGCCCCGGGTAACCCCCCCCCCCCCCCAAGGACAGGGCATGATGATGTCTCTCTTTTTGACCCCCTGTGCTTCATATGTGAAAATTTAGAAAAGTCTGTAACTTGCTTAGAAAACGAATTGCCTGTTTGTCCCATTTACCGCATGACTGAGCTGTCATTTCTCTCCCTCTGAAGAGACAAAAATCATAATTTCCTGTGATTTAAATGTAGTCTGTTCTTTAAAAGGTACCGAAATGTGACACGCTTCAGGAAGATGCCTGCTTGGCTTAGGCACTAAGTCAAAGTGTCAGAGTAAATGACTGGAAATTGAAGACACAATCATTTGTGGGATGTGGCAAATTACTGTCTGGGTCCCAGAGTGATAACTAGGAAGGCTTTTCTGAACCAAGCGAAGGGTAGACTGATCCCGGAATGATGTTTTTGAAGTTTGGTCTATTGTCCCTGTGTGTTTTGCAGCTGGTATAATTAGTGTTGGAATTCAGAAATCTTAACATTCTGGCAGTAATTGAATGTATTTCTTTGTATCTGTGGAGAACTGTGCTTCTCCATCTACTGTCCTTTATTAAGCAGGCCTCTTTGTCGGATGCTGTAGAAAGTGGATTTTGCTATTGCTATCCTGAGGTTCCGAATTGACAATAATTTATAGTACCAGGAAATGGGGCACAATGATAATGAAAAAATCTAGATGATTCCCAGGTCACTTATTCTTTTTTTTTTTTTTTTGGCACTATTTCCAGCTCATGGAATGCTTATGCAAATTATTCTTGTTAACAGCATACATTTAGCAGTGATATTGTTGACATCTAAAAGAAAAGGACTGGCCTCTTATTCAGAATTATTATGTCTCCTGCTTGAGTCTTTTTAAGAAGTCTTCCCTATTGAGTTATTGTAGAAGTTGTATTTGTCTATGTAATTTTAACATACTTCTTTTCTACTGTAGTCAACTTGAAAAGAGTGTCGTTTAAACAGCTAGCCTGGACACATTTCATAAATGTACTTAAAATTTAAAATTAGTGGTTAGTCACTAGCTGTAAGTACACAGATACAAAGCAAGCTGTTTCTTCACTTTGGTTAGTTGTTAAACTATGTCATATTGGGGGCTGGGGATAGTTTATTAGAGAAGAAAGAAGTCGTTGCTTAAATGTTTCAAGTCCCACTTAGATGTTTTTCAGTGCTAAAAAATTGGAAAATAAAGATGAAGCGTACATTTTACATAGTGGTCATTTCCACGAGAAAACTTTAAATTAGCGCCAACCTGTCATTTCCCATGCCCATATGTTGAGAATTGGGTCATGTCCACATTCAGTAAGTGGATAGTAGTTTGATGGTTTACTTGGTTTTGTTTGCAGCTTGTTAAGGAGCAACTGAAAGTTAACTATAAAGAACAATCTTTTTTTAGGGGGTGGGGACTTTGTGTGCAGTAGCTGCCTCAGTAAGACCACAGGCCACCATGTGTCACACTTCACACTAACTGCCATCTATCTTCTCTAGTGGAGTCCTAGAGTAATGTGAATTCCCGCCTTTTCTAAAGAGATATCTCCTCCCAGAAGATACTGCTTTTGAATCTCTCCCCATCCTTGTTCTCCTAGATCTCTTACATCTTATCTTTCAAGGATTATTTCAAAATTTACCTTCTAGAGAGTCTTTTCAAGCTGTCCTTTGACCAAGTATTCTTAACCCACACATCTACAATCTTGAATACCACAGTATCCGAAGCCTGTGGTTTGCTGGTGTGGTTGCAGAATTGCATGCCTGACCTTGGGTGGAGAATCACAGTAGAAATGCACTCATGGTATAAGGGGTTAGAGAGATGACTCAGCAAAATGTTTGCTGTTCTTTTGGATGAACAGGGTTCGGTTCCCAGCACCCACATCAGGTGACTCACTGATCACTCTGGCTCCAGACCTTCAAGGACATCTGCCATCACATGGCATACAAATATACACAGACACAGAAATAAGCATCACTCTTTCAAAATACTTTATGAGTTTACTTTTGGGCCACATACATAAAGTATATATGAAACATAAATGACATTTGTGTTAGACTTGGGTCCCATCCACAGCAACTGCATAAAATAGCTGTTTGTGCAAATGTTACAAAATCACCACGAAGGTAGAGAAAGCAAAAATGCAAAATGCTTCCCTTTCCAACCACGAGTTCGTAGCCTGTGTCTGCTCTCACAGACCGTGGTCCATTCTTTTCTCAGGTGTTTTTCTTCTTCCTGTTAGTCGTGTAACCAGAGTGCTTCTTAAGAAAGAGCTCCTTGCACACCCTATATGCTCTAGCACTAGTCTTGCCCTGTATCTGTGCTTTACTCATGAAGAGTAAGGATGGAAACAAACAAATATGTAAAGGCTAGTGACCCGTGAACCAGTAGAATCCATCTTAGCTACAGGCTGTCTGAAAGGCAGAACAGCGTGGGAAGTAGGCCTGATTTTTGCCAATTCTGGTTGTTCAGAATAATTCTGACTTGACTCTTTTCAGGTGATAGAGAGCTGTTACTTTTCTATGAAATCTGATTCTTTTATTTGTTTGTTTGTTTGCGTTTTTAAAAACTATCTCCAGCGACCTTTCAATGTCAATATATACATTTTGAAATACTGTTAAGGAATGGTTAGCTTGACAGTGGTATGGAGAATAACTGGTTGATAGGCCATAATTATATGATTACAGGTTATAATTAGAACTAAGGTTCTGGTTCTGTTGTTGTGACTATACATAACAAAACTTGCTTTACATTTCAAAGAGCTAGAATAAAAGATTTGTGAATGTTTTCCCTGCATACATGATAAATGTTTGAGGAGATAATGGGTTATACCAGATTTAAACATCACATGGTATAGGTATCTGTTGAAATCACAGAGTCCCTCATCAATGAGCTCAACTTTGGTGTTTCTATGGGTATCACTTAAGAATAACTTTAGAGAATATAAAAAGTAATTAGGAAGTGGTGAAGAGACTGTTCTCAAGCTAACATGAGGTGGGCAGTGTTGTTACTTGGAATAGTCTAATGTTTGGAATAAATTTAGCGGCCATTCCCTTCTGAATTGAAAAACATGGAGAGTCTATAAACAAGGATGCCGAGAGAGAGAGAGAGAGAGAGAGAGAGAGAGAGAGAGAGAGAGAGAGAGAGAGGAAAAATTTAAAGATAAAAAATTGGTAAAAGATCCAAAAGCTACAGAGTTTAGATGGAAAGGCACAAAGGTGTATAGAAGAGTAGATTGGATCTGAGAGAATGGAAGGCTGTTCATTTCATTAACAACTGAAGTTAACTGAGAAGGCTCAGTTCGTGAGTTGAACAGGCAAGCTAAAAGCTAGAGAATAGAACTGCTGGATTTCAGTGCTGCTGGGTAAGGTGATGCCTCTGTCTCATTCTTTTTCCTCATCCGATTAGTGGATCTCTTAGAGCTGAACACAACGAATGACGTTTTCAAGCAACACAAGCTGAACCAAAATGATCAGCTCCTGAGCGTCCCAGATGTCATCAACTGTCTGACCACTACTTACGATGGGCTTGAGCAGTTGCATAAGGACTTGGTCAACGTTCCACTCTGCGTCGATATGTGTCTCAACTGGCTGCTCAACGTATATGACACGTAAGTTTGTCATTTATCTTTTAAACTATCATAAGGCAGACATCTCAGACCTAATGTGATTTCTTTAAAAAGATATTTTCATAATCCTTTTTCCAATGGAAAGATTTATTTTGATTGCTTAAAAGTGACTGATTTTCCAAGTCCTTCAGCTCCTAACCATAGGATAAGAGGAAACATGCAATTGTTTTTTCATGGCTTCGTTCATCAATGAAGGCTAGGGAGGTAGTCTTCTCTGTCGGGAAGTAGCTAGGGAAACCTGAGCTGCTTGATTTCTTTCTCTTTGCTCTTTACTATCTTAGATTATTATTTTTTCAACAGGAAAACAAAAGCTGATATTCTCTGTGAATTAAAATGATTTTTAGCATATAAGAATCTCTGTAACTTTGTATGGTGGAGGTTTAAGAGTAACTTGGGCAGCAATGAATAAGACTCAGGTTGTCTTTAAATAGTCGCTCCATTGCCACTGTGGTTATGTCTTTATAAGGTGGTCTTGCCTTAATAATTGATGCTATAGGACACTAGCATGGGTACTTGAACTGTTTCTCGCTGTATATAATGATCACCCTCAATTCCCAGCCCAGCACATCCCGCATTTATGTGACCCCTTTGATTTTGACAATGTATTTGTGCACTAATCAGTTATAAAAAGACTTGCTGTGAGCTGACATTTCAGAATGTTGGGAATTATTCATTCTCTGGTAGGGGGTTGAAGTGTGCAAAGATGAAAAGGGGAAAATGAAGACTTGCTTTTCGCTCGAATCCCAAAAGTTAGTCCTCGTTAAGTAGCACGTGAAGATTTACATTTGTCAGCCTTTGATTTGAAGACAGGGTAGGTGATAGTTCATAAATCAAAGAAGATAGATGAGAGCTCATAAATGTACATGTTCAATGGCTGATTGATTCTGTGTAAGAAATAAATGATGATGATAATAGACATGATTTATCTATAATTTTATTTACTTGTTTTCATCAGGAAAAAAAAAACCTTTTCTCTTCAATAGTAACATGTACCATTAAGTCTTTTTTAAAAAAAAAAGTAACAAGATAGCCATGTACTTGGGGCACCTGAGAATGAGGCTCCGTTGCCAGAAAGAAAGGAGGATTGATTGTAATACATTGCTGCCTGGTGTCTTTTATGTTGCTTTTTAATACAAAGTTGTAATTCTTTTGGGGTACAATATTAATTTTAGCATAAGTATCTCATTAATTTGCTTATCACGGTTTAAAGCCTCAAAAGAGATCTTTTCTACAATAAATTCACCACAAATAGCTCGTTATTTCGATGTTTTCTGTGCGGTAGCCTGAAACATGGATTCCCATCCCAAGAAGAAAGCTAAATGAGAACATTTGGAGACTTCATCTGACCCTGTGAAATAGCAAAGAGAAGGACAACTTGATCAAAGTTTATGGAGAACACTCTTCCCCCTAGCAGGGTCCCACTATGACAACTTTAGATTCTAAGCTGCTGAAACAGAACCTAATAGACTAGGTTGCTTAAACATCATTTCCTCATCTCTGTAAAGGCTGAAAGGCTGAGCTCATGGTGCTGATGGGGCTGACCAGTGTGCTGTTTTCTCCAGAACCTCTGCGTTGGCCCTTCAGTTTCTCTCTTCTTTCAATCATCTACCTGCTCTTTTTTCCTACAAGTGCACGAGGCATTCCGGACTAGGGTCTCCCCTTCCAACCTCATTTTAACTGACTCTTTAAAGATGCTGTTGGCATAAAAAGCAATGTCCCGAGACACAAAGAGTTAGGACTTCAGTGTGAGAATGCCGGAGGAACACAGCTAAGCTTAGAACATTCACAGAGGCTGCTTCCACTCTAGAATGAGGACGCAGTGACACTTGGTTAGGACCCAAGCAGTGTGCAAAATGTTGTGACTCATTTTCTTGGAGTCAAATGTTGGCCCAATCCCATTTCTGACTGCTAGATGTGAACACGTGGTAATGCTACATGGAAATAATTTTTTTTTACTAGAAAACTAATACGCTGAAATGTGTCATTGTTTAGTTTTCATGGATAAAACATCCTGCAAAACGTACTTCCCCTCTATGTCAGTGAAACAAATCAATCACCCTTCTGGGTCCGATGGGTTCCCTTCAGTCTCACTTTCTATCTTGGAATAATGAATTCAGCTAAGAAAAAGTCAGTTATTCTAAAGGCAGTAATCACTGATGTCCAGCATTGACTGCCCGAGTTTCTTTACTGCATATGGCTTATTCGTTTATCTAAGCAATGGCTGTTCACTCTATTTCAAGCAATGGCCCTCTGAGTGAATCTATACCACCACACAGCACTCTCATGAGATCAACTATAATTTTACTTCATCCAAAGTAGGGATCCTAGATCCTACAGGACCTTCAGAAGGCTTTGAACTTAAAAGGGATACCTGTGTTCATCTAATTTTTTTAAGTTTTATGTAACAGAGTTTTAAATCTTCAAGAAAATGTTTTAACCTAGATTTACTTTAAACACAGCATTGAGGGAGAGAAAGAGGTTCGTAGGAAATGGACAGTGGGTACCCAGAGAAGAGCAGACTTCTTGAAAGAGTTCCATTGATTTACCTATTCATCCATCCATCCATTAATTAATAAATTCATGTATTGTTTGGGTTTCCATTGTTGTAAAGAGACACCACAACCAAGGCAACGCTTACAAAGGCAAACATTTCACTGGAGCTCGCTTACAGTTTCCGAGGTTCAGTCCATTATCATCATGGCAGCGTCCAGGCAGAGCTGGTGGAAGAACAGAGAGTTCTACATCTTCATCTGAAGGCAGCCAGGAGACTGTGTGTCTTTCACTGGGCAGAGCTTGAGCATATATATCACCGCAAAGTCCCGCCTCCACAGTGACGCACCTCCTCCAATAAAGCTGCGACTCCTAATAGTGCCACTTCCCATGGCCTGAGCATATTCAGGCCACCACACAACACTCTCATAAGTAGCTGATGAAATCAACTCACTCAGAGAGAGGCATATTTTGGATAGACATTTGAGAGGGTTCAGCCTGTGACTGGCTTGCCCCCTGGATGTAGGTGAGGTAGCACCACGTGACGTGAAAGCTGATAGAGCAAAACTGTCACTTGATGACCAAGAAGTGGAAGAAAGAGAGGACATTCCTGTTATCTCCTTGGAGGGCTTCCCTCTCAGAAGTCATCTAATAGACCCTGACTTTTAAAATGTCTCCTGCCCCGCCCCCCAAGAGCACCACCACTTTGGAGACTGAGTTGTTAACACAGAAGCCTCAGGGACCTTTTCAGATGTAAACTATAGCATTGTTCTGTATTTTCAAGTCCTTGATGGTATTGGAAGATGCAGCCAGGACAGACCTGCTCTACTTCAACCTGAAATAACGAGTCATGCAAATGGAGATCAAAGAATTCTAATCCTCTTAGACTTAGAGATACAATCTTTCCATTTTGCCCTCTATTTAACTGATGGAAAAACCAACACGGTGAGATGCCAGAGTTGATCTGTAATACCTGTTAGAAATTAATCATAGTTACAGGGCTAATTTGTAGATTTTATTTCCCTGGTTGCATGGATATTCCTATCATATTGCTCTAGCTAGGCCAATCATACTTTATAAAATCAACTAAACGTTTGAGTTCTAACGTATACCCAGCTCCTCCTCATATTCTCAATTTTGTGCCCTGGTTACTTGGCAACCACTTAACTTTGGCATCTCAATATCTGGAAAATTTAGGTAAAAAATATCTGCACAGCTCACCACACGAAAGGTGGCTGCGAAGGGCAAATGAGCTAATATATGTAGAAAGGGGCTTTATAAGCTAGAGCAATCAAATTGATTCCATTTATGAATTCACAGCCTCACTTCGTCTTCATTTCGACAGGTTCAAAAGTCTTAATTTCACAATCTTCCTTCTAGATTTAATGGAAATCCAAACCATTTAAATCATGCTTCAGAGCAATAGTCTGGAACACTTGGTTCAAACATTTTTTTTTTTTCTCTATAGAGAATATTAGCTTCATTTGTTATAGTAAGTCATATTTCCCCCACTATTCTGAGATGAATATAATTTTAAAGGTACTTAACTTCACAGTTAAACTAATTTCAAAAGTCCTTACAAAAACTGTCCTGAGAATTGAATACTTAGCTACTGGGCCAGATCGCTCACTCATACATTTTTTTAGCTCTAAGATGCATCTCCAATTAGATATCCTTCTTGACATCAAAACATTCAAGAATGGCCCCATGTATGCACAGATTAGTCAGTCAGTGAACCTGTGTATAAATGCTCGCCCCACCCTGCGTTTTGGAGAGGGTGTGTTCTCTTACTCGGGCTTTTGCTGTGACATCTCATATCTGACTGGAATCTTTTCTTCCTTACGGGGAGGAGGACAGTACTAGTGATTAACTAAGGATAGCCCACTCCATGTAAGGCAAGCACTCTGCCACTGAGCTCCAACTGCAGGTCTTGAATTTGAACTTTTTAGTCAACTGTGAGAGGCTGGGGACTACTCAAAGTGCTCTTTCAGAAACCTACTAACCACAGTGACCTTGTATTTGGTTTTTTATTTCCACACATAAGGGTTGACTCTGTATTTTCTGTCGTCATTCTTTCGTCTTACTTCCCTAGCTAGTATGTGAGATTGAGTAAGAGTCAGGTTCTCTACTTTTTCTTGCTCCCTGAAGTTCATAGAACAATTCTGGGATCTTAGATTACAGTAAGCCTTCATAGCTGATGGTGGTGGACTAGGTAGGTGATTGGCATTTTCAGTTGTCTTCTTGATGATGTATCTCTCGTGTTTTCCCACTAGACTTGGAGGTCGGGCTCTACTGGTACCATTCTGATCTCTTAAAGAACTGGTTTGTGCTTTTCCCAATCCCTGGTATCTACTATCATGACCAGCGCTTGTTTAACAGCTTAATACTTTGATAGACATTAGAATAAAGACAGCTTTTAATATATATATATATATATATATATATATATAATTAATATGTATATATTATATAATTTATATATATAATTCATAAGTGAAATTGAAATGATGTCTCACTGGCTTAGTGTGAAAGTATTTCGTAGACCTGATTAATTAAAACATTCCATTTTTAATTACAATTTCATGCTTCCCCTAATACAGTTATCATACCAGCCTATTTGAAGCCCTTTAGTATTAAAATTGCAATAGTAATTTATAGACTACATTGGCAGAGAACAAAGTAAATGAAGACAGCAAATTCCAAAGTTTTACAAGTGCTAAGTCTTCAACATATAATTTTCTACATAGTTTTTTTTTTATATTTGAGTCTTAATTTATCAGTAGTTTTCCCTTGCTATACAAAGTTGCTTTTCTACTTGTATAGTATGCTCACATACTCTGTGTAGCTTTGATGTGTATTTTGAGTTTACATTTATAATGATCATTTCATATATAGCATTTCTTAAGGTGAAATCTATTTGGCTTTATGATTGTTCTTATGTTCCTTTCATGTGTTCTTGGGCTGTGTGTTGTGTGTAAAAGGACTTCAGTGTATTTTTCTGGACTTGTTCAAAGACGTTGAACTGTCATAAGGTTATGATGTAGGTTTGGCAGTAATTGTTAAAATCAAGTAGACAAGTTGTATCTTTAACTCGCATTTATTATGCATTGGTTTACTCTCAAGGAAATGGCATTCAACATACTGTATACAGTTTTAAATGCATATAACCCATCTTATAATTTCAGGGGCCGGACTGGAAAAATTAGAGTACAGAGTCTGAAGATTGGATTGATGTCTCTCTCCAAAGGCCTCTTAGAAGAAAAATACAGATGTATGTAAGATCTTCTATATCGGAGTGCTTCTGATGATAAGTTTACTGGGCACTGGCTTTATATAATTTGCTGTAATCCTAGCTTCCATTTTGGATATCCTTACTGTGTGTACACAGTGTGAAGAGATTTTGTATGATTTGAAAAGCTGAGTGCAGGGCCAGGGTCCTGAGTAAGAACCCTTGATACAGTAAGAACCAAGCACAGGTGTGCATTCCACTTAAATATTAGAATATTCTAGCAGGTATTCCAATTCCCATTATTTTAGGTGAGCATATTAATGCTGACTTAGGTCAAGAATATAGTCAAAGGCTGTGACCTATTAAAATGTTGGTATTGAACTACAAGCAACTTATTATTTTTTTTTTTTTTTTTGGCTGCCATGTACATGTTTTTAAATCCACTGTGCATAGACATGTAAGTGTTACATTTGTAGACCCAACTTTTTAGGACTTCACAACCCCTATTTCTTTTCTCTTTTTTAAAAATCTCATTTCTTCTGCTTATTGTAGTGTGTAGTTTTTGCTACCCTACTTTAAGCTCCTGGAGGACCATGCTACCAACCCTCACCCAGATTCCCTTGGATCCACAGATAAAAAACAGCACACATACATGCCAGTTAGTCTTAAAATGCCTTTGCTAACTCAATAATCGGCCACTCCAACCGAAAACTCCCATGGCTAGTTGGCTTTATTATCTCTAGCCACTACTGCCTCCTCCTTCCTTCCTCAGTTCTCTGGATTCTCCCTATGTCCTCCTGGGCAACTCTAACGGTCCTGCACCGTCCTCAGTCATTGGGTCAATGGGATCTTTATTGATCAATCAAGAACCAATTGGGGAACAGGACCTACCTTAGCATCAGAACCACTCCCTGCAGTTTATGTTTAATGCTTTAAAAAACAAAAACGGAAGAAAAAGGTAAGAGGGACTAAAACTTTCACTAGCGTTAATTCTGAATAGTGATATTTTGTAATTTTGACATTATGAAGTGATAGATGCTTTTAACTTTTATTTTGGTTGTTTAGTATCATTAAATAAACCAGTGATGCCTCTTTAGATATCAATTACTGAACAATGTCTTGGCATACTCACGAGAGGGACCTGTATTTATATCTCTCCCAATTAGTGACCAAGTGTCATTAGATGGGTGCCTTGATCCCCTTGAGTACTTCTAGCCAAAAGTAAGTGACCTCTGTTTCCTGGTACACTGAGCTGTACTTCAGAGGGTGAGAGATGAGGCCAACAGTTGTACCATTGGGAGGAAGTTGAGGTAATATATTACAAGTTGTCAAAAATAGCAGTGGTCAAGTAAATGATCACCATCTCCATGTGTCTCCAAACTCATCACCATGGTGACAACATGTTTCTAGTTTAATTTGTCCATAAAAGATAAGTAACTTGATGCTGCCAAGCCCATTTCTAGATGACTCTGTGCAGATAAATCTGTGTATTTGGAGGAGAAGTGGAGAATAACTTTTGAATAGGAAGACATCAGAAGACAAAAGATGGGTACAAGGAAAGAGTAGTATTAATTAATAGCTCAATGGTCCATCACATGCTAAACAATGTCCTTGTTCCTACCCCCAGAATCAAGAAAAAAAATTTTCCCCAAATAACGGTATTTGATCATTGTTCTTATAACCTAACTAAATTGTGTTTCTTCTAAAAGCATTCAACATCATATCTTATGGGGATTACTGTTAGATTGTTTGATTTAAGTGTCAAGCCTAGAACCCAAAGGCATGATTTTCTTACAAAATTTGGCAAGATTGTTCAGCAAAGAGTTGTGGATTTATATGGAGCATACATAAGCTGACTGTAGAACCAGGAGTTGAGGATGCGTAAGGTTGTCTGAGCCTGCGAGCCATATAGCTGGAAGGGAAGAAGCCCTACAGAAGCCTTACATAAAGTTTTGTCTGTGGCCCTTTGTCTAGAACTTTAGGACTCCTCATCATTATCAGGAAAAGATATTTCCAAAGCTGAGAACTTGCCATTTCTAAACTGATTAGGAAAGAATTACTGAAAAATCAGTGTTCCAAAATTAGGAAAAGATTTTCTTACTAATCATCTGTGATTCGGGGTTTTTCATATGCTCCCAAAAGACTTGGGGCTTTAAAAGTAACAGTTACATCATAGCGCTGAATGGACTCTAAAATGAATGCAAATTCAAGCTCGAGATTTGCATTTTCTGCAGAACAGCATTAAGTGCTCACATTTGGGCAAGGAAGCAGAGGCCCCCCTACATTGCAAGTTTCTACTATTCAATATAACTCATGATGGATGTCACTTCAGGACATAATTAAATAAGAAATCTCTTGGGTTACATCTTTAATCTAAGCTTTATCTCAATACTGAGGCCCTGGAAACTACCCTGAGGTTCAGTTTTGAGATCTTGAGCAACTCTGATTCCACCTTTGATTTCCCCAGTGTTGTGGGGACATCTCTTCACTATTATTTTCTTTGCTAAAATTAATATTCAAGACAAATTGCTCCTTAGCCTCAGTGGCAGGAGGCATCCATATGAGAAGCATTTTGCAGTGGCTGATATCAGAGTCTTTCCCCTACTTGTGCCTATTACTTGTGACTTACTGAGAATGGCTTTGGAATGGATTCTGACATCTCATGTGCCTTCCTGCAAATGGCTAGGGGCTTGCTGGCATCGGCAGAAGTGCAGTCAGCAAGCATCTTTTGGAGAATCCCTTACATCTCCTCTGGGTTGATTCTTTTTTTTTTTTTTTTTTTCCCCAAATTTGTTTCTTAGTTGATTGATTGTTTTGTCTTTTTAATTGGTTATTTTATTTATTTACATTTCAAATGTTATCTCCCTTCCCGATTTTCCTTCCACAAAGCCCCTATCCCGTCCCCCCTCCCCCTGCTTCTATGAGGGTGCTCCCCCACCCACCCACTCACTCCTGCCTCACCACTCTAGCATTCCCCTATGCCCTAGCGTCCACAGGACCAAAGGCCTCTCCTCCCATTGATGCTAGATAAGGTAATCCTCTGTTGCATATACAGCTGGAGCCATGGGTCCCTCCATGTGTACTCCTTGGTTGGTGGTTCAGTCCCTGGGAGCTCTGGGGGGAGGGTCTGGCTGGTTGATTTTGTTGTTCTTTCTATGGGGTTGCAAACCCTTCAGCTTCTTCAGTCCTTTAACTCCTCCACTGGGTACTCCGTGATCAGTCTGATGGTTGGCTGCAAGCATTCTCATCTGTATTGGTCAGGCTCTTGCAGAGCCTCTCAATCAAAAATTTGTTGTGGCCCATTCTTCACATCCTCTTCATACTACCTCTTGTGTCCAACTATAAGAATAAGAACATAGTACTTCATTTCTCCGTGTACCATACATGTTTTCTTTATGAGTATTTTCTCCCTCTCAGTGGCATAGCAGCATAGCTTTCTGCCTTGAAGTGGGAAGGTTGGGCAGAATTGATGCTCTTAAAGACATGCAGCTCTCTGTAAAGATCATTATACAAGCACAGAGATGCACAATATGCGCCATGATACAAATTCTGGGCCAATGTCTTGGGCGATGTGATAGCCTTTTTTCAAATAACCAAACAAGTGGAGCTCTGAACAAATCTAAAGGAACAAATGATAACAAGTAATTTTATCTCAGGAATTTTCTTGTGGTTATGTAATTAAAACTGTATTCCATGACCATTACTGTGTTGATGTCACTCAGTATGCTTCAATTTGGAACTTCACTGTTGTTACTGTTAAAGCTGGCATCCTTCCCCTTTGACAAGAGAATGACATTTTATTTGCTGTTTATGTTCTGGATATTGTTTGAAGATGGTCTGAGAGGGACATCTTAAGTATTTATGCCTCTTCTTATTAGCATTACATGGTAAACATTTAAGTAGCATGTCTTTTGAACCATTACAATTTAACAATGCCTCCCAAATGTGTCGATTTCTATGATAAAGGGGATTTTTAAAAATTAGGTGTGTCTCCATGCAGAAAAAGTAACTTCCTTTACTCCATTAGCTTCTTCATTGGGAATCTTCTATTAATTATAATCCTCAAAATTTTACTCATAGTAGATCAAAAATAAATGTCCTGGGAAGAGGAGTTTTCATGTTGTTGACTTAAGAATATTAGAAAGCAAAGCAGTGTTTGCTTTGTTTATGCATGGAAAAGCCAAAGAAAGGCAAAAGATATGAACATTTTTGTGTCTTAAAATTGAAAAAAAGTTTCATTACAGAAAATAAAAAAAAACCAACTTATTAAATTCCTAAAATGAAAGACTAAATCTCCTTATATTTTTGCTATTTATAATACAAAGGAGATATGAACATAAACATACCTAAAAGAAGATGAAATATTTGTGCATAGAGTATTGAATTTGTGAGTGAGCCAAAAAGTTGATAAATCAACTGTAAAATGTGAAGATATACTTTATAAACTATATGCTTTAGCAAATCATAAAGGAAGCTTTGTTTTACCTCATGTTCTTTCTTAAGGGAGTATCTTAAAGACTATAAAACCAACCAATGTACATTTATTTGTAATACTTAAACAATAATTTTCTATTAGTTGACCTGATTTTATGTAATAATCTGTAACATAAGATTATCGTAAGACATGTGGTTCTGATTACAGATGGCAGATTAAGAGCCTCAGAACTAAAGAGACGCCTGAGCTGGATCATATCCCTCCTGGGTTTTTTGTTTGGTTGTTTGGTTGGTTTGCTTTTGTTTTTGTTTTTAAATTTATATAGTTTTATCTACCTCACCAAAGATATGATAATGCTTTAAATAAGATGACTTTTTGAGTAGGTAGATGGTAACATCTTGCTTTCCTCTCTGTAGGTCTCTTTAAGGAGGTGGCAGGGCCAACAGAGATGTGCGACCAGCGGCAGCTCGGCCTGCTCCTTCATGATGCCATCCAGATCCCTAGGCAGCTGGGGGAAGTAGCAGCCTTTGGGGGCAGTAACATTGAGCCCAGTGTCCGCAGCTGCTTCCAGCAGGTAGGCATGGGCATTATGGGTGTGTAAGGTGTGGTGAGAAAGGGACTTATTGATGTTTCTAAGAAGGGAGTCAGTTAGTTGTGCTAGAATCAGACAGTGGAGTTTTGGGGTGTCCGCCCTATAAGTTGATGATTTGTTTCTTAAGTCACATTTGAGTCAAGAAATAGTAAAACCTGGGTAGATACACATCTTTTTCAGGGAGTATAAATTGAAGTGCAGTGTCTGAATTGCAACACACTGGCTCTGTCCTCGTGTTTGTGACCTGTCCCCTTGTGCTCAGCTTTTCATAATACTTCACTCCTTGATTCCTGCCTCCCTGCATGCCCATGGACATGCGCTCTTCTGTTTAGAATGTTCTTCTTTTCTGTACACACGCTCTCTTCTCCCACACTTTCTGTTCTGTCTGTACATGTTGGCTTAGCTCTCGAGTCCTCTGAATGTCCTCCTGAAGCCCTATCAGCTGAGCAGTCTCTCCTCACTTTCACATGCTCTGCCCCGTCATGCTCGCTACAGTGTGACATCATACTGAGATGTGTAATTACTTGGTTAGTATTGCTTCTTCCTTGTACACCTAAGCTTCCTGAAGACAAAACTATGCCTATCTCACATCTATCCAGTCTTAGTCTGTTCAAGCTGCTATAGCAGAATATATGGACCAGGTGGCTTATGAACAGCAGATGTATATTCTTCAGTTCTAAAGGCTAAGAACCTGAAGATCAAGGTTCCAGGAGGTTTGACACATGCTGAAGAAAGCTTCCTGACAGCACTTGCTTGTTGGTGAAAGAGGGGCTGGCCCCATGCACTGCAGAAGAACATAAACAATCTGATGGTTGCTCATCCCTTCATAATACGTTGAAGCTCATGTTGACTTTGATGCATTTGATAAAAGTGCCTTAGTGTTCTCTGTAGAGAATATCCTTAAAATATGAAAGCATTACACAACAGCCGTCTTTTCTTAAAGAGTATATGCACATATACACAGAGCCATGTACACATTTTTGCACTGATCTGAGTTGCTAATTTTCACCTGGGCAAGAGCTGCAGTTTCACTTTTAAATGCTTATGGTGCATAAGCACATTTATAAATGCTACTGATGTCATCCATATGCATAGAGTTAGAAGCCTACAGATATTTTTCCAAAGCATAGCCAATGATTTATCACTGCTGAGAGAAAAAAATGCTCACACTGTATCTTTGAGGAGAATCAATGTCATGGGTTATTACATTTTATAATGGCCTTTTTTCCTATTTTAGAAATAAAAAAACTAAATGATTTTTTTTTCTAAATATGATTTATAGTCATATATGTCAGTGCTTGGAATGACCTCAACCACTATGGGAAGAGGCAGTTTGGTGGAATTTACCTCTGCTCTCACCCACAGTCATTCAGCATTAGGATTTGAGGAAGACTTGAGATACCTCACACAATTTATCTTGATAAACTTGGAGAGCCTACAAAGCGTATTTGTGTTGGTCTTCCTCCAGTGTGGTGCTCCAACAGAACAGAGGGAGGACATAGCAATGACTCCTTTTGTGAAACATTTGTAAAGCACTTGTAGAGGCTTTCACTTTGTTTGGAAGGTGAGGAGTCCTCATCTTCATACATTTGCCATCTTAGATAAACTCGGACTATAGAATTACAGGATGGATATGGGAAGATTACCTGGAATCGTGTGGGTTTTTATTTTGCTTTCTTCTTTCTTTTTAATTTGAGCATGAGGACCTGAGACTGTATCCCCATAGCCCATGTAAGTCAGGTACAGTAGCACACTGGCACATTCTTGTAATCCCAGTATCAGTGTGGCAGAGACAGGAGGGTCCTTGATGCTCACTGGCCAGCTAATCTAGCCTACCCGTGAGTTCCAGGTAGTGAGAGATGCTGTCTCAAACACACGATGGGCAGTACTTTGGGAATGAAGCCTGAGGTTGACCACTGGCCTCTGCATGTATGCGAACATGCATGCAAGTGTACCTGTATGTATGAACATTAAAAAAACCCACAATTAAAAATTAAAAATTGAGTACTAAGGAATTGCTCCCTGCCCCATATGACAATGGCTACCCCCCCCCCGCATTCTTTAAATTTTAGTTTCTAGAATTTTCTAACCTTAAAGAACCTATTTGTGGGTTGGAGAGATGACTCAATGGTTAAGAGCACTGACTGCTCTTCCAGAAGGCCTGAGTTCAATTCCCAGCAACTACATGGTGGCTCACAACCATCTGTAATGGGATCTGATGCTCTCTTCTGGTGTGTCTGAAGACAGCTACATTGTACTCATATACATAAATTAAAGGAAAAAGAAAGTCTATTTGTGCCTTTGGCTGACCTGGAGCCACGTGACTTTTCTCTTGTGGGGATTTACAGCAGCAGCAGCACTTGCTACAGCTTCACTGAAGAGCCCTTCTTCACTTTCTGTCTCTTCCCCCAGAATAACAACAAGCCAGAAATCAGTGTGAAGGAGTTTATAGACTGGATGCGTTTGGAACCACAGTCCATGGTGTGGTTGCCGGTTCTGCATCGTGTGGCCGCTGCTGAGACTGCAAAACATCAGGCCAAATGCAACATCTGCAAAGAATGTCCGATTGTTGGGTTCAGGTGAGGAGCTGTAAGAGAAACAGGAACTCAATGGCTTCTGCTTTCCTCGTATGGCCTATGGTAGGCTTTCCATCCCTTCCCATTTATTCCTGCTTGCTGGTTTGCCTCTGGAGCACATTGAAGCTCCACATCGTCCATCTTTCCAAAGTACCATTTCTCATCATCTCTACACAAGCTTATTTTAGTTCTTGTAGTTATTTGTAATACTTTAGTCCAAATCAGAAAGTTTGATACCTTTTCACTGAGGTCGTAGGAATATACCCATGCAGGATAATTGCTTTGTAGATTAGGTACTTTTATAGTCTTGATCAAATTTGTTGGCTGTTCCAAGTTGTTTGGGATCAAACTTAGTAAGATGAAAGCAATATGTAAAATATGAACCAAGAAGTTATCATATAACTCCGTTCTGTCTGCTAAGTTTGTTGTGATCAATTCTACATTTCACATGCTCATTAATATTGCTGATTAAGTCTATTCTTTCTCTCTCTATTCCCTACCTTTTTCTCTATGTGTATGTATGTATATACTCCTGGATATGTGTGCATATGCATGGAGAGCAGAGGTTGATATCATGTATCTTTGTCTTCCTTGATAACTCTCTACCTTATTTTCACACAGAGCTCTCTCTGAATCTGGAGCTTGACTTTAGCTAAGCTGAATAGTAAGCCACAGGCATCGTCCTGTCTCTGCTTCCCCAGTATTCATATTATCTTGGGTAACTGGTGCATGCCACTAGGCTCAGCATTTTGATGCCAATTCTGAAGGATCTGAACTTAGATCTTCATAGTTGGCTAAGCCAGCTTTGCCATGCTCAGTCCATCTTGTTGTTTTTACATGGTGTCAAGGACCTTGACTTAGGACCTTAGAGGAGTCTGTGTAGGACGCTGTACCATGGTTTTCATGGGACGGAGTGTTTGTTCACCTTGGTTCCTTCATTACCTTTGAATAAGTGTGCCACATTCTTTTCCTAGGGTTTATGATTTCTTTTAGAAATAGTTACTATATAGAGCAGTATATGCTTTAAACATTATTGCTGATCACATTATTAGTTATGGTCAGTCAAAAAAAACCCGATAATACACTGAACTTATATGTAATATTGAACTTTTCTGTAAAGTGGAGATATGAGGAGTGGGCATGTGTAAGTAAGTAAGGTTTATTTTTATTTATGTGTCTGTATGTGTATGTGCATTTGTGTGTGTGTGTGTGTGTGTGTGTGCGCGCGCGCTCAAGGAGGTCAGAAGAGGGTGTTAGATCCCCTGGAGCTAGAGTTACAGATGATTGCTAGCCTGTATGGTTTCTGGGAATTGAATCCATATCGTCTGGAAGTACAGTCAGTGCTCTTAATTGCTGAGCCATCTCTCCAGTCCTTCAAATTGAGTTTTAGTGAAATCTTAGATCTATAAAGTGTTTAACGAGTGAGAATTTTTTCATTTAAAATTCCACACAACTGATCAACAGCAGCAGGAATGATAGGCTTAATCTCCTTTCATGTGAACAAAATGCAAAGATAGACATCCCAAGACGGGCGCTGCATGGTCATCTGGACGCTCGGTTCTGCCTTTATAATCTCTGTTATTCCCACCCCATGCTTGAGTTTTCACACTGACCTCCTACTAGCAAATTGGCTCCTCTAGATGTCACTTTCGAAGGGAGGGAAAAGACGCCCTGCTTCCCATTGAGTCAGGCCCTTAAAATCCCGAGAGGAACTTGTCCAAGACTTCATCATGGATTGTCCTGCTTACCACCATCAGCAAGCAAGACTGAGAAGCAATATTTTTAGCAAAGAACATGGCTAAGATATGCTGACAGTGCAAGAGTTTCTCCCTGGTGAAGAAAAGGGAAGGGTTGCACAAAAGAAGAGTCCACAAAGGAGAGACAATGCCCATCATATTTGCCAAGCTATGACATAAGTGATGTATGAAACCAGGACCATAACGAAGCTGGTATAAATAGATTGTCTTCAGATAACTTGCAAACAGTTTTGCATGCAATTTTAAAAGCCCTTCATCACTTTATATTGTATATTAGCCTCACGTAACCTTTACAGTGTCTTTCTAGTCTGACTTTGCAAGTCTTGGCATTTAAAATGCCCCTCTATAGTGACAGCTGTAATGTATGTTTCTTACTTTCCCCAGTCACTATAACTGAGTGGAAGATTTGGGTGGTGTTTTCCTTTCAGACCCCATAGAAGTTTAAGACTTAGGAGTGTTGTTTCTGCAAATAGACATCAGTGCACAGTGTTATTTCTTTCAAGATTGTGTAATGATCAAGGTTTTATTTAACTTGTTCCTGGTTAGAGGGTATTTCTTGTGCTGTGTGTGTGTGTGTGTGTGTGTGTGTGTGTGTGTGTGTGTGTGTATGCGTGCGTGCATGCACACACTTTCATAATGACTGTTATAAACAAAACCTAAAAATGCTCATTTCTGTTCATAATGACTATTATAAACAAAACCTAAAAATGCTTAAGGTAAAAACCAGTGTTCTTGTGAAAGAATTTTATATTCATTTCTTATGAGTGATCATGTTGATATTTTAAAATAATGTGTGTCAAACTCATTATCATAACCTTTTCTATCATTTTCTGTCCACATTCAGATATCATGCAGAATCTTCTGACATTAATACTAGACTTTTCATCCTGTGTAAACATGTGCAAGCATGTTTTCAGACTCTTAGATGCATTTGCACCTGTTTATCATATTTCATTGATTGCATGCCTGCATCTAATTCTCAATAGTAGAGAAAAAATTAAATAGAAAGCTTATAAAACTTAGCCTCTACATTCCTCCACAATCCACGATCCTTTTTAATAAATAAATTAGTTAATTAATTAATTAATTTCAAAACTTAAATTCCTCTCCCACCATTGGAGAGATGACCTGTCACTTCTAAATTGACACTGAGAGACAAAGTCCCGCATTTGTAGCAGGTGCACCCTTGGTTTCCTTACCACGAAGCCTGTTACCATGGGACACATGGGGGTTGAGTAGCAGAAGTGATACCTGTTCTTTTCTCCATTGCAGGTACAGGAGCCTCAAGCATTTTAACTATGATGTCTGCCAGAGTTGCTTCTTCTCTGGAAGAACAGCAAAGGGTCACAAATTACATTACCCAATGGTGGAGTACTGCATACCGGTGAGCACCTTTCCCGTCCACTGGCCGTTCGTATCACTGGCTCACCCTTTCTTTCTTTCTTTCTTTCTTTCTTTCTTTCTTTCTTTCTTTCTTTCTTTCGTTGGTTGGTTTGGTTTTTTGAGAAGGGTTTCTTTCTCTGTGTAGCCTTGGCTGTTCCAGAACTCATTTTATAGACCAGGGTAGTCTTGAACTCACAGGTCCACCTGCCTCTGCCTCCCAAGTGCTGGGATTAAAGGCGTGCGCCACTACCACTTGGCTAGTAATGACACTTTTATTCAATGAATTTTTACTTAACTTTTTTTTTTTTAAAACCTTCCAGAATTTATGGTTGTAAATTTTGTTGTTTTCTTTCCTTTTAAGTATAAGTGTTTCTTGTGTTGAATTAAGAAAAATTCTATATTAACTTTCTAAATATGTTTTCATTTTAAGAACTCATACTGATTTACCTGTGTTGAAAATGAAACTATTTACTGAAAATAACCATGTTTCTTTTAAACTTTCAAAGGATGTTTTCTGAAAAAAAGGTACAGATTATCCAAAATAAAAAATAGAGAAATAAAAAAAATCATCCATACATTTAGTTTCTGAACAAACTACCTTCCAATATTTTAGCATGCTCTAATTTTATAAAAAGTATGTATGCATATGTTTTTTACTGGCTATTTTTAAAGGCATTGTGTATATATACCTCATGATATAGCTCTGGATGCCTAGTGCTCACTGTGTATATCAGGCTGGTCTGAGTGCTAGGATTGAAGATGTGCACTACCATGCTTGCTAATAATAGAAATTTTTTCATCTGGAGTTTTTCATTTGACTCTGTAGATAATAGCTGTCCCCCCACCCCCATTTTTCCTTAGACCATAGCTTCCCGGCATAAAGTATTAAGTGAATGAATTGCTATAGCTAGTCTAACCATCTTTTAAATTTAGGTCTTTAGTTTCCTATAAGCAGCATTTAAAAGCATTACTGAGAAGGTAGCATGTTATATGTGTTATATAAATTATATTTCCTTTGAGCAAATGACCAGAAGTGGGTGATGTAGGTCAATGAATATGAGTATTTATGTGGCCAAAATACTTGATGCCAGGTCATTTTCCAAAAGAGGTCTCTGCCACCATATGATATTGTCACATTTGCTAATGTGTTCATTTTGCCATAGCCCCTAGCACTGGACACAGTTATGTGGTTCCTTGGGTCTAAATCTGCTTTGCCCTAAGATCATCCTCATTTTCTGTCAATAGCTATTCCTTAGTTTCCTTCCAAATTGTGCCAAAATTTATTTATAGAGCTGTATATTTTCTTTGGTTTAGAGAATTAAGTAACTTTTTGGATCATAAATCTATACAAAGGCAGCAGTACTTGTAAAATATGCACATATAATTCTCCTATTCTTGGTGTCTTATTTTAAGTAAATAGAGACTGTTTTATGTGGAGAGGAAATTTCTAGAAAATGTTGCTGAATTATAATGGATGAAATAATCTTGACACCTAACATTAACTAGGAAAATCTTGCTCCCAAGGAAGCTGGGGAAGTATCATTTATTACAGTTATTAATTTATTTATTAACCCAACTAATATTGAATTCTTACTATATGTCTTGCATGATTATCAAAGTTAGCTGCTAGTTGAAGTGGTAAGGACAGTTTAATGAGAAGGACCCACGTGTCTGTGTGAGGAGTTTGTCTGTACACCTAGTAGAGTGCACAGAAGTATCTGAGCATGTTAGAAGGGGAGACTGGTTTGGGAGAGAGAGGGACAGGGAGCGGGGTTAAGCAGAAGGCAAGAGAAAAGTGACAAAAGGCAGCCAGTATGATGCTGGAGACCAGCTATGTCTCTAGTTAGAGAAGTTAGGATAAGTCTCCCTAAAAACTGGGAGACATTGCCTTCTTGCCTCATAATCTCCTTTCAGAGAAAGGGCTTTCTAGGTCCTCAAGAGTGAGACTCCTGAGTTATAAGAGATCACATCCATTTCAGGACCACATCAAGGATTCAGACTCCTCAGTCCTTTTTGATAAGTCCTCTTGGAGTGGTAAGGGCTCATCTTCAACTTTAGGTTAGAGCAGACAGTAAAGTAAATGTTTTTAGCAGCACAGCTTCTACAAGGTATCCACTTGTATCTATGCTGTTATGTGCAGCTAGAGGTCATAAGAAGTAGGCAGCCTTGAGCCATCAGAAATCAAGATGATACCTCTTCAAGTCTTTCAGAAGAGGTTGGGATGGGGAGAATGAAGCTATTTGAACTGAGAATGTGTTATTTTTATAGGGTCATAAATGCAACAGATTGGAAGGCTAGGAACTCTGACCTTATTTAGATCAAGGAGAGATTCTGTCTCTAGAGTCAACTCAAATGGTTTGTCAGTTGTCTAGGAAAGATGAGATGACTGCTGCTCCCATTGCTGTTATTTATATAGGAGGAGGGAATATGTGGTGCTGAGCAAGGGAACAGAAATGAGATGATTAAGGGCGTAGTGATTATATTTGAAAAGCAGGATAAGGAGGTGGGGGAAGCCATCTTAGATAAGAGGAACCAGGCCCAGTTTGAGAAACAGACCTTCCGATTGAACCTGAAGGTGCACAGAATGGGGCAGAGTAACAGGGCACTGCAGAAGGAAGAAGCCGCAGTCTCAGCTATGCACAGAATGGGGCAGAGTAACAGGGCACTGCAGAAGGAAGAAGCCGCAGTCTCACAAAGTGCTCTGTTGGTGGGCAAGAGGCTGACAGGAAGGGATAGAACCAAAGCGGAGCCTGTCCTTCAAACAAGGCACAGAAGGAAGTGCTGGATCCTAAACTGAAGTACCAGAGAAAACTGAAAAGGGGGGGGGGGGTCCCCTGTTCAAAAGTTACCATGAATTTCCAAATGACAGTAAAGGACCATTAAAGCGAGCTGGGGATCTTCTGAGCATGGAAGCTCTGCAACGGGCTAGGCCTCCTGCCCCAGGACAGGGACAGTGGGAGAACAAAGGCCTGATGAAATAGTGTCAGGTTGCACAATGCCCTTCAGATCCTTATAAGGGATTTGGATAAGGAAGCAGTATAATGTTAATATTTACATGATAATAGCTAGAAATTTAGGGAGCTGATTATAAAGATCTAGTATGAAATGTGAAAATCAAGATAAGGTTAGAGGAATGATGTAGAATTACCGTTTTTATTTGCATTAAATACAATAATTTCTAATAAATTTCTAACATTTCTAAGCAATTTGAAAGCAAGGCATGTTTAATAATCACTGACCAACGCAAACCAGTTTGCGACCACTAATGCGAGTATGAAGTCTCCCTTCCTACTACCAACGTTGAATTTAAAAAGAAAACAAAACAAAACTATAAATCAACAGTTTTCAATCTGTAGGTCACAACCCCTTCAAGTCAAATGAGCCTTAAATAGGAATACCAAGACCATCAGAAAACACAAATATTTGTATTACCATTCGTATCTAGCAAAATGACAGTTATGAAGGAGCAGTGAAAACAGTGTTATGGCTGGGGGTCACCACAACATGAGACACCGTATTAAAGGGCTGCATTAGGAAGGGTGAGAACCACTGCTTTAAGTCACCCCAAACTTTCTTTATGTGGTCCTTTCCACGTGACTTTCGTTTCTGAGATTGCAGCTTGCTCGTTAATTTCCGGGATGATATCATCCTCTTGGTGGGGGAAGGGATTGTTTGGCCTTTCCTGAACCTCTGTGCCAATCCTATCCAGGTTAGTTTCTACATTTCACCTACAACTTGTGGTTCATTTTTATCTGCTTTGTGTTGGGGATCAAACCCAGAGTTACATGCATGCTAGACAGACAACCCACCGCAGAGCATGCTACACAATCTACTACAGAGCTTAACTTGTGACCTTCTCTAACGTCCATAGATATATCTGTAAACTGAGTCTCAGAGGCGTACTCTTGCTTTAAATGGTATGGCATGCCTTAACTATGTTCCAATGTTTTTTACCTAAATTCTTTAAATCTTTCCCTTTTCCTTTCTACTGTCTTCTTTATAACAAGCTGTATTTATGGTCCATCCATCTTTTCCTTAACATCTACCTTTAAAAATGGGCTTAAGCAGTGCTTAGGGTTTTTTTTTTTTTTCTCAGTAAAATGATAGTAAGTGATATTTGTGCATTAAATGGTTGTGACCTTCCCATAAGCACCATGTTATTTGCGGTTCTCACAACCTATCTTCATTTCTGGTTACAAAAATGGCCCATTCATATCACTGGCTCCTCTCTTTCTCCTTCAAGGTCACATCTTACCCTTCTCTCAATGTGCTTATTGATAAAAAGTATAGCTTGTCAGCCTCGTTTTAAGCCCTGCAAACTCCCCAAATGTTTCACCAACCTATCAGCGTATTACTTGTGACAGTGTTAGTGTTTAGATGTAGGAAGACTAATGGGGTATGAATTAGCTCTCATGATACATGAAGGTATTTTATGATTCTACTAATAAAATATTTACATGAGGAAATGGAGCGGAATTTTTCTGTTTCTCGGAAATTAGTTTTAACTCTTACTACCAATTACTATTCTATAATCCAAATTTGTACCTTAATAATTCCTTCATTCAACTCAAAAAAGTTTATGTTCAAGTGATAGCATGACTTGGATTATAGTTAGCGTGTGTCCCCTTTCTCTCTTTATTCATTTGCGTCTTACCTTTTCTCCCAAATAACTCAACTGATACTTGTAGAGAAATCCTCGCGGCCTCTTCCAGGCATTGGACCTCTGGGTAAGGACAGTGCATTATTGTAGAGCATGCAGTAAACAAACCACGTTAGCCAGAGAGCAGAGAAAAGAGGCAGAGACGGAATTCCACAATCTCCTTAAAGATCACTGTGCCAGTGACTCAGCCACCCAACAGGCTTCCCCTTCAATAGCTTCTGCCAAGTTCCACAAGGACACACCGGAGGTTGCCTTTGATATATGGACCTTCAGGGAATGCTCAGCAACCAAGTTTAGTCTTATATGCTGCTGTAACATTGTAGATAGGTGGTGTGTAATGAGCAGATGCGTACTTGGCTAATGCTTCTGAAAGTGAGGAAATCTAAGCTGGAAGGGACCTCCTGGGGCCAGGGCTCTCTTGCATCATTTCATGGTGGGAAATGGAAGGGCAAGCCAACTCCTGTGTGAACGAGAGGAGAGGGATCCAAACATACTCTGCATCAGGAATCTTCGCTGCTAAAACGTGGCTCTTGTGATCGAATCCGCCCTTAACATCTATGATGTAATCCACCCTTAAGGATTCTACCTCTAAACACGATTGCTTTCAGATAAAATTTCCAGCACATTTAAATAAAACCATTTATCTCCATAATGAAAATTCGGTCTCCTTTAAGTACATTGCTGCTACAAAAAAAATTAATTTGAGTTGGAAAAATAATTCATGTTATTAGAGAATGCAAAAATCTTCTTTAAAAAAATTGCAATTTCATCCATACAACATTTTTATTTGGCTGGGTTTTGTTTTTAGAATTGGCATTACTGGGGACCAATCTCCAATGCTAGGAAACCACTTTTCCTCTGAGTTCCATCCCATATCTTTTTAAAGGCATTTTTATCTTGAGATAGGGTTTCAAAATTGCTCTCCTTGACCCTTGAACTTGCTGTCTTCCAGCCTCATCCTTCTGAGTGGCTAGAACTACAGGGTTGCCCTACCAGACCCAGCATACACTGTTAACTATAGCTACACTGCTATCTCTGGAGACTCAGGAACTCACTCATGTTACAGCTGACAGTTTGGATGTCTTTCTGTTGCTAAACCTCTCTCCAGATTTGGGAATCACCGCTCTACCCTCTCTACTATCAGCTTGACTCCTCTTTTTTTTTTTTTGACTCTTTGTATAAATGAGATCATGCAATATTTGTCTTTGTATATCTGAGTCATTTCACTCAGTATAATGTCTCAGGATCATCTATGTTATCACAAATGGGAGGAATTCCTTCTTCTATAAGGCTGAGTAATATACCTTCCGCAGCATGTGTGCCCGTGCGTGTGTGTGTGTGTATGGTGTGGTTTTCCTTATCCACGTATTGTGGAATATTTAACTTGGTTTCACATCTTGGCTCCTACACATGCTGCTACAGGAGAGTACAGTAGCACCCCTTTGAGACCTTGATGTTATTGTCCTTGGGTGTGTGTCTAGAAGTAGATTTCTCAATCACTTTGCATTGATCTTTTAACTCTTTAAAGGACTTCAGATCATTTTCTATGATGGCTGAACCAGGAATAGTATATCTTTAAATTTCAGCCTGGTGGGTTGCACATGATTTATAAGAGTGTGTGCAATTTCTAACGGAGCGAGCACTGAATAGGGTCACATGCGAAGGAGAAGGGAAGGGCTAGGGTCTAATCTCTGCTAGGGTCAGTCTGAGTCACCCAGAGATAAGTGAGATGCTACCTTGCCACAAGAGCACAGCTGAGGTTAATTACCAAAAAGTTGTTATCTATGGCTCTGCTATGCTCAGGAGCTTTAGACTTAGACAATGATAATTTCAGTTAAAGGCCAAAGCAGTAAGAAATTCCCAAGTAGTTTTGGTATTGTGATTGTCATGGACTTTCCTCATGCTGAAGAAACCCTCATGTAGGTGAAAGGCTAAAGATGGAAGTATTGGGGTGAAGACAACTTCATTTGTATCCACCACCCCCTTGGGGAAAAAAAAAAAGGAAAGAAAGGCTTCAGAGTCCAGTTAACAAAGATTTTTTTCCAAGTTATTTCTTTTAGACTGAAAAATGTTTTGAGTTCTAGCAAAGCCTAAGGTATAGTCACATCATCCCAACATTAAACCAAAATTGGATTTAGAGGATTTCAGAAATAAGAGGACATTTAAGAAAATGACAGGTTATAGCTTTGTGACATTGTATATGAAAACAGGCTTCAACAGTACGTCGGTTATAGACTGTGAGGCTGAGGGGAGCAGTGTAGGGAAAGGAAAAGAAACATCTCTTCTTCCTATTCTTAAGATCTCAGTTGAAGAGAGATTATCAGATGCACACACATTCATTTAATGCCAAGTTTCCCTGAACTCTGGGACTTTCATGAGGAAACGCAGATCCAAGAAAATGGGGAAACCTATTTAGTTCAATGCTAAGGATTTCATGAAGAATAGACAGAGAATTCTAAATGAAGAAAGAGGTTCTGATATAGCTTATGGTCCTAGAGAAATAAAAAGCCTGCTTGTGAAGACGCTGCTCCATGTCCTGTGTCTTCAAAAAAAACCATCAAGTCATTTGCTGCTGCCATAGCAGGACACTTCCAAACGGATCACATACAGACTAGAGCTGGTTTCCTTGTCATGTAGTTTTGGAGTCTGAGACATCCAAGATGAAAGTCTGCATCTGGTCACGACAATTGTGTTGGGTTATTGCATGTTGAAGGACACCGCCAGAGAATACAAAAGAGATGGAGGGGGAAAAGAGAAAGAGCTACACACATCCATTTCATCAGACACTGGCAGCGATAACAACCCTCTTCTGCCATAACATTGATCCACTGATGATATCAGAGCCCACGTTAGCGAAGCATGTCTTAACATCCTATCCTTCAACAGCTTCCCCTGGGGACTAGATTTCCAACACAATTTGTGGGACACTTTCAACACTTAGCAGCAGATAAAGGTGGTGCTTCTTACCTCTCCAAGAGAGGCCTCATGAGTTTCTTTGGTGGAGACCAGAGAATGACCATCCTGATTCTGCTGGTGTTTTCAGATGCTTTGTTTGAGGCAACATGTCCTGAGCTCCATTGAGAGAAACCTCCTTTTCTGTTGTCATCGGCACTGGAACTCATTTATGGAAAGAGATATGAACATGCTCTGGGGGAATCTGTGGGAGCAAGTAGAGCAGACAATGGGGAAGCAGGAAGAGCAGACAGAGGCTGTGCGTGTGTGCTGAAAGACAGTGGCCCTGCTAAGTTAGGGAGAAGGACAAACCTAGAGAGTGTGGTATTGCTACATACAGATTTCAGAATATGAAGGGCTGGCTAGGGTGTTTGAGAGAGATGTTATCTGGAGATGAAGAAATGAGATATTTACAAAAATCTGTCACCTGAAAGGGCAGAGGTATTGGCTATGTCCAGATTCTCACTGTTGAGCTTGAGTCACAGTAAATTTTGATCAGTTGAAGGTCATTGAACTAGTTTGTACAAGTGGTTACACTGGAATTCACTAGGAAGAACTGAGGTGGGGTGAGGGGGTTGGGTTCCTCTGTGAAAAGCCACTTACTAAATTACTGTCACTTAAAACAGATTGGTAGTGTAATTTTGAGGCAAGTGCGAGGTTGCATCTTCCTAACTTAGAAAATACTTTGTTTAATCAAACCTGTGTGGCTAAGACCTTACATATTTAATACAGTGTGTTACTTCTCAAAAACAGAAACAACAACAAACACTTATACCTAGCTGTGAATTTCTATATGGTATCAACTCAACACAGTAAACTGAGATAATTCTTTTTGCAGAATTGACAGTACAGCTAAGGTTTCCAAACACCTACATTGTGTGCGTGTTGTTTGTTTATGTGAAAAAAATCCAATAGTAGCAATGTGTGTCAGAATCACATCTATAGCGTGTTCTGTAGTCAACCTAGCAAAAGCATGGAGACTTTCAGGGTACTATAGGAAAAAAATGAATGTTATTTTAAAAACAGCTCTCAGCATATTTTTTATGCAAAATATAGTGTGAAAGACAAGAGGTATGGGCAGGTAAAAAGAATTTACTAAGAGCAGAAGCAGAGAGGATTTATTGAAATATATTGTGCAGGGGCTGCAGATACGTTCTTGCAGAGCATAGAGCAGCTGGGGAGACCATATTTGATCTTATCTCATGGGCTAGTTTCCAGCATAAGTTATCTTCCTTGGGGCTGTGCATTTGGTTAGAGGACCTAGCGATCTATCAGGGTTGGGCTCCAAATATTTACCCCATTGCAGTCAGGTTCCAAGTCACCATGGCCCCATGGTTAAAGTATAGGAATTTTCCTGTTGTTTTTGGCCTTTGGCTATATATTATTCTTATTGCTGTGAATTTATAGGTGTATAATTATGTGGTTTTAGAAACCGATAGAATCAGATTATTATATTAAAAAACATGTGTTTTTTTAAATTAAGCTAAATTGAGCCTTTTTTGAATTGTATTGGCAAAAGTAAAAAAAAAAAAATCAAATAAAAAGAGTAAGAAGGGCCCAACTGGCACCAGTTGCTTTGTCTCCTCCCTTCTGCCAGCATCCTTGCGTTCTGAAGGCTATGAGTATCAACTGTAAGAAAGTGCTGACTCTTGTCCTGGTGCAGTCAGCACGGTTTGTGTTGGCAGGCCTGCTTCTTCAGATGTGCTTTGGGATATTGGCCAATATGCTAAAAATGCAGCCTCGTTGCTGTTTCTCTGAGTTCAGCATCCCCAAGTGGTGTTTTTCAGCTCTCATCTCCCTGATGTTGGTTTCCCAGCAAGTCTGGTACATTTAGATGAGCCATTAGCTCTTAAGACGAGGCTGCGACAAGCTCTACTTTACATCCGTGGCTTATTACCATTCGTGTTCATGGTGATTCTGTCAATGTTACTTAATTTTGAGCTTTCTGGGTTTTTTTTTCCCCCCATTAAGATTCAGACGGCTTTGAGTTTCTCTTACTGATTCAACCAAGCTGTAGAATTCAAACAGGTCTCAATTTTACCTTGTTGAAATCAGTGAAAACCCAGGGTTAGTTTTGTCATTAAAATAGAGAAAAATTCCTGTGTCTCCAAGTCTTCTGATAATGAAATGGACCATTTAGAAGTGTAAATGTGTCCCTTAGCTCTGTCCTCAAGCAGTAACCCTTGCTAACGAGTGTGCTTTGCTTTAGTAATTCCAGCATTTATACATGGTCTACATTTACCTCGTGTGTCACGTGACTATGCGTTTTCTTATTTCCTTGATTTACGTCATCACAGTCTGTCTTTCCCTCTGTACAACTTATTAATATTTGAATTTAATAGTTGAAAATCTAACGTTGGACATGTTTGTTATGGACATAGATAATACTGTTACTCAAGGTATGACTAAGAAAATTACTTGGAGGTAAAAATAATGGTTGTAGTTTTGCTTATTTTCAGTTCTTTTTGTTATCCAGCTTAAATTAATCTGGAATTAGCAATTGGGTTTTGTCCTTTTGGCATCATTGTGAACAGTCTCTTTCTCCATGGTGCCTTGCGGCTCTCTGGCATTAGTAGTTGGTGGTTCTTCAGCTGAAGTAGAGGAGTAATTTATTCATGGAGCCGCTTGCCAATAAATTACATGGAGGTTAGCATTTCTGAATTCCAGACTCTTCTGTACCTTGGCCTTGCTTTGTTGTTTGTGAGTCACATTAATGAGAAGGAAATGACTTTCAGTCATCCATCAATGCATATGAGGTGCATGAGTGTTCAGGGAGTCAACAGTTAACCTAAGGATATGCAGTTTAAAACATGGGGCAGGAATGAACATAGAGATTCATGGACATGCATTAATATATAGATATTCAATTGAAGCCAAAGATGATCTCAAAGTCTACTTCACCTGAAGTGACTCTTTTTGCTCTCAATTAAGGAGTAATTGGAGAGAATTTTAAAATACTCTTGATGGGGGCTTTAGTGGTTAAGAGCACTGGCTGGTCTTACAGAGGACTTAGGTTTAATTCCCAACTCCCACATGGCTGCTACCTGTATGCCCTCTTCTGCCCTATGCAAGTACTTCATATGTGTGGCACACAGACATACTTGCAAGCAAAACATTTTATACACACACACACACACACACACACACACACACACACACACACACACACACACACACATATATGGCTGGATTTTATTATTGTTATTGCCATTGGTAAAACAGGGCCTGAGAATGCAGTTACTTGGTTTCCATACTTAGGCGTTTGGTAGAGGCTTACATGATTAGATTGGTTCTATGGTAGACTTTATAATTGGGCAATACTTTTCAATATTGTATTCATTACTGTATGATGATGGAAAGCCAGTGGAGAGCTAGCTGTTCCCATTACTTAAATAGGCTTGACCCTGCCGCTGCTACTTCCCTTCAGGAGAATGGGGTGGTTCTCAGTATTCCCATGCCCGGTATTCTCACAATGGCTCACTATCATTAGCTTTGAAAGAAAAAGAAAGAAAATGGAGGGCAGCTCTCTGTTGAACATATGAGTTCTTACAGGCTTGTGAGCTATCAGTCTAGAAGTACTCAGAGGGAAATGGTGGCTCCGTGGCTTCAGGCTACCTGGTTCTCTTTGTGTTTGCTGTTTCCTCTTCTTTGTTAGTTACCTAAAAAAGAAACAGAGCAATTAGCAAAAAGCCAGAAATCCACAGAGCCAATATTTGCAATAAAATCCTGGGCCAAGAAAGCCCTCAAATAAAACCGGACAGTGACAGGCCACCATTAGCCACAAAACCTACAAGATTATCACCATGTTGCGGAAAGAGAAGGAAGCCAAAGTGTTTGGGACTGTAGACCCTCCAAAGACATCACACAGTCTGTAGTAAACACAAAGGGCTGCTTTTGAGCAGAATTCTACCATTGAGGTGCTTTTCCTGTCCTACTTCGATGTGATAGTTTTATCTTTCAATATTTTATCTTGTTATATTTTAATATGATCTTTTAGAAGCCTGCTCTTTTCTAGTGAGAGACAAAAAGGGAGTGGATCTGGATAGGAGGGGAGGAGGGAAGGAAGTGGGAGAAGTAGAGGGAGGGGAAGCTAATTAGGATATATTATGAGAGAAAAGACTCTATTTTCAATAAAGTGGGGGGAAAGGCCTAATGTTCTAAGAAATGCATGTGGCATCTCACAGGTTGATTCATTATGCAGTAATTTCCAGTAAGTTCCTTCCATCCTGTTCTTCCCACCGTAATAGCAACAGCTGTCTGCTTTTAAACAACAAAGCACTGCACCTAATGTGCAGCGAGAGCTGAGTTTGATGGCATTGATGGCTTCCATTATCCTGGGTGGTGGGCTTCTCTTTGCCAAGGCATTGCGTTAGTGCTATAAAATAGAGAGATGCTAGGAACTGCCGTTAGGTAGCTAATTAGACCAAGTCTACATCAATGTTTTACCATTTTCAGTGCAAAATATTAGGCTTAATTCATTTCCTTGGATCTATTCCAATTGCAGAATTACATTCTGTTACACTGAAGGTCATCTCTCACGGCTATGAGAAGAGTCACTTTTCAAATCTCCTTTGGTGTTACGATAAAGTTTATGGAGCCAGTGAAATAACAGCCTTAGATTACAACTTTGGATGGCACATATATTCCCTGTGAACATAAAAATTACTGAAGAAATTAAAACACGCTGTTTCTGTGTGGATGTGTGCTTTATAATACACATGCACTGTTAGACATTATCTAACTTCACTATATGCCTTAACTCTTGGGGGAGTGAGCAGGGGTTGTTGGGTTTTTGATAATGGGGGAAGAATAGAGAAATGGTGTTTCTTTATTGCTTGATTAGATTGGTTCTGGATTTCCAGGTTCTGGATATAGTTGATGAGGGGTGTGTAATGTGGGATTGGACTTGTACCTTTGGAAGACATGCTATGTGAAGGTCTATCTATGAAACAACCAGAATAAACACTCTCATAGAGACAGAAGCTATATTAATACCTGCCAGAGCCTTGGCATGGGTAGTAGTCACAGAGTGTCTCTGAAGAGTGATGGAGTCATTATGGATGTAAGTAGATAGTGTTGTGGTTGTTTATGTAGGAGTGGACTCATAACCAGTGACTTGTACACTGTACACTGCTGGGGAGTTGGGGGGGAAGCTTGGAACCTGGTCACATGGCTTTCACTTACTCAGTTCAGGGCTACAAGTTAAGACCTCTGGACTCAGATGAACGCCTTCCCATAGCCAAACTTAGTTACAGGCCGAGTTGAAGCTGGAGCACATTCTTCATTTGGTATTTCTTTGTATATTAACTGCCTATGCTAAGAGTAGGCACAGAAGCAGTGGGATCACAAATCCCTATCTAGTACATTAGAAATAAACAGTGTCAGTTTGTAAACAAGTCTCTATGATGCTGGGTCACTTGCCATTAAAGAAAAGGCAGAAAGTGGGACCAGTTAGCACAGTCCATTCCACACTCTTCGTTCTGTTTGTGTTATATAGATAACTTCTCCATCTCTTTATAAAGAGGGGGGATGAATCCACTCAGTGGTAAGTTTGGAAGCAAACTAGTTGGTATACGACCTGAATAGCAATTCAGCTCTCTGCTAATAATATGAGTATGTAACAGGATCTTCAGGACCAGAGTTTCTGTCTGTGTTGAATATGAACATTAGAATTGCTGATACTATAAAATTAGGCTTAGAGGATAGTTTATGGAGTAAGATAAGAGAGTTGGTTTTGAGGAGTGTAAACATATCTCACTTGTAAACGGTTATAGACTTATCATCTTGCTAAGTATGGTGATACATACTTAGTCCCAGCATTCAAGAAGCAGAGGCCAGCCTGGTCTACAGAGCAAGTTGTAGCACTTCCAGGGCTATGTACTGAGACCCTGTTTCAACAAAACAGAGAAACAAACAACAAACCAATCATTTTGAAATCCTTAAGAAAATTGGAACGCTATATATTATATTACATTTTAATCCAGGTATATAATAGTTTGTCTATGTGGTTGATAACAGCTAGAAAAAACTTAGACTCCTTTTCTAACAGAATCCTGAGGTGGCTCTTTGTTTTCTTTCCCTCTCTACTCTGTCTCTCCCTCTCTCCCTCTCTTCGCCCCTCCCTCCTTCCCTCCCCCCCTCTCAATATTGTCCTTTTTATCAGAAAGGGTCTTATGTAGCCCAGGCTAGCCTGTTCTTCTTGCTTCTATCTCCCAAATACTGGGATTTGGGGCATGTATTACCATGCCTAGTTAGAAGGATTTGTTCATTTGATTGCTTTGTTTTCTTGCTCAGCTCCTTCTAGATTTACTTAGGGCTTCCCCAGGTAGCTCATATTGGCCTTGAGCTACAGATTCTTTTGTCTCTTTCTAGTATGTTCTAAGATCATAGGCATGGACCCTCCATGTCCCCTGCCACTGCCCTTTCTTTATTATTGATTAAAATTTCTCCCAATTAGAATGTGTGGTACCTTGTGGAGAGCTAGCATGGGCTAAGCACTGACCTCAGTTTCTTAAACCCACTTAAAAGCATATCATCTGGAATGCCATCACTACTCTTGTAGAAGGAAATCAGTTTACTCATAGGAATCTACCAGTAAGCTTTCCAAAACATTAGTTTTGGGATCAAGTTTTAAATTATAGAATAAATAAGCTATTTAATGGTTTACTCTTAACACATTTTTAAAAATTATGGACTCACTGAATATGTTTTTCATAGACTCCCAATTACCCTTTATTTTCCTGATACTGTGCTTTTCAAAGGTATATAAAATTGTTGGTGTTTAATGACCTTCAACTTATATCTGCTCAGCTTTTGTTGTAGGTGTTGTTATAGCCTTTTTAACCAGAACTGTGAATTTTTCAATCTATAGACAACTTCTGGGGAAGATGTGCGAGATTTCACAAAAGTGCTGAAGAACAAGTTCAGGTCCAAGAAATATTTTGCCAAACACCCTCGGCTTGGCTACCTGCCTGTCCAGACCGTGCTGGAAGGGGACAACTTAGAGACGTGAGTTCCATTCTAGCATTCAGTCCACGAGCACTTACACCTCATTGTTTTTATACTGATGCTAACAACAGGAAAGGAATTGCATCGTTCCAAAGAGATTTGTGTCCTGGTGAAATATTTTATTTTGAAACAAGTCTTCATCAACAGTTAATTTGTATTACTTGGGGGGTTTTGTTTGTTGTTTCTGAATGTGTATTTCTTGATCTCTCTCTCTCTCTCTCTCTCTCTCTCTCTCTCTGTGTGTGTGTGTGTGTGTATGTGTGTGTCTTTAGAAATATCTCAGTCAAATTGTGGTATTATTTTTCCTTCATTCTTTCATTTATTCCCCTTTCTTTCTTCCTTTTATAGGTTTCAAATCTTTTTGTTATAATACCATCCATTATTTTGTTTTGTTTTGTGTACTGGATTGAACCCTGAGCCTTACATGTGCTAGGCAAGAACTCTACCTTCGAGTTATATCCTCAGCCCCACATTACATCTTTTAAATATAAATATTTTATCTTACACTTCAAATACAAATCTTTTCTGAACCCTCATTTCATGTTTCTTAGTAGTCTCCTTAAAGATGAAACTAGCAAAAATGAAGCACCTTTATACATATATGAAACAGGCAAAATTGCTTAAAAGTCTGAAATTTGAGTTGACAAGCATCTTCTAAGAAATTATGAGGGAGAAAAATTACAATGGAATCATAAAGCTAAGAAAGAAAACCAAAGAATCTAGAGCCGAGAAGGAGAAGGAGAAAGACGTTTAAGTGAGCCAGAAGACACGCATGCATGGACTTTTTAAATCACCAGGCAATCTTCTGTTTTTTTTATTTTTATTTTTATTTTATTTTATTTTATTTACATTTCCGATGATTCCCCTTTTCTTTGGAAACCCCGTGTCCCCTCCCCCTCCCCGCCTCTGTGAGGGAATTCCTCCTCCCACCTACCCGCCCACCCATTCCCATATTCCCACCTTGACATTCCCTTTTACTGGGGCCACTAGCACCCTCAGGCCCAAAGTCCTCTCCTTTCTCCC
>CM052717.1:31225059-31266420 GCA_028551405.1 Uromys caudimaculatus | reverse complement strand
GCCCGCCTACCTCGGTCCCTGTGTCTCGCGGGTTCGGGGCAGTACCTGGTGAGCTGTGGGGCGTGTCTTTGGCCCTCTGCTGGGTCTTGCGATCTCCTGCGAGGGATCTTTGTCCCGGCGCTGATTAGCTGTGGGGCCCTCCAATCGTCTGTTGAGATCAACGTAGATGTGATTTTAAATCATTCAGTCCCCTTTTAAAGCATGTACTTCAACATTTCAACTGCAATGCTTTTGTATGCTAGAATGTACAAGCAAAACACCCATGTAACTAAAACGTATACATGGGATGACGGATTAAGGAAGACACCAGCATTTACCTCTGGCCTCCATGTGTACACACATGTACACACACCTAAACAAGTATAGACACTACCCACAAACATATATTTTTTCCTAATTGTTTTCACACCACATAATAAGCCAATTTTAACATTTGTTTTATTTTAAACAAATCTTTTTAAACAAATACATTTAGAACATGCATGTCTTTTGTGAATATGCTTTTGTCTTCAAGGATTGTATATTAATTATTCTTGTTGTAGTATCCAATACACATTTGACTTGCTGATCACCTGATAAAATTTTCCTTCTGTTCCGATCACATCGACTTAGCTTTTCCTGTAGCTCATTGTGGCATGTAATATGATAGATAAACTATCCCGTCGTGCTGGGGCCTGAGAGGGAATAGAGCAGACTCTATTGAACAGTGTTGCTTTGCACTCCTTTCATGAGTCAGCGCCATTTGCATCCCAAATATCTCCATCTTCACAGGAACCATAGATAGATGGATAGTTCATACTCCTTTTTTTTTAATGTTAATGCTTTGCCCTTAAATGTCAAAATGACCATGGCATTTGATTTGTATGCATGCACTTGAGTTCATCTGTGTATGTGGAGCCCAGAGATTGGCACCAATTGTCTTCAGTTGCTGTCAACTTACTGTTTGAGACAGGGTCACTCACTGAGTCTGGACCTGGAAGTTTGAGCGAGTCTGGCTGGCCAGCAAGTCCCTGGGATCCTCCAGTCTCTGCCTCCTGAGTAGTGGGATTCTAGGTGACCAGATTCCGTGCGGGTCAGGGTGCTGAATTCATGTCCTTTGTGCTTGCAATGAACACATTTTACTGACTGAGCCATCTCCAAGATTCACTTAGTGAAGTTTTTTTTCGAGTAAAAATTAGCAGAAAACCATGCAAAATAGTTTTATTCTCTGCTTTTGATATACTACGCTGAGAATGTGTCAGCCTGCTTAACATAAATTTCCCACCATTTTCCAAGATGGATACAAGAAGAAGAAAGGAAGGAGCATCTGATTAAATTGGATGCCACAAAATTCCCTTTGAACAAGATTTATGAGGTACTAGATAGTGAGGGTGGGTGTTCTTCAAATCCTACACAGAGCTCTGTGAATTTGCTGCAGTACATTTCTCTGCTGAGCCTTCTGCTGCTGCAAGGTCACTTAATCATCCAGTAGAACAATTTATGTGAGTTGGGTAGGTTTTGTTTTGTTTTTTTTTTTTTTTAAGAAAAAAATGTTTGATTTCATTTATTCTTCTACTTGTGGGAGGAGAGCATTGGAGAAAAACCACTGAAATGGCGAAGGTGTTGAAGTTCTTTATGGAACTGGTTAGAGCTTCCCTTGACTTCTTTCACTTTCATCTTGGCAAATGGCGTGCCTTCATTTCTGACCAGTGATTAGCCATGCAGGCATGCATGAAGGGACTCTGCGGGAAGAAATGCTTATTACTAAATAGGGGCACACATGTTCATGCTAAGGCTTATTCAGTTAATTTAATAGAACTCTATGCAAGAATTTTCAAAATGAGTAAAATTAAGGATCCAGTATTCATAATGAAGTTGACAAAGAGAGCTCAAATTAAACAGTGGCAGGAATAATTTGAGAGATCTGAGAGATTATTGGCTGTAGGATTAGGTTAGTTTCCCTAAAGATAACAAACAAACAAACAACCAGCACTACCAAGAAACACCTGCTTCTGGTACTGGGTAACGTATCCATAGTGAACTGTATCCTCTTTGAAGAATCCACGCAGAGCAGGTGCAGTTGTGGAGATGTATGTTCAAGGCTGGAAGGGACTGGTAGCGGTGCTGAGGCCTGCCTGAATCATGTGACTCAGAAAGGTCAGAGGTGGAGGAAAGGTCTTACTGGCCAAATGAATCATTTTCAAAAGCCTGGATTAAAGTTCTAACAGAAAACTAGTATCCAAACCAAAGAATGAGAAAGGCAAAAGGCAGACAAGAAAGGGCTTTGTTATCTACACCCATATCTACAGAGTTTATCTTGACAGTAGTGAGAGAATTCACAGGTAACAGTAACGAGAAGAGTGGTGGATGGTTCAGGAAAGGTGTTGACATGAAATTACCTTTCAGAAAATGAACTTTATTAGGAGTGAGAGGGCTTCACTAACACAGTAGCCATGGCCATGGCAGAGCATTTTGAGTGACAGTACATCATATCAGAGGCAACATGATGGGTATGAGAGGTAGCAGAGAATTAGAGAAGCATAAGAAAGTTGGCCTGCGGGCTAGGGAGATTCCTCAGTAGTCACCAGCCTGAGCTTCTCGTCCAGAGGACCTGAGTTCAATTCCCAGCGACTATGTTGGGCAGCTACTACCACCTGTAGCTCTAGCTCTTGGACATCCAATGCCTTCTTCTAGCTTCCAAAGGTACCCAGCCCACATTTGGCATATACAGACATGGGGTAGACACGGTGGTATATACACAGACAAATAAAAATATGAGTCTTGAAAAGAAAGTTATTTTAAGATGAAAGGGTAGAAGAGATAGTGTTAGCCATTGTAGACAGTGTTATAGGTAGTGTTAGCTATAGCTAGTGTTATACTTAGTGTTAGTTATAGAGAGTGTTATAGATAGTGTTAGCTATAGACAGTGTTATAGATAGGGTTAGCTATAGACAGCATGGTGAAGGTGGAAAATGCACAATCCAGAGAGACAGAGAAGTTAGGGAGCTTGGATATAGCTCCACATGACAGAGATAAGAAAGTATATTTGTTTACACCTTCACATTATATTTTATAAGAACCAGCCAAATCAACAGGGACTTTTTAATTCACTGTCTTCAGTGGACAGACTGGGGTGAAGGCTGTTGAGGGAGGGGGTAAGCCTGGTCTGGTTTTCAAGTGCCCTGCTATGATCGAACAGGTAGAACCAGTTACCTGCTTTGGAGCAAATGGGTTAAGGAAGCAAAAGACCAGAAATATGAGGAGACTGCTGAGAATTTGCATCATTAAAAGACTCGCCATGTTCTTTAAAGTCTATGTTGGAATTCATAGACTTCCATTTATATTGTAGAGTCTGATTCTTCTCATAACATGCAATTAGTCAAAACACCCCGCTGAGCAGCTACACTGAAAAACAGGAAGTAGCTTCATCATGAAGTCAGTGCTAACTCACAGATTAGTGCTGCCTTTATTTTATTATTATTTACTTACCCACATTTGGGTACTGGGGATGGCACTTGGCCCCTCATCTACGCTAGACAAGCAGTCTGCCAAGTGAGTTCACCCCTCCTTACCATGGGACCCAGATATGAAGCACTTTGCTGCTGTTCTTCCTTTCTACTGAGTGTGAGCATGTATCACAATTTCTCCCTGTGAACCAAAGTCCACTGAAGGCAAAGAAACCTAAAGTTTGATTTTGTATCTGTTTCCTTTATTTGATATCTTCCATGAAAAATGTTTTTCTTTCAGTCCAGCTTTCTGCCTGTTCCATTCTTAGTTCACAAATTTTTGTGCCAACAATTAACTTCCTAAGAATCGCTCAAGCCAATCCACAAAGCTTTGCCAAGGTTTCTTAAGATAAAATTATATATATATATATATATATATATATATATATATATATATATATATATATATCTCACATACATACACAATTTTTCTTATGTTGAAAGCTTATATCGAATGTTGTCCTATGCTTGAATTTCAGAGATAATTTAAGCAGTTACTGTTTTAGGAAGTGTGATGGAAGGTGCAGAGCTGTCTGTCTCTTGATATTTGTGTCCCTGTTTCAGGGATGACAAGAAATAATGAATAAGGAATAATACTGTGTCTCCATTGTTCCTTCACATGTACACAATTAACTCTATTTACAGAATACATATTTTGGCAGACATAGAGGATGAATGCCCATTTTTTTGAAAGTAGGACTAAAGAACTTTAGCTTCCTACTCAATAAGATGACCTTCCATCTCTTCAACATCTGCCGTGCACACATCATCTTGTGCTTCACAGGAGGAGATAATGAGGTCATTAACTGTGTCTCAAGTCCGCACATGTAATAGAAAAAGAAATCTAAAAGGATTTTGCTTGATCAGCATTAGCTTTTTCAAGAGACTTTACATAATTAAACAGAGTACTAATTTTCCTTGTGCTTTTAAATTTCTACATTCATCAGGTAATTCATCATCACCTTCTCTCAAAAGTTAAGAGTTTAAACTACCATTTAAATGGAATGAATTGTTTCAGTGGCATTTCATGGAGATTTGGGGCTCCCAGGGGATCTGAGAGTCTAGGGCTGCCCCTGCACTGCAGGTGGCAGTGAATAAGCCAACCTCAGACCCAAGCCCTGATTCAAGCAGAAGTGGTTGGCCCATCTAATTTCCTAGAGAGAACTTCTAGTTAATAATGTCATACTAGATGGAAGTCTGTCTGTCCTAGAGAAGTCACCCTCAATGTATTGATGGTTTGACTCTTTGAGGAGGGCATAGGTAGGCAGGAAGGCTTTTCTCTTCCAAGTGTATCTGAAGTTGAGAAATATGATGTACACATAATTTAAACTTTTATATTTCTGAATGAAGAGCCAGAAAACCCTTTTTTCTTCAATTCTGATGTCGATAGTCTAGTAATTAGCTAATAAATTCACCTTCTGATCAAATGTCTCCCTTGGAATATTCTGGAACATTATCTTCCAACAGCCTATAATGTGAGGCAATCTTAGCACATTCAGCTGATCTTTTAGGTCTTACAGTTCTAAACATGGTTAGCATCTTCACATATGGATGCTGCAAATGTTGGGAAAGTTGCTTTTGGTTTCCCTGGTGGTGATTATCAAGGTAGCCAACTGTGAGTGGAAGACGAATGAGAATCCGCCTCCTTCTGCTTTTGTCTGAAATCGCTCTAAATGTTTGTTCTGTGACTTTTGTCTCCCTGTCCCCTCTCTGCAGTCCTATCACGCTCATCAGTATGTGGCCAGAGCACTATGAGTGAGTATTCACAGCCCCCATGCACAGGAGGGGAGTTCTAATCAGGAGTATTAGCATGGGTCTAAACTACTACTTTTACATCCTGGGTGACAACGCTGGTGGTTTGTTTGCATGGCAGATTCATTACTAAACTAACCTTCTAAGTGGTAACATCTGTCAAGATTGAGAATAAAGCCCTTGAATTTTTATTTCCCTCTTTACAGCCCCTCCCAGTCCCCTCAACTGTTTCATGATGACACCCACTCAAGAATAGAGCAATATGCTACACGGTAAGAGACTGACAATCATCCCGCACTCTGCTACCTGGAGTATTTCTGCTTTGGTAGTAGTTCAATGCTGCTGACAAACCTTGATGTGGGAGTGTTTTTGCGGAAGTCATGGTTCTAGTACATGTGGAACATGGGCCTTTATCTTTTCATGATGCAATTTGTACTTTACCAAACACCTGCTATGTATTCTATGAAGAGTAGATTACAATAGGCTGCCATTCCAGAGTTACTGAGACTCCAACCATTGAGCAGTCAGGATACAGATAATATAACCTAGTTCCAGTGAATAAAAGGAGCAGTTGGAGCTACCCTTGGGAGACCATGCACATATGAATTGCAATATGTAATTAAACTTATGCTAATATTTGATTATTAGGATTTGTTTTTAAATCCCTAAGCAGTGCAAAATATAGGCCTGTGTGTAGTGTACAAAACTTTCAGGAAAGTCTTTAATAATCATTGATCATACTAGAAGCCAGTAGTATCCAAAATCCCTAGTTTAAGAACCATTTTTAAAAATGTTAACATTTGCACTGAATTGAGACTAAGTCAGAATTTTGGAGCTATTGGATAACATGCTGTGGAAGAATGTAACTTCTTTACTGAGCCACAGAAGAAAAAGGAACTGGGAGACTTGGGGGTGGGGGGGGGAGTACACAGACCATAGTCTGATAACACAGAGCCCAGTTGATCAGGAGTTGGCTCACATTCTAGGTCAAGAGAAGTCATGGTGAATCTTCAGACCTGAGAGGAACATAATTGAGTTTGTGTGAAAGGTTACTCCATTTCAGTGGAGACCAGCTAGAGAGCCTGGGAGCTCAATGAGAAGACCTCATACTGTGGTGATCATTTCAGCTCACCAGTACAGGTGGTTTAATTCCACCACTGTACGAGATTTGGACCATTTTCTGTTTGGTCAGAATAAATGTAGATTTTAAAACAAGCAAGGATGCTTCTGGATGACCAGTCCAGTTGTGGCCATGTGATATCATCTCCTTGTCTTTGTACTTTCAGACTGGCCCAGATGGAAAGGACAAATGGATCCTTCCTAACTGATAGCAGCTCTACCACAGGAAGCGTGTAAGTGCATCGTGAATTGAGTCTGCCTGGAGGCCAACTGAAAGGGTTTTGGTTGCGAAAGAGTATCTTGGTGATTTGGGGCCAAGGAAGGCCACAAACACCACACCATGCAACAGACTTTATGCAAAAGATTTACTGGGGAAGTGAGGAGATGCAGAAGGCTGCCTTTGAGCAAGGATGAAAAATCAGAGAGACGAACCAGGTCGTGATGATGGACTTTATAGGGGTACAGAGCATGGACATGGGGAGAGTGTGTGAGGGTGGAAATGTGTCGCACTGGTGATGATTGGGCCATGGAAGGCAGGAAGGAACCTGGCTCTGGAATGTGGGAGGGTCTTGATTGACTAACCCTATGTCCTCGTATTATGGTCTCAGGATTAATCTTCATGGACCATGGCATCTGAGTTGTTATCCCAATCCAAACTAATGTGTGTTTCCAAACAGTCTATGAACATTTAAAATTTTTAAGCCATGCTAGTGTAAATGAAACATGTTTATTTACTTGGTGAATCAACCCACCTGCTTTAGAATAATCAGATTGCTGCATAATAATATAATCTTGACATCTATTTTTGTGGATGCATATGTGTGTTTTGTTTGTACTTATGTGGGTATATACACATATACATAGGTTCATATGTTTGCACATGTATGTGGGACAGGGATAAATATCAATTGTCTTTATCAGTCTTTATCACCTTCCTTCCTTCCTTCCTTCCTTCCTTCCTTCCTTCCTTCCTTCCTTCCTTCCTTCCTTCCTTCCTTCCTTCCTTCCTTCCTTCCTTTCTTCCTTTCTTTCTCTGAGACAGAGTTCCTCAATGAAAATGAATCTTATTTATTTGGCCATCAATAAGCTCTGCGGATCTGTCTCTCCACCACCACCACCCAGTTCCTTCAACTGCCATCCGCCTTAGCTCTACAGATGCATGCTACCACACCGGACTCATACATCAGAGCTGAGACCTGAGCTCAGGTCCTCGTGGTTCCATGGCTAGTGTTTTACCAACCTAGCCATCTCTCCAGCCCATAATATTGCTGTTTATTGATAGTTTTACAAATGCACATCCAGGATCACACTTTTGTAAACTCCTTTCTTCTTTGCTTGCTAACATTTTCTTCATAGTCTCTGCTCTTAACAATGATATCCACACATGCTTGGACATACTCTCTCTGCCATTCACTGAAAAATAACTCCTCTACCAACATTTTATTTTATTAGGAAGTGGGAAAAGCTTCATTGACTTATAATATCTTTTAAAAATAGCTTCAAAGCCAGATATTTCATATCTGATTTCCTTATTTGTACACCTTAAGCTTGGCTGTGGGATGCTCTTGGCAAACGCTTTCTCTCGGATGATACCATTGTAATCGATCTTTTTTCTTTTGGCCTTGTTTCTATGAGATGATGTGTAAAAAGGCTTCTATAGTTTCAAGTTGAAGTGACTTGTGGGCTCATTAGGGTTTTGACCAGACAGGGAGCCCAGGAGAACCTAGAAGCTCTAGCATATAGTGTGTGCGTGTTTTCAGTAACAAAGACTGGAGAAAGCCAAGCAGAATACCTCAAGCCAATAGGTCTTAACTTTCCTAAGGCTGTGATCCTTTAATACAGTTCCTCAGATTGTGCTTATCCCCCAACCATAAAACTATTTACATTACTTCATAAATGTAATTTTGCTGCTGCTATGAATCCTAATGTAAATATCTGCTCCCTTGTGAAAGAGTCGTTGGACTCCCAAAGGAGTTGCGACCCTCAGGTTGATAATCACTGCTAAGAACACTGATAACGAATGTCTCCCTTAGTCTGTTTCATATTTCATTTCTCATTAAGTAAAAACTCTTGGGAACTTTTTTCTATTTTAAATATCAAAAGGTTGGCATCTTAGCCCTTAGCCATCATAAGTTATGACTTAGGCATTATTATTCAGGTGTTATGAACCCAAAACCACTTCCAGCTCAAGATTATAAAGTATTTGCACTGCTCTTTCATATATAACCTAACAGTAGGCCTTTCATATAAAGTAATTAAGTATCTTATATATCTTTTAAATCAAGCTAGTTTTAAAAGTTTTAGTTACCAGTATTAAAAGTAGCAGGGAATTAAATGAACTGAAAAATAACAGTGAGGATAAAAATCTAGCTTCTTTAACATTTGTGTTCCTTACTATGTGGACAGAACATAGGCAATACTCAAATTCAATATGCACTCTTTTAATTTTCTCACTAATGTGTCAGAACAGAGAAGTTATCCAGATGATTAGCAGCTCAACAGATTTAACTCACAGACATTCGACGTGCTGATTCATCCAACAGACATTCCTTTTGTTCCTGGAGTGCAGTGAAGTGACGGAGCCACTTGTGAGAGGCGGTTGTTACACCCAGGACGTTTGTAAGCTGTTTGGCAGAGCCCTATTCAAGTCTGGGTATTCTCACATGTGTGCGTTGACAAGAAAATTAGGATAGTTTCAGGAGACAGAGCTTGGAACCCGCCAGCTCTGTTTCTGTTGTTGTTGTTGTTATTTTATTGTTTGTTCGTTTTCATTTTCCCACCCATTTTATAGACAGAGTTTTACTATGTGCCACATGCTGGCCTCAGATTTCCAATCTTCCACCTCACCCTATGAAATCTTCTGGTGACAAGCATGTGCCACCACCTCCCTCTGCCTCATTGTACACCCGCTGCCCCTGGGTTACATTTAGTCAGGGGGGTGGTATGCAGCTGTGTATCTTCTGTGCACACTATTGAAGGGTGAGCTTGCAGGTGCCCACCATAGAAGTCCTCCAACCACAGAGCTAGGAAAGACCATTCACCAATGGTTTTTTGTTTGGTTGGGTTTGGTTGGTTTGGGTTGTGTGCCTTCAGCAATAGCCAACATACCTGTAGTTGGAGGTGGCTTTGATCCCTCAAACTGGATCGTGGGAACAATTCCCTGTCCCCTCTCCAAGTACTCCCCTCCATGAACGTTCATTGTTTATTGAGCCTTCATGGATCATAGGCTGTGTGTGTCTATATAGATCCCTGGAGTCTATATGTTTCCCAGAACTGGTCCCTCCGCGATCCACTCCCAAGCATCTCCTGTTTCTCTGAAAGCCTGACTCCAGATGATCTGTTGGGGCATTATTGTAAGGCTCCTGAGTATCTTTGTAGGGAAAGTTACTCATATATATCTCAGGAAGCGGCAGAACTCAGGAGAGCCCTCGAGGCCCTTAGACAACAGTCCCTAAGGCCATTAACCAGGTTCTCACGTCGTCATCCACTTCCTGCCTTTGGGTGACACTGTTTTATGTGGATCGAAGTCAGGGCTTGGTTGTGGTCTACCTTGAAATTACTGTTTGTAAATCTGAGACCTAGAACAGAGCATAGGTTTTAAAGTTCATCAAGTGACTCACAGCTCTGTCATCATGTGACAGGTACTAATTTTGTAATGTAGATAGTATTTACTATATGCATCACATACAGTATAATTATATTCCATCTAATGATACCTCTTGATACAAGCTCCATTTAAAAAATACTTTCTATTTCAGCATGATGCAAACTATTGATATTTAATAGTCCTAATCTGGTGCACGATGTATCATCTGCATAATGAGGGTGTTCTTGGTTTTTATTGTACACGATTAAACACTAAAATGGATCTATTTTTATATTTAACCTTTAAGGCTAATAATATATGAAAATATTTAAGGCCAAGATTTTATGCTGCATGTAAATTATTTCTATTTTTTATTTTTACAGAGATGACCTTAATTCTCTTCAGACACCTTAACAAACAATGTAGTTAAGTGGCCATGATAATTACTACAACATCAAGTTCACAAAAGAGGTGAACTTACATTAATACTGACAACAAAATGCTTCCCAAATAAAATTTCAAGTGGTTTCCCAGTGCCCAACTTTAAAAAAAAAAAAATTAGTACTTCTTTATTTGTGTGTGAGTATGCACACTTGCATGTGTGCAGGGACCAGAAAACAGCTTAGAGGAGGCTACTCTTTTCTTTCACAGTATAGCTTGCAGATGTTCGAACCTAGGACATTAGCAAGCACTCATCACCTGGGTCATCTTGCCAGCTCAACATTTTGAAACAAAAGTATGGTTTATGTTAATATTAAGCACATAATCCCCAGGCCCAAGTGTCTACACAAAAGTTCTTGGGGAATAAATGTTCTGTGGTGTCTCTCAATAGCAGAGGCTCTAATCCAAATCTGTGGTCAGTCCTAGCCATAAGATAATTCAGGCTACTTTTGGGGTACACAGTTTCTTTTTATTCTGACGATTCTTATTATTTATCCTTTTTAAGATGTTGACCTTGAGGGTTTTTTTTTTTTTTTTTTTTTTTTTTTTTATGATTTTAGGGATACTATCCACAGGCATTATATAACTAATTGGATTTGCCTCTTATTTCTTTCAATAACTGAATCTAGTTCCGTTCTGGTTTGTATCGTTTTTGATCATTCTTTCTTTCGCCCCATGGACAAAGTGCTATAGAATTGAGTGTTCTTCCTGCTCATGTGAATGACTGAGGAAGGACTCCACACATCACCCCCTTGCCATTGAACACTAAGTATCTGGGACAGTAGGAGGCCAAGCTTTTCCTTCCTTTGCAAATGACTCCTCATTTTGCTTTGCTTTTTAGTGGATTGCTCATGGTGTTTTAGCCTTAAAATATGGAACATTTACTGACATAACACATTTTCTGCTTTCTTGGATATTCCATCATTTAGTTGCTATCTTAGGTGTGTTTCAGCCTGAAAAGAAATATTCACAGTACATTCCGCTATGTTCTTATTTCGCAGTTGCTTTAGTGCATGTGCCCTACATCTTTACACCTTGTCCATCTGCTCCGTCCTAGCTGCGTCTTAGGCTCACGTCTTTTCTTACTGCCTTATTTTCCGTATGATCTGAGAGTGGTCCCTCCAGTCATCACTTGTAATACACAGTCTCAGGTCATTGGTTTATTCATCTCGGGGCCTCTGGGCTTCATCTCGGCTTTTGCCTCTTCAAATACTTATATTTAGGCTACTGATCATGAGCTTGTGTGTGCAAGTGTGCATGCGTGCATGCCCATACACCCATGTGTGGTCATGTGCTTCTTACCAGGAAAATATTGTTCCCCTACATCTCTCTTTCTGGCTTTTTTATCAATTATAATAATATTTTTTATTATTATATATGATATGTATATTATATAATTATATTTTATTTATTCATTTAATGTTTTGTGTGCATGCATGTATGTGCACATATGTGTATGTGTGTGTATGTGAGTGTGCATGTCATACATATGAAGGTCAGAGGGCAACTTGTGGAAGTTAGTTCTCTCCTTCCACTTTGTGGGTCGTGGAGATCAAACTCTGGTCATCTGGCTTAGGGCAACCACTTTTACTTGTGGAGTCATTTTCCCTGCCAGATTTGTGTTTCATTTTTCTGTGCGGGTGACTGTCTTAGTTAGGGTTTCATTTCTGTGAAGAGACACCGTGACCATGGCAACTTTTGTAAAGGAAAACATTTCATTGGGGCTGCCTCACAGGTTCAGAGGTTCAGTCCATTCTCATCATAGTGGAAACATGGTAGCAGGCAGGCAGGCAGGCATGGTGCTAGAGAAGGAGCTGAGATCCGAAAGCCACCAGGAGAGAGCTCTCTCTTCTACACTGGGCAGAGCTTGAGCACTAGAAGTCCTTAAAGTCCACGTACACGTACATCCTCCAACAAGGCCACACTCATCCAACAAGGCCACATGTTCTAATAGTGCCACTTTCCATGGGTCAAGCATATTCAAACCACTAGAGTAGCCTAGTAGCTCTGGCTGCTGTGCAGGGGTAGGATGCCCATTTTCCTGCTCTTCGCATCCTTAGCAACCTCAGGACATCATGCGATTTTATAGCAGCTTCTTTTGTTCCCCCAGAGACCTTGCATTTACTATGAAAAGTGAGAAGATGATGTCATGGCCAACTCCACCTCTTGCTCTTGTGTCATCAACCTGCTTTATTTTCATCTTCCACCATTGTTGTAAACAACCTTCGCATGCCCCTGGTAAAAGGCATTTGACAGGAGGAGGGAGGTCAAGTTAGGCTTTAAGCTTAGCTAAAGTGTATGAGTTTTATTTTTAATATGTTCATATATTCATACATATATACACACCAATCTCTCTCTCTCTCTCTCTCTCTCTCTCTCTCTCTCTCTCTCTCTCTCTCTCTTTCTCTCTCCCCCCCCCATACCTCTGTACCTGGAGCACACATTTTCCAAGAGTACACTAAATCATAGATGCAATTCCAGATCCCTGACTGTCACACACACAAGAATCAGAGTGCTTGTCCAGTATCCAATACTGCTCATCCACACAAGAGCAAAGGAATTTTCAGGTCCAGGTGGAACAATGATGTTCCAGGCCTGCCAGCTTCCCCTTGGCTGTTCTGGGACACGGTCTGGTCCAGGCAACTGCCAAAGATGCTGAGAGAACAATGCAGCCTCACAGCTTATACCGGAGGCTCAGTCATAGGACAGCTCCATTTTAAACTCTGGTGGACATATCAGTTATGTCTTATTTTCCTGACACCTTAACCTTTATCTCCTCTGTTGGCAAAGACTATCAAAAAGGGCCATGTCCAGTATGCTAGGGGGCTCTGAAATCTCCTGAGCCAGTAGATGTGGCAGTCACACCTTCCTGAGGACATCCAACTAGATCTGCCTCACAGAGGAAGAACAGAGACTCCAGCCCAGCTGGAGAGCCTCTTCACACCACAGACACACTTGGCCTTGACCCCCTTCACCCTTCCGTTGCTGCCAGTCATGCATCTACGCTACCGTTAATGTGTCTAGTTCAGTAACAGATCATTCGATGAAGAACTTCAATGAATTAAATGTAATTAATGATTTAATACAGGATATTGATCCTAAAATTTATTGATGATGGCACCAAGTAAAATAGCTATTGATCTTTTATAAATATGTACAATTGCATTTATGCTCTTATTTAAATAAAACTATGTTGTAAATCCTTTGGGTTATCAAACATTGGAAAATTTGTTATAGCCAAATCAAAAGATCAGTTGTTCTTGGCTCCATGATCTTTTAATCCACTGTTTTTGAAGTCAGTGGGTCATATGTTTGCCTATATCATCTTTAACTTTTATATTAACAGCTTCTAGGCATGTCCAGCCTTTTCATATTTGTAACATGTTGTTATCTAAAAATGTGTTGGACCACATTTCAAACTATCCTGAGCTGCATGCGGCTTATAGCCATAGGTTGGGTACACCCCGTTAAGCCTGATTTATAGCAACTTATTACCTTTATTTATAGACAAGCATGTGCCCTATTTTATTTTCTCTGTTGAGTAGAATGGCTCTCTGGGGACTGTGAGAATAACAGATTGTGACATGAAAGTTTTGAAATGTTGAGCTCATCCTACACAAGCCCTGTTGCATGAAGTCCAGCATCCAGCTTGAGTTTTCAAAGGACGGCCAGCCATGGATACACAGTTCCAAAGCAGCCTGGTCCAGCTACCAAGCCAGGCATCACTGGTTTTCCTTCCTGTGTGCTCAGAGACCTCCCCGCCCAGATGTGAGCTGATACCCATCTTCTTTGTGTTGCTAGGGAGGACGAGCATGCCCTCATCCAGCAGTACTGTCAGACACTGGGCGGGGAGTCTCCTGTGAGCCAGCCACAGAGTCCGGCTCAGATCCTGAAGTCCGTGGAGAGGGAAGAACGTGGGGAGCTGGAGCGGATCATTGCTGACTTGGAGGAAGAGCAACGGTGAGCTAGACCCAGTAGAAGAAAATACACCACTCTCTCCCTCCTGTGAAGGCCAGCAGCCCCTTCCTTCCCTCTTTTCAGAGCCACTGTCTAAGACATCACAATGAGGTCGAAGTTTAGGAGGACACTAGCAGGCTGGGGTGTGGGTGGGGCCTCATGCACTTGTGATTTAATGATGGATCCTGGAAACACTCTCACTTGAAGCCCATTTTTCTCCCTCCTAGCTCTTCATGTTAATAAATGTTTTTCCATAAGATGAAGAGCATCACAAGCTAAATTTGGAGTTCCCAGGCAGTTTGGGAGAGAAGATAATACCTGATGATAATTCTGGTTACCTTTTTTTCTTTTCCATATTAGAAATCTGCAGGTAGAGTATGAACAACTAAAGGAGCAGCACCTAAGAAGGGGGCTGCCTGTGGGCTCCCCTCCAGACTCCATCGTATCTCCTCACCACACCTCTGAGGACTCGGAACTTATAGCAGAAGCTAAACTCCTGCGGCAGCACAAAGGGCGGCTGGAGGCGAGGATGCAGATATTGGAAGATCACAATAAGCAGCTGGAGTCTCAGCTGCATCGCCTCAGACAGCTCCTGGAGCAGGTAGGCGTGTGGACCTGTGCAGCACCTCAACATGACACCCTCCCATCCTTTCACCTGCCCACCTCACAGAAGCCTGCGCCTGGCCTTGGGAGCCGTGACTACTGCCACAGTTAATTCAGTGTATGAATGGAATCTTCACTGATACAAAAATGTCTGTTTTCCCACCTGACTGTAGAAATTCTTTTTTTCTTTTGCACTAAAATATCACCTTAGAATAGTTTGACTTTGAAAAGAAAAATCCTGTGGAGCCTTCCTTTCATGAAAAGAGATTCCATGGAGATTAGGGACAGCAAGTGACCTACCATCTTCAATCTAATACTTTCTTCCAGAGAACTAGGACTGAGAAGGTACCTCAAAATCACTCTGCAAAAAATAACCAGAGGAACAGGTGGCTGTTAGTTTGCCACTTTTATTTCCTTACACTGGGGAAGGAATGTTCTATAGCAGTGGCTTGCAAACTGTCTTGACAATAAGCAGTACAATTTTCATAGCAAGGAAAACGTATGTTTCTGATGAACACAAAAGAATGCACACTTTTAACAGAAATGGCGTCTCTTACCCTACTCCTCTCGTCCCTGCTCTCCTTTTCTTCTGCTCCCTGCTCCTTCCTCCCTCTCTCCTTGTTTTCTCTTGCTTTCCTATTTTAATATTGGGCAGAAGCTGGTACATTTCTTTTATGATTTAATACTGGCTAATACTTAGTTTTGAAAAACCACCGTTCTTTGGTTTGTGGCAGAAGTAGCGTATGGCTTCTTTCTTTCTGCTTCTCCCCACGAGGGGAGGCACCGTGGAGAGGGGACACACTGCAGAGTTATTCGCTTGGCTGACTTAACTGGAAGAGGGCAGTCAGCTCGCAGAGCTAACAAGGAGGACACCTCTGCTGCAGACCCATATAAGGTTGATTCCCTACAAAAGGTTTTCTGACGGGCACCAGCAGTTCCATCACAGTTGCCTTTTCTCCAGCCTGGTGGTGTGGCATCCTGTGACATCCTAACAGAGATGCCCTGTTCTACAAGTGGTATACTACACCAAAGGACACCATTTCTCCAGGGATTTGCTTACATTTGAGAAAGCATAGTTGCTGCCAGGGTCTTTTTATCTTGTCAGGAATCTTGAAAGCATTATAATTTTTGCATTACCAGCAGAGTGGGAAGTCGATCCTTCTCCTTCCTTTGGCCACTTGCTTTTCTCTCTGTCATCATAGAGTTTCTTTGACATAGCTGTGTGAGGTGTTTACTTAGAAGCCTGAAAATCCTGTATCTTTGGAAACAATGGCTTCCTAAGTGAGTCTAGACTTGGCTTTCTGTTAAGACCTCAGTCTGTTTGCTTGATCCTAACCTCAATGTCATGTACATTGGTGGGGGGCGGGGTGTTGCTTATAGAGTGAATTTGAAGTTCCCAAGTAGTACCTAAATGAAGGATAAGTTTCCTTGTGTGATCTCTTAGAGCAGCAGTTCTGAATCTGTGGGTCACAACCTCTTTGGGGGGCATCGAGCGACTCTTCTACAGGGGTTGTATATAAGATATTCTGCATGCCAGATACTCACATTACAATTGATAATAGTAGCAAAATTACAGTTATGAAGTAGCAACGAAAATAGTTTTATGGTTGAGGTCACCATGACATGAGGAACTGTATTAAATGGTCACAGCATTAGGAAGGTTGAGAAGCATCAACTGTTAATGTCCACAATTTAGTGTCCACCTGGAACCATCGCAGAAACTCTACGTGAGGCCTTTGCTTGCTGTGTACCTTGTTGGTGCTCTAGGAGGAAGGAAAGGCTCTTGGACCCATTCTACCTACCCTCCCCCTGCCATCCTATTAGACCAAGAACCTAGTGGCTCATATGCCTTCAGAATTACACAGTCATGTTTTTGGAACTAGCTAATATCTAAATGCCTCAGAATATCCCAGTCTGTGGAGCTCTTATCTCTTCTTAACGATTTAGTGTACGTGCCAGAAGTAGATGGAAAATTTAACTCAATATAAACAGGGAAAACTACCAGATGTCAACTAATAGGGATTTAATGGAAAACCTACATCAAAAAGTAATTTCTACATTCCCATACTTTCTACTGTCTATTTTGACCACGTACTTATCAGCACACCCATCACCTGCGCACAGATTTGCACTGGAGCTATCGCGGAGGGTTTGCCCTGTGTCAGACTCATTTATCCCTCCCCTGACAAAATTCTTTGCTACAGCTTTGGCCAGCAAAGCTCTTTCAGCGTCTCTCCCTCCTGGTTCTACATCCACACTAAGATGTTAATACTAAAATAGTTTGTATACACAGAATCTAACACAAAAGGTTCTGTAGTGTGCCTAGAACTATACTTCTTCTGAGCAGTCCAAGTTGGAATTTGAATTCAAGCTGAATCCAGAACCCACTGAATAAAAGCTCTCTCCATATCCCCTCTGAGGGGAGCTAATTTGAAAGTTAGTGCATTTGCCATTTTCAAATCACAATGGTACTTTCTGAAAGATGAACCCAAACTACTAAGTTTAATAGGTTGCTGTAAAAATAATGTAAAATTTGAGAGATGAAAATGGCAGGCATAAAGAAAACCTGTGGTATAAGAACACATTCTTCAAAGCACAAAGATAGAGCGAGCATTTGGCTCTCACAAGAAGTGTTCTGGCCCCAGCCTAGGCTGAAAGGACCAAGGACCATGGCAGGGGCTGGGGGAGGAACACTCCTTTCTAGGTTACAGGAATCTTTCTTACTCTTACTTCCCATGTGATTTCAGCCTGACTCTGATTCTCGCATCAATGGTGTCTCCCCCTGGGCTTCCCCGCAGCATTCTGCAATGAGCTACTCGCTTGACCCTGACCCAAGCCCACAATTCCACCAGGCAGGTGGGTATCACTGAAGCACAGTCATCTTTGGACTCGGCTGGGTTTTTTGTTTTTTTTGGTTGCTAGCATTCTTACGTCTGGGTGCTCTGGAGCATAAAACATTATTCTCTTTAGTCTGAAATGAATGTAGATCCATTTTAATAATAACAAAAACACTTTAGTCATAATGTGCTTGTTTATAAAATGTGTAGGAGTGGATTCAATTTTGGTGAAAGATGAAAAATGCTCCTTTCATTTGAAATAAGCAAGACCTATTTTTTGCTTTGAGAATAATTGTGTGTGCATGTGTGCACGTGTGTGCATGCATGTGCGTGCACTTGTGTGTGTGTGTGTGTGTGTGTAGTGTACGTTCATGTATGTCTGAAGGTGCTCCAAGAGGCCAGAGGAGGACATCAGGTGCCCAGCTCTAGTTCTCCACTTTATTGCTATGAGGTGAGTTCCCTCACTGACCCTGGAGTAGGATGAGCAGGAAGCCTCAGCAATCCCGTCTCAGCTCCCTCCCTCCTCACCCCATTACTAGGGATTATAGGCACGCATCATCATAGCCAGCTTTTTAGCTGAACTCTGGAATCCAGACTCAGGTCTCATACCCAATGCAGAAGGCACTCTTACCCAAAGGACCATCATCTCTTTAGCCCTGAGAATGATTGTTTACAATATATGCTTCTCTACAGTTTTTACATCCATGCACATGCAGAACCTAGTGTGAAGAGTACCCTCCAACTTGGTCTTCTCTACTTTATCCATTCTAGTCTCCGTGGACATTGCTCCACCTGCTTTCTATGGCAGAAGCGCCACCAACACCATCAGCAACATGGCACCTCACCAACAGTTATGGTATTAAAAACACTATTGCGGTTTTGATCATAGAATAAAATACATATCAAAATAATATAAAGCAAGAAAAAAATAGAGCTTGATAAAAGCTCCGAAATAAAAAATGAAAAAAAAAAAAAAAGAAATTGCTAGAATATTTTTACATGCAAAATAATGGATTTTCAGCTAGCGCACTGGCATCAAACCCACTGTTACTTATTTTTCTGTTTTATATTTTCTCTCAGTATATAAATTTATCCACACAAACATGATACATTTTTAACTATGTAAAAGTTTACTGCTGGGGCTAAGGCTGTAGCTCAGTCGTAGAGTGTTAATCTAGGTTTTTTTTTTTTTTTTTTTTATAAAGATCCCTGTATGCTTCTTTATGGTGTGTGTGTGTGTGTGTGTGTGTGTGTGTGTGTGTGTGTGTGAGAGAGAGAGAGAGAGAGAGAGAGAGAGATGTCAAATGAATACAGATGCTTCTATTTCCCTCAGAAGTTGTTCTTTTTCAGTGACAATTCATATCCTGTTTATATTTTGGGGCAGGTCACAATATTTTTTACTTACAAGTGGTTCTTTGGTAGAAGGATGGGCATTAATTTCAAGCTCCTTGCTTCCTCTGTGTTTTGTCTCAGCATCTGAGGACCTGCTGGCCCCGCCTCATGACACCAGCACGGACCTCACAGATGTGATGGAGCAGATCAACAGCACGTTTCCCTCTTGCAGCCGTGAGTAGGACCGACCTTTATGCCACCATGATGTGCCTGTCCTATGTCCTTCCTCCTGCTGCTCTTGTAGCTCTCTGTCTTCTTTGGTCTGACAGCAAAGCCATTGTTAGAAACAAGATTGCAGGCTGTTTTGAAATAAGACATAGGTGTTGACAAAGGAAATGATCATACCATTCAGATGCCAGATTCTGAGGCCCACTGATGGTATGGTCCTAGCTTTGGAGATTTTCCCACATGCCTCATAAGCGACTAATAAAGTCCATTAGAGCAGTGTCTGCTTTAGAATGTAACTTCAGTTAAGTGCAGGCTATAAGAAGAGCCTTGTGTGGCATGCCAAACTAGACCATAGCCTTTCTAAGGGGACTTCCTACCTTGAGACATCACTGGATGTCTCCGTAGTCAGGCTCAGAAAGCAATTATTTCTGGCCTCCCCTCCTCTTTTAAAGAGTTCTTTTTTTTTTTCCTTCAGGGAATAAAATAATCATTGTGTCGAAGCCAGATGATTCACAGGGTCACAAATTATGAGTCTGAATTCTCCATATGAACAGCCAAGAGCCAGAAAATCACCCAATGAGAGCAGTCGAAATCCCAGGGGAAATTACATAATGATTTTAATCGATTGAATTTTTTAAGTGGTTTCTCTCCTGGCATCTTGCCACCCTTCAGATTCTGCTCTGCTCTCACCTCAGAGACCTCTGTGGTCTCTCAGCTCAGCAGCAGTCTACTTGAGTCCATAGACACAGACATGCCACTGTATTGTGACAGTTTCAAATACTTTTAAGGAGCATGAAAGGGTCACTTTATTATAATTTGGGGGTGAATCCTCTCAAATGAAAGTTAAAAACAACCAGTCAGTAAACTAGGATTTTGTGTAAGTCTCAGTCTTTTGTTTCACTGTTTTCAAGTGAGGGAATAAAGACGCATCAATTGTTGGTATAATTGATAAACATGTTGAATCTGTTACATTTTTGTAGTTCAAGTTGAATTTCATCTGAGAAGTTTTTGTTCTGACTTATGTAGTCCCCAATGGCTAGGAAAAACTATCATGTTTTCTGAATTAGAGTTTCAGAATTAAAGTTTCTGAAAGCCATTACTTTTTAGCTCAGCTACCACCTAAATGCCTTCATCATTAAAGAACAAATTCTGTAAATTGAAGTCTGTTTAGAAATTTTTATTTAAATGTAATGCCGGACCTTTTCAATTTAAGACTCTGTTGACAGTGAAGTCAGAGTGTGAGATATGCTTAAATCTATGCTTTGTAATAAATACAAAAATATAAAATGCATAATTTCTATATTGAAATATGCCTCAAGTTCAGGATTTTTTTTGCAAGTCTCTTTTTTAAAAGCACTTCTAAATCTTTTAAAAGGCATATTCTGATATGTCTATTTGATTTTTAAAATGTTCATCTATGCCTTGCTTAGCACAGAATATAATGAAAAAATTCTAACTGTACATCAACACCTAGTCTTCAAAGGTAAATGTTGCTGTCTCATGCCCTGACCCCTGATGCAAGTATAAAATTCCCATTGGTTGGAACAAGATGAACCACTCATAGTGATTGGTTCCTGAGAAGGGGTTTAGTCGCTATGGAGACCACACTGCAGTGGCTAAACTCTTCCCTTGCATTGGGACCTCTGTACCTGTGACATCATCCTTAGTGCTCACTGGGTTATTTAAAAAGGCTTGTATTCCTTAAGAGGAAAACTGTTGGTATTCTCCCTAAGTGTGTACATCCACCAGTGTTTATAATGTTGAGATTTTCTATCCATGAGCACTCCTAGTCATGTGTTATAATGAAGAATTCAGGCACCTCTTAAGTAAGAAATGGTACATAATACATTTTAGAATCCTGTGGGATTTGCAGGCTATGTGTTTTTACTTCTGAAAATGGCATTGTTTGTTCTTTTTTCATTATTTATATTCATGTTTCTTTGGCTAACATAAAAAACTGCAAGATAGAAAATGCTTTCCAATTTTTAAAAAAAAAAAAAACTCTATTGTCTTGTATACAAAATTGGTGCATACCTCCGAATTTTACCTAAGATTACTAAATCATTTCAACTTGTACGGAATCAATTAGTGCCTGATACAGGCCTGGTACCTAATGCACACTTCCAGTTGATGTAGTCAGTGGTTCACAGCGACGGTCATGTTTCTGGCTGGATAAATGTAATGGTTGAAGATCTCGCAGATAGCACTTAGAAAGGTTTTGCAGGATTCATTAGCTTTAATGTTCCATTTAAATTGCTCAGTTAGCAAATATTTTATTAAGAGTCTGTAATTCCCAAGCTTACTGACCACCTTTGGACATTTATCTAAATAAGTCGGACTGGCATGCTCTCAATGCCAAAACAATCTCTTGAGTTTCTATAGCTAAGGAGAACTTTCAAATTGCTTGTAGCCAGGGTGTCATGGATGGGTTAAGCTGCATGTTAATCTTGACTTTTGATCCTCTGTGGATTAAAAGACTTGCATGGCTCCAAATGAATTTTTACTCGTGGCAATTTTGGAATTAAAATGAGAATCTGTATTCATAAATCCTAATTGCATGAGTAGCTTCTGTTAGCTTATTTTTTTAAACCATGTCTTTATGGTGTTGTGTGTAAGACTTTAAAATTCTTGCATTTTGAATCAATATCGCAATTGGCAGTGGTGGCTTCTTTGAATTATAACCTTTTAAAATGACATTGAATCTCAAAGCAAAGATGCAGGCATCACCATCTTATCCTTAGAATTAAAGAACTGAATTTATTTTGTGTTGACAATCATCCAATCATGTAGTAGAAAATTCTACTAATGACTATAACTATTTCTTTGTTAGCACAATATATTTTGCTTATGTTATTCAAATATGTGGAATATTTATAGTAAGTTGAGTTTATTTTTTTTCTTTCTACTTTTTTCTTTTTCTTTTCCTGCTAGAAGTAATGCTTTTAGAATTATTGTTAACTTACCTGGATGTTTCCACTGTGACCAGTCTGCTTTTGTCAGGCTTCAATGGCATCCATCAAAAACTCAAGACTTACAAAAGCACAATGATTACCTAATTTTCTTTTAAAATACACAGCTTGTTTCAGGGACTGTGTGTAATGCTTTATTTGATTAAAAGAGATAGGAAGGCAAAATGGATTAGACTTCTGTCTAGGGTTTGACTATTACATACCCATTATTTTAGAGAGAAGCATAACTGTCTTTTGGATGGCGTATGTATTTGTAACATGTCCTTATTAAAAATTCAACTTGGCTGGCCAAGGGAATAGCTCACATGTGTACATGGGTTCACTCTTTTTTCTCTCATGGGGCATACATACCTTGTAGGATTAGGCTTGTGTTACCCTGGTTCTTCTCCCAAATACCAGGGCTCACATTCTCCCCTGCCCTGCTATCACAGGGAGGATATCCTTTTAGCCTTCTCTCTCTCTCTCTCTCTCTCTCTCTCTCTCTCTCTCTCTCTCTCTCTCCTCACAAAGACACACCATGGGCCACAAATGTCCTTTCCTCCTCCCCATCACAGGAAGATGAGGGACTGGAAGCATACAGCATACTAGTTGATTAGAGATTGGTACTTGGACAAGGACAGACATTGCCATCATTAGAAAGAAAGTCTCCTCCTTCCTTTCCCTATGTTGAGTGTGAATCTGCAGTGAAAGTGTCAAATATTGGCAGGCTTAGAGGTCACAGCCAATGGCCTGTAAAGCAAAATGGTGAAGCAGTAAGACTTCAATTACTGTTCAGAACAACAACAACAACAACAACAACAGGCTCCTGAATCATGTTTCTGGTATTAGAAGGAGGTAGACATCCTGCCTGGAAGGCTATAGGATTCTAAACCTTCTGGGCATTAAGGACAAAAGCATACCACTTTTCCCTCCTGTGGGGAGCAATCGCTTGCACAGCCCAGGTTTTCTCAGGAAAAGCCACTTGTTCAGTGATGGTTTTAAAGGAATTTTTTACTCTTATTTTTTGTGCATGGAAGTTCCGCTTGCTTGCATGTCTGTGAACCACATGCATGTAGTGCCCATGGGGGCCGGAAGGAGGAGTCGCAGCCTTTGGAACTGGAAGCACAGACTGTTGTCCCTTAGAATATGGGTGCTGGTGGCCAGTGCTTTTAACTACTGAGCTGAGCATAGCATCTCTTCAGCCCTGGGATTTTTTTTTTTTTTTTTTTTTTTTTTTGTAGAAAGCAACAATTCTCAACCTGTGGATCACTATGCCCTTGGGAGTCGAATGACCCTTTCACAGGGGTCGCATATCAGATGTCCTGTGTGTCAGATATGTATATTACAACTCAATACAGTAGCAAAGTTACAGTTCTTAAGTAGCAATGAAAATAATTTTATGGTTGGGGTCACCACAGTATGAGGAACTGTACTAAAGGGTCACAGCATTTGTAAGGTTGAGAATCACCGATAGCCTGCCTAAAATGTCAATCAACGTGGACAGCAGTCTTGGCTCCACCCTGCTCTGCCATCAGCTTTGTCTTCTATACTACACTCGTTATAATCTCTGAATTTTTTTAATGGAGATCGCAAGGGCCATGAACATGATCTCAGTGAAAGATGAGCCTGACAAAGCAGAGACCTGGAGAATACTTGGTAGTGCCAGTTCTCAGTGAGCCCGCGACATCAGCTTCTCTGTCATGGGCTTCGTTACAAGGAAGATGTTGAAGAGTTATTAGCACCCTAGGCTAACTTCTGTGCTCTTAACTGAACCCATGTAAGGCACTACTATTGATCCCACTCCAGAAGACTGCTGAAGAATAGCCTTTCATTGATGCAAATGTACCACCTTCCCTCAGCTTCCAGCAAGAGTATGCCACAGTGTGCAGAAAATACTAATTCCCTCTAAGGACCCTTTTGGTCAGAATCGAGCTGTATATTCAACACAATATGTAGGAGCTCCTCTGTACTTATTATACATAGGCCAGAAAATACATGGTATAGTTATAAAATGAAGTTTTAAGATTTTTTTCTCTTTTACAAAACTAAGACCTTCCTGAATGTTTTAGTGCATATGTTTTTAAAGAGCTAGTATATGTTTTGTGTGGAGTTTTGGTTTTTTCTTTTTCTTTCTATCCTTTCTTTCTTTCTATCCTTTCTTTCTTTCTATCCTTTCTTTCTTTCTTTCTTTCTTTCTTTCTTTCTTTCTTTCTTTCTTTCTTTCTTTCTTTCTTTCTTTCTTTTTTTTAGAATGTTTGTATTTCAAATCACATGGAATATGAGACACTCACTGGGCAAACTAACCTTGCTTAGAGCATTTGGCCAGAGGATCAGGGTGGCTGGCCCCTACTTCCTGCTGACATTGCTGTGAGGGCAGAGGTGTTCTCTCCCTTTGAAGAGCCTTCTACACATTTGCATGCATGAGAAGGGAAGCCACAAAGCAAAAGTAAAGCCCTCAATTGATTTCTTCTATTTTCCTTTTCAGCAAATGTCCCCAGCAGGCCACAGGTAAGAGTTAATGGCTCGACTGACTTCACTATCTTGATCCCACTCTGGTGTAAACATATTAGCTGCTATTGACTTAGTCTTACTTCATTCTCCATATAAATGAGTAAAGCTACTTGATGTTTAAGTGTCGCTTGATTCTGTACAACAGACTGTTGCTTTGAAGATGTTGGGCGGGGCCATGGGGTTCCTAAACCAGATTCTGTGAGGCACCCAAAGTCCTCTGCTGGATCTCAGTTCTCATTCCATCTTGTCTACTATACAAGTCTCTCTCTGTAAATCTGACTGACCTCGAATCTCACATGTTTGTCACAGAACACTGACTTTGAAATGTCCCTGGTACTACAAGGGTAATACCGAGATCATTGCTACAATGAAGAGAGAGGTCCCATTTTTCATTTAAAAAATACATTGAGCTTTTCTGGAAGATATAGCCTACTAGCTTTCAAATCTGTTTTGTTCATTATGAGGAACCATTAGTTAAAATATTCCATGGGGCCAAAGCAGGTCTTTAGAAAACAGTTTCTTGTGTGAATTTATTAGTCCTTTCAAAACAGGGAACATTGTCTCATCTTGTTGGCAAACAGAACTGGGGTCTTGGCTAGAAGATAGGTATCTCTACTGTGGCACAGTAGGCACATGTCCTGGTCCATTGGGAACAAGGATTTTAAAGGGAAATGAGATGGCAAAAGGACCATCAGAGGAATAAGGAGAGATGGGAAGATGTGCTCATGTGTAGGAAAGCAGACACACCCCAAAACAGAGTATGACTAAGGTAGCTGTTAAGGAATGCCGCTTTGTATGCCAGCCATCCGGACGACTGTGCGGACCTATAGCCACATTCAAGTTCATAAGCAAAAGCACCAGAGTTGACTAGTTTTGCATTAACTGATTTTTTTTTTTTGAGAAGTTGATTGTGTTAAGCCAGTTCAGTGCAATAGTTTAAGAGAAAGAGCAAAGAAGTGATTTTTAAGAACTGACCCAAAGTCTTGAGTTTAGTTGTGAGGGAAGGGAGGACATGTTCTGGGCAGGGAGAAGAGAGGCAATGATCTATGTCTTCTACTGTCTGAGGGTGGATGTCACCATCCTAGCACAAGTAAGCTGAAGTTAGAGATGGTCATCAGAATGTGTGATAGCAGAAACTGAAGTACTAATAGGACATAAGTAAAGGTAATGGTTGGGTTTGGACATTTGTGTGCATGGCTAAAAAGGATAGAGGGTGGAACCCCTAACAGAGAGGCCAGAGCACTGACGAAATCATCCTCATGGGGGTTGAAAGCCCGAAGCTTTACAAATAGCCCCAGCATGGGTGACATTGAGATATTTGCTCTCTGAGAAATGAATGAACATGCTTTAAGGGTCCCACAGAGGACCGCACAATGGCTTGCTGGACTCTGATGATGTGAAATTCAGATAAGCATTTTAGGGAGAAGACAATGAAATTGGCCCTGAAATCCTCTGTAAGACCATGGTTGTATGGAGGAACGTGGAGGGAAGGGTTATAGGTATCTTAGGGTTATCCAGTTATAGGTATCTTAGGGTTATCCAGTTATAGGTATCTTAGGGTTATCCAGTTATAGGTATCTTAGGGTTATCCAGTTATAGGTATCTTAGGGTTATCCAGTTATAGGTATCTTAGGGTTATCCAGATGCTGTGTCTTTAACACCTGAGTGATGATTCAAGCCATCGAGGAAGAAAGTATTCTGAGAAGAGTAGAAGCTGTGGGTTTTGTTGGTAATGGATCACACGTGACCCAGGGCGCACAGATGGGGAGATTGAAGGACTGGTGAGGACAGGGCATGAACACGCCCTGAGGAGAGTGCAGATCTCAGTGTGATACAGAGCAGAGGGCATGGGAGGGTAAATGGGAAACAGGAGCATGTAATGGAACCGAAAGATTGACTAAGGGCTCAGTTCTCAAGGCTCCTGTGGTGGGGTCATGGCTGTAGAGATACAGGTCAGGGAGGGAGATGGGATCTTCTCCTCAGCCTTCAAACACAAAGCTCACAATTTAAAGCAGAGAGTGAACTTGAAGACCTTCCACTTTGGTCTTAGAGTTGAAGAAATTGAGTTGAAGAGCTCTATTGTCCCTGGCCATGTAGCAACCTGGTGGGCACAGTAAAGACATGTCTCCTAGCGGAGTCCCCTTCCTCTCTAGCGTCCATCCTCTACATTCTGTTCTTTTCCCTGTGGAATTTTCCATACCCTGGGTCAAGGGGAAAGTTGTGAGAAGTATCCATTTTCAGCTGGATGATTGTGCTGCACTTTTATTTGTAGAATTATAAATTTAGACTTTTAAAATTAAATTCCACTTTTTATAATGCTGCTGCCTAAAAAGAGAGCTGTTACGCACCTACTTGATAAACACATCCACATCCTGAATAAGAGAATACATGAAAATAATTTCAATCTTTCAGCAATAAGTTAGCACCAAAGCTTTAGCTATCAATATGAATATATAACACAGGCCCTTCCCACGTGAAACTCACCCTATCTATCTATGTTCTGGAATACTTTAACTATGATTGCGATGATTCCTAGTCTAGAAAAAAATTAGACCATATGCCTGAGATAGCTTTCATATCTGCTTCTCCAGGAAGGGCTCACCTCAGCATCCAGTAGCTTTGAACCCAGTGAGACGACCAATAACATTGGCTGGGTTTTGTCTCCTTCAGAACAGCAAAATGTCCCATGCAAAGCAAGTTTGATGAGAATAGGCTTGAAGCAAGACTCAACTGACTTCTAGTAGATCTGGGAGGAGAGCCACTTGGGAAACTTTGCCAGCAACTAGTTTAGGGATTCCCTCTAAGTCCAGGAAAGCAGAATTTCATGTCAAGGTCTTCCACAGAATGAGAAGCAAGGGTAGGCAGGGAATTTTTACTGGGAGTCCCCAGAGAACTCAAACGATTCCATGAGGCAAGGTTTCCTTTAGGTTATTCCATTTTGGAGTAGTTTTTAAAATTATATCTAACTTCAGTATTTTTTAAAAGAGGAATTGCTTGCCTTCCCCATGGAAACTGTGATGTCACTTCCTTAGTGTGGCCTTTATTTAGATCCCTGGGCATTTCTCATTTAGTGGACACCACTGGACATCTTGGATTATAATTCCAGTCTCCTCCTCTCTAGAACAGCGAGGTTGACTTTACTAAAGTGTCCCTTTCTGGGAGACTTCTACTTTCCCAGGAGGAATGGGGTATACTCTTGATAGCCCAACCCATATATCATCGCTACCTTTCCCAAGAAGTGAAAACCTCTCAGTTTTACCTGGGTTTCTAGCCTGGGCAAGAAAAAAAAGACATGTGGACACCTCTGACCTCTGCCTTTATGTTGGTGTTGACTATTGTAATAAATAGCTGACCATGTGACTTCAGGGTGAAGGAAATGTCCTCATCCTAGGGAGCAGAAGTCACATGGGCAGTGGGGGAGGGTCCTCTTTGAACACAGCCATATAAAGTTTTGTTTAGTTCTGAAAGAAGCCCTTATTTTCCCATGAAGAACTGTCAAGTCTTCATTACCTGAATGTCCTTATGCCAATGTTGGTCTGACCTCGGTGTTTTCCCTTGCCAGGCAATGTGAAGCATTTATCCAGCCAGCCAACATTTCCCCACCTTCAGTATTGCCCTCTTCTGCAAATGCCAATTCCAAGTCCCATTGAACCCGAAGCTCCGCTCCGTGGCTCCGTGACGTATGCTGTTGAGTGCTGACCAGGTGTTCTGCTGAGGGAATCAAACACTGACTATCCAAAGAGAAAAAGATATTTTGTTTTTATAATAACGTATATTATTGTTTTCTTCTCCCCTTTCTATGCAACTGTAAATTAATGAACAGAGACGTATTTGGAGGTGGTAAAGCATTTGTCACTGATTTGTATAATATATACAGCCATGGGAAAGTTGGGTGGGGGCTTTCTAATATGAAACTGTCTTTTTAATAACCGAGAGGAAAAAATTGCATAAGAATTAGAACCACTTTACATTATTACATTCCTTCTGCTGTTCATATTAACCTTGTACAATAACTTCATTTATTATTTGGCTATTTTACCATTATGTTTTGGTTATTTATAAATTCATCAGCCATACAACCAAATAGATTCTGTTTTTGTTTCTGTAATTTGGCCAAATTCCTAAGTTCATATATTTGAATCAAATATTTTATGTATGTGGAGTAGGCAGCAATTCTGAATATACCATTTAGCTTTAGTTGACATCATACACACAGTTCTTTAGCTGGATGACTACACTAAAACTCCTGTGGACCTAAACGGCAAGCTGCTAGGGTATTTCTCCTCCTGTTTTTATTCCTTTTTGTGAGTAGATCTTGATGTTCTTTATTTATTTATCTTACAATCTCTATAATAAAGAAGACTGCATTTTAATAGTCTCAAAAAATTATTTTACCAAGGGTTGCCATTTACGCATATTTTCATTTTGACTCAGAAACCAAAGTTGGTCCAATCTCTCCTAGTACCTGCAACCTTGGTTTTCATTATAAAACACACAGCAGACTTTGCCCATTGTGAGACGAGAACACATCATGGTCTTCAGTTTCCTTTGAATAGACTTTTATTGTTGTTTTTGTATTTTTCACGTCCTGTGTAAGTTTTGAAAGCTCTGGTTGTTTCCTTTGTGAAAGCAGACTTAGTGACTGTCTCACTTGACGCTTTGGAGCAGACAGACAGATGTCTCCTGACCCCTCACTTGACCAGCAGCACATCTGGGAAGGATGTCAATCACAAGCCTACACTACTGCTTCTCCAGAATGAAATTAATGCTCAGATGATTGTATATCTGATTCTACTTCGAAGTGCGTTCAACTAGATATTGGCTTGTTTTGCTTTTTCTTTCTTTTTTTCTAATTTAACATTTAATTACCAATTTTAGAGAAACCAAAAATAAAAGTAAAGGTAATATGTTTTGATCCAAACATATATGCTTTTAAAACATCAGGACATGCTAACTTTGGGTTCTCTTTCCCTGGGATCTGGCCAGAAGGAGGCTGAAAGTTAGAAATTGCTATTCTTTTAGGATCGTTTGGGTGGGTTGGGGGGCAAGGGTGTCTATTTGCAGCATAGATATTTTGAGATGAAGAAAATTGTTTTATATAAGAGGAGAGCCATGATCACCTTTCTACCTCAGAACCATCTTCCTCCATTGTGTTGGACATAGCTTTATATGCCGCAGTGTGCAAAGCCTAGCGCTGTCATCAGACCATTTCATACCCAGGAAAGCACCTGTGGGAACAGCATCAACAAAAAACTCCCTGAACTCAGAACCCCAAGTTGTAGATTTGGTGTCTTCCTTGTTCTTGCTTTGAGGAGTCATGTATTCTTTTATTTCCTGCCTGTGTTTGTATGCAAAATGATCTCTATCCGCTATTACAGAAAAAGCTACACAAAACACTACATTGTAACCTTCTGAGTAATAAATAAGAGGAAATATATTACAGTAACCACGATGAGAAATAAGTGTATTGTTCTTTTGAAATATGTGGTAAAAAAAAAAAATCTAATCACAGACTGTCATCTAATCCTGTTACATATTGTATTTTTCATCCTGAATAAAAGTAATTTTAACACAAAATGACTTTGGTGTTTGGCTGTGTTCACTGGTGGAATCTGATCTTTGAATGTGTAAGATGAAAGCTAACTGTAAGACTATCTATATTCTGATAAATCTACATATTTCCTGAAACTCTCTCCTATACACTAATCTAGTCTCTGTTCCCTCATTATCTCTCCTTTTTTACACAGACATATGATTATCTGTTTTTCAATTTCCTTTACAAATCAAAACCTGATTGCTAGGGAAGAATTGGACCTTCATTTTCATAACTTGCTGCTACTGATATTTATCTGGTTACTCTCTCAAATCCACTTTCATCACTAGACTCTTAGCTAGTTTTCCATATATATATATATATATATAATATATAATACATAGCTAATATATAACTAAATAAAAATATACATGAACATATATATGTATTTATGTATGTATAGTTATTTTTATTTAGTTATATTTATTTTAGCTATATATAGCTAGTTTTCTGTGTGGTGTTGCTGTAAAGCGACATCATAACTGAGACAGCTTATAAAAGAACAAATTCAGAGACTGATGGTTCTAGAGGAGTAGAGTTCATGCTCATCAGGACTGGGAGCCCATGCCTGCAGCTGGCAGGCAGGCATGGTGCTCGAGGAGTAGCTAAGAGCTTATAACTGATGGGCAAATCTAAAGCAGAGAGAGACACAGACTGAGAGAGCCGGAATGGCATAGGCTTTGGATATCTCAAGGCCCCCCCCTCCCCCCAGTGACACAGTTCCTAATTTGTCCCAAAGAGTTGTACCAGCTAAGAACCAAGTACACAAATATATGACCTTATAGGGCTCCTTCTCATTTACACTAGCACAGACTAAAATTACCTGTTCATTGGTACTGTTGATTTTATTGTATGTTTTATATATAGTATACATATAATATGTAAGATATACAGGACAATATACAATAAATATGTATTATATATTTATATACAGCCTGGTATCAGATATAATTTGCTTCTGAAGCTCTCAAGGACAAAATGGTGTCAAGAATTGTGCTGAATCCTAAAGCTACCAACCCTCCAAGAATTAGAAAATTCCCCCATAATGTATTATTTAAAAAGAGACGAACAATATTTTAAACGTCTCATCTACAATGAAGTATCAAATTAATAATTCCTAAGGAAACCACTAGTTTCCAGTGACTTTACTGAGTTGTCACTGAAAAGGGGAGCGACAACCAGAAGAGCTTTGTTTCTGTGTTTATCCGTCACCTCATTCTATGACATTGACATTCTCACTGTATTTTAAGTGACTTAGTTGCCCTGGATGTCTGTTTTCTATTTGAGCAGACTGGCTCTTCAAATCCCTTCCCCATGTCAATTTAATAAAGAACCACCAAAATACCATCACCACCACTGAAACCCATGCGCTGAATGTAAAACCCAATGAACTTGATTAATCTGAAGATCTTGTTAACTGAATGGGCTTGCTGTAGAGGTAAAAAGCCCACACACATGAAGTGTGTTCAGTGCCTGTGATAGCTGTTATCCTATGATGATGGTAAACAGCAGCCATCAAATCTCACCAATGAATGGTGATTCAGCTCATGAGATGTGTGGTTAGGCTCACCCAGGAAGGACTCCTCTAATCTCAGTGAGACTTTTACACTTACCTCTGATCTCCAAAGGCTTGTGTTGATGGTAGCTGGTTTGCTCTCAGGTCTAGGCTAGGTTGCATGTTGATAGATCATAGATAGCCTTGCATGGTTATAGAAACTTGGCTGCATTCTTTCATCCACTGGCAAGCCAACCTGATCTCATGCAAAGGCAGCTGTGTGGAAGGTTTGGGTAAAGAAAATCTCAAGGCCAGGGAAGCATAGATAACATCTCAAGAAGAGAAGCTGCAAAGAGCTGCAGTTTCATGGCATACAATGAATTAGTGACATTTTTTCTTTTCATCATGCAAGCTCTAGAAGCAGAGAACTTAGGGCCAGACTACTAAGCTATCTACTTTCTCAAGCATCTTATCACTTCAGTGGAATGGAAGAGAAAAGAAGAATCTCCTTGACATGTTTTTCTGACTGATTTCTATATTGCTCTTTTTAAATCATGCTTATGGCTTTAAAAATCAGCCATTGCAGATCTGGGTGTATTACATGACTTGTTTTCACTTGATACCTTGCTGGAATACAGCTTGCTGGCTAGTCTGTCTGTCTCTCTGTCTGTCTGTCCTTTCTTTCTTGTTTGTCAAAAGATTTTTAAAGAAAGAAAATTAGTGTATTATCTAGAAGGATCTGGGGAAAGTGAAAGAATATGATCAAAAGGTATTGTACTGTATGATTATAATTTAAGATAATAATAAAATTAGTGTGTATTAAGTCCCTTGACCTCAGGCTATAACCTCAGAGGACAGGGAAACTTGGCACATCTGTGGCCAAAAAAAAAAAAAAAAAAAAAAAAAAATCTTAAGAGAAATTGAAGGTAAGAATAAAATTAGAAAAAACAGAGACTTTAGATTTTAAAATAGAGTAAAGAAAAAAAGTCAGACTGAATTAAATATTTTAGGTAGAAGACTATTGCATGGGAGCCTCCTGGCTTTGGCAGAGGAGCAGGATGCAAGTGATGTGTGTGTCCTCCAGCATCCCACGCCTGTGGATGGAGGCATGAATGTGCATACACTTTCAAACTGGTCCTAACTCTCATCTCAGAATCCTTGGCACTGTGGCATTGTAGAATATTTCTACTCAGCTGGGTGGTGGTGGTACATGCCTTTAACCCCAGCACTGGGAAGGCAGAACCAGGCAGATCTCTGAGTTTGAGGCCAGCCTGGTCTATACAGCAAGTTCCAAGACAGCCAGGGCTACACAGAAACCCTGTCTTGAAAAAAACCAAACCAAACCAAACAAACAAACAAAAATTGCACTCCACTTGCACTTGATTCCAGGTATTCCTCTGCAGGCAGTTTATTTACTGGTCCTTTTTGCATATAGGGAAATTTGGAAAATTACTTGACAGTGTACCCTTTGCCTACCTTTGTTCCAGAAGTTCCAGAAGTCACAAATATTGAATTTCTTATTCTGTTTGTCAAGATTCTTCAAAAATATATTCAAAGAGAGACAGATGTAGGAAAATACTTTGAAAGATCACTTGGCACTCTTAGGCAGGCTAAGAAATCCTACCATTTTTTATGCATGAGGGTGTCCTGGGAGGGTTGTTTCAGTCCAAGCCCCAGGAGCCAGGGAGACAGAAAGTGTAGGTCTCATTTGGAGTCACAGGACCAGAGAGGCAGAAGCACCAATAACCAGAAACAGCAGAGGGTGGATCTCCCAGGTCAAGGAGAAAGACTCATTTTATCCCTCTCATAGCTCCCAGCGTAGCCACTGTAGCTCCCAATGGACTGGCTTGGCCCTCCCCACACCAGAAGTCCTTCCGTCTACTATATCAAATGCTAATTTCTTCCAGAAATATCTCCACTGACTCCAAAATGTTTTACCAGATATGTGCCCATCTCTTAGCCTGGTTACAGTGATACATGCAACTCTTTCACTACAGTAAATGGGACAAGTTCCCACCTTACTATGGGATGTAATTATAATTAGTACCAATATTGCTCTCTTAAGATCATTTCCCCTGAATGTTAAGATCCTGGTTTTTAAACGTTTAGTGTAAATTATTTTTTAAAAAATATTTTCTGCTTTAATTTAGTTGAAATAAAAATGTCACTACTTAAACTGCTGGGGAGACTTAAATCATTCTAGTGTAAGTCTGTCACGAGTTTATCAAAACCCAGTACAGTGTCATTGATTATACTCTGAACTGCGTCAGCTGTGTTTACCCATGGACAGCTATAGGCGCTCACACAAGATGGACCTGTGCCCACACCGGTTGCACACAATTCTCGTGTGTTCTGTTCTCCTCGTCCCAGCTCCTCCATCTCAAGCTGGTTTACGTGCCAATAATTTCAGAAGCAGTTTGTCACAAAACAAGAATGTTTGCTGGATACACTGTCCACACAGATTCAAACATAATGATAAACAATGAACATCAAGCAACTTTATAATTAAATAGAGGATACTAACCAAGCATCAAAATGGTATTTTTGGCTTAAAATTTGGTCATATGTTTTAGACTATTTCTTAAAAATGAAATCGCTGTCCAAATTGCTAAAACAAAACAAAACAAACAAACAAACAAACAAACAAAAAATGGAGTTTCTGCCCCAGGTTGTTCCTAATCTAGCAGATAAACACAGCGCTAAGCAAACTGTCGCGATAACAGGTATGGGACGTGAAGGGGGCTGAGTCTGTTCCTATACAGATGTGGCTGCACACCGTGTTCCCACTCTATGTTTCTGCACACAGGGATACTGTTCTCGAAAAGCATGCATAGAACTAGCTACCACCTGTGGAGCCATATTGTGACAAATGATGTCATGCAGTGGTGTGCCTAACGGTGACACTCTCTTGCAAGTGAACCCTAGCATTTCCCTAATAAAAATGTCTCTTGGCTATCTAATTTTGGGAAGCTCTATTCCACTAGTGCCCTTTGGAGATTCACAGCACACATCAGCTGTTAAAAGCTATGAGAAATCTGAAGACAGTTTTTAACTTCTGGTTCATGACTCCCTGTGGATCAAATGACCCTTTCACAGGGGTCACATATCAGATATCCTATGTATCACATGTTATGATTCATTAATTAGCAAAATTACAGTAATGAAGGAGCGTAAAATAATTGTATGGTTGAGGGTCACCACAACCTGAGGAACTGTATTAAAGAGTCGCAGCATTAGGAAAGTTAGGACCCACTGCCTTAATGCAAATCTCTCTGGATCTCACAGCATTTAACTCTTCTATTTTCTCAACATGTTTTGTAATGTATGTTTGGATAGTTATCTCATGTTTCAAATTTTTGCCAGTATGTATTTGAAGCAGCGACGTATGAAGTCTATAAAATGACTCAAAACTAGTTTTCTAAAAAATTATCAATAACAATTTAGGATTTTAAACATGAGAGGAGCCCTGCTGGGCGACTTAAGAGTGCCTTATCAAAAGGCATGCTTTCTCAAGAATGACGAACAAGGAAAAGAAATAAAGAATGGTACTTTAACCCATAAAGAACGATCCGTTTTTCTAGAAACCGCATCTGGCTAAGCCAGACATGAATGTAAGCCACAGCAATAGGTGGGGCCAGCAGAGCCATCGACAAGCTGTTTCCGGATATCACGCTGTTTACTGTTTCTTAGTTCTGTTAAGAACAGAGTGCTAGGCAGAGTGCTTGACCATAACCCCAGCGATGAGCAGGTGGGTGTGTGGCAAGAGGCTGGGGAGCTCCGGGTCATCCTGGATTAGATAGCTAAACTGATGATAGTCTGGGGCTGTCTCAAAACAAAAAAATACACAAAATAAAAGGAAGAGAAAGGGGAGGAAGGAAACAGGAATGTCTGGGTTTTAGCAAAACTGATCCAGGCATTTTCCAATCAGAACATGAGTAGCGTACAATACCTGGAAACACTCTGATTTTTTTCTCCATATTTTGTTTGAGGATCTGGTTCTTTCCCATACAGGTAAAACATTTCTGGCAGGAGCACTGTGCTTTAGAGTCGCAGCTGGTTTGAGGTTCTTCCAAAGCCTCCCTTAGTGTGCTGAGCAAATGTGAACCGGATGTGTCCTCAATGGAAAGAAGAACCCTAGAAACTGGCCATTGAGATGCAGGCAGAACTTCCTAGCTGTTTCTACCAAGCTCTGTGCTCATTGGGTTCATCGGATACAGATCTGTTGTTCAGTGAAGAGAAGCCCGTGAGCAGTGGCACCAGAGTTTGCCATGAATGCTTGCCTCGCCTCAAAGATGAATTATTTAGTGAACTGATTTCATCTTAACCAGTCTAGGAGTTAGAGAAGTAAGTTATGGCCCTCATATCTTTTTCCTCAATGTCTCTTGAAGTCTAATTGGGCTCTTGGGGGACCCACAGAGTGAGTATCTCTAGGCCATGCTTGAGAACCTACCCTATAATCCTGCTGGTCCCCCAAAGTGCCATAAAATAAATGATAAGATGGAGCAGAATTTATCTTTTAAAACAACAATCAGGGATACCATTTGGCTGAATAATTTATGTTGTCTTAAAGAGGAAAGGCCCCAGCTAAGACTACAGAACACAGTGGGTATAAGTCTGGACCTACAGGTACAACAAAAGGAGCCTGTTGGGACAGAGGGTTTTATAATCATGGGAACACGATTTCGTGTTGTGTGTTGAATGATTAGATTTTGATGCAAAATAGATTTTTCAGGAACTTTCTGTAATAAAGATTTTTTTTTCCGTCTGGTTTTGAGACAAGTTTTTAAGCAGCCCAGTCAGCTTCAAAATTAGAATGTAGCTAATGTGACCTAGAACTACTTTTTAAAAAGTTATTATCATGTGTTAGTGTGTGTGTATGTATGTGTGTAGATATGTATGTGCGGGTATGTGCGTATATACAGATGTGTGTGTGTGTGAAGATGAATGTATATGCAGGTATATGTATATATGTGTATGTTTGTATGCATATTTCTCCCTCCCAATGCGCGCGCGTGTGTGTGTGTGTGTGTGTGTGTGTGTGTGTGTGTGTGTGTGCGTGCGCGCGCGTGCACGCGTATGGCACCTGTATGGATGTCAGAGGAAAGCTTTTAGAAGTCAGTTTTCTCCTCTACTTCATGATTCCTGGGCCAAGCTTGGCAATAAGTGCCTCTACCCACTAAGCCATCTTGCAGGCCCTAACAACCTTCTCAATCCTCCTGCCTCTACCTCCAGAATACTGGCATTACAGGCAACCTTGCTATAGTCATTGCTGAGGATTGAACACAGTTCTTCTTGCAAGTTTGGCAAGCACTCTTACCAGCTGAGCTATATCCCCAGTCCTGAAATAAAGGTTTAATAAAGTCATGACTGTTATGAAATATAAAGCAGTGGTGGCAGCAGAAAAAAGGGGGTACCTGGAGGGGCCCATGCCACAGCGTCCCCCTGAGAAATCGCACTATGTGACAGACCAGATATGAGGAAAGTTTATTGTGGGGAAAAGAGTAGAGGCAGAGAAGGGGACAAAGAAGGACAGAAAGAGAGAGAGAGAGGCTGGCCAGGAACATGTGGAGACAGAGAGAGGAAAACAGAGTGAGAAGGGAGAGAGAAAGCAAAGAAAAAGCTGGGCTGGGGCAGTGAGCAGTTCTTTTATTGCTACCAGGCCACCCACACCTTGCAGAATGGGAGGCAGGTGATGATACTAGCTGTTGCTAGGTTACTGTTGGGAGGAACCTAGAGGAATTGTCTCTAATAAATGATAAAGACAGAGAAGTAGTGCTGATATTCTGGTAAAGATAATAGCCTTTGACGTCATTGCACTGTGAGTGGCTGTAGATGATGTGGGTTTTCCAGATTTCTGCAGCCCCAGCCCATCGCAATCAAGCTACATCATCACCACAGGTTGGTGTCATGGTTTGGGGTGGGAGGAGTCATTGAAGTGGCTCAACAGTCAACTTCTCCCATTCCTTGTGCCGGAAGGTCATTGGATGGGTCATGTGTTCAGTAGAGAGCTACAGATGGCATGTAAATCCCTATGTCCTCAGATTCAACTTGTGCACCCAGAAGAGCAAAACAAAAGGATGATTTTAGAGGGTGAAGCCTACTTCTCAAGCAAGGACCACCCCGATGAACCAAGGGAAATGCTTTTTGAATATTCGAATGCTGATTCTGTACCACAAGTCCAAACTTGGTATTGCCATTATTAGGAAGCATTTCCTGACCCAGTATTTTGTAAAGCCTTTATCTCGATCATCTTCTGACTAGTCAATAAAGAGCTGATCAGCCTATGGCTGGGCAGAAGAGAATAGGGCAGGATGTCTGTACCCTGAGAGAAACAGAGGGACTCAGGGGACAAGGAGAGGAATTGCCATGGGGACATGAATGAAGAAGGAGGTTCTAGAGTGAGACCAAGATGGCTGGGAACCTGGCCAGGGCACCAGAGCTGGGCTAGAATAAATCAGTATCTACCCAGCTATAGTGCCTAGAAGCTACATACACATAACACAATGGTCTGGAGAAGTAGCACCATTGTTCCCAGGACATCGCGATCATTCTCATTTTCTCTGAAATGTCCATTTTTTTTTTTAATTTTTTTTTTGTAGCAGCTCTGTTCTGAAACACAGTTTCATTTAATTTCCTGAGACCAAAGAGACAGACCAGGGTTTCTATAGCATTGGGGATATTATTGAGCATGCTTGCCAGCACTTTGCAGTATATGATATATAATGCGTATGGTTCCTCCAGCTGCTCGGGTTTCTTTGAAAGTGTGAAATAAAGGAATGAAGGACAGGAGAAAGTGATGAAGAAGGCCCCCTTGGTAGTATAGTTCCCAGATCTAGTATAATGTAATGATTGCTTCGTCCAGGAAAGAAAGCTGTTGCTGAAATCCATCTTGGGTGATGTCAGAAGTTTTACCGAAAGTAGGAATAAGTTACAGAGTTCCTGTCCAGTTAGGAAGACTGGTGAGTGATGGGGAGGGTGGGTGGGAAGGAAAAAACCATATAACATATTGTTGAGCCTCTGTGAACATTTTTTTCATCTTTGCACTGCTCATCAAGAATATAACAATAATGGAGCCAGACAGACACACTCCAAATATAGACCCTTTGTTCCTAAGTTCTATTTCTATGCAAGTTCAGGCATTAAACTTGGCTCCTGTGAAAGGTCACTGAATGTCATCTCTGTGGCAGCAGGAACCAACTTTTCAAGATATGGTTTTGGATTTCTAATGGCCTGTCCTGCTGTGGGCAGCCATAATTATTGATCTTGCTTGTCTTTCAGTTATTGATCTGGGGAAATCTGGAAAGGCCAACGTTGTTAAGAAAATACCCACATGTGCATGCACACGTACACATACCACACATGCTACACACACCACACACAGACACAAACACATGCAGAGAGAGAGAGAGAGAGAGAGAGAGAGAGAGAGAGAGAGAGAGAGAGAGAGAGAGATTTCATCACCTCCAATAGTTTCATCAAATTAGGAATCAAATCAATGGATTCATCTCTTGAAGAAGTAGGAATCTTTATAATCCAATCACCTTTAGATGATTGCATTCTTATGAAAAGATTGGTGGCCAAGCCCTCAACACCCGAGGCTTCTAGGTAGATACTTTATTTTCGAATGATAGCAGGCTAGCCTTCTAAAGTAACTTTTATCACTAGAATAATTGCCCACGTAATTCTGTAGTCTCTCCTTGAAATCTGCGGTAGTTGGTTCAGTTGAGATACACAGACATTACTAAGCTCACGTCTGAACTAGCTGTGCCATCTTTAAGAAGGGAGGCTGTGAGATTTTGAGAAAGACACTGTAAAGAGACTGTTTCCTCTGTCACTTCAATCTGCAGAGTAAATAATGCCCTATCTGGTTAGCTAGCATGTCTGTGTTCACAAGAAGAAAACAAGCATACCATTGAAGACCCAACAGGGATTTTATATGGACGAGGCCATGAGAAGGTCTGAAGGTCACTACCGACTGCTACTGCGGAACTGGCTGTTCACCCTCAAAGCATTTATAACAAAGGCAGGGTGGGGCTGATGGTGCAATACCTATGTTAATTGTTTTCAAACCGTGCGGGTTCCCCTTACTATTCTTCTGACGTTGGGAGTAAAAGAGGAAAAGATGCCTGCTTTCTCTTCACCGGACTCCTGTTGATCTCCCACTTTATTTTCCCATATGGGTTTTTGGTTAACACAAGAAAGTTCTTTTTCCAATGCCTTTTTACTTATGGGAAGCTAATTATCTCAATTAAAGATCCTCCTCTCCTATATACTACGACCCTTTTAAAAAGTACATATATGTTCTTGTTGTTATTTTCAATTATATAAAATAATAAATACATCATTAGTCTTTTCTGTTTTGTTGTTGTTTTTACCATATCTTCATCAAGGTAGTGGAGGGTTTTTTTAAAAGGACTATTTCCAATCTTAATTTTGCTTTCCTATCAAATTCTGTATTTCAGTTAAGCTGTAAAGCAAAGATATGAGGAAAGAAACAGCCTCCCCTTCTCCACTTCTCAAACCTCAGACTGGACCTCAGTTACAAAAGACAGATTAGCAAAAGGATATTGTATTGAAAAAAATACCATATGTATCTATATCTATAAAAATGTGTGTATGTGCATGTATGTGTGTGTATGTGCGTGTGTGTGCATGCACGCACATGTATGTGTGTGCATGCACGCACATGTATGTGTGTGCAAGTATATGTGTTTGTGTGTATGCATGTACACATTCGCTCCTGTGTGTGTGTGCATGCGTGTGAGTGTGTCGTCAGGGAGAAATCCAGGAAAATCAGGTAAATAGAAGAGGTGCTTAGAGACCGTGTCACCTGAAAGAAAAGATAGAGTAGGGAGGGGCAGAAGGGAGGTGAGGTTTGCAAGGGCAGCCGGGAAGGTACAGGAGAGGCTGGAGAGGCTTGCTGCTCACATACATGTCCATGTCATCTAATCGTAATCAGTAAGGTTATTATCATTTAGCAATATTGCTTTATGTCTAAGACAGGTGGTCAGGGCCCAGTCTATTTTACGGGATTCGTGGGAGAGCGCCAAGGAGACAGTTTTCAGCATCTCCAACTTGTCCAAGGACCGCTGGATTCTTAGTGGTTACTCTTGCAGTTTTTCTGCTCCCTTCTTTTGGAGACAGAAATTTGCTCTGTATCTCTGCTAGCCTTGAACTCACTATGTGGTCCAACCCAGTCTCTGATTTGAAACAATCTTCCCACCTCAAGTCTCCAGAGTGCTGGGATTATAAGTGCATGCTGCCATTCCTACCTTCTACTCTATCTTTTGCACAGAAATCTGTGAGTCTAAATTAATTCAATGAAATCCCCATCAAAATTCCAACTCAATTCTTCATAGACTTAGAAAGAGCAATTCTCAAGTTCATTTGGAACAACAAAAAACCCAGGATAGCTAAAGCTATCATTAACAACAAAAGAACATCTGGGGGAATCAGCATCCCTGATCTCAAGCT
>CM052717.1:31143835-31224559 GCA_028551405.1 Uromys caudimaculatus | reverse complement strand
GGGGGAGGGGATAGGGGGTTTCCAAAGAGGAGACCCAGAAAAGGGGAAACATTGGAAATGTAAATAAAGTATCAAAAATAAATTTTAAAAAATTGATTGTTTTCTTTTTGAAGTGTGTGTGTGTGTGTGTGTGTGTGTGTGTGTGTGTATGTGTGTGTGTGTTGCACACATGTGTGCAGTACATGGGTCTCAATAGCCAGGAGAGGAGTTGTATGTTCTGCTGTAACACTCTCTTCTTAATCCATTTGAGACAAGGCATTTTACTGAAACTGGAGCCAGGCTGGCTGGAAGCAAGCCCTAGGGATATTTCCATCTCCATCCCCATAACGGTGGGGTTACAGGCATGCATACAGCAAGGTCAGGTTTATTTCATGGGGTAGGACTTGAACTCAGGTCCTCATGTTTACACAGCAAGCACCCTTATTCACCAAGCATCTAGCATTGTAGCCCCGAAAGTAGGGTTTTTTATCCCAAAGAGTTACACTTGTTATATAAGAAACTCAGTTCAGATTCCCTATGCAGGTGATTGATTTCTGTGTATGTTTAGGGAGTTTCCCAGTGTGATGCAGCTTCCAAACACCCACATTGCAAGACAAGTGTCTTCAGTCAGTGGATCAGTCTTGGAGGGAGCTCTAAAACTGTCAAGTATCAAACAAAATAGTCAAGTAACCAACAGATAAGACAAGGATGACAGGAGAGTGAGTTCTGCTTGGTAACTTGCAAATGTAGGGCACATGACAAGCAATGCATGAGAGTTTTAGCCAAGGCGATTTCTCAGTGTACCAGATTTTTTATCACTGGGTAAAGATCTTGCTAGGATAGTTGGGGATTTGTGCACATAGCAAGGCAAGGATTTTGAGTAAACACTCAAGTCTGAGAAATGAACCAGTGCTTGATTCAATCTACTGAAGAGTTGACTCAAATGAGCATTGGGGTGTTCCTGGAATAAGCAATGAAGCTATCTGGGATGTTCGTCTTTCTGGACAAGTGCTTTCTGGGGATGAAGACAGTGAAGTACTGAAGTAATGTAGAAAGACCATGCTAGCACGGACAGTACACATTGTGAATGTAGAGTCTACTAGACAGAGAATCGTGCCTTTTATAGCAATTGGAGCATTGCACATCCAAAAAATGTAACTGTCCCAGTTGTCTACACCTACACAGCCTTACTCTTCATAAAAGTAGACTTCACACTTAGAAGCATCGACATTAAAGCCTACCAGTGGGCACACCACTGATCATGTTTAAATCATACTTATCTTTACCGTAATTTTACCTTGCATACCATAAACATGTTCTGTAATTTTTACATTTTGATTGTAAATATTCCCTGTGGCAGGGCTGAGAGCAGGGCACATGATTCATCTTGCAGGAGGGTGGCACTGTGTTGTGTTGTTTTAGCCATCTGAGCGGAAAACACGATGTATGACTTTGTTTGATTGAATTTTAGTTGTAAGTTTCTTTAAAAAAGATTTATCTTTATTTCCCGTGTATAAGAGTTCACATTTGTATGTGTATGTGCACATGTATGGCCTAGCGCCCTCAGAGACCAGAAGAGGCACCACATCGCTCAGAACTGGAGTTATTCATGGCTCTTAGCTGCCGTGTGGTTATTGGGAACCTAAGCTAGGTCTTCTGCAAGAACAGCAAGCACTCTTGGCTGTTGAGCCATCTACTCATCCCTGTCATAGGTTTTTAACAAAGAGGATAGAAGTAGTAGTGTAATATATTGAAGAAACATGCCTGGGACTACTATTCCAATAAGATCATTGTGGTCAAATATCATAAGACACAAGTGGTTACCAAAGAGGTGGATGCTTCAGCCCAAGATCAGGATGAGAGGATTCTTCCTAACCTTGCAGTCGGTAGTGCAGGCTTGTTTGCAAATATTGGTCCTTGTGTGACCCTTAGACCATCATCATTATCATCATCACCACCATCACCACCACCACCACCACCACCACCACCATCACCACCACCACCACCACTGTCCTCATCTGGAAACTTGTTAGAGCTATAGATTTCTGAGCTGTGATCCAGCTCTACTAAGACTAAGAAGGGAGCACAAGAACAAGAAATACTGTGTTTCTATCAATCCACAGAAGGTCCAAGATATGCATAAATTTTAAAATATCTTTATCAATACAGTAATGTACCAAAGCAATTTCTTCTTAAATACCTACACTCATGTGGATTGAGGAAAGATTGTTTTTTGCAAAGGTTGTGTACTTAGTCACTTGTCCACAGGACTGTGAGAAGTCTTAGATACCTACAGTCAAAGACTCCAGGCCCAGCTTTCTCGCCAACACTGTGGACAGGGATGGCTCCTGATAGAGAAATGCCCTGTGCTCCTCTCTGCCATTAGGACAGATCCTGGAAGAATTACCCCTCTGTATAACCAAATTGGAGAAAAACACAGATAGCATTTAAGAAAGTTCATGATTGCCTGCTTTGAATTCAGAGAGTCAACTCTAAACCTTCATGTTAGGGACATAAATATTCTCTGTTAGAAAGAGCTGACTGCCCCCAGTCCACCCACACTATCTACCCTATTCCCCGTGCCCAGAGAGCCACGATGCTCCCTTGAGCACTCCTTGTTACAGAGCCTCTCTGGGTCTGTGGGTTATAGCATGATTATCCTTTATGTTGCCGTTAATATCCACTTATAAGCGAGTACATACCATGATTGTCTTTCTGGGTCTGGGCTACCTCACTCAGGATGATCTTTTCTAGTTCCATCGATTTGCCTGCAAATTGCATGATGTCATTGCTTTTGACAGCTGAGTAATACTCCATTATGTAAATGTTCCACGTTTTCTTTATCCGTTCTTCGGTTGAGGGACATCTCAGTTGTTTCCAGTTTCTGCCTATTACAAATAAAGCTGCTGTGAACATAGTTGAGCAAGTGTCTTTGTGGTAGGATGAAGTGTCTTTTAGGGTTTTGAGGATAATCAGTTCCCAATTTTCTGAGAAATCACTAGATTGATTTCCAAAGCGGCTGTACAAGTTTGCACTCCCGCCAGCAATGGAGGAGTGTTCCCCTTGCTCCACGTCTTTGACAGCATGAGCTGTCACATGTGTATTTGACCTTAACCATTTTGACAGGTATAAGATGGACTATCAGCATCATTTTGGAAGCATTTCTTCAAGTGCTGCGTTGCCATTTGAGGTTCCCTCTGTTGAGAAGTCTCTGTTTACATTTGTACCTCATTTTCAAAGTGGATTATTTGGTTCTGGAGTTCTTTATATATTTTGGAAATTAGCCCTCTGTCAGATATAGACTTGGAGAAAATCTTTTCCTATTCTGTAGGCTGCTGGTTTCTCCTACTATTGGTGTCTTTTGCTTTGCAGAAGTTTTTCAGTTTGGCGAGGTCTCACTTATTGTCAGTCTTAGTGCCTGTGCCGGTGTTCTGCTCAGAAAGTCGCCTCCTGTGCCAATATATTCAAAGCTATTTCTCACTTTCTCTTCCATCAGGTTCAGTGTATCTGGATTTATGTTGCAGTCTCTGATCCACTTGGACTTGAGTTTGGTTGTGCAGGGTAATAGGTATGGATATATTTGTATTCTCCTACATGCTGACATCCAGTTAGACCAGCACTATTTGCTGTAGATGTTTTCTTCCTCTAATTGCATAATTTTGGTTTCTTTATAACAAACAAGATGTCCATAGGTATGCAGATTTACATATGGATCTTTGACTCAATTCCATTGATCAATCTGACTGTTTTATGCCAAATACTATGTGTTTTTTATGACTATAGTTCTGTGGTAGAGAGGAGGGAGCAGGCCGGGAGAGGATGGAAGGAGAGAGGATCCGGAGAGACAATTCAAATGGGGAGGAAATTTGCGGGTGAGATAGCAACCTAGGGCAATGGAAAGTCCCAGGAATCTATAAGGGGACCCTAGATAAGTCCCCTGGTAATGGGAGATACAGAGCATGAACCAGCCATCTCTGATAACCAAGCAAGATTTCCAGTGGAGGGTTCGGAACACCAAGCCAGCCACAAAAGTTTTGTCCTGCAAGCATGATGTGCTGGGGTAAATGTGGCACAGAAACTGTGGGAGTGGCTAACCCATGACTAGACCAGCTTGACACTCATGCCACGAGATGGAGCTCACTCCTGGTGCTGCCTGGAGGAACAGAAACCAGAGGCTGGATCGCCCAGGGACCTAGGTTAGAACCAAACACAACTGGCAAAAAATGTCACTGAAAGGATGCCTAATGATATTCAGCTAGACTCATATATTTGTGTCTAATCAAATTGTTATCAGAGAGGCTTCATCTAGTAACAGATGGAAACAGATGCAGGGACCCACAACCAAACATTAGGTGGAGCTCAGCAGTCCTGCTGAAGACAAGGGGGAAGCACTGTAGGAGCCAGAGAGGCCAAGGATACCACAAAGACACCCCAGAAAGCAACAAACTTGGACTCATTGGTGTTCAAAGAGACTGAACTAACAGTCATGGAGCCTGCATGTGTCTAACCTAGACCATGTGTATATGTGTTATAGTTCTGTAGCTTGGTGTTTTTGTGGAATTCCTAACAGAGAGTGGGGCTCGTTTCTGATGGCTTTGCCTGCATTGGGAATGCCTTTCCCCCTACTGGGTTGCCTTGTCCAGCCTTAACATAAGGGGAAGGTCCTAGTCTTGCTGAAACCTGATATTCCATTTTGGTTGCTTATCTCTGGGAGGCCTGGCTTTTTATGAAAGAAAATAGAAGAGGGGTGGATGGGCAGGGAGAGGAATGAAGGTCATGAGGGGTGGAGGGAGGGAGGGGAACTGTAGTCTGGATGTGATATAGGAGAGGCTAAATTAAAAAAAAAAAAAAGCAAGGACAGAGAAAGAACTGACCTATGTCCACTAGGGATGACTATCTCTCTCTGTCTCTGACTCTATCATTCCTTAGATTCTCTCTCTCTCTTCTCTCTCTCTCTCTCTCTCTCTCTCTCTCTCTCTCTCTCTCTCTCTCTCACACACACACACACACACACACATACACACACACACACACACACACACAAAGTGGAGTTTTATCTTCTCTGATTTTGAAAAAAACAAACCCTCCAGATCAAGATCCAAGTTTCTTTATCTATAATCTTACTGACATAGCCCCAGTTACCACAAGCCCCACGGGAAAAGGGAGAAAATATGGTGCTTTTTCATGCTGAGAGTGGATCCCTCTGATTCTTGGGTGGGGAACTTCCTTCTTCTCTCTTTAGAAACATGGTACAGCCCCACCAAGCAGCACAGGACGGTCTCCACCTGTCCCTCTGCCATTTGTCTCATCACATTTTCTCAGGGATTTCCAAATAGTCAGTGCTTTCTTTGAGGAATCACGATGTAATTATTTTAATAGCGCAGTGTCTGAGAACATTAAGAGAGAACACAGGTTGCAATTATTGCTTTCCTACAAATAACCCAAATTATGTCTGAGATTTACAGAACACCTACAGACACGATACACAGTGCTTTTCAGATTTGACTTATCTTGGATATTTGACTTATCAGGACCTCTCTTGAATCTTGTCAATGTTTTCCTTACAATTCTACAGATTAAAGATGGAGCTTTCATGTGCTAAACAAGTATCATACAACTGAGTCACATTTCCAACCTTCAGCTCACTTATTATTGTTGATTTAGGGTGGTTTTCAGTCATTTCTGAATTCCACTATGACAACTTACCTGGTACATTACTAAAAATTACAATACTGAGCCCTATTCTTGTTAAAGAAATCCCTTCTGTACTATTTGGCACTTGCCCAGGCCATGGCACACATATCACCAGGGCTTACAGAACTCAACAAGACATCATTATGGTCCTAATTCAGACATGAGAGAGTCTATGGGATAAAGACCAGCAGGCAGCATCAGGCCCATTCTCTGAATCCACTCAGGCTGGACTCTGAAGCTTCTCTCTCATCCATAAAAACTGCCCCTTTAAAGGGCAGGACTTAGATGATTTAACATCAAGGAGGCTAAAATTTCAACATGATCGTGCTCTGAAAACGGTTCAGGATCGACAATTACAGCAGAAATGACAAACCTATCTTTCTGCTCACTAGCAGTTAGTGGCTTGGAAAAGCCTGGGGCATCTCAAGTGCCGCCCCTAACTCTGATGTCAGAGACATTCTGACATCAACTCAATTCTTGTTGGACAGGTGCAGAGAGTACTGCTAAGCAGACTGCTTTGTGGCACGCACTCACTCAGCTTGCTGCCGGGCTTTCTTTTGATTTCTCTTGTTTCTATCAGTCTGATTAACCCTTGTCTCGCCATTTGCCCCTCCCTTTCTGCTGCTTCTACTAAGGAAAACATTTCAGTGTGCCCAGTGCTGTCTTGTTATGTGTGCTTGGAACACATCATCATGCTTTGCATGCGCGTGTGTGGATGTCAGTCAAAATGGACAGCAGATCTCAACGTGAGCTTTGGGGGTGCGCATTCAAAGCACAGTAGTGATCATTCGTAAGGCAGGATAGAGATCACACAGGAAACCGACCTTGATCTTAGACTTCCCGCCCTCCATGATTGTGAGAAAATAGATTTCAATCCTTTAAATCGGCTCGTCTGTGGTACTTGTTATGACAACAAGAAGATGAAAACACAGATATTTTCCTAGCACTCTATGGCTTGTACACATAGAGAACAGCTTTGAAGACATGATTGCTGAGCCTGGGACATTTTAGAAACACAGGCATGATTTAACTTCCTTATGAAAGGTGTGTAGAGAAGGGGCCCCTGCTCTTCAATGGCATAGCATAGCAGAGAGGCAGCCGTGACCCAATAGGTGTTTCTTAGAATGTACACCAAAATACTGGCATGGAGTTCCAGAAAACTCATTTATTATTCTAATACCTAGAACATGAAAATTAGAACCAGGAAAAGCTTGGCTAGGTGCTAGGTAATGAATTGATTAATTTTCCCTCCTTAAATACCGCATTGCTGAATCTGTCCTTTGCCATAAGTAGGCACAAACTTAGTTGTTAATATAACTTATTGAAAAGTGATCAATGTTAGTAGGTCTCCATCTAGTATTGAAACCACCCTAAAAAGAACTGATTTGTGCTCTACAAATACTCTGGTAAAGCTTGGGTATAGATAGTGAAGGTTTCAGAGTGAAGTGTAGCTGTCATTTGAGAATGAGAGAAGGAGCATGTCTATCTATGGTCCTGGAAAGAGAGGAGGCATAGGAGGACAGTTCTGGGGTCTGATGAGAGGTGAGGTCTGGATGTGGGACCCTCTCCCAGGACTCTTCCACACTTCTGTAGAGTTGCAATATCTAAGCCCGGTGTGAGTGTATAATATGAACTCAAGTGAAAAGTATTGTTTGTATCCTGGAGTGACTGACACCAGTTGCCTAGACACAAAAGTACAGGCAGAAGCTAACTTGGGCAAGCTAACCATCAATAACTGGCAGCCTCCACACAGCAGGGACTAGCTTCCAATGGGTCTTTAAAAAATTAAGTCACCAAATCAAACTGCTGCTCCCATGAAGTCTCGCTACATTTTTAGAGCTTGTGCAGGTTGAAAGGGTACACCCTTTTCTTCATTCTCTGCTGACAGCAACTTTCGGATTGGCTCCTTCCTCTGGATAATACAGCATACTTTTAAAAACAGATGCACCAGTTTCAACTTTAGAAAATAGAATTATGGGTGCCTGTGGATGAGTTGGTTTGTACTGCTGCCAGGGACAAAGCTCATTTCCCTGTCTCAAGTATTTTGTCTCCTGCTGCACAGATCTGACCAGCCTCTAGTCTGTATTAGGACAGAGGGAATATCTTTGTGTATGTTAAGGCGCCACTCTGTCTCCGGCGATCTCTATAACCTGCCTCTGCAAACAAAGTGTGGAATTGCTTTTCACCTATTTCTTTCCAACAGTAATTATAGCCCCTATCATTAAAAAAAAAAAAAAGTGCAAAGTTGATTGGGCAAGGCATGGGACTGAATGAGATTGTCACTTCCCTTCCTCAGTGTCACATTTCTCTAAACTGTAATGAACACTTCCCCTTGGAGGCACAGACCTGAAGCTATTGGTGACAGAAATGGGATCAAGCTATTCCAGTTCATTGCCACAGAGAGTGATGATTTCATTTCAGGAGACCAGTGATACCCAGGGAGACCCCTCACCTTGTGACACTCTCGTCTTCATCCTGCACTAAATTTACTAAATTGGATATTAGAATTTACACTGTGGGGGTTAGGATGTTCCTTTCCCCTCCAGGCCATCTCCTGGTACATCTTTCTCATAGTGCCCATTTGTGGCAAGAGGGAAGAGACTCAGGGAGAAAATGTTACCCTGGAGGTGAACTGATCCATTCAGGCTTTCTTGTCTTCTGACATGGACACACATGTGCTAAGAATACATGTAGAAACTTCTAGAGGGAGATCTGTGGAACTACACAGATAAGTTTCTGGAAACTGGCTCGTTTCTTTGGATGTAGGAGGTCATTTTGACAATTAGGATTAATAGTCAAATTTGTTACGAGGAGTTAAGAAGGTGGTTCAGTGGGTAGAGTACTTGCTGTGTGAGCATGAAGACATGAGTCTGGAGTCTCAGACCCACACAATATGATACAGTAATGCACACATATGTAATCCCAGGGCTCCTACAGAGGATGCTAAGTAGGGTCAGGACAATCCCTAGAGGCCAGATCAGAGTTGCGGATAGTAAACAAGAGATTCCTCCAAACATGGTGGAAGGCAGGGACGTACACATGTGGCTGTTCTTTGACCGCCATATCCACCCTGTGGTACAAGTGGACTCTTGCAAGACCAAGAACACACACATATACACACACAGAGAAATCATACACGTACACAAAATCAAAACATTGCTTACTGGGTTCTTAAATATCTTGTGATAGCAGAGAAGAAGAGGTTTCCCTGGCTTATATGCACAATATCAGGTTTGTGGTTCATGGTTATGATATCAGAGAGCACCAATATTGGGGGATACAGGGTCCAGATGAGAATATGGCAGAGAGCGGAGGAAGCCCATGAATGCTTGCCTGCACTTGACCCCTGATACCGCTGACACCTCTCTTCTGCTGCTGGAGACAGACAGAACCAGAGATGTCCAGTTTCTGGAAAAACCCAGCTGTGCTGAACAGTGAACATTTTACTGAAAACCCAAGCAAGATAGAGCATAAGACATTTATTATGTACATAACAACACCAAGCAGAACCTAATCCATGGGGCGCACCTCATCTCCTTCACTGTTGTCGTACTCTGTCAACAGCCAGTCTTCCCAGATACAGATGGCATGAAGCAACACCGGGAGACTTGATATGACAGACGGTAACAGCTCTCAAAAATGTTTATCATGGTTTGCCAATGAGAAACGCCCCACTGCTTTCTAAAACTCAAGGCACTCAAGGTCAGCCAGTTGTGCTTGGAAGAAACCTTGCTAGAAATGACAACAAAAGACAGATCCTTTCAGACAAGGCAGAGACATGCTGTTGGACACTGTGTGTGTGCTTTGGTATTTAGACAGCCAGCAACGCCGCATGGGGTGCAGGAAAAATGCCTGCTTGACTTTGACCACAGGAGTCCTCGGAGCCCAACTTTGCACAGCCTGGGGAAAGTCAGAGAATCAACCCAGAGCTTTTAGACATGCATGGAAATCCGGCGAGACTAGATTCCAGTGGCTATTTTTAAAAACTATGAGTTTAAAATAACCCAAGTAGTTCTTAGCAGTGGGCCCAGTTCTATTGCCAAGAAAGGCTGAGAGGAAAGTGTTTCTCAACGGGTTGTATAGAAGCCAGGCTGCCAAGCTCTGAGACATGGTGCCAAAGACACTCACTCGAGGGCTCAAATGGTAAATATGACTGTGTGGGCTGGAGGTGCCCTGGGAGGGCTGTGGTCGACCTTTAGAAGGATCAGCAAGACATAGCCTTCTCAAAAGACAGACAGGGCTCTACAGGGAGCCCAGCAGAGCAAGGCCATCCCCTACGACACACGCACACAATGTTCTCACCATTGTGGGGCCCAAAGGTCATCTCTATCCGGGCAGGATATTTTTCACGAGGGCCACTCAACCCTTCCTCCACTATTAAAGGCTAAGTATGCCCCCTAGCTCCTAGTACCTTAGAGTGTGACTATATTTGAAGAAAGCATTAAAACAAAGGGGCTGAACACAATCAGACTTGTCTGGAGAGGCCCTAATCCAATGACTAGTGCTTTTATAGGAAAAGGACACGGGACATGTGGAAAGGTGCTAAGCCATGTGAGGGGGTGACTCAGCCAAAAAGAGAGTCCTCAGGATAATAACTCATGTGGAATCTTGATCTTCATGTCGTTCTTTACCAGGAGACAGTTCATGTCTGTTAGAGTCACAGTCGCAGGTACTTCACCAAGGTCACCCTAGAAAACTAGTGTGGAACCTTCTTAAGGCCTTTACTGCCTTCTCACTATCCTTCCTGTTCATTCTATCCTACATGAATATTTACTGGAAACACTTTGCATTTATTTTCCCTTAAGTATAAACGGAAAAGAAACCTTGAAGTGTCTTCTTTTTCCTTTGGTTGTTATATCATTTGAAGTGATTATAATCTCTGCCCTGAGTCCTAAGAGCAAAACCCAAAGTAGCTTCAGGTTAGTTTTACTGTTGATGTGTTAAAACACCCTGACAAAAGCAACTTAAGGGAGAAAGGACTTATTTTGGCTCATAGTTTGAGGTTATAGTCTATCATGCTGGGAAAGCCATGGGGACAGGAGTTTCAGGCAGTTGAGCAGTTTGCATCCAAAGTCAACAGGCAAAGAATAATAAATGCTTATACTTGGCTCACTGCCACCTCTTATAAGGTCCAGGATCTCAACAAAGAGAATGGAACCACCCAGAGTTGTCAGGTATTCCAACCTCTATTAATGTAAGCAAGGTTATCTCTCAGAGTCGTGCTCAGAAGCCTGTCTCCTAAGCGGTTCTAAATCTTATTAAGTTGAGCCTCAAAATTAACCATCCCAACACATCGGACTTCCCAGGAGATACATGAGAGGATAAGAATTCTGCCTGAGTGTTTCCTGAATACCAGCTCCCCCTCCCACCTCTGGTTTGCTCTCAGGCCTCAGGTCAAATATCAGTATGTGCTGTGTAACACTAACTTACTTCCTAGCACACAGGGAATGAACATCAGGCCTGAATCAATGATATCAGGGCTCTGTTTGAAAACTATCCTTTATCGCATGAAAGTCCCAGTGCTCCCACTCCCACCCCCACCCCCACCATCTTCATGGAAAGACACTGAAAAAAAAAAAAAAAAAAAGGAACAATGAGGCCTAGGTGTCCTCATGCGAAGAAGCAGATGGAAGAGTCCAAAAATGACGATGTGTCAGGACAGACGGTGGACCTACTCTACTAAGTCTTTCTATAGAAGGAATAACTTATTTAGCTTTGTATTACTAAAATGGAATACCTGAGAAAATTAACTTCACTGCCCCACTCCAAGGAGAGTCTTTGTAAGGCAACAGGGACCCCTACTCTAAGAGATCTAAACACAAATGAAGTGTCCCCTCCTCTGTGTGTGTGTGTGTGTGTGTGTGTGTGTGTGTGTGTGTGTGTGTGTGTGTGTGTGTTGGTAGGGACATTGATCCCAGTGCTGTGGACATGCTAAGCCGATGCTCTTCTATCAAGCTATGCTCTACTCCTGGCCCAGAGTTTTGTGTTTGTTCAAAGTATTGTTGATCACATCTTGCCACTCTTGTTTTGACTTTCCATCTTGATAGCACACCCAGGAGTGGAAACAACTTCAGGTTGATGTCATGGCAGAGGTTGCTCTCTTTCTACTCTCTGCTTTCTTTGCTCTTAAATTCACTCTCAGATGTATGAGCAACAAGAAGCCATAACATTTTCTTAGGAATGAAAAAACTAGCCCAAAGACATCTACAGGATTTCTCTCTTCCCCTTGAGGTTCTGTAAGTAAATAAGATGGCAAATGGGACGCCATCTTAGGTCGTGTCTTAACAGGATCTATTGTACCATATTCCTAAGTCAACCCTGCTGTAGAGAACACAGTGGTGAATGATTATCAGAAATGGCTATTGGGTGGCCAGGAGCCTACCTGTCAACTGGACCAATAACCTCAAGAAAGACTGCTGTCTAATGAGCAGAAGGATGCGCCTAAAGACCCCAAGCTACTGCACAACACACATAAGAATTTCTCCTTGGGGAGTGAAATGCTGTTTTGATTTTGGCTTGTTTTTATTTTAATTTTATTTTTTTAGTGTCCACAAGGTAATTGTCACTTATTCACCATCAGCCCTGTACTATCTGTGCTGCTAAATCAAAGTGGTCAGGATTGGGTGCTTATAAACAGTAAATGTCGTTTTCATAGTTCTGAAGGTCGAGCAGTCCAAGATGGAGGTGCCAATAGGTTTGATGTCTGGTCAAGGGCTGTTTCTCATTAATGGTGCTGTCTAGATGTCCTCATGCAGAGAAGCAGATGGAAAGGTAAAGCAAAAGGAATGATGCACCATGTTTCCCCAGAACAGAAGAAGATGGAACTACTCTACTAAGTCTTTTTACAGAAGGAATAACTTACACAGCTTTGTATTACCAAAATGGAATACCTGAGGAAATTATCTTCTGAAGTTAGGAGATTTATTTAATTCATGATTCTGGCAGTTCCAGCCCCATTAGTGTCGGCCTCTTTCACCTCAGCAAGGGTTAGAAACAGAGTTGAAATATCGACATTCTGTTTAGTTATCATCTATTCTCTAACACCAATAGAATTATCCATATTTGTGATGATTAATACCGATTGTCAACTTGACAGAATCTAGAATCACCTAGGACACAAGCTTCTGGGCTTACCTATAAGAAATTATCTTGATTAGGTTAGCTGGGATAGACAGACTTATCTTACCTTAGCATCATCCTTTCGGCTTGGGTCTTGGATGGAAAAAGAAAGGAGAAAATGAGCTGAGCACCTCATTCACCTGTCTCTGTGTCCTCTCTGTGGATATAGTGTAACCAGGTGTCCCATGCTCTTACAGAAACGACTCCCCACTGTGATAATCTATACCCTCAAACCAGAATCTAAAAGAAACCACATTTCCCTTAAGTTGCTTTGGTTGGAATATTTTATCACAGTGTTTTAAAGTTCATATTGCTGTGATGAAACACCTTGACCAAAAAGCAAGATGGAGAGGCAGGGGTTTATTTGCTTACACTTCTGCACAATCGTTCATCATTGAAGGAACCCAGGGCAAGAATCTAGAGGCAGGAGCTGATGCAGAGGCCATGAGGGATGCTGCTTACTGGCTTGTTCCCCAGGGCTTGATCAGTCTGCTTTCTTATAGAACCCAGGACTACCTGCCCAGTTACAGCGCCACCCACAATGGACTGGACCCTCCCCCTTCAATCACTAAGAAGACACCCTACAGGCTGCCTGTAACCTGATTTTATGGAGGCATTTTCTCCACTGAGAATCCCTCCTCTCCAGTTAACTCTAAGCTGTGTCAAATTGACATAAAAGTAGGCAGCGCACACAGCAAAGAGACAAGTAACTAAACAACATTTAAATGTTTTTTGAATGTTGCTATACCAAAATAGAAGTGGTTGTTAGAGTACAAATGAAAACTCACCAGTCCTGTGCCTTGGAGGCTTGGGGGTCGAGGGTGGAGGGGCAGGCCAAGCTCAAGATGACTTCTGCCAGATGCCGTAATGCATAGGCTGGGCAGGGCAAAGCACCCCTGATACGACTCCTGAGGCGACTGCAGACGCTCAGAGATCTTGAATACCACGAAGAGGAGCAAGCAAGAAGTGGAGACATGGAAAAGCAAGCGAAACAAAAGGCTGTGGACATCAATGGCTAGAGGCAGAACTAGAGACTTATGGGTAGTGAGGAAGAAACTGATGTGCGTAGCCAGTGATGCCACATGGGACCATGGTGGGGTCCTGGCCTGTGCTTCCACCAGGGACTACTACATCTTGGTCCATGGCCCTGCAGCAGCAGAAGTCTAGTTACCAGCAAAGGTCAGGTGGAAGTCCCTGAACTGTGCTGCTGCCTGGGGATGTGTCGATGTTTGAGGGCTGTGTAGAACTGGCCCCACCCCTTACCTGGGCATTGTGGGAGAGCTGGCCCTAGGGACATGAGAGCAGGAGAGCTGACACCACCACTAGCCAGCTGCAGTACCCAGGAAAGCACAGTAGAGTTGGCCCGTGTTGCTGGAGTTGCAGGTGAGCCAGTCCTGAGGGTGTGAAATGAACAGCGGAGAGAGCTGGCCCTGCCACTCGTGTCTCATGCAGTGACATGGACAAGGGAAAGAGACCATCCTCCACCCTAGCCCTTTGCCACCTGTGGCAGCCAAGAGACCTGGCCCTGGGGTGTTGTCTTCAGTGATGGGGCTTTGCAATCAGTTTGTGGAGAGCACTCTATTGTCTTGGCAACAGCCTGGATTGTTTGTAGATTCCCATGAGATATCTATGGCCAACAACTCAACATGTAACCCAGTCCTGGTACTGGAAGCTTCATTTGGTGAGAAGAGACGGCCATTTGGGGCTCTGTCTCCCCCATTATTTTGTGATTTCACTTAGATCAATTCATGTGTGTATGTGTGTGTGTGTGTGTGTGTGTGCGCGCATGTGTGTGTGTTTGTATATATGTATATGTGTGTGTGTGTTTATAGATATATATGTATATGTGTATGTGTATGTGTGTATATGTACATATGGAAGCTTCTACCATATTAAGTTTTCACACTACCTACCCCTCAAATGGTCCTTAATTTTATTTGTCTCCCTTTATATCCCCCATTCATTGCCCCTCTCCCCTCCCAGCTTCATCCTCTGACTCCAGGCTCCCCTTCATTTTTAACTGTCTCTTCTATTTTCCTTTTTTAGGGATATCTATCTGTCCCGTCTACCCCTTCCTCTCTACCTACCCTCTGGTTCTGCAGACTGTAGCTTGGTCATCACTGACTTAACAGATAAGTGAAGACATACTATATTTGTCTTCTGGATCTGGCACATCTTACTCAGGATGATTTTTTTTCTAGTTCCATCCATTTACAGTGCAAGATGTTTTTCGGGGTTTTGTTTTGTTTTTAAATGTCCCGACCCCTGTACTGTTTCTGAAGAATATTCAGATGTCCTTCCATTCTTTCAACCCAGGAACAAAGTCGTGGCTTCTCTGTCTCTGTCTTGTGCAGCACTTCAGAGAAGACACACCATCCTGTACATCTGGTAAAACTCCCAAGATGTTTACCACGACTTTGGTATTGTATGCAGCTTCTGCTTTGACAAGATCTGCACCTGCGATCGCTGGACAGACTACACACAGCTGAGAACTCTGCATGAGTAAGAACGGAACAGCAGGAGAAAGAATCTACAGGGATGGATGACCAGGCCTGAATGGAGGTGACAGAAGGCAACTTTGAAAGGGGGAATGACAAGCTGGATGGGGGCATGTTCTTTTATTCTCAGCACCCAAGAGGCAGATGTAGGCAGATCTCTGTGAGGTTGTGATCAACCTGGTCTACAGAGTGAGTTACAGGACAGAGAAACTGTGTCTCAAGAAAGGAAAGAAAGAAAGAAAGAAAGAAAGAAAGAAAGAAAGAAAGAAAGAAAGAAAGAAATGAAGGAAGGAAGGAAGGAAGGAAGGAAGGAAGGAAGGAAGGAAGGAAGGAAGGAAGGGAAAGAAAGAAAGAAAGGAAAGGAAAGAAAGGAAGGGGAATGGCTAACCACATCCTTACCTCCCTGAACACGCTCAGCCCTGGAGAAATACTGTTGAAGACAGCACATTTCATCGTCTTGCACCTTGTCTTTTGCGTCTCTCTTCTCCTGCATGGATTATAAGCAGACAGGACTAGTGTGTGTTGGCTCTCTATGATGGGCAGGAATGTTTTGGAAATATTCCTAATGGAAACAGGAAATCAAGGAGTCCTCGTCAAGCTAACTAAAGAAAAGGAATAGGTGAGCACTTACGTGAAGCTCGTTACAAGGATGATTGCTACAATCATAAACTCAATAGCAGTTATTAAGATTGATTGTTGTAGCAACAGGCTAGGAGTTAACGCTGATCAATAAGAAAGGAACTGTAATAAAGAGCTGTAGCCAAATGGGTGAAAGTGATTGAAGGCTCTCTCTCTCTCTCTCTCTCTCTCTCTCTCTCTCTCTCTCTCTCTCTCTCTGTGTGTGTGTGTGTGTGTACTCAGTGCAGCAAGGGAAGTTTAGGATGAAGAAAAGTTCACAATCATAGGAGGCTGCCTAGCTGTTGCAGAAACGAAACAATACAGGCTGTTAATCCAATTAGGAGAGCCTCTGCAGGCTCATACATATTTTTTTTATTGTTCCAACCCCAGTTTGTGGTGAAGTCTGTGGTGCCTTTAGGAGGTGAGGTAAATAGAAATAGGTCATGAGCAGGGAGCTTTTTTTAAAATTCAAATTCTTTAATTTTAAATTGTTATCTTATTTATTAATTGAGATGGGCTCTCACTATGTAGTGTTGTGGGGCCCATTTAAATCCAACATAATTAAAACACTAGGTCAATGCAGATGACAAAAATGTATTATAATCAAGCCTCTAGTGATTGAGCAGGGCCACAGAACAGACTTGGGAGCTGAACAGTGACCCTGAACAGATGCTGTATAGCATATTTAAAGGATGAAACCATAAAGCAAGGGACAGCAGAGAAGACTGTCCAATATTGTCCAATCATAGTTTGACATAAGGTGTTGAGCAAGGGAGTTTTCACCAACCAGGATAGGAGTAGGTTCCTGGGCCTGGGAACATGAATTTATTTTGACCCTGCTAGCAAAATGGAGAAGTTGTCCTTGAGATGGCTGGACTCAGGCAGTTATTCCCTTACAAGTTGTCCCTGAGATGGCTGGACTCAGAGAATTGTTTCCTTACAACAGAAGCCATTAGCAATTGGGAAGTCCCCAGCTCTCCTAAGGCCTAGAACCTTGAACTTAGTTTCTCCCTATGATTAAACAGAAAATAAAATGGTAGTGCTTAGAATAAATTTCTTTTACTTGTTCCCACAAGTAACCCTACCTGGCTTGGAACTTGCTAGGTAGACCAGGCTGGTCTTGAACTCATAGAAATCGACTTGCCTACTGAGTGCTAGGATTTAAAGTCTGGTTAGGGGAAAGTTTCAGAAGGTTGTGCACACCCAGGTTCTTACCCAGGCTCACTGTTTGTGCGGTGTGAGCAGCTGCTGCAGATCACTCCTACCGCCATGCCTTCCTTACCACCATGGCCTGAAACCCCTGAAACAGTGACACAAAGCAAATCTTTTCTACCCTAAGTGGCTGCTATTGAGTATGTTGGTTCGGTGACAGGAAAGCTAATACAAAGAAGGCAGTCTGACAAACAGTGAATACTGTTTTCATTATGGAGAGGGAGTCTGAGCTAAAAGAGATGGAAAATAAAGACACATAATGAACATGGATCGCTGAGAATTGTGCCTTGTACAGGAGGAGAACTTTGTAATGTTCCTTATGGTAAGTACTGCACACAAAGGCAGTATCTCTGTCATTTCAGGTTGTGTGGATCTCTGTAACACTGGAAGAGAGCTCCAAGATCCTTCTATGCTGCAAACACACTAAACACAAGAGTTGCACTCACTCCTAGAAGTCTTCAGTAATAAAACCATTTTAGGACTGGAGGGGTGGCACTTTCTGCACAAATATAAGGAACCAAATTCAAATCCCTGGCATCCGAATGAAAAGCTGAGCATGGTCATTTGTTCCTGTAACCCCAGAGCCTGGAGAAGGACATGGGAGCATCATTAGGCGTGCTGCTGTCAACCTAGCTCCAGGTTTATTGAGAGACCATGTCTCAAGGAGATGCAGCAGGGAGTGATGGAGAGAGGGAACCAGATGTGTCCTTCCTCTGGCCTGAAGAAGCACATACCTGTAGACACACTCACACACACACACACACTTGTCTTTTCTCTGTGCTAATGAAATGAAAGGTTAATACATGAATTTTCATTAAGTAGCAAAACCCTACATCTAATTGAAATCTTAAGTTCTCCTGCTCACTATTCAGTTGTGTGCACTTTTCTGTATTGACTTTAAGAGTTTATCTATGTGCTCATCAACAGCAGTGGCTAGACTAATGAACTAGCCTAGTTGATGGCTCTAAAATCAATTTCATACTTATTTGTAAATGCATTATATATGTAGAAAATATTGTACACAATTCCCAGATTTTTGTATCAAAAGTCAATAAAAGAAGATCTACATCAAAACCATTTCTCCCAGAAGAGAAGTGGCCACTCAGAGTGAACCTATGGTACCTAGGATCCACCTGAATTTATTTATTCTCTCTCTACCCCTTACCTTTTGTACCCAGTTGATGAAATCTCTTTGGAAATTGGAATTCTTCATCTGGTCATAATCTCTTCTCTGTAGCTCTTCTCTTTTACATCCTGAAACAAACAGTATCATCACAAGACACATTTAAAGAGACTCGAGCAACAAACCAAGATGAATGCATTTGCAATTCAGGTTCAATTTTTACCAGCTGAAATCATCTTCATCCTGACACCTGCTTTGAATTGAGCACTGAATCATACAGTTTCCCTTGAAAGGCTCTATTAAAATAATATGCAGGGATTTCAAAGAGCTACAGAACCACAGAAGTAATGCCTTTCTTTTTCTGACTTGGGGACAAGGGCAGCAGTAGCAGGGTGTCATTTCCAGGGCTACACTGCAAGATACTCAAGACTCTGCTTTGCATGAAGCCTCACTTGGAGGTCTTAGCTGGCCTATGGGGAACTCAGGGAAGCAGGTGGCTGTGCTGGAGAGAGGCTGTGAGGCAGGGACTGAAGATGACTTCCTGGAGACAAGGTGACATGTAAGAATTCTGTCAATAACCCGAGTGAAGTCAGAGCACGTTTTTTCACATAAACTTTGAGGTGAGAATTATTTATTTATTCATGGTTTATTTATTTATTTGCCTTTTATTGTGCCGCTGGTGAAAACCACAGCCTGCCTTCAAAGACTAGGCAAACATTCTACTCTTAAGCTTTACCTCCTATCCCCAACCATATAAGAATTGTCTTTATTCACAAAATGGGGCACACAAGATCACTGTTCAAAAAAAAACTATAAAAATGTAACAAGCAATTAGAAGCAATTTTGAAGCAAGTATGAAGCAATTTTAAAGCTGATACCATTAACTAGCATAACACATACTGAACGTAGAGACATAGTCTCTAAGGAATGTGTGGAAAGCTATCGAAATAAGCTAAGTGAACCAGAAGCTTGTTCTTTGAGAAACAACAAGATAGATAAACCCTTGGCCAAACTAAGCAGAGGGCACAGAGATAGTATCCAAATTAACAAAATCGAAATGAAAAGAGAGAAATAACAACAGAAACTGAGGAAATTAAAAAAATCATCAGGTCCTACTACAAAAGCCTATACCCAACAAAACTGGAAAATCTAGATGAAATGGGTGATTTTCTAGACAGATACCATGTACCAAAGTTAAATCAGGATCAGATAAACCATATAAATAGTCCCATAACCCCTAAAGAAATAGAAGCAGTCATTAAAAGTCTCCCAACCAGAAAAAAAAAAAAAAAAAAAAAAAAAGCTCAGGATCAGATGGCTTTAGTGCAGAATTCTATCAGACCTTCAAAGAAAATCTAACACCAATACTTTTCAAACTATTCCACAAAATAGAAACAAAAGGAACGCTACCCAACTCGTTTTATGAAGCGACAGTTACGCTTATAACTAAATTACACAAAGACCCAACAAGGAAAGAGAACTTCAGACCAATTTCCCTTATGAATATTGATGCAAAAATATTCAATAAAATTCTTGCAAACTGAATCCAAGAACACATCAAAACAAACACTTACCATAGTCAAGTAGATTTCATCCCAGGAATGCAGGGATGGTTCAATATATGGAAATCCAGCAATGTAATCCACTATTTAACAAGTTCAAAGAAAAAAAAAAAACACATGATCATCTCATTAGATGCTGAAACAGTCTTTGACAAAATACAACACCCCTTCATGTTAAAAGTCTTGGAAAGATCGGGAATTCAAGGACCATACCTAAATATAATAAAGGCAATATATAGCAAACCAATAGCCTACATCAAACTAAATGGAGGAAACCTGAAACAATTCCACTAAAATCAGGGACAAGACAAGGATGCCCATTCTCCCCTTATCTATTCAATGTAGTATTCAATGTTCTAGCCAGAGCAATTAGACAACAAAAGGAGATCAAAAGGATACAAATTGGGCAGGAGGAAGTCAAGATATCACTATTTGTAGATGATATGATAGTATAATTAACTGACTCCAAAAATTCCACCAAAGAACTCCTACAGCTGATAAACAACTTCAGCAAAGTGGCTGGATATAAAATTAACTCGAACAAATTAGCAACCTTCCTATATTCAAAGGAAAAATGGGCTGAGAAAGAAATTAGGGAAATGACACCCTTCACAATAGTCACAAATAATATAAAGTATCTTGGTGTGACTCTAACCAAGCAAATGAAAATTCTGTATGACAAGAACTTCAAGTCTCAGAAGAAAGAAATCAAAGAAGACCTCAGAAGATGGAGAGATCTCCCATGCTCATGGATCAGCAGGATTAATATAGTAAAAATAGCCATCTTATCAAAAGCAATCTACAGACTCAATGCAATGCCCCATCAAAATTCCAACTCAATTCTTCACAAAGATAGAAAGAACAATTCACAATTTCATCTGGGATTAAAAAAAAAAAACAAAAAACAAAAAACTTAGGATAGTGAAAACTATTCTCAACAACAAGAGAACTTCTTGGGGAATCACCATCCCTGACTTCAAGCTGTACTACAGAGCAATAATGATAAAAACTGTATGGTATTGGTACAGAGACAGACAGGTAGATCAATGGAATAAAATTGAAGACTCAGAAATAAACCCACCTGATTTTTGACAAAGAAGCCCAAACCATCCAGTGTAAAAAGACAGCATATTCAACAATGTGCTGGCTCAGGTGGTGATCCATTCTAATCTCCTTGTACAAAGCTCAAGTCCAAGTGGATCAAGAACCTCCACATAAAACCAGATACACTGAATCTAATAGAAGAGAAAGTGGGAATAGCCTTGAATACATTGGCACAGGGGAAAATTTCCTGAACAGAACACCAATGGCTCAGGCTCTAAAAGCAACTATTGACAAATGGGACCTCATAAAATTGAAAAGCTTCTGTAAGGCAAAGGACACTGTCAATAACACAAAACGACAACCTACAGAATGGGAAAAGATCTTTACCAACCCTACATCTGATAGGGTTAATAACAAATATATACAAAGAACTCAAGAAGTTAGACTCCAGAGAACCATATAACCCAATTAAAAATGGGGTACAGATCAAAACAAAGAATGAATGGTTGAGAAGCACCTAAAGAAATGTTCAACATCCTTAGTCATCAGGGACATGCAAATCAAAATGACCCTGAGATTCCACCTCACACCAGTCAGAATGGCTAAGATCAAAAACTCAGGTGACAGCAGATGCTAGTTAAAATGTGGAGAAAGGAACACTCCTCCATTGTTGGTGGGATTGCAAGTTAGCACAGCCACTCTGGAAATCAATCTGGCTGTTCCTCAGAAAATTGGAAATAGTTCTACCTGAGGACCCAGCTATACCACTACTGGGCATATACCCAAAGGATGCTCCATCAAATAACAAGGACACATGCTCCATTATGTTCAGAGCAGCCTTATTTATAATAGCCAGAATCTGGAAACAACCCAGATGTCCCCCAAGAGAGGAATGGATGCAGAAAATGCGGTACATTTACACAACTAATAAAACCAATGACCTCATGAAATTCACAGGCAAATGAACAGAACTAGAAAATATCATCCTGAGTGAAGTAACCCAGACATAAAAGAACACACATGGTATGTACTCACTGATAAGTGGATATTAGCTAAAAGCCCAGAATCCCCACGATACAACTCACAGACCATATGAAGCTTAAGAAGAAGGAAGGCCAAAGTGTGAATGCTTCAGTCCTACTTAGGAGGAGGAACAAAATAATCACTGGAGATAGAGGGAGAGAGGGACCTTGGAGGGAGAGAGGAGGGGGAGGGAAGGAAGGGCAGGAGCAGGTATGAGAAGAGACAGTAGCGAAGTACAGAGGGTCAGGAGAATGAACAGAAATATGTAGCAGTGGGGGATGGGGAACTGGTGGTAGACACTAGAAAGTCCCAGATACCAGGGAAGCAAGAGGTTAGCCAAAATACCCAATGAAGGAGAGATACAACCTGTAGAGACCATCTCGAGTAGATTGGTATGGCCTCTAGTTGAGGGATGGGGCCCTCCACCCTTCTCAAATATTTTAACCCAAAATTGTTCTTATCTAAAGGAAATGCAGAGACAAATAATGGAACAGAGAATGAAGGAAAGGCCATCCAGAGAACGCCTGACCTAGGGATCCATCTCACCTGCAGACATCAAATCTGACATTATTGCTGATGCCTAGAAGTGCTTGCTGACAGGAGTCTGGTATTGTTGTCCCCTGAGAGGCTCTGCCAGCACCTGACTAATACAGATGCAGATACTCACAGCCAACCATTGGACTGAGCCCAAGGACCCCAGTGGAAGAGTTAGGGGAAGGACTGAAGGAGCTGAAGGGGTTTGCAACCCCATAGGAAGAACAACAATATCAACCAACCAGACGCCCCAGAGCTCCCGGGGACTAAACCACCAACCAAAGCGTACACATGACTCCAGCTATATAAGTAGCAGAGGATTGCCTTAGCTGGCATCAAGGGGAGGGGAGGCCCTTGGTCCTGTGGAGGCTCGATGCCCTAGCATAAGGGTACGCTAGAGTGGTGAGGTGGGAATGGGGGTGAGTGGGGGAGCACCCTCCTAGAGGCAAAGGGGAGGGAGGATAGGATGGAGGTTTGCCAAGGGGAAACAGGGAATGAGGACGTTTGAAATGTAAATAAATAAAATAACCAATAAAAATGAAATAAACTAAGTAATAATTTGGTGAAATATTTGTTAATGAATTTGACTGTTTTTGTCTTTTAGGACTGTGTTTCAGAATTATAATTCTTTGGAATTCATCCTTTAGGGAGTTTAGACTTTAGAATTTTGGCTTTACAGAGTTTTCACATTCAGGATCGTGGTGTTTAGGATGTTATCTTTTGTGATAGCGGACCAAAGTTGATAGTCAGTGTTCTATTGCTGCGAAAAGACACCATGATCTCTAAAATATGGAAAGGCATTTACTTGGGCTGGCTTATGGTTTCAGAGATTTAGTCCATTATCATCATGGCAAGGAACATGGTGGCACGAAGGCAGGCATGGTGCTGGAGAAGGAGCTGAGAGTTCTCCATCTGGAGCTACACGTAGCAGGAAGAGAGACAGTGGGCCTTGCTTAGGCTTTAAAAACCTCAAAGCTCTTTTCCCCCAATGATACACTGCCCCTAACAAAGGCACACCTCCTGATCCCTCACAGCTAGGCTTTCAAACCTTTGAGCCTATGGGGACTATTCTTCAAACCACCACAAGGAGAAAACCCTGCTGCCTCTGGCTACTAGAACACAGCATGGCTCCATCGATTTTCTGCTGTTATTTCCCATGTCTCTCTGTGCTTTGAAAACTCCCTTTTCTCATGTGCTTCCCACAGTCATTGTATGTAAGACCTACTCCAGCGGGGCCCTCTCTTCTGCAGTCCTGGCTTCTGTGTCCATGACGCCTTAACTCTGGATGATAGTTCATTTGCATGTGCAGGGACTTATGTTCTGTGGGGAACAGGGCACATGTTATTACACCTATGTCCTTAACTTGGAAACAACCCAATTTTCATGAATAGCAGAGGGGTATAGAAAAACAAAATGTAAATATATCTCTGTAATGGAGTACACTTAGTAATAGAAGAGAATAAGCCCTTGAGTCACCCACACACAGCCTGGGTAATTTTCAAGATAACTATGTAGAGTGAAATACACTGGTCTGTTTAGTTAATATTTTGAAATGGCAAAGTGACCCATATCACTAAAGGCTGTGTGCTCCTCCTTAGGGGACCGCAATTGTGGTGTTGGTTCATCACACATGTAGTTGTTAGCATCTGCTCTGTGGAAGCAACATCTTGGGTAGAGTCACCTTTCCTTACTCGTCATGTTTTTGCTTGGCATGGTAATTGAAGGAGCAGCTGAGTCCTCTGCCACGTGAGGTTTGATGGAGGGAGCCCTTCCTGGCCTGAGTGATGGTAAGAGGAGGCCACACCCTTGAGGTCCTCCTGTTGGCACCGTGTTAGATTCTTCTGTGTTGCCATCACCCTGATACCTGCCAAAAAGAACCTACTGGAAGAAAGGTCCATTTTGATCAATTTTAGAGTTTCAGGCAGAACAGTCTATGGCGATAGGGACCCATAGCTGACAGTTCACTGGCAGAAATGTAAGGTGGTAACCGAGGATGGGATAGAACCTTCCAGAACTTTCTTCTAGAGAGCTACTTCTTCCAGTGGAGCAATACAATACCTCCACATCTTCCCCCTCCAGTATTGTCACCTGTCCATCAAGTGCTCAAAAGAGGGCCTAGTATTGGGGTGTCTGGGTCAAACTATAACAGGTATATTTAGGGACATCTTTGCCACATAAGGAGAGAATAATGCTTTGAGTAAAATACTGTTGATTTCCAGAAAGAAGCAAGAACCAGTGAAAGAGACATGGGGACAAACTCTGATGCCTTCTTTTAGAGTCCCCAGACTCCACTGTTCTTAAACAGCCATTGCATGGAACTTTTCAAGGATGTGAACCCATAAGCTTGCTTTTGGTTATAAGGAAGTTTGAGCTGGCTTTCTACCACTACCACCAAAGGGAAGGATTAACGCCGAATCCAAATTTGTCCCCACTCCCAACCAAAACCCTTAAATCTGCTTTATTGTCTCAGCATGCTATGATTAGGCTGGGGAAATGTCACCTCTGAAGGTAATGCCTGATAATTAAATTAAATACAAAGCAGACACATGGGGATGACGCCAGTGTTTGTTCACAATATGAGAAAACACACACACACACACACACACACACACACACACACACACACACACACACACACACCGTACAATTCAAAAATAATTCAGAAGCCTGCCTGAATAATGACATTGCACTGTCCTTTGGAGATGACAGAAACACAGTAGCCTCATCAGGAGTGGGACCTGTCAGATTGACCTAGCTTCCATTTCTAAATAGCATGCCTGCCAGATAGATTAATGAGGAGTTCTCATTGTAACAGAACATTAAGTTCCAGACAGCAAGCCTCCCTGCCTGACCTTGAAAGAGCTGTGTCTTCCCTTGGGTCCTCAACTTCCTCATCTGTGTGATCACATTATTTCAACATGTGTGCCCTTCAAGTCTATGTCCTAATTTAAAGAAAAGGTGTGGAGGTGTGGTTGGAGGGATGTCTGGCTGGTGCACTGGAGGGGTGGGCTCAAGCATCCTTCTCCTCTTGGTACCTATAGAGCTGTAAAGGTGTTTTCCTTAGGATAAGGCCCTTTAACCTCTGTTCTGTGACCTTAAGAGCTCTGTAATATTTCACTCTGGGGAATATTCTGGGCATCATAAGTCATTTATTTGCATCTCTGGGAACTACCTATTTGATGTTAATGTCCTGTACCCCTGCCCTGATATAACAATCCATGATATCGCCAGGCAGAACCAAACATTTCTTGGTGGTGGGTGGGTTGGCCTCCCTGTTGAAGACTTTTAGAAGCCTTGTGATAGGGTAGAATCCTCAACTTTGGAGTCAATGAAGCAAGTGGTGTCAAGCCTCACAAAGGATCTTGGGAACTCAAGGGAAAAGGAGAAAATGGTGTGGTGTTCATAAAGGTTAGTAGAAGACAGACATATAGGAGAGGAAAAGGAGTCTGCCTGGGAGTGAGTGGGGAGAGCGAGTGCAGGAGGAAGTCAGAGGACGGACTCACATAAGAAGTGATCTGTCGTCCAGGACACCTAACTTCTGATGACAATCCAGTAGGCCAGCATTCTCCTTGGCTCAAAAATAGCTGCACCATGATCCTGGGCCTTTGCTGAATATGCTCAGTTTTGCTGCCCCTTCCTGTTGGTACCTATAGAGCTGTATATATGAGGAGGAGGGGGTAGGAGGAAGATGGACCTAAAGAAGATGGGATTCGGGTTAGATGATTGGCGGATGCAGAGGATAGCATGCGCATGCTCTGAGGGCTTTGGTACCTTGTATTTTCAGCCTCACTGTCGCAGGGAATTGCGTTGGTGATGGTGGTGCTGCAGCTCCTTCCTTCCCGTCCTCCCCCTCCTCCTCCTCCCCTTCCTCCTCCTCCTCCTCCTCCTCCTCCTCCTCCTCCTCCTCCTCCTCCTCCTCCTCCTCCTCCTTCTTATCTTTTCATTAGATTATTGTTGCTGTTAGTAATAGTACTGTGCTGTGAACTAAAGTGAAATCTATTTCTTTCTTCTTAGCATTTTGCTCATAGTAGGGCGCAGTTGTGTGGATTGCCATATTGGGTCTTAGGCTTCCTTTGATTGTCCCCTTTGTCAAGAGTACTGGCTTCTGCTTGGTGAACACTCTTGGCAGTTTCGTTAAAGGTTACTGGGAATGTTGAGTAAGAACTATATCTGAGGCGAAACAACTGACAAAGATTACAAAAGAAACAAAGAAAATAATTGCTTTCTGAACCCTTAAATACTTTTTTGTGAATTCTTATCACAAAAGGAGAGTAGGGCAATGCTGGGAAAATAAACAAGAGACAAAGGCTAGAACTGGTCAGGCTGTGAGAAGCCAAGAATCTTAGGCTTATTCTTATCTGAAAGACACGTGGTGGGTTAAGAGAGACCAGAAAGGCCCCGTGATATCTGTGCTCTTTGACATACAATAATAGATACATGTGTTTTCCACCCTAAGCAGAGACTTGAGGAGAAAAAGCAAACTTTTTTCTTCTGAGCATGTTTTCTGCCCATAATCACCAGATAGCAGGAGGGTTAGTATATGTGCCTGTATGGTTGGTAGAGAATTGATTTAGTTCAGTTTGATACTTTAGGGTGGTTATAACCTACTTTTCTGATTATATAGACAATTCAAAATCATAAAAAAATCGAAGCAGTACATAAATACAGGAAATAATAAAAAAAAGTCACTTGAAGTTTTTGCAGCCAAAGAGTGACTGTGGTGACTCTGGCTTTGGCTGACTTTGGTATTTGAGTATTCTCTCTGGCCCAGACTTTTGGGCACTGCCAACTGTCTCTATCTCCTGTCATTTTTGAGATGCTAAAACGAGTCTGTAATAGTTAATCTTGACTGTCAGCTTGATGGGTCTGAATCAGCTAAAAGATGCATCTCTGGGCATTTCTAGGCTAGCCCATGGGGATGATGCTTCCCCACAGTAAGCAGGACTTTCCAGAGGGTGTCATAAAGAGATCTGAGGAAAATAATCAATACGACTTTCTGGCTTGCCTCTGCATCTTGTTGGTGAATGTGTCTATCTCTGTACTTTAGATCCTTTGGGTTCCAGTATGGGATCCAAAGATCAAAGACCCTCTAAGAATCTTCTAGGCCTAGAGCTGGGCTGGGACTAACAAGGCCCGCAGCTTTGTGGACTGAGTAGATGGAGGGTTCTCGGCTGTTTTAGTGCATGGACACTACTCTGTGAGGGGCCCTAGTAAATACATTTGTTCTATCAGTTCTATTCCACCAGAGAACCTGGCTAATCCAAGAATCCCCTGAGGCACACACTTCTGTTAGTGCTGTTTACTTCCCTGAGTTTCTGCTATATTCTCCACTGATCTTTGGAACTGGGATGGGTTGTGCTTACCTCTCCCTTGCCTTGGTCGGAGCCCTTGATCCATGGATCTTCTCTCCCTCCTGCTGGGACTTCAGACTGTTGTCTATCTAGAATATACTTCACTTTATTCTTTGCTCTACCAAGACGGCCCAATGGCAGCTCTACAGATGCCCATCTGAGCTGTTTTCTAGGCCACTGGAGAGAGCATATGGATGGATACCTATGTTATCCATCCATAGAGCGAAGGCAGCATTAAGGTAATGAAACATCTTAAGCAGGAGGAGATGCAAACCCCTCAGCTCACATCACTGGCTTTACACACGTGGACTAGTCTCACTTTGCAGAGGCAGTGATCTGCCCACCACTGTTGCTGCCTTTCCACTCCTGCAAGGCCTGCCCTGCAGAGGAGAGAAGCTGGGGCTCTCTCTCCTTTTCTCATCCCAAATACCACCTCTCTCTGCTTCTCCCAGAAGCTATTAAGATTAAGATAGAAAAGAAAGAGGAGTAACTGGCTTGCTCACTGCAGGAGTACAATACTTCTGTAAGGTATGAGCAACAGAATGTCTTCAAGCCAGAGGGCTGGTCCAAGGAGAGAGGACGAAATAAAGTGGGTTGTCCTCGCAGGAGAGATCTCATGCTTAAAGTTAGAAAATTGCTCTTTTCTGGAAACTTTAAAATCAGATATCTCAGATTTTATCACTGTTCCCCACTGGCATTTTCAACCTGAGAGAAAAACCTTTGCTCCAGAGGCCTCCAGCCCTCAGATTGTTGGCTGTGTGTTGAACACCTCCTGGGGAGTGTCTGAAATCATGCGTGCCTTGCACACCGCTCAGCACCCAGCACAGCTGGCTCTCCACTATTTGAAGGAAAGAACTAGAGATCAATGATAGCTATACACTGTTCTACACAGCTTCAGCTTATTGTCTTTGAAGGAAGAGAGGAGACGCCCTCCAAGGGCGTGCATGATTCTGAGAATTCTACATACATGTCATCCCTAGACAGCCAGTGACAAAACCTGTCAGCTTTAACGTACCACCCACCTAGCTGGCGGTTCCCGTTCGCCCGGCAATGACAACTGTAAACAGGCCATTTGTATTCTTCTGTCACTTACATTACTCTGAAGGAACATCCCTCAGGTTCACAGAAATTAGTTATCCTGCAGGCTGGGCAGATGATGGATAGGACATTTTTTTTTCACCCTTTCTCCAGTGGAAAAGGCCAGATGCACAGCGTGCCGGTCTCCTGATGTGCGTGACCAGAGAGCCAGGGACACTCGGCTTAGGAGCACACAAAGCAGACATCTCTTCTGCTAGGGAGGAAGCTGTCTCCAATAACTCTTCCTCTGGTCTGCCACTTACAGGAACAATTTTCAGTATCTTTTCCTCCCACCTGCGCCTACCTCTCATCCTCCTCAGATAGAAGCCTGCCTGGACTATGGCTCAGGTACTCAGTGGCTGTAGCCTGTTTATTTGCAGGGTCTCTCTCTGTCTATTTGTCCCATTACCTCTTCCTGCTCTCTTCTGAAAGCCTAGCATTCAAAGTATAAATAATTCTGTTTTAGCATGTTGCCAGGGAACACAACAAAAATCTACGTGCTTTGGAGTTCTAAAATCTGCTCGATTTCTTTTTCTAATAAAAGCAGGGCATTTGTTAGATTGTGTTCTTTGGATAACACCTGCCATCTTTTTTATCGACTCCTCTGAAGCTGTCTTTGTGTAAGAATGGAAAACTTGCTCAGCCCTACTCTGCAGCTGTCTGCATATCTCTGGGCCACAGGACAAACCTGACCACAGCCCAGGACTTCTGGGCCTATTTAGGTCATAGGGGCAGTTTCAGAAGCACGGTATTCCTTCTAGAGAGTTCTATCATATCATGAGCATAATGTGAAAAGTCAGTTGCATTCTCTTCTGTTATTTTTGTGTGTGTGTGTGCCTTAGGTGAATTTGCAGAACACAGGCTTTAGTGTACTGCACAAAAACACTCTGAAGAATACGAGACCTTGTAGTGTATCAGTGGTAGGGATGTCAGCAAATGAGCGTTTATTGTTTGTGGTTACACAGCTAAGAACACCAACAAGAAGGTGCTGTGTTGTTGCTTTGTACTTCTTGCAAACATTTACCCCCCTCCCCCTACTGCTTGAATACTATAGGCCAATGGTCTCCATCAGTGGGGATTAGGCGTTGTATTAGTTTTGTTATGGCTTTGGTTTTGCTCTGGCTGTCATAGTGAAGTACCACAGACTGGATGTCTTAAACCACAGAAACATTTGTCGTCACTTTAGAAGCTGGAAGTTGGAAGTGAAGGTTGGCCAGGTGGGTCCCTTCCTGCTTTGTAGATATCTGCTTTCTTGCTCACTTGGCTTCTCTTTTCATCTGTGTGCATGTCATATGACCACCTGTCCAAATTTCTTCTCGCAAGGACATTAGTGTCCTTGGCTTGGGGCCCACACTAATGGCTCCATGTATTATAATTGCCGATTAAAAGGCCCTATCTTTCAATTCCATTTTTCTCAGATATTTTTTTTCTCTTTTTGAGGCAAAGTCTCACTGGGTTTGAAATGTGCCATGTCACCTGGCTAGCTTCAAATTTAGAGAGCTGTTTGCCTCTGCCTTTCGAGTTATAGACCTAAGCCACCAGGCCCAGTTTCTTTCCCAGATATTCTTATATGTCAACCTCTGCAACAGGGGTTTTTGTTCCTGCTTAATCCCCATATGCCATGACCTTGAACAGTGATTCAAATGGTCTGCCTACCACACCCACAGATTATCCACAGAGATGCTCATGGGAGTTTTCTTGGCAATAGAGTTCATTTCTTAGTGACCCTGTCCCTTCGGTTTGTATTGCTCCCTCTCCTCTTCCTGTGACTTTTGTATCCTGTGGCCCCAGCCCTCTTACCATGCCTCCTGTGGCCTGCTGGGCTCCAGCTCCCAAGCCAGGTGACCAAACTCAGGGAGAACCACTGTGCACCAGAGAAAAATGAAACAAATGGGATTTGGGGATTTCTGTTTTCTCAAATTCACAGACCAGCATGAGGCAGAAGTGTGGTGCTGAACCCTGGCTCAAATCAAGCCATCTGAGTTTTGTCCCGTGTAGACAGTGGTTGGAATCAACAACTGGACAGAAAAAGCCTCCGTGTAGATTCTTCTGAGATCCCGCCCCGCCCTCACAAAACATGACCTGAAGCAGCCATACTTGTCTTGGATCTTGTAAAGCAGCCATTTGTCAACTGGACAGAGAGAAATGAGTCTTCTTTTTGTTGATAAAAACTCCCCAGCTCTCTTAGGAAGAAGCAAGGGTTGGGGCAATTCTGTACTTTTGTCCGGATTTAGAGATGGTGGCGTTGGTCACAGGATGTGCTTAAAGCTCTTGGGAATCAGCTCTGGGCATTTCTGACCTTGGAGAGGGTCGTAGTCCTTTGAGTTCAGCTTTCTTTCCACAGGCAATTCAGAGATTTTCTATCACAGTTGCCAGGGCTTTGCCTTTGATTTGTGGTGCTTGCTGCAGACAAGGCCAGTGTCTCTGACTTTTAAAACCAGGATCAGGGTGCTGTGCGTTTCTTGTCATCACTGACACTTTTTTTTAGGTTTTCTTTCATGGTTGACTTAAAAGTTGATCTTGGATCTGATGTTATATTTGCTCTTGGGGGCTCCTGAAGGTTCCCTCTAATTGATAGGTTAAGTGACAATCAGATGACACAGACCCTTGTGACAAATGTTCCCTGCCTCAGCTTGCCTGCTAAGAAAAAAATATTCCAGGGTGGGAGTGGAATAGGGGCTTGTTTGTAAAAATGGCAAAGACTAATAGATAAAATGTATTCTCCCTATATATCTGTTAAATACACATACCAGCAAGATGGTAAGCTTATTATATTTTATTTTATTATATTTTTATGAAAGAAGAAAGGAAGGAACAAAGAAAGAAAAGAAGGAAGGAAGGAAAACTTAGCTACTAAGGTAAAGGTTAACAACTGAACTGTCATTTATATCTGCTGGGAGAGGAAAATTGTTTTTTTTTTCCCAATAGAGTGACACTGGATACATCAAACACTCCAGGGCAGGTTTCATGTTCAGGAGTAGCTGACTAATATATAATTGGTCATCACAGTTTCATTTGTGTGTTCACACATGTGCATGCCTCTCTCTCTCTCTGTATATGTGTACGCACATGTGCGTGCGTGCATGCAAGGCAGACTTTTATTTGGTTACAGTTTGATGTTTTGTTTTATTGTTTTTCTTTTGGATGTGGTTTTATTTTGTTTTCTTGGTTTGGGGAAGTGTCTTGTTATATTGGGTTTTTATTTGTTTTTGTTTTTTTTTGTTTTTTGTTTTTGTTTTTGTTTTTAGAAAGAACTTAAAGTTGGGTAGGTAGAGAGAAAGGGGGCGGATTGTCTTTTTTAATGTATTCACTTTACATACCACTCACTGCCCCCTCCCAGTCACTCCCTCCTGAAATCCTTCCCTCCCTCCTCCCCTTCTCCTCTGAGCAGAGACCTCCTGAGTACCCCCTCCCTGTACATCAAGTCTCTGAGAGGCTTGGCACACTTCCTATCCCACTGAGAGCAGACAAGGCAGCCCAGCTAGTAGAACATATCCCCCGTACAGGCAACAGTGTTTGGGATAGTCCCTGCTCCAGATGTTCAGAACCTACATGAAGACTGAACTGCACATCTGCCACATATGTGCTGGGAGGCCTAGGTCCAGTGTTCTTTGGTTGGTGGTTCAGTCTCTGAGAACCCCAAGGTCCAGGTTAATTGACTCTGTTGGTCTTCCTGTGGAGTTCCTGTCCCCTTCAGGGCTTGTAATCCTTCTCTATTCTTCCACACAAGTCCCCAAGCTCCATCCTCTGTTTGGCTGTGGGCATCTAAGTCATCTGTGTCTGTGTGCATCTGTCTGAGTCAGATGCTGGGTGGAGCCTCTCCTAGGGACAGCCATGCTAGGCTTCTGTCTACAAGTGTAACTGAGTGTCATTGATAGTGTCAGGGATTGGTGCTTGCCCATGGGTTGGGTCTCTATTATTGGTTGGCCATTCCCTCAGTCTCTGCTTCATCCCCTGTCCCTGCATTTCCTGTAGACAGGATAAATTTGGGGTTGAAAGTTTTGTGTGTGTCCCTATCATTCCCCTGGGGTTCCTGCCTGGCTACAGGAGGTGGCCTCTTCAGGTTCTGCAGCAGGGAGGATCTAAAGTCGTGAAGAAAGAGAAAATATGGTCAAATTATATTTAAATTTTAAAATTGTTTTAAATAATAATAATAATAATAATAATAATAATAATAATAATAATAAAAACAAAACTGAAAAAGCATCTGGATAATAATGCAGTCAGTGCATGAGCACCACTGATATTTCTATTTATTCATGTCTTCTTTATATTCTTTCAGCAGTTTGCGTTCGTAGGTTTCAGTGTATTGGCATTTTGTGTCTTGGTTACATTTATTCTTAATTGTATCCTCTCTTCTGGTGTTCCTCTCAATAGGACTTTTACTTGGTTTCATTGTTCATTGCATATATACAACTGATTTTTGTGTTTTTGATCAAGCCATTTTACCGCATTACCTTAGTAAGTCAACCATTTTGTGGCTTTTGTTTTTACTATTTCCCATATAGAAATTATGGCCTCTGTGACGATAGCTTTCCTCTCTCAGTTTGAATGAATGTCTTTCTTGTACTTCCTTGCTACAGCTGGAACGTCCATGGAGTTTAGGAGGAAAGCATCCCACCCTTGCTATTGAATGGGATGTTAGTTGTATCTATGCTCTCTTAAAGACGTGTTCTTTGCCGTGTTGAAAAAACCTCCTTTTGTTTGTATCTATCTATCTATCTATCTATCTATCTATCTATCTATCTATCTATCTATCTATCCATCCATCATCTATCTATATATTCTATCTGTATATTTATGATGTGTATGCATCTGAATGTATATGCGTACATAAATGCATGCAAGAGCTTATGGAAGTCAGAGAGGCTGTGGGCTCCCTTGAAACTGGAGTTGCAGGTATTTGTGAACCACTGTATTGGTGCTGGGAACAGAGCTGGGATCCTCTGGGAGTGATACAAAGAGCCTCAAGGCTGAGACAACCATCAGCACATGAATTTTTTTAAATCCATTTTCAAATGCTTTAATGTATCCATGTGGTAATCATAGCTTGTATCTCTTCCTTCCTGCTATTGATACAGTGTATCACAATGTGGGCTGGGCTCTGCTTCTGCCTTTCTGGTATTCATTGCCAGTGGGGCTAGAATGAAAGCAGGATCTGGGTCTGACAGAGTGAGTGCAGGAGCAAGGGAGGGTCTTCTAGGAGAAGGTTTTCAGCTTAGCTCTTCTTTATTGTGGGGAGTGAAACAGCTCTTCTGGGTGATATTCAGCGATACAGCGCTCTTTGTTCAGGGGTAACAAGGGCTGTATAAACCTTTGGGGAGTGGGTAGGGGTTTTCAGGGAGAGTGTACATTATTGACTGGGGCTGATGTGTTGGAAATGCTTCAATTTACACGAAGAGGGATTCCAGGTGCTTAAACATGTAATTTGGCCATCAGGTCTCCATGACTACTTCCATGATGGTGGAGGTGTGTGTGTGTGTGTGTGTGTGTGTGTGTGTGTGTGTGTGTGTGTGTGTTGCAAGGTTTAGCGCCTGGGGCATTCAGACCCAGAACAGAGAAGGAGCAATCCTTACTCCTGCCTGTCTCAAGATGAGATTTGGGGAGGGGAGGGGTTTGGACATATCTGGACCTCCCTCCTGGTCCAGGTCTACCCCCTCCAGTCGAACCTGCCCTACATCGCATTGATGATCTTGTATGTTGAACCACCTTTGCTTTTCTGGGATAAATGCCAGGTACTACATGTCATTCCTGAAGAAGCATTTTGTGGTAGTCATGAGATTCATAAGTTGGCAGTTTTCATTCAGAAACTGAAATTTTCTATTAAAATTTACTATTAAACGCTTAAATTTTTCCCCTTAGTCTGAAGCCTGTCATCATTCTTTTTTTCCCTTTTGGTGCTTTACAGCTTCCTTTTCACTGTTTTCAAAGGTCTCGCTGTGCTTTGGACTCGTTATTTTTATTTGTTTGTAGGTTTGTTTGTTTTAGTCAGCTCTTGCTTGCTTGATGCTTGAGTGCCTGAATCTGTGAAACTATGTAGTTTCCACCACCCGTGGCAAGCGCCCATAAATTACTCCAGTGCTCACCTAAACATTCCCTTCCGCTGGGTCTTTCTCTGCCTATATATAAAGTTGCACCATCTCAGCTCACTCACCCAGGACCTTTTGCCTTGTAACATGTATCTTGCCAACTTCCTGTGTGCTTTAGTCTATTCTGCATCTTTCCTAGCCACTGACCTTTTCTTCTTGAAGCTCTCTCATCTTTTCAACGAAGTGAGACAGCTGTGGTCTTGTTTGTTTTTTCTTTCTGTGCTTCAGTCCGGAACATGGTGCCCAGTAGAAATCTGGGCAAGGACAGGACTTGAGTCTTTCCCTTTGGCTGGCACCACAGTCTTGTGCTGCATGTTGTCTAGTGCCCAAAGGGCAGAGCCTTATGGGTTTACCCAGTTTTAATTTCTTTAGGAGACCAGGAAGAGTAGGCACTGCTACTCTGTCATGACAAGAAGTACAAGACTCCTGACGTTTTCCTCACTTGGAACTTGATTCATATTCCAACTTCAGCTTTTTAGCTGATTGGTGTAGTTGTGTCTAGATGGTTACTTGATTCTGAAATTGACTGATAAGCCAGGAACCATGTCTTCATTTCAGAGATTTATAGCAAGAAGTACAAAGTGTTTGAACCAAACTTAACCAAAGTATGAGAATCCATTGACTTAATTCAAAAAACACAGGAGACAAATGCACTTTTCTCTCTACTGTGGTTCTACTGTATTCTCCAAACCCATGCTGAGTCTCATCCTCATTGTTGTGAGTTAAGACTGAAATCGGATGGAACTGTGATGAAGTGGTTGGGTCACAGAGGATCTGACCTCAGTGGCAGATTAATCTACCTTTAGATTCATGGATTAATGGGTGGGAGCTGCTGACTGTGTCTGTGGCCTTATTATAAAAGAGAACTATATTGGTTAGCTTTGCAACATTACAAGGAAATATTGAAAGCAAGTAATTGGTAAAGAGAAAGGGCTTCTCTAGCCACTTTTGGAACATGCATTGGCTCAGTCATGTAGTTCTGTGTAGGTGTAATATGGTGATTACGTCATAGCAGAAGAAAGTATAACTCAAATCCTTACATCTCAAGTGGTGGAGGAATAGAAAATGGGGGACACTATCTTATTCAAGGCCATGTCACTAATGAGCCAAGACTCAAGAGGAAGACTGTCATCAAATATTAATCAGATGCTGGCACCATGTTTTTGGTCTTTCAGAATCAAGAACTGAATGAGCCTCTTTACATTCAAAATCATCTAATCTGTAGTATTCAGCTATAGCAGCAGAAAGTGAACTAAGAAACCCACACTTGAGTCAGTCATCTTGATAACAGTGAATTCCATGCTACCATATAAAAAGTTGACGATGGCCCTAAATATTCTAGAAGATACCACTGTTACTAATAGGTAAGCTTTGATGGACATCATAGTAATGCCTCTACTTGTATTTTATAGATCTCTCTCTCTCACTCTCTGTCTCCATCTCTCTCTGTTTCTTCTCTTTCTCTCTCTCTCCCTCTCTCTCTTTCTCTCTTCCTCCCTCCCCTCTCTCTGTGTATGTGTACTTTTGTGATTCTAGCACTATACTAAAGAGAGGAAGGAGAAAGAGACAAACAGACAGACAGAGACAGAGAGACAGAGAGAGTGCACTATTTTACTAATTAATTAATACTGATAATTAATACTGAGGCTTTTGAGGCCTTAGGCTGAGACAGGCAGCACCAGAATTTAACTCCCTATGCAATGGCCCAGAAGTTCTATACTTTCTACCCCCTTGCATCGACACCAGTAGATTCTGAAAAGGAGCTGAGCTGTGAGCTCCTGCTTATCTGCCATCTTACACTTTAGGGAGGAATAACCATTGGTCTCTCAGCAACAGTTGCCTACTGAGTAGCTAGCCCTAACTGATACTCTCACTAAAATATTGGAGAGACTCACAGATGGCATCTTAGGCCAGTGTAGTTCCCTTTGTACTTTCTGAGGCTTCACCTGGTTTAGGACCCAGTTACTCCTCCGAAACCTTCCTTCTTGCATGCCTCTCCCCAATAATGACTTCAAGAAACTACTCCGTGATACTCATGACAAAACAGTTAGGATTCCAGCTTCCACATAGATGGGACTAGTTCTTTGTAGTCAAGTTCATAATCAGACTTAATCAAATTATATTTAGCACTATCATTGCATTTTGTTAGTCATAAACAAACCCTTCTATGACCTTGTGTAGCCTAAACACAGTATTTTTAAGAGTTGACAGCATTTGCTTTTCCTTTTCCTATTATTTGGACTATAATATCAGAATAGTAAGGGGTGGATGATTTGAAAACGCATCAATAGTCTGGGGTTGAAAGAAAATAATTCATGTGTAGTAAACAGATTGAGCCAACCTGCCAATCACCTGCAGAATAATGAGATTTGGGGATCCTATTTTTCCTCCTATTTTTCCAATTGACAATCTTATTAGTTCCCAGCTTTGACAATGGTCTATTTCCAGTTATCTTGACAATATACCTGAATGTACCAAAAGATACCTACTTTCATCTCTTCTGAGGTACAACTAGCCTCCTGAATGGTAGGCTTAGTTCACTTTCACAGTTCATGAGTAAATAAGTCATAGTTTATCCAGAGACAATGAACCTAGCCAAAAATATTAGCATTAATATTTGTAATGCTATTTTAAGAACCTCAGTGACCATCAGAGGCCTAAAGGTTCTGTGGTGGCTTTTGATAGTTTTGTCTTTATCAGGCATTTAAAATTACAACAGGAAAAGGCTAACTAGCTATGTGGCTTTTAAAAATTTTTCCCAATCATATTCCTCAATGCAAGCTTTGGACACAAGTTATCTTTTCTGTGGGTAAGGTCTGGTAACATGTCAGACAGAAAAACAGACTTCAGAAATATATGAATAAAATATACAAGCTACTTCATTTCTTAGAATGTTAAAAAATATTGTCAGCTTAGCTTTGACGGTTTCATGGGAGTCTGTTGAGTTAGTGTGTGTGTGTGTGTGTGTGTGTGTGTGTGTGTGTGTGTGTGTACATTCACATGTTTACTGACTTACTGTGTGTGTATACATTTGTCAGTTTTTCAATAATAATTCATTTTTGAACATAAAGTATATAGCAAATACCTGTATTTCTGGTGGAGGCTAGTGTTTCACCATGTTTGTTTCCTTTAAGCAGAAGAAATCATAGCACAAGATTATGTATTTTTAGTGGCTCTCCACTTCAGTTCATTTTTTTTCTCCTTGAAGGACATCCATATGTGAGTCTTGATCAAAAGCACTTTTGCTTGTACCTGTGTGAAGTCTTTATTTTATCTCCATTCTCTGTTCCTTACTGCATATTCTTCAATGCACAGATGTTTTCTTTCAGCAAACTGACAACATGACCTAATTCTTCTCTGACACCAGCCATCAAAGTTCACCTATCTTTGGTTAGTCTAACTCATTTTGTTCCAATGGAGAGTAATTTTTGTCTGTTTTCATTTAAGGTGTTTTGTATCCTACCTATATTTTCTTATTGTAAATTGCTTTTTAATTACTTTTTTTTGAATTAAAAAAGAAAGTCCAAAATTTTGTTATTTGGATGTTCATAGGATGGCTATTGGCAATTCTGGACAATTCCAGGTTTTACCATCTTTAGGATATATTTTTATTTAATTTGTTGAGAATTTCATACACTATGTTTTGATCATATTCATCCCACTTCTTTCCCTAACTCCTCCCAGATCCACCCTACACCTCCCCACTCATCTTAACTTCATGTTCTCCCATTTCTTTTCCTTAGACAGCAAGCCACACTCTCTAATTTATGCTGCCATTATATTCACGGCCACAGGGTCATCCACTGGACAGTGGCCCACTTACTAAGGACCACATCCTTAAAGAAAACCCACTCTCCCTCCTCTGGAAGCCATCAGGTGTTGGTAACTCCTCCTTTGGGGGTGGGGACTCATGAACCCCTTCCCCCTCATGCTAGAATGTTGGCCAGCTTGATCTTGTGTGGGCGACTGGAGGTGCTGTGATTTCATGAGTGCAATGGTCCTGTCATGTCCAAAGACACTGTTTCATTCTGGTCCTCCTGTGGCTCTGACTCTTAGCAACTTTCTACCTGGTCTTCTGTGATGCTCCTCTGTCCTTTCATATGGGGTTTTGGACCCTGAGAATGGCAATTGTAGTACTTCTCTTTTGTGTTTGTGTGTTGGGTGGGAAATGTCAGATGTGAACCACAGGTAACTATGAAAAAGCATGGGTCTGTCCTCTTTGACCTTCAAGTCTACTAATAGTGGTACCCTGCCATAAATGTACATTGCAAAAGATTTAAGCTAAAACCAATAATATTCACAAAAGAAAGATGTTAGAATTTCTGGTTCTTTAATTATTAAGCTTGATGTTCATGTCTGTAGATGGAGCGTTACTAGGGTATGCAATGTGCCATGTAATGTTGGCAAAGAAAACACGATGAAAATGTCATTATATATCTATTTTTCATCTGTTTTATGGAATACAATGATTGTAAGCATGTATATCACAGCTGCCAGCAGTATAATACTGAATTTAAACTTCAAAAGTCCATTTGGCAGCTTGCCTCTTCTTTCTCATTCTCCACAAAACCCCCATTCCTGTGTAGTAGGAGGAGTTAGCTCTCCTCTCTCCATCTTCACAGGGTGAAATAGTTATGCATCCCAAGTGAACTGAAATATGTTGGTTGGAAAAACGGATCTGTACACAGATGTCCACTATGTAGCATGTCTGTAACTGTGAGGCTGTGGCCTTGCTTGCTCCAGTTTCAGATGAGCTGCACATAAACTCTTATCAGAGGGACATTTCTATAAATAGTGTTTGTCTTCATTAAAGTCTTTAATTTTTCTTTTAAATGGAATGATGGGAAGACCTAGAATAGTTGTTGGCTCCACTCCTCTTTCTACCAAAATCTCTTTGCAAAAACAAAACACTTTTCTGGTAACTAAAAATGACCGTTTCTGTGAGTATGAGACATATTTGTACATTATGTGAGCATAAGACATGCATGCTATAGAAAAAAAAGAAATGATGGTGCTTTGGTTTTATTTCTTTTTTAATAATTTGGTCATTGTGAAAAATCTTGAAAATACTTGAGAATTAAAAATTGACTGTACTTCTGGGTCTGGGTTACCTCCCTCAGGATGATTTTTTTTCTAGTTCCATCCATTTGCCAGCAAATTTTATAATGTTATTGTTTTTAAACTGCTGAGTAGTATTCCATTGTGTAGATATAGCACATTTAAAAAAAAATCCATTCTTCACTTGAGGGACATCGAGGTTGTTTCCAGTCTCTGGCTATTATGCCAAAGCTGCTACGAACATAGTTGAGTCCTTGTGGTAGGATGGAGAATCCTTAGAGTAGAAGCCCAGGAGTGGTATGGCTTGGTTTTGAGGTAGACTGATTTCCAAAGTAGCTTTACATGTTTGCACTGCCACCAGCAATGGAGGAGTGTTACCCTTGCTCTGCATCCTCTCTGGCAGGAGCTGTCACTTTTGTTTCTGATCTTAGCCATTCTGATGGGTGGAAGATGGAATCTCACAGTAGTTTTGATTGGCATTTCCCTGATGACTAAGGCTGTTGAATGTTCTTTTAAGTGCTTCTTGGCCATTCGAGATTCTTTTGTTGAGAATTTTCTACTTAGTTCTGTACCTCATTTTTAATTGGACTATTTAGTTTGCAGATGTCTAATTTCTTGAGTTCTTTATATATTTTGGATATTATCCTTCTGTCAGATGTGGAGCTTGTGAAGATCTTTTCCCATTCTCTGGCCTATTGACGGTGTCCTTTGCTTTACAGAAGCTTTTCAGTCTCATGAGGTCCCATTATTAATTGTTGATCTGGGCTATCAGTGTTCTGTTCAGGAAATTGTCTCCTGTACCAATGTGTTGAAAGATGTTCCCCACTTCCTCTTCTATTAAATTTAGTGTTTCTGGCTTTATGTTGAAGCCTTTGATCCGTTTGGATTTTGGACTTGAGTTCATCTCCAGTGAGGTAGCCAAGACCCAGAAGAGCAAACATGGTATATATAATCACTTATAAGTGGATGTTGGCTGTAAAGCAAAGTATAATATTGTTATAATCCACATACCCAGAGAAGCTAAGTAACAAGGAAGGCTTAAGAAGGGATGCAAGGAACTCCCTGGGTGTGAGAAATAGAATTGATTTCTCAGATAGACTGGGGGGCAGGAGGGATCAAGTAGGTGGGGTATGAGGGGAGAGAATATTGTGAGAAACCACCGGAATTTGAGGGCCTTTTGGGGGCAAGATAGGAACCCAGTGTAGTGGAAGTTATGGGAGTAACAGTAGCTAAGACTCTTAGTAATGGGGGATGCAGAGCCTAAACCAGCCATGCTCAAGTGGAGTTAATGGGACACCAACCTAGCCACAAAACCTCTGACCTGCAATTTGTCATGCTTGCAGGACGGGATGGGACCGCAGCCTAGCATAATCCTCATCACAGGGACCCGAGAGACTTCATTCAGCCACGGATAGGAGCAGATGTAGAGACCCACAGTCAAATATTAGGTGGCGCTCAGGGAGTTCTGAGGAGGAGGGGAGGAAGGTTCTGAGGAACCAGAGGGGTCCAGAACACCAAGAACATGGCACTCACAGAATTAATTGGCTGGGACTCATGTGGTCTCACAGAGATTGGTGAGCCAGTTTGGGTCTGACCTAGGTCCTCTGCGTACATATGGCTGTATAGCTTGGTGTTCCTGTGGGACTCCTAACAGTGGGAGCAGGGGCTGGCACTGAGTCTTTTGTCTGCCTTGAGGACTGTTTTCCTCTAATGTGATGCCCCATCCAGCCTTGATGTGAGAATATGTGCCTGGGCTTATTGTAGTTTGTTATGCTGTGTTTGCTTGATGTCGGGGGGGGGGGGGGGAGGCTGCTCTTTCCTGGAGGGAAAGTAAGTAAGTTATCAGGAAGATATTGGGAGGAGGGGAAGGAGAGAGAGGAGGGGAGAGAGGGGAAACTCCAGTAGGGATGTACTATATAAGAGAAGAAGAAATTTAAAAAGCCTGATTAATTCTATTTTTTTTTTTTTTTCCCCACAGGTACTGGAGGCCACTACCTTCTGTTGTATCTTAACCTAGTACCTGTGCTGGTTGATTTAGACTGTCAATCAATTAACACAACCTAGAATCAGGACTGGGAAAGAGTTTCAAGGAGAAATGATTCAGTGCATAAGCAAGCCTGGAGGGCATTGTCTTAATTGTTAATTGATCTCTGAAGACCCAGCCCATTGTGCATATTACCATTCCACAGGGAGAAGGTCCTGACCAGTGGGAGAGTTGAAAATGAGCTGAACAGAAGCAAAGTAGCAAGCCTGGTTCTATGAATTTAGTCTCTCTCTGCTCCCGAGTGTGGATGGGGTGTTTTGAGTTTTTGCCTTGATTTCACTGCAGTGATGGACTTGAGTTGTATACAAACCCTGTCTTCCCTGGGTTGCTTTTAGTCAGGGTGTTTTATCATAGCAATGGCAATGAAACTAGAACAGCGACTTTCCAACGTTCTTTCTTCCTTTTTCTCTTTCTGAAATATTGTGTAACACAAATGTAACTCACTGTTTCTCTCACACTTTTATTTGTTCAGTGGGCTTTGATGAATTGTCTTGGTTTCTTGAGTTTATCTTTCATTTTATAAATTCTTTCTTTAGCTACTCTAATTAACTTGGCTCATCAACTGAGCTTTTAATTTTATGCTGTAGATGAGTTCCAATTCTTTCTATGAACATGAATTATCTTAAGTTTTGTTAATTCTATGATGTTGAGTTTTTAGGCCATTAAGTTTTGTTTCTTTTATGTTTCATAAGTCTATGTTATACATTCACTATGGTGGGGCACAATTTGGGGAACCCTGTGAACTTCGAACATTATACATCAAGGAAATATGTGCATTCTGTGGTGTGAGAGGAGGCTCAGTGTTCATGGATGCTCGTTCCTCTTTCTGAAGGACCTGCGTTCAGTTCCCAGCACCCAAGGTCGGCAGCTCACAGTGGCCTGCAACCAGGGGATTTGATTTCCTCTTCTGATCTCCATGTGCATCCACATACATGAGGCACATACACACACACACACACGCACACACACACACACACGCACACTAAAATTAATCTATAAAAAAAATCTCTTAAAAAAGAAAATATGCACATTTCCTTAGGTAGGCACTTGGGAACTACTGTATGTATATATATACGTATGTTGATGTCTCAACTTTCCCCAGATGGCATATAGTACAACTTCAAACTCTAACCTCATGTCAACATAAGGCTGAACTGTCTGGCATTACGTAAGAAAATATTTCACACACACACACACAAACACACACACACACACACACACACACACACATATTTGTAGATGTATGTCTATATGTATACATATATATGTAGACACAGACTCACATGGACACACAGACACACACATACACACAGAAACACACATACACACACACACACACACACACACACACACACACACTTTTCTTTTTACTAAAATACAAGGGGGATGAAGCATGATATTTCTGTAATTCACGATTTGGGGGACTCCACCCATGGTGAGTCCTGTCTCTATAAGATGGTTTTCAGTTCTGATTTCTTGCTCATGAGAGCCCAAGACCTTTATTCCTGCTCCTATGGAGATCTTGAAGCCCCAGTTTCCTTAATAGGAAAGAAATGACCTTCACTGCACATGGCTACAGCATGAACTTTTGCCTGCTGCTTCTTTTTAAATGTTCTGTTTGTTTGTTTGTTTGGGTCCCCGGGATTCACAGTTTTTGGAAGACACTTATATTTTCCAGGATTTCTGATGTTTTGAAGGGAAGTACTTCCAATTCCTTGTGATAAACTGCACTGCCAGAAACAGATGTGTCTACTGGGCTTCCTACGGAGATGATCTTATTGCATGGAATGACATTTTTATTTCTTCCTTTAAAGAACATACCCAACCCTTCTCTTTATTAATAGCACTTTCACCTCTATGAATTATGTCTTCTAAGAAGTTTTTGAGTAGCTTTCTTTATCCAAATGAAAATAAATTCTTGCCTAGTCCCCATTTTTAAAGTGTTCTTGTTTAAATCACAAATGAATTTGAATTTGTTAGTACTTTCCCTGAGTATGCAGAACCTTTCTATTCTATCTACATCTAAATTATCCCTGGATTTTTCTGGATTTGAGTGGTTCGTTTTTTTTTTTTTTCAAACTATCAAAACACTGCTAACTATATTTTCATTTTGGGTGCAGAGCTAATAACTTGATTGTGATATAGTTTACACAGACCAACTTTTTATACTAAAAAATTTCAAATGGGTGTGTGTGTGAAGACATGGCTCATTGGTTACTTGTCCATGCTCTGTACTGGTGAGGACCCACGTTTAGATCCTAGCCTATGTGTAAACAGCTATGTGTCATGTCCTAACCTCAGCTCTGAAGGGCACAGAGGCAGGAGTGTGGATCCCTGGGGCTTGTTGGCTTCCAGCTCAATTGAGAAAATGTAAGCCTAGGCTCAGGAAGAGACCCTACCTTAATGGAACCAGCAGAGATAGAGGAGGACATCCAGTGCCCTCTTCTGGCCTCTGCTTGCACACAGATACATACATCTGCACACACACACACACACACACACACGAATAAACCCACATACACACACACACACACACCATACACCTGCACACACATAGACAAATAAACCCACATATTCGCATACATACACACACCATACACCTGCACACATATGTACTCACAGTATACACCTGCACACAGATACACACACACACACATACACACACACGAATAAAACCACATACACATACGCCATACACCTGCACACACACACACACACACACACACACACTCACATACACACACAAATAACTCCACATAAATTCTTTAAAAATTTAAAACCTATAAAAAGAAGCAATAGTGCAGTAGACACCCACAGACCTTTCAACCTTTCACTCAGATTTGTCAACTCTTTGTCGTACTTGTGTTTACCTCTTCATTTCTGCTTATCTCTGACTCCTCACGGAGTCTATTTTCCTAAACACATGAATGTAATTTTTGGTCATGCCTGCATGCCTAGGCTTTAGCATGGATCTTTGAAGAATATTCTTTAATGTGATAATAATACGTAAATTATAAATTGAAAATCTTAAAATAAAAAATTTAGACATAAATAATAAATTGTAAATGCAGGCCATTCCTGCTGTCCTGCTGGGCCATATCTGGGATGTAAGTAATTCCTTTGTCTGTGTGGCCATGCTGTGTACCTCATTCACCTATTGCTCACTCAATAGCCATTGGGACTATTGGATCAAATCTTGCAACAGTACAACAACAACAACAATAACAACAGCAACAATAACAACCACATCATTATCATCATCATCTTCATCATGGTCATCATCATCATCATCAGAAATCATAATGTTCCAAATAGAAGTTCTCAAAATTCTTGACTTTATCCTAAGTATGTCTGTATAGGGGGAGAATATAGCATATATAGGGGTTGATAATATTTACAGTTTCAGACATCCACTGAGGATCTTAGAATGTGAACTTTACAGATGAGGGAGAATCAGAAGCTATTGAACATTTGTCATAATTACAAGTCTGTTATAAATTGAATGGCCCAGAAGAGGCTGAGAGACTGCTTGGAAGTAAAAGCACATAATACCCAAAAAGCCGTGCAAATGGATATTGAAATCACAATAAATTATACTAGATTTATTCATTTGTAAATAAATGCTAGAGAGTTAGGCAGCAAAGTAGGCACTGGAGCGGGAAGGAAGACCAGATGTAAGGAAGACCATCAAATAAAAGGTAAATGGCTTGTGTGGCAGTTCTGGAGTGGGCCGAGATGAAGCTCAGAGGAGCAGAGGGGTGGGTGAAATTTTTATTTGGTGTTGTTTATCTGCAAAAGAGGTGAACGTTCCTCTTGTCTGACAGCATAAAGGCACATCCTTTTATTTGACCTGGTTGAACACTTCCAGGCACACGTCACTCTCATGGTTCATCCAGGTCTTATCTAGCACCTTTGTACTGGCTTCTATTGCTTCGCATTCATCCAGTGTCAAATGCATTTGAATTATGCAATGCAAAAGACTGTTTTTCGGGAGAGCCCTAAAAGCTTCCAAGAAGTAGGAGAGAGCTTGCTGTGCATGTGACAATGGAAACAAGCATACCAGACACAGCTTGCATAGCTACACTGTAATGGAAAGCAGAACTATGCCTTTGGCCTTGCAAGAGTCAGAGGGAGCTACCACAAATGTGGAGCATGGGGATGATGTCTTTGTGTTGAAGTCATGGGGCTTCATTTGATAGTGGATGACTATGAGCCGCCGTAAAGGGGCAGATCACAACTCAGCAGCTGGTTTTACCACATTCAATGCCATGATTGAAAGAACCCAATGTGTCATGTTACCATAGAGGGACAGTGAACACAGACTTGTCAACCCTCCGCTGGAAGAGAAGTCAGCCATCTACTAAACTCTTAGGGCAAAATGTTAAGATAAGAGCTACATTTTTCATGTACAAAAGAAAATGAAAGCTCAGATTAAATAAATATGCTTAAGGATAATGATAAATTAGAATAACTGACTTCAAAGGAGCAATTTGAAAATCTATACAGGCCAACAGCCACTAAAGAATTAAAATTCTGATAAAAAGTTCCTACCTTGGCTACTTAGTCACCCTCCAAAATTAGACCAGGTGTGTAGGCAAATTCTTTTGCAGGTTTTCAAAGACAAGGCAAACCATATTTTATAAAAATACACCTAAAATATAACAAGAGGTGAAATGTCTCTGACTCATTTTTATTACATTGTTTATATTCTATAAGAAGAAAGTAGAAGAAAATGTTACTGTGGACCAAGAATCTCTTAGGAGCAGAATCACTAATAGCCATCAAGTTGCTCTTCTGCGGAGTGGATTGACAGTCAGCTTCAGCCTGTTGGTAGAATGCTCCACACCACTTGGAGATGAGGAAGGATGAACCCTGGGTAGAAAACAGAAAATAGTGTGTGCCTATTAAATGTAGGAGTACTACAAGATGTTTGCTGACTCTACTATTGCTTGCTACCAAGAGGCAAAGCAAATAAAATAACAAGAGAAAAAAAATGAAAGCTATCAAGATTGGAAGAAAGAAGTCAGGTTTTAATGTCATAAATATATTTTCATATCATTTTTATGTCTGCTAACAGTTTACTTTGAGTGAAATCATGAATACTTTTCTTTTCTGAGATAGTCTTCTGCCTGAGATATATACTTCTGGCTGACCTAGAACTTGGGATGTGAAGTCCAAAAGCACCATACCAGGGAGACCACCACTCACATATGCAATAGGCAAGAGTGTTTTTATTTCAAGATAGCAAGAAGCCTGCATGCAGGGTTCAGTCACTTAAAAGGGGTGCAAGTTTTTATAGGGAACTAGGGGAATCTGAGCGAGGGTTAGGTAATCTGAAACTTCATTGGTGGGTGCCAGGAAAGTTACACCGGTTGGTTTCTGATTGGCTGATACGTTAGTTTCACTATATTCGGGAAGGCCTTGAGGAAATTCCAGGAACTGACTCAGCTCTGAACTTATCCTCCTTTTGTCAGAGCCATCAATGATTAACAGCCCAGTGTTGGTAGCTCCCTCTGAGGAGTCCAATCTGCTTCCCTGAGAAACTGAAACGTTCCCATTCCCAAGGTTTTTATTTTATTTTTATTTTTATTTTTTGTTTGGGGACTTCTCAGGGGGCAATTCTTCGGTCTCTGCTTCTTGAGTATGGGAGTTACAGGTAGGTACCATCATGCCTAGTCTATGTTATGATACAACAAGTACAAAGCCCTCAAATAAGTAAGTAAATAGGTAAAAGCTTTTGTTGAAAGAAAGTGTAGGAATAGGCAAACTGTCACAATGTTTCTTTATACCATTAGCATCAAACTTTCAAAAAAGAAGAGAAAAGCAGCATAAAAATATCTAAGTCTGTTTCACAAGCTAGTCTATAGTTTTAAGGAGGGCTTTACAAAAATCAACTTCCCGACAAATGTATAAAGAAACTAGATGAGAGATGAATTAAATGACCATAATATTTTCAGCATCTTAGTCCATAGTTGGTCTGGCTTTAGATACTCATTTTGAAGACAGAACTTAGTTGAGTTCTTTATAGTAATTCTCAACAACAGAACCTAGAGCTGTAATGGCTTCTCTGCCCCTGTCCCCCAGTGACAGCTCCTCCAGTGTCTTACAGTGCCTCTTTTATCTCTGTATCTGCATCATTGAAGACTGGTACTTGGAAAAGGGAGACTTTCTGTGTATCTCTTTAAATATCTTTTTTCATTTATCTAGTCACTTGATACAATGTATAGGAAGAAGCGAGATAGTTCATAGTACTCAGAAAAGACTTCTCAAGCTTTAAGGGGGGGAAGCTGATTTGTGGTGATTAACTATTAGGAAGTCATTGAATAAGGTGGCAATTCAAAATATCTACACGAAGCCTGTGTAAAGGCTATTGAATCCATGTAGGCATTTGATGGGGAATTGTGAATTTACTCATCCACATTTTTTTTTTATTCCTTTCGAGCTTTTGTTTTCACTTCACCAAACAGGGATTGAGTATTTTCCTTCTAAGTGATGTCAATGTAGCAGTGTCAGCAGCAGGGGAGAGGAGGTGGGATGGGCAGGGCCTGGGGTGGGGCCTGAAGCAGTCCTAGGAGGGGTCAATCATGAAGGCCTTGATTTCATCCAAGACTTAATTAACTGGTTTTCAAGGCTCAATGCACTATTAAGAGGTAATGCTGAGTTTGAGGTCGTTTTTTGGCGTGGTCTTGAAGCGTGTTCCCTGCCTTTTGTTTCGCTGCTCCCTGGCCACTGTGATTGCTCTTTTTGCTGCCATGATGCTCCGTGTTACCAAGGGAGCCAAGTAATCGTGGTCTCTAAGCCGCGAAACCACTAGCCAAAATAAATCTTTCTTCCTTTAAGTTAAATTTTCAAAGATATTTTGTCACAGCAATGGAAAATTAATGTACCCTTTGTCTTAGTTACTTTTCCCGTTGCAGTGATAAAATGCCCTGACAAAAGAAACTCAAGGAGAAAAAGGTTCATTTTTACTCAAAACTGAAAGTTATTGTCCATCATGGTGGGGGAAGTCACAGTGGAAGGCTCTTAAGGCACCTGGCTAGATTGCATCTGCCATCAAGAAACAGTTAAGTGCACATCCTCCTTTTTAAACAGGCCAGCATCCCAGCGTATGGACTAGTGCCACCCACAGTGAACAAAAGCTCCTACCTCAGTTAACCCTAATGCAGACAATCCTACAAAGCTCTATATGGAGAGCTGTCTCAGGAGATTCTCATCAGGTTGACAAGTGGGATTAGCCATCATGTGTCCTAAAGAGGATCTGATTCGATAAAGGTCAATTCGATTGTCTCTGCTGACAGAGCAGTTTGATAGCGTGTCATATAAAGTTAAATTACAAAGCTTATGCACATTAGTCTTGTTTAGGAGGATTTGTTTGTTAGGGACATACCTTATTGAAAACATAAGACTCAAAACAAGACATTTGACGTGAATGAGTTTTGTATCTACTAGTCAAGTCACTTTAGCTATCTGTAACCTACCTATATCAATCTACCGTCTATTTATTATCATCTATCAATCATCTATCATTTATCATCTATCAGTCATCTCTATCATCTATCCTATCTATCAATTATCTATCATCTATCTATGTTTATCGATCAGATATCTATCAATCATATATCTCCCCTCTATCTATTCATCTCTCATGTATCTACCAATCATCTATTCAGCCATCCTTCTTTTTTCCAAATTCTCCTTTGATTTGCAATACCTTATTATTTCCTGTTTAGTTACAAAATGAAAAGGAGGCATTACTCTGCTTATAGAAATGCCAGACAAGACATAGGAAAATAGTCCCTTTGTTCTGCACAGCAGTGATTTTATAGCACTGGTTCCTCGTGCTCAACTCCATACTGGTAAGTTCAGTGAGAAGTGGGTACTTGCGCCTCTCAATACAGCACAAGAGACTCGAAAGCACGGCTCTTCAGCTTACACAGCAGCTGGAAGCCTGACACCATCATCACTCCTAGAGAAAGAGAAGAGGTTATTTTTTTCACCAGATTATCTTTTACTCAACATGTAAATAAATTGCAGACAAAGCTTGTATACAGGAAATTGAATTATTAGCTCCAGGGGAGATAAGGAAGTTGTATTCATCTTTGGAAGAGAGCGGATGACTCCCTAGGAAGGAGACAAGCTACTGTATGTGGTTCTGGGAGGAAAGGGACACATTCCTTACTACAGGGTACCACTAGTACTGTGTAGGGTGCTTTGAGATCCACACTGTACAGGATGCTCAGAAACAGAGGAAAGGTTAGGATTGCCTTTCCAGCATGTCTCTCATTGAATCCAGGGAGGTGCTTGGCATGTGTTCATGTTGTAATACCACAAATCTCAGAAGCTTTTGGAATGCTATAATTTAAACATCACAATATCTTAGTACCTACCCTATAAAATATGTTTAATAAATATTTCCAGAATAAATAAATAATAAACAGATTTTAAAAGTAAGAATTGCTTTTTAAATGATTGTGAAACTTTAATAATCTATATATTATTACTGAAATGTTCACTGTGCCTTTTTCTATCTTTAACTGTAGGGCTTGGAAAGCGGGCATTATTAATCATAGCACTTTATGATATATCAATTATAACCTGCTTTCCACACGTCCCTTTATTTCCTCTCAGGATATGAGCCCTTAGGCATAACAATCATTGTACTGTCTCAAACGTGTGAGCTTGGTGGTCATATGTTGGGACACATCGGGAAAGCAAAGGTCCCAAATAGATGGCATTAAGTGTGTACTGGTTGGGTTTCATTTGCTTGTGAATCACAGGAAATCAACGCAGATTACTCTGAGCCCAAATATGTTGGAGGGACAATGGATAATGGCCATGAAGCTGGAGGGTAATGGGAATGCCAAGCCTTGGGTATCAGCATCAAGGTTGTAGCACGGCAGGAAGCCTGTGTCTGTGATCCATGTCTGACCTCTGTCTGTTGCTCTGGGCATCTTTACTCTCTTCCTACCTTTGCATTAGTTGTATAAAATGACTGCCACCTCAGATACAGAGTAACAGTTATTTATTGCAGACCAATGGCCCAGGAAGTGAAAGATTTCCTGTTCTTTGAGACTAAAGAATTTCTTACTTAATTCCCATCTGAGGGGCTGATGGGTCCCACTGGGTCTGGTGCCCCGGCAAGGAAACCGGGGCATTTGGGAGTGCCAGCACACTGTAGGCATATGTTGGCTTCTGGCTAATGTTGGGCAGCTGGGGAAAAGGCAGTTCTAGGAAAGCAGAATAAGAGGATTCAATAAGTGTTCACTGGAGTAACTTTTAAAAGCTACTTGTGAGAAAAGGAGGCCATCAGCCCAGCACACTAGTTGTGGAAAAACAGAGCAAATGGGACTCACAGGGAAAGCGAGAAGGTGGAGACTTTTCAGTGGGGAGGAAATGGTGCTGCTTTTTCCTAGGGGTGTTTTGTTGTCTAGCAAGCAAAGTTTAAAGACATTTTGTCATCTCTCAGGTGCTGTTCAATAGAACTTTTGGCAGTGAGAAGAATCTTTCATTTCTGCATTACCCAGTTTGGTTGCCACTAGCTGTATGTGGTTGCTTGTGGCTGGGATGTGGTTAGTGGGATGGATAAGATGGGTTTTAATTTTACTGAATTTAAATTCTAATATGAGTCTAGGGCCCACTGATTTGCAGAGTGCAGCTTCACACCCGAGAAGCTCGTTTTATAAAGAAAACTGAAGCCTGACATATCACCTCCAGTAACATTTCCAGGAAACTAAGTCTAGAATAGCTAAGCATATTGTCAGTCAGGCTTCTGGAAGTCCTAACAGTGTCTCTATTAACCATCCAGTAAGATGAGATGTCACAGTGGCCAGGACTTGAATGATAAATGGATGATGGCTTTTCTAAGTTTTGATTCAACTAATTTAGGACCAACCAGACTAAACTAAACACTCCACCCTTCAGGACATATCCACTGTTAGCAAGCAGGCACCTTCCTGGAAAGCCCAGAGGGACTCTGAGACAAGACACATCATCACTAGCTGCCCAGAGGCGGTGATACATTTCCATTGTCACCCCGTTGCATATCCTCCTGCACACGGGCCACAGCCAATTAAAAAGCTTCTACCCGCCCCCTTTCTTCCCTTCCTTCTCTCATGTGAGACCTGTTGCTCAGTGTGATTTTGTTGGAACCAATGCTTAGTTCTATTATCCACTACTACGGAGCCTATCTACAGTGCTCCTGTGTCAACAACCTGCCATAAAGATGCTCAAATAAAGTTTTCTCTTTCCTACTTTGAGTTTCCCCAGTCTTCTACCTGTGATTGACTATTAGCAAAACACAAGCAAAGGTGACCAACTCCTTGGCTATTGCAAACTCAGAATAAAGAGGTCGAATTTGTTCCCATTTGGCGTTCATTTGTGTCCAGAAAGCGTAACCAACTCCATGTCTGTTACTCATTTGGATTCGCATGAGTTCTTTAGTGTTGTACTTCTATGGTTTCTTTTTCTTTTCTTTTCTTTTTTTTTTTTCGAGACAGGGTTTCTCTGTGTAGCCCTGGCTGTCCTGGAACTCACTCTGTAGACCAGGTTGGCCTCCAGCTCAGAAATCCACCTGCCTCACTTCTATGGTTTCTAAAGGGCAAGTTACTATCTTATGGCAACTTGCAGTTTTTATTTATTTATTTATTTATTTATTTATTTATTTATTTATTTATTTATTTATTTATTTGCAGTGGTGGAGAGTAATAAAGTAATTTAAAAAAATTATTTTGCTTGTTTACATTCCAATAGTTGCCTCCCACCCCTGTGCCCCCCCACAGTTCCTCATCCCATTCCTCTTCCCTCTTGCCTCTGAGAGGGTGCTCTACCTCAACCCTGCCTTCCCCTCCCCTGGGGCCTGAAGTCTCTGGAGGATTAGAAGCATCTTCTCCCACTGAGACTGAGCCAGGCAGTTTGCTGGCAGAAACTCTTATCCTGAGACCATGCATCTACTTGTCCCTTTTAATCTGTTGTTTGTGCACATTAAGAAGAGTAGGATTGCCAGATTTAGCAAATGACAATATAGGCCTCCCAATTAAATTTGACTTTCAAATAAACAACAAATTAGTGTTTAGTATAAACATATCTCATGGATAAATGATCTTATTATGCTAAAATAGATTCATTGTTTATCAGAACGTTTAATTAACTTAGAGCCCTGGAGACTGCCCAGAGGTTCTCTGAAGTGTGACTATGCATGTTCAAAGGGCAGCAAGAGAAACTGGGTGGTCGGGAGCCTTGCGGGGGAAATTACACTTGGGGGCAGGGGTGGGGGGATTGCTTGGAGGTTGTGGGAGAGCCGTTAACCTGACTCTTCTCGAGTCTTACAACCTTATAACCACAACTGTCTTGAGCCGAGGAAGGAGTTGAGATAGTCACCAAAGGATGTTGGAACAAGCCTGGCACAGTGGAAGTCCCATGTGTCCATCCGGGGTTCTACGGCTCTGGGTGGGACAGGAGACACGTGGGAAGTGGCCGAGCATCTTCCCACACAGTCCAACAGGCAGATAGGGGCTGCAGGAAGCATTTGTGGACCCTGCCCATGGATGGGGGAGGGGGCCATTCCCGGAATGAGCAGCAGCCGTCTCCGTGGGTTCTCTAGCCCGTGTGTGGTGTGTGTGTGTGTGTGTGTGTGTGTGTGTGTGTGTGTGCGCGCGCGCGCGCGCACTGCAGTTGCTGCACCTGGGTGCCAGGCTAGCTGCTTAGGCTTGGGTGAATGGGTACCATCTGGGAGCGCTGGGAAGCCCTCAGCAAGAGGTTAGACGTGGCTCCTTAATCGAGGGCTGGATCCCTCGCTTCCCACGGTGGGTCTAGATGAAGAGACAGTTCATAATTTTAAGACTTTATTGTCATTGTGTGGAGTGGCATGGATGGAATTGTACCCTGTGGCCTCTGGGAGATGCGAGGCAGATATAGTAACTAGGAAGGGGTGTGGCTAAGCCTCTAGGTGTCTCATTAACATGGGGATGACTGTGTGACCACACCTCTACCTGAGGAGGGGTGGTATGTGACCGTAACTGGAGCCAAAAGCCTCCCGGGAGCATTGGCATAATGTTTTTGGTCCCTTTCGAATTATTCCGCTGGGTCGCCCAGATTTTACGCCTGTGCTCAACCGGGTGCCAGATTGCCTGTCACAGATCACTGACCCACAAAAGCAATTTGGAAAGTCACTGAGAGTTTACAAAGAAGATTGGTCCAATTTGCAATGTCAAAGGAACACTTAGAGCAGATTCCTGGACCTTTGTCCATAGTTAGAGAGATGATTAGAAATCCCAGGCATATGCTTATATTTTGAAGATTATATGGACTGAATCTAGAATGGTAGGAAAAGGAAAAGTCAAGGTTACCTCTTACAATTTGGCATAAGCAACTGGGTAGAATGATTCAATGAAGTTATCTCCAAAGGACTGGATATTCTCATGAGAAAGGGAGGCAGTAGACAGGTCTTTCTCTCTGCACACCCATCTAAACAGATCACGTGAAGGCAAAAGCAAGGCACCTCGGCTATAAACTTAGAAGAGAGATCTCAGTGGAATCTTCCTGATGGCATCATTATCTTGACTTCTGGCCTCCAGAGCTGTAAAAATACTTTTCTGCTTTTAAGCCACTCAGCCTATGGTATCATGTTATGGCTGTACTAGAATATGCCACTTAATGGTATATAGAAAAATCAACAATGGAGAAATTTGTACAGGATGGGGAAATGGTGCAAATTACAACGATGTTTGTTGGAAGAATCGAAGCTGATTATGTGACTATTAGAAGCAAAGTAAAGTGCTGTAACACGAAGTGAGTCAGTAAAGTATGCCTTAGGGATTTTTTTCTTGTAAAAGACTTTTCATTGCTTCTATGAGAATTTCCCATTTTTGACCCTCCCCAAACTTTTTGTTCTTGTGCATTTTTTTTATTACTTAATTGTTTTATTTATTTACATCCCAAATGTTGCCCCCTCTCTTGGTCCCCCCTCTCAGAATTCTTCCCCCATCCTCCAACACCTTCGCCTCTGAGAAGGCAGCTTCCCACCCCGTATCCTTCCTCCCTGGAGCAGCAAGTCTCTACAGGATTAGGTGTATCTTCTCCCACTGAGGCCAGACAAGGCAGTCCTCTGCTACATAAGTGCTGGGGGCCTCAGACCAGCCCATGTATGCTCTTTGGTTGGTATCTCAGTCTCTGGGAAATCTCAGGAGTCCAGGTTAGTTGATACTATTGGTCTTCCTATGGGGTTACCATTTACTTCAGCTCTTTCAATCCTTCCCCTAACTCTTCACAGGGATCCCAGACCTCTGTCCAATGTTTGGCTGTGGGTATCTGCATCTGTCTCAGACAGCTTTTGATAGAGCCTCTCAGAGGACAGCCATGCTGGATTACTGTCTACAAGAACAACATGGCATCTGTAATAGTGCCAGGGTTTGGTGCCTGCCCATGGATGGATCCCAAGTTGGGCCAGTCACTGGTCAGCCATTCCTTCAAGTCTGTGCTCCATTTTTGTCCCTGCATTTCTTTTAGACAGGAACAATTGCGGGTTGAAAATTTTTTCTTCTTTTTGTCAAAACCTATTTTCTGTAAAGGATTGACTTCAGTACACTGTAAAAGAATTTGAAATTGGTGTTAAACACTGTGTTCAGGGAGTCTTAGGCACTCAGTACACCCACCCTCAGTAGATAGCAAGTTTTTTGCTGTCAGTAATCATAAGGTTGTTCACTAAGCAGGTTATTCAGAAATATCAACAACCCATGAGAAAAATTAAGTGGGAAAATATTTTGTGAACTGAAAATTAAAATAAACATGTCCAGCTTCACTGGCATTATCCAATGACTTCTTAGCTGATTTCTAGAAGTGATTTTATATAAACTGAGGAGAAAATTCCTGGTTCATGAATGACATGCTTAATGCCAGTGATGTAAGACTATTTGTTCCCACTGTTTTCATTTTGTTCCTACTTTTTCAACATCATAGAGAGCAATGACCAATTTCACTCTCCATTTTTTTTTTTTATGAAGAATTCTCCATTTACAAACTAGTTGCCTAATGGCAGAAGACATGCTACAGACTATAATGTAGAGGCTGAGAATTACAGTGGGTGAAGGGATCCTTAGCTCTATTGACTAGGAATGACAAAGCTGCAGCTTGTCCCCTCTCCTATGATTGGTCATTTCTATCAGTCAGAGAACACTTTTCTTAAAAAAAATAAACAGAAAAACCAAAAAACAAACAATAAAAAAACCCAACAAACAACTTTATATTGTGTGCTTCAGGTGTGGCTGTGCATGACACTGCACAACTTTGGGAGTTATGTTTTAGTTTCGGTTTCTATTGCTGTGAAGAGACACCATGACCTCAACAACTCTTCTAAGGACAGCATTTAACTGGGTCTGGTTTACAGTTTCAGAGGTACACATGGGGTTAGAAAAGGAGCTGTAAGTTCTGCATCTTGGTCTGCAGGAGACTATGAGCCACACTGGGTGGAGATGGAACTTCTAAGATCTCAAAACCTACCTCCACAGTGACACACTTCCTACAAGGCCACACCTACTCCAATGAGGCCACACTGCCTAATAGTGCCACTCCCTATGACCAATCATTCAAGCATATGAGTTTATTGGAGACATTCTTATCCAAACCAACACAAGTTATCTCTCCCCTTCTACCACGTGGGTTCCAGAGATCAAATAAGGTTTTCAGGCATGGTGGCAATCCATTTTGCTGGCCCTAAGAGCATACTTTTTTATTAAGCCCTCTGGTAGCTTCAAAATGATTTTGTTTATGAAACCCAAGTAACTATAATCATCTAATTTTAGTGGAAAATTTTCATTTCCATCTGCAATTTAGTTAAATCATCTTATTATGCTAATGGAGAAATTGAGACCCTTAAAAGATTTTGTCTAGTAGCACAATTAATGTTTTCATTACCAACCTACCAAACAAAGCCAAGATACTAGGCAGACAATTTCATTCTTATGCATATAAAAAATAGGGTTTTTAGAAATGTGCAAATAGACTCAACACATTACTCACTTATTACTTATCTATCTATCCATCTGTCTGTCTGTCTATTTTAATTGAAGAGCTTTCTAGAGAAGGCAGAGATGTCAGCAGATCTTTCTTGACCAGTAGTACTGGCCATATTGAAACACTGTCTTCTGGGAGCTATGACATTTGTCTTTGGCATTGGTTTAGTGTTTGTTTGTTTGTTTGTTTGTGACAGGGTCTCCCTGTATAGCTCTGGCCTGGAACTTACTATGTAGATGAGGCTGACCTCATACTCACAGAGACCTGTCTGCCTCTACTTCCTGAGTGATGGGATTAAACATGGGTGCCATCCTACTAATTAGCTTAGTGAATACAGCAAGAGCAAAATCAGGATTTGGTAGATTCTTGTAATCTTTTGCTTGCAATCAAGTCTGTCTGTCCTTAAATCTCTTTTAACTTCTGAAAAAGGCCAAAATGTTTTCTCTCCTTTGATATTTTTGAGGACACAGACATGTTAAGGGATGGTATCAGGTCCCCTGCTGCTGAAGCATAACACCAACAACACTGTGTGCCCCTGAACATAATGTTTTTTCTATAATATCCTCCCTTGACAGACATAATTGTTTGACTGATCCACAGAGGCCTCTTAATGAAACCTTCTATACTAGTGTTAGGCTTTGTTTAATCTAATTAGCTGTTTGCCCCAGCAGCTCATGAAGGTGGTTATTTCCTTCCACAAGAAAAGAGAGATGTCAAGTCCTTTCTAAGAATAGATAAATTAAATTTGGCAAAATCGGAAAAATCGCTTTCCAATTTGTTCAAGTTATAGTATTTTGTTACTCTTTCTTACTTTCACCCTTGTTTTCTTAATTCTTTTGTTAATTATTTGAGCATTTTTGCTTACTATAGGTGTGTGCTCATTAGGATTTCACTGACTGCCTACGTCCCCCCCGAAGCCTAGGAAGCACATTCTAGGGTGCATCCAGTTGAAACATCCTTAGACACACACCATACTACAGTAAAGTAGTTTCCCAAGAGCGTTTCCAGCATCTAAATCTTAGAATCAATTTCCTGCTTCTACAGGCAAATACTCAAAGTTACAGAAAGTAACAGACAAATTTTGCCTCAGAGAGACCACTTCCCAAGTTCAACAAGATCTTTGTCTCTGCCTAGCATGCTTTTAACTACACTGTCCAGGTTCCTAGTGCCCTTCTCCTTTTTGCTGGTGGAGATGCTGTCTGCTTCCCAAAGATAATTGGAGCTGACGTGGGATAAGCTTCACACTCAAGTCTTCACTTCTCCAGCCGCAAGGGATGAAGCTTCTATTTCCAGCAGATCTTGAGCTCATGCATCCATCCTCATTCGTCTCCTCTATATTTATCCCTCTTCTGTATTTTAAAACTGTCCCTCTTCACTGGTGTTTCGACACCTTGTGACATGCTAATGTTTTTCTCACAGAAATGGAGTCCTCTTTCAGCCCTTGTATTGCTTCAACCAAAGTCCTAGGTCAGGGCTCTCCCCTGCCACTAAGAATATTAAAAATAATTCTGTCTTCATTTTTCTCAGGGCCCATAAAAATGAATGTTTGCAATTGGCAAACACAGGTAGCCCTGTCACTAGTTCAGTGAGATTTGATACTACCGATGATTGCTGCTTCCTGCTTCCTGCAGACTCTGACCTTTTGGCTTCCAGAACACCCTTCTCCCTGGATATCTTCCTTCTTCCAGATATTGCATTCTCTCTGTCCATCCATCTTGATTTCTAATTCTTTCCTCAGGATTTGATGTTTTTCATTTTATATTTCTCCATAAATAACAGCAACCACTCTCACTGTTTAAACAGTAGATTGGGACCCTGGACCACATCTCTGTATGTGATAGACTTTGAACATCTGCACCTGTGTTTTCATTCCACAAGTACCACATTTCTACTGGTCACCTTCTCAAATCAACAGTGAGACACATAATAGATTGGCAGATGGCATCACCTATTATTTTGATGTCTCACCTGTTTATTTTTCCCCAATATACCCATAGTCACTTTAATTTTCAAATATTGCCATTTTTATGCCTCGGTATTTAGTCTCGGCCATGCTGTTTAAACCCTTCTGTTCCAATTTCAGTCTTGAACCTTGAAACTGCCTATCCTGGACTATGGCTGTACTGTCGCATATCTTTGCCAAGGCAAAATGTTCATATTTTATTTTCTTGATTAAATATTTTTCTCCCTCTGCCTTCTAGATGAAATTACCTGAAATTTACCAGGTTTATGGGGATTTTAATTTTACAATCTCTGTTTCCCTGCCCCAGCACGGCCTCTTGGGCTCTGTCCTTTTCCTGTCTCAGTACTGCCCGAAGTCTTTCTCATGGTTAAACTCTTAGCTCACCTGGAAATCTCTCACGAGCATCGGTTTGATCATGTACCAGTCCCCATGGCTTCTATGCCCTTCCCTCTAGTAGAACATATTCTTCTCTTTCTTTTGCTCTCCCTTTATTCTATCTACACCACTGGGTCAGTTTAGTATGATGTTGAGCTTTGGGTACATCTAATACTGGCAAAATCTCATCACATTCACTGTGTATGCACAGCAGAGCCCATTCTTTACTATGCAGTGAACCTTCAAGCAGTACTTCTTGGTATAGTTGAATTAGTAGTATTAAATTGCTCTGTCAAGATAAGAAACTTCCTTCTCCTCCTCCTGGAAGCCGTATCTCTCAGGTTCAGTGCATGTGTGTGATTGAGGCAGGGCAGGATTGACAGTCCACACTTAGTCTAGCCTTAATTGCATCGTCTTTTGAGAAAACATAGGAAGGAATCAAGCTTTAGGTGACCTTCTGTATCTTTCTCTGGGTCTCTGAATTGAAACTTCTTGGTGAAAACTAAGAATTTGGCTAACCTAAGAGAAGTCCCATTTTGTAATTATTTTTTAAAATATTCATTTATTTATCAACAAATTAAAAAAAAGGAGCTTTTAGACAAGACATGGTGATACATATCTACAGTCTTAGTATTTGACTTTTTTTTTTTTTTTTTTTTTTTTTTTTTGGTTTTTCAAGACAGGGTTTCTCTGTGTAGCCCTGGCTGTCCTGGAACTCACTCTGTAGACCAGGCTGGCCTCGAACTCAGAAATCCACCTGCCTCTCAGTCTTAGTATTTGAAAGGGAGAGGCAGAAGATTCTTAAGTTCAAAGCTATTCTCCATTCTTGGCTATGTAGTAAGCCAGAATTTAGCTTTCAACTGCCTGTCCCACCAAATAGTTTTTGAATGCATGCTTTACATTTCTACTCAATATTTTTTAAATAGTACAAGTCTTAAAATATTCTGAAACTCGTTGGGAGATATAATCTGACAGAAGCTATCTAGGAAAGGCTGGGGCAAACAAGTGAGTTTTCTGGAGATGGCACACCATTTTGCCTGGCTGCTATGGGTAAGCTCTGAGATGCAAGGGCACCAGAGACTTCATCCCAGGTTTGCTTCTTGCTGCTGATATGCCTTTCCTGTCACCATTACATAGTCTAATGATTCCTGGGCATCAGCCCACCCTATGGGGCAAATTTTCTGTAGATCAACATGATGATGTACTCTCATGTAGTAATGTTGTATAGATAAATTGATGATTTCACAATTTCCAATAATGTTTTATAAAACTCTTAAATTAATACAAGTAATCCCAAGCCTCCTATAGAATAAAGCTATAGATCTCTGTAAACCTTCATGTGTCAAAGATCAATTGCACTAGGATAAGAAAGCAGGCTTGAAACAAATTTGTGATCAAGGAAAAACATTCAGTCAAGCTCAGCTCCAAGGATGAAGCCACAAGTGTGCATATGATAAAGGGAGTCCAAGTGAAACTGTTGCTTTGAACTTATAATGAGCTTAAAGAATAAAACACTGCTTTGAACTTACTATGGACATCCTTCTGTAACTCCCTCTTTGTGTAACATTTTATCCATGAGGTAATTTCATAAAGAACTTTTGTCTAAAAAGGTATAAATTGCCAGAGAGGAAAAAAAAATGTGGCTTCAGAGTTCAGCTCCATCCACCAAATGCATATGTCTCTTTGTCTATATGTATGTATATACATAGGTAGGTACACATGTATTTATGTAAGTATGAATGAACTTGTGTGGAATTGCTGAGACTGGTGGTTGGGCCCTGCCAAAGATTTTGACCCTCAGAACAGTAAGAAAGTGTTACAAGGCCAGAGATTATCAGTCTTTGGCCTTTGTCTGACACTGTGTTCTACCTCAGTACCTGACCCTTTTCAGGGCTAGTCTCTGGAAATTATCTAATGTTGAATGTTGTTTGCATTTTCTTTTTCAGAGACAGAGCACATGAGCTTAAATGACAATACCATTTTTGTTGTTGTTGTTATTACTAAATCGCGCACAAAAATCATACCACTATAGGTGGGGCCACCTTTGAGCAGGTGGTGCTTGGTGGTACAAGAAAGAAGAATGGGTAAGCCAAGAGAGGAGGGCATTAAGGAGCATTTATCTGTGGTCTCTGATTCAGTTCCTGCCTTGAGTTCCCACACTGACTTGTGATACAGAAGCATCAGTCAAATGAACATCTTCTCTAAGTTGGTTTGGTCGATATTTTATCCCAGCCACTGAAGTGCAGTGATACAGAAAATACTATATAGTTATCCAGAAAAAGCTCAGTAAAATAATAAAGAAATAAAGTCATAAGTACCAGCAGTAACTCAGCAAAAAGAGCCCAATGGTGACTCATCATAAAAAAGTAAAATAAAATAAAAACCTCAGGAAGGTTCAGCAAAAACACAGTGACTCAACAAAACTGAGTAATAGTGACTGTGAAAAATTGTTTAACTGTGACATGAAATGAAAGAAAAAACTTCACAATCCAAGGATCATGATATAGTTGAAGAAAAACAAAACAGGAAATATCAGTTAAGGTGGCATATTTTTCAGGATATTCACTTCTGTGTACCAATGCCACTGGTAATACAAAGAATACTCAGATTGTGCATGAATGACTCATGAAGTTGCTTTAAATGTTTTCTTTAATTAGTGATAACAGTGACTGGCCAGTTTAGGGGCCTCAGTGGACTGGATTGGGACAAAATCACCACAGGGGAGCACTCAATGGTCAGGGGCCTCTGTCACAGTGACAGTGAGCATAAACACCTAACACCTGGAGCTGGTTGAAGGCATCCTTTTGACTTTTAAAAGGAGGATTATTGTCACAGAAGGAATGATGGAAACCTGTTTTTGAGAGGGCACAAAGAAATCACGCTATTATGAAGAGAAAGACATGACAACCTGTGTGCCTGCCTGTCTCCCCAGGGGCTCAGGGTGTGTTTTTCTTTACATAAAATAAGGTCTTCTGTTTTCTCAATCCTTTATTTTCTCTGAGAACTCTGAGCCCCATGTAAAGGCCCTTTTGGCTTAAAGTGACAGTACCTCTCTAAGTTGTAAGCTTTCGATTACTGCAACACAATAATTAAGAAAATCAATTTAAAAACACAGAGAGAGGATTTAATACCTAGTCCATATAGTAGGATTTAGCTTCTAAAGTCTGTACCACCATCCAATAGAAATATGGGCTAGGGGCCAAAACTTTGCCACCTGAGCTTTCCATATCCAAACTGTAACTTGTACTTAGAGAAATAACATCACGTGGGTTAGGGCAGTGTGCAGTGACTGCAAGTACAAATGTCAGAAGGCAGTGGTAATAGAAAGTCTTCTATCACAGTTGGAAGACTTTCATAGTCTCTCTCAGAGTTCCTTCTTCTCTGTTTCTCTGCCTTAGCTGTAGCCAACACAAACTTCCTAATTAATACAGTGAGTGAGATGAGCCAGCAGGTGGCCATGAAAGACCTCCGAGCTGGGGAGACCCTCACTCAAGTCTCGGGAAGGCGCGACCCCCCAAGAACTCATGAAAGACCGTCCTTGCTGCAATCACATGAGGTTTATTCAAGGGGGGACCAGTGCACTGGGGTCGAGCTCGTAACCTATGCAGAGGCAGAGGAGTTTGACCCTTAGCAGCTGAAGTCAGGGGTATTTAAAGAAAAAGCCATAAAGCAAAGAAATTCTATATGTCATGGAAAGGTATAGAATGTCCTAAGTTCATCACTCCCGCGGTTAGCTGTTTCCTGAGACAAAAGGTGTAGGTTAGCCATTCATTCCTGCAGTTAGCTATTCCCTGAGACAAAAGGTGTAGGTTAGCCATTTCCTGGGACAAAGATGTGGATGGTTGCAATAACATCCCTGCTGTTAGCTATTTTCCTGGGACAAAAGGTGTAGGTTAGCCATTCATTCCTGCAGTTAGCTATTCCCTGGGACAAAAGGTGTAGGTTAACCATTTCCTGGGACAAAGATATGGATGGTTGCGATAACATCCCTGCTGTTAGCTATTTTCCCGGGACAAAAGGATGTATGTTAGCCATTAGGTGGTGGAATATGGCTATACTATCTCTGGCTTTAATTTGCTAAGGGGGTCTAACTTCCCTATAATGGGCTCGTGTCTTTCAGCCACACTTGGAATCTTAGGTGATGCCTGCAGTTCACCTGCAGCAGTTTGTCATGGTTGAAGACTATCAGCAGACAGCTATTCCATTTACATGCCCACTCTCTATTTTTCTTTTAATTTTATTGTTTCTAGTGCCAAGTAATAGTCTCACCGGCCTGGTAAACACAGAGCAACTGGCATATCTATCTATCTATCTATCTATCTATCTATCTATCTATCTATCTATCTATCTATCTATCTACCTATCTATCTACCCATCCATCCATCCATCCATCCATCCATCCATCCATCCATCCATCCATCCATCCATCTATCTATCTCTTCACCACAACAGCTATATGGGCCAAATCACCATCTGTTCTTTTATGATTGGTACAGTTTCCACTAGATTTCAACATTTAAAATATATGTACATGTGTATTTGTGCACATGAGTGCAGTCCTGGCAGAGTCTAGAAGAGGGCATTGTATTCCGGTAGCAGGAATTACAGGTGGTTAGGAGGTGGATGTGGGTGCTAGATACTGACATTAGGTCCTCTAGAAAGAGCAGTATGAATTCTTAACCTCTGAGCTATTTTCCCAGCCTCTCATCTTGACTATTTTAAATTATCTCTGAGTTGCCTTTTTGTTAAGCCCTCTGCCTCCTTCTGTTCCTCACCACAGGCTGACTTTTATGGAAAGTGTTATTGGTCATGGCTCACTTCTATGCCAATATGTCTTTATTTCTTTTTGAGTAGAGACTGGACTCTTACAATGGCCTCCAAGTTGGCCGGTCCGATTCCTTACTGGTCACTCTTCATCTCTGACTACTCTCCTTGGTGCTCACTCTATTTAAACCACAATCCTTTCTCATTGCTTGTCCACTGATATCAAGCAACAAGGACTTTCCATGTGGGTATTCTTGTGTGAACTGATTTTTCCCTGAAGTAGGATTTTCCTTAAGACTCACCTTTCTGAGGAAAGATTTCAGGTCACTCTACTGCTTCTGCTTAATTGTCTTTATTATTCCTCTTTGTCACATGTCTATCTTCTTTATTCTTCATGATCTGTTTTGCCACCACAACATAAGTTGCATGAAATAAGGAGTTCTTTCTAAATTCTTCTTGGTAGAACTTCCTTCTCCCTTTCTTTTAGAATAGCTTTCATTTATTCTTTGCCAGTTTTCTCCTTGTGTATAATGTATCAACATATCCACCTCCAATTGGTTCATGAGAAGAATTTGGAAATGTTGAGAGTTTTAAGGTACAGAAGCCCAATGTTGTAAACAGAACCTAATGAGCTAATCAGATGCCGGGTCAGAAGGCCAGAGTGCCAACAGAAGTATAGACAATAAAATGTGCTCATGAGATTCTAAGGGAGAATAAGAACTCTACTGGCAATTGACTTGGAGGCCATTCATAATTCTTTCTGTTAACATTTGCCTGTGTCCTCAAGTTTTCAGAGAAACTGAATTTAAAAATAACAGCTGAATTTATTCGTTAGAGAAGAATCCGTGAGCACATGTAGGCTATATACATGATTATTACTGCTTTGTAGCTAGGTTTATAATAAAGAACCAGAACAAAAGTAGAGTATAAAGACATAAAAATACACAGTTTGGCCAAGAATGTAGCACGAACACATTTAAAATAAAGAAGGAAATACTGGAGAAAAACATGTAAGTACTTGTTTAAGAGATTAGAACCATGAAAGAGGAAGTAGGCACTTTTGTGGGGCAGTAATCTGTGACAGGCAATCTGGCACCCAGTTGAGCACAGGTGTAAAATCTGGGCGACCCAGCAGAACAATCCGCAAGAGATGGAAAACATTATACCAATGCTCCTGGGAGGCTTTTTGCTCCAGTCACGGTCACGTACCACCCCTCCTCAGGTAGAGGCATGGCCACACAGCCCCAAGCCATCCCCATGTTAATGAGACACCTGGAGACGTAGCCATGCCCCTTCCCAGTTACTATGTCTGCCTCGCATCTCCCAGAAGCCACGAGGTACAATTCCATCCATGCCACTCTCCACACAATGAAAATAAACGTCTTAGAATTATGGACTGTCTCTTCATCTGGACCTGCTGTGGGAAGCAAGGGATCCAGCCCTCAATTAAGGAGCCGAATCTAATCTTAGGGCTTCCCAGTGCTCTCAGACGGTACCCATTCACCCAAGCCTAAGCAGCTAGCCTGGCGGCCCCAAGCTTCAGAAAGTGGTCTTGGAGGGAACCCCAGCTGTGCTCCAGCTAGCCCGTCTATGGCACCCTGTGGTGACTGCAGTGCCCTGGGCTAGAGAACCCCTGGAGATGGCTGCCGCACATTCCCCGGGAATGGCCCCCTCCCCATTCACAGGCAGGGCCCGCAAAGGCTTCCCACAGCCCCCACCTGCCCATCGGACTGTGTGGGAAGACTTGAGGCCACTTCCCGAGCGTCTCCTGTCCCACCCAGAGCCACGCCCAGGTCAGACACGTGGGACTTCTTTCCACCATGCCAGGCTTGTTCCCACACACTTTGTACTGGAATGATAGGAAAGAGGTCTTGAGAGTAGGACCCCCACCTATGAAATCTGCATCATGCAAAAATGCAAGTTCATTTGAAAAACAAGCACCTGAAAAGTTAGGTTACCCCTTTTCAACAGCATCACTCTGAAAAATATATTTCAAGTTCAGCCACATAAGCCACTCAATAGCTGCTACAGTCCTGGTTGAAGTGGTCCAAGCCACAACTTGATATTGTGTTTCTGATATTGCAGGAATGCAGAACAAAGAGTTAGAGAATTTTGGGCCTCTTACCTAGGTGTCAGGGGAAAAGCTTCATGACAGGGCAATATGTAGAAAGCTAGATGTCCTGCTAACCCACCTGATAGGATGATAGGCAAAGTCTGGACAGAAACTCCGAAGTTTAGTAAATCTAAGGATGTTCAGGATGCCAAATAAATGAGGAACATCTGCCAAGACAAGCTGTAGGCACCAAACGGAGTCATCTGGAGACTATGTATATTACATATTGCAGGGCCATAGAGGCAAGGCTGTTCAACGCCAGTAGCTCGAATGACGACACCACTCCTTATAGATGCTAGACATGAGCTGCAGGGATTAATCACTGCCTTTCTCGGTTGTGGTTTTGTTTTGATTCAGTTTTTCTTTTGCTATCATACTCTTCCTGCCTCTTGGAACTGTAGTATTTACTCTGGCATATGTAACTTGGATTTTGATTTTACAGAGCCTCACAGCTAAGAGTTTGCTTGAGTTCCAGATGAAACTCTGAACAGTGTAGGAACTTTTGAATTTGGACTGAATGCATGTGCATTATTAGATACAAATAATCCTTTAGAGATCACACGTGGAATTTTTAGATGGAATCAGAAATGTCTCCACAGGCTTGTGTTCTGAATGCCAGTCCTTGTGCCTTGACTTTCAAAGTCTTAGTGCCTTTGATAAATGGGTCATGGTTGAAAGAAGTAGGTCACTCAGAGTGGGCCCTTAAGGTGTGCCTTCTTTTTCACTATCATCGAGATATGAACAGCTCTGCCATACACTCCTGTTACCCTGGATAAGAACACATTACTATAAAGACCCAACTCTCGTGAAATTGTGAACCAAAAGTAACTTGTCTTCTTAAAAGTTATTCTTATCAGTTATTTGGTCCCAGTGGTACAAAGGAGCTAACAAAGGGAGCAAGTTAAACCCAAGTTCTGTAAACTCTCACAGATCCCAGGAAGTATTTGCCTTGTGGCAAAACATAAGTCATTTTCCTTAGGAGTTCCGAAAGGTGGGATTGTTAGTTCTAGACAGAATATGGAGAGGCTTGGATCGGGGAGATACTGATTAAGACTTCACGTTTCAGATAGTTGTCTGAGTTTAGAAGATAGTTATCACATCTAGAATGGCCCAAGACCTTCTAGTATTCTGGTAAGTCTAGGAATAAGAGAGAGAATCTTGGGAGTTAATGGAAAAAAAAATAGTATTCTTTCTTCTCTCAGTAGTACAGTAACTAGAACCCCATAGGATCTCCCAAACACAACCCTAAATATTGTTGGAACCAAATGTCACCAGCCTTTTTGGTAAGAAAAATTTCATCATCTAGATAGGATATAAACAAAGGTCTGGACAAAATATTGGACAAAAAAAGTCAGTTGGGATGAAGACATGAATAGGGAAATTCAGCTCTCAAGATGAGCCACTATCAGAAAAACATGATGGTGGGAAGAATAGACATGATTCTTCAATAATGGAAATGTATAATAAAACTATTCTTCTAAATAGATGCTGGAACTACAATAATGGCTCAGTGATCAAGAGCACTTGTGGATCTTGCAGAGAACCTTGATTAGGTTCTCATAACCAGGGGGTTCTGGAGACGTTTCTGGCCTCTGCAGGCAATTTTACTTACATTTATACCCCTACACAAAGATACACATACACACACAAATTTAAAAATAAATCTGTTTTATAAAGATGCAAAACAAAATGGAAGATACAAACTGAGTGCCTAATCAGAACTGTAACCTTAGAGTATGTTACTCCAGCCAACAAGTTACTACAATAAAGGCATTAATGACACGATTGCTTCAAACATACACAACCTAAAGCATAAGTCAAATACTCTTCCTTTGGAAACTTTATTGTTTTGGATTTATTTATTTTATTTGCATGAGTTTTTATTTTTTATTTTTTTTGTCTGCATGTGTGTCTGTTTGTGCTACATGTAAGTTCCTGTACTTGTGGTTGCTGTGTGGGTGCTGGAAATCAAACCCAGGTCTCCTGTTAGCACAAGTACTCTTAACTGATATGCCATGGCTTTAACTCATTTTCTTTTCTTTTTGCCCAACTAATAACAACAGCACAACAAAATGAAGGAAAAGAAAATGGTTTTACTGATGATATATTGGCACCCGGGTTTGGGTAGGAAGCTATTTGTAAGACAGGCTATGACCTGGGCTATAGAAGAGAGTGTTAGGAGCTCTGAGGGGGAAATTTCATTATGTTCACAGGGCTGGTCAATGTCAGTGAAGGGCAAGTAAGATTTCTGATATTGGAAGAAATTGGTCTGTGCTAGAGCAGGACTTTATGAGGTCAGAGAAAGGTAATTCTGTTATACGTTTTCTATTTGCCCTATGATGGGCACCCACATTCACGCAACACGCTCAATGCAAGGTTAAGCTGAAATGTATGCTTGTTCTCTGTAGGCATTGAGAAGATGGGGCTCTGAGGTCATATCATATGGTCTCTGTCTTCCTTATCACAGTTTGCACAAAGGGAGATTTAGTCACCAGACTTTCTCTGTTCCTGAATTGCTTATACCTCTTCCTGGAGTATCTTCCCATGACACTACACTTTCTTCTTCATAGACATATGACTAATTTATACCCCCTTTTTAGGCATCTACTTAGATGACTTCCTTGCTTGATATTCCTATAGGTAGGATGCCTATATGTTTCATACTATTGTGTCTTGTACATTTTTCTGTCATAATTGCTCTAATTATTCCATGACCTTGTTAGACAAAGATTCCATGAGGTTATGAACAGTTTCAGTATGTTCTACTTACTTTCTCTCAAGGCTGTCACTAAATACCCAACAAGAAACGATGTAATAGGGGAAGTGTTTATTTGGATTCACAACTGAGAGGAGTACAGTCCATCATGGCGGGGAAGGCAAAGGCAATGAGAGCAGCTTCACCTGCAGCACTGACTAGAACGAGTAGAAAGAAGAATGGTGGTACCCAGCTAGACTTCTCATTTTCTCCCTTGTATTTAGGCTGCGACTCCAGACCAAGGATGATATTACCCTTACTTAAGGCAGGCTTTGTTCTTTCAGTTGATTCTCTCTGCAAACACCCCCACAGATACACCCAAGGATGTAACTCACTAGTTACTTAGATGACAATGGAGACTAGTCATCACACTGTCCCAGACTCTAATTCTCAACATAGAATTATCACAAAGTAGATGGTCAAGAAGTGTGATCTGAAAATTGAACAATTTGTAAAATAATCTTGGAATTTAAAAAAAAATTCATATTGGGTTATTTTAATAAACCTGGATGGTTGAATGATTTAAAAAAAAAAACATTTTAAACATAATGAAGGCTCATCATTTTCCATGTAAAGGACAATAGAATTCTAGGAGAAACAAAATTGATAATTGGGTCTTTATGCATCAGAGAATTTGCCAAACCCTGTTTGAACATAAGCTGAATGATGGGTCTGTCTTGTCTCAACCACCAATGTATTACATTAAGACACTCCATCATGAATTTATTTCTCTTCCTCTTTATAATCATGTATGTGCCCTCATATGTTCATCAATACTATGGTTTGTCCCTACAGAAACTAATTTTGATATTTACTCAGCATTTGGGGCAATAAGAGGTCGAACAAAATGGTGCTTTTAAGATGTGATTAGGGCTCCACTCTCATGATTGGATTAATTTATTCATGTAACTAACAGCTTCCTTAGTTTATTACAACAGTAGGTCTCCTTTTCATGGCACTCCATGCCACCTTAAGGCTCTGCTAACAAGATGTGACTGCAAGAGAAAGAACACTGGATATTGCAGACAGCTGGGCTGCTGTTTATTGTCAACAAGCTAGTGTGGAAGACAAGTATCCCAAAACATCCAAGCATGCTTGGATCAAATACCAAAACCTGAGCAAAGCTTGGGGCATGACTAATTCCTTTAGATTAATATCTTAGTGTCCAAGTTCTTCAGCATTGTGAGTTCTGTGAAGAACTATCTACACTCAGTAGAAGCAGAACTTGTCCACCTGCTGAAGACAGACTCAAAGATGCTTTCCATGTCATCATTCAGGGATTCCGTGGCCTCTTCGTGAGGAAGAGGGGGCTCTTGCTCTCTTAGATTTTAAGGTTTTGTCGCTCTGGTCCAAAAGCTGTATCTATCAAAGAAGCACATGCCAGGGCTATGTATTAGAAGGTAGATCTGTAAGAGATGATAAAGTCACAAGGGTGGTGTCCTGTGTGACCAGTGTTATTTTAAATAGAGATGGGAGAGAAATGTTCTTTCTTTCCACCATTTGAGGCCATATCTCGAAGACATCTGCTGGTAAACCAGAAATAGGATTCTGGCCAAGGCTAACCTTAGATTTCCAGCCCCTGGAATTGCAAAAATTAAATTCTGATTGCTGAAGCCATTCTGTCATGATAATTATAATGCAGACTAACACATTTGGCAATGGCTATGATTAGCTCTTCAGGGAATTAAATATGAGTGAAGATACATGTATAGATTTTGATAGCTTATGTACTCATGTGAAATATTAACAAGTGTTTATTAGGGTATTAACATTAGAGTTGTCTCTAAAGCATGCATCTTTATATGCATGTATAATCAGGTAATTTAAATACTATGAGATTTTTTCCCTTAATCTGCAGATTTCCCCACACTTTCATGCTATATACACTAAGCTTTACTTCCTAGAATTATGATTACAAATATAGAAAGTGTAAAAAAGACTAAAAGACGGAATGTGAAAGATTTTCTGTTTTCTAAATTTTAATGTGAATTTATTTTCTTTTACTTAACTGTTTATTACCTCTAAAATTAAAAGAATCAACAGAATAAATTATACAGTTTGAGAAAGTCCATTGTAGGGGAGACTTCTATTTCACATCGAGGCCCAATACTGGGGAGCCATTCAGGAGGACCACCATACATTAGAAGACAATCTGGATAACCCTGTGAGTTCCACAGTGTTACTGAGCCAAACCTGTTCACATGCAGGCATATGTCAGGTGTTTTCCTCAGTCATTTTCTACCTTGTCTTTTGAGACATGATATCTTTCTGAACTTGGAGCTCATTGTGTTGACTGGGCAGATATCAACCTGTGTCTGTCCACCTTCCCAATGCTAAGTTATACCCACCTCTTCCTGTGTGTTCTTGAGACCTGAATCCTGGTTCTCATGTTTGTATAGCATGTACTGTATTGACTGAGCCATCTTATGAACCTTCAACATCAAATTTACTTCATAAGTTGACATCTGGGTTATGAGAGCTTTTTCTAATTTTGAGAACCACATTTGTAAATAGTTTTGTATATGTGCATATGGTTCTGTGATTCTAAATTACACTCTATGGGGAGATAACTTGCATTTTTCTCAATGCTTTATACTTATTGGCTTCCTATTCTGGGTAGGAATTATATTTCTAGAAGATATGATTGGCCTACTGTAGCCCATTAGAAGCGGAAGGCAAGTTCTGTGGATATAGATTGGGAATGAAAAGAGATTGAAATGATTTTTCTATTTCCTAATTGGCAAAGGAAGATTTACTTGTAGCGAGTGAATGCAAACATAGTAATTTATGCAAAACGTGACCATTTAAAAGTATAAAGGCTACCATTGTCTATCTACTGTTACCTGATATTACACATGCGTGTACAAACGTGCACATTTACATGCACACAGAGGCTTCATTCATCTTTACAGTAGACTTGTGAAATAAGTTGATGTTAATCTATTTGCTATGTAGTTGTTAGGAAATTCAAGCTTATTCCAAAATTTGTGACCTTTATGTTATTTTCATCAATTGATTTCATAAAATTAATAAGTATTTGGGCATTTTTGAGAATGTAACATCAAAGGACCAAACCTACCTGAATCATGAATTTGATTAAAAATAAATTTGTAAGTATTCCAAAATCACAACTCTGTTCCCAAGTGGGCCAGGAAACCTTAAATCAAAAATTGTATTAAATTTCAAGGTTGAGCCTAAAACCAAGCAGAAAAATGAAATGAAATGAAAGAAAACATACAAGGAAGTAAGATGCTATAAATGATAAGGGCCATTAACAATATGTATGGAATTAGATCTGAAAAGCATTGAAACTATCAGACAGATAATTTTTATATTTAAAATGATTAAAAATGGGATAGATCCTCTTTAAAGCAAATAAAGACTATAAACATGAAAATGATTAAAATGTCTTATTAAAGAAATAGAGATTTTAGAGATGAAAATATTGTGTGGGCTGAGGAGAAAATTAGAAGCAAATGAGAAAAGAATGAAGAAAACAATAAGACTTTGAAACTCTTCAATATTCAATCAAGAGAGAAAAGGTAAAAATGGTTAATACATTTAGATCGCAAAATAAAGAATTGCTTCATTTATTGGATATATTTAAGGAATACATGAAGGACATTTTGTTACACACACACACACACACACACACTTAGATGAATATTAACATGAAGAGCATGAACTATGCCCTTACATAGCTACTTGTGTGGTGAGGCCTCTTGTAATGGAATCTTTTGGCAAATTTCCAGTATACAATCCAATATCATGAGCTATTATGCTGTCCATTGACTCCTGAGACTTAGTGATCCAGGGTCATTGCTACTTTATACCCTTTGGCCAGCATCTTTGTCTTAATCCCCGCAATGTCGTACTCTCTATTTCTGTGCATTCAATTTTTAAAATATTCTACCTTTAAGACAGTCTATGTAGTACTTGTTCTTTGGTGTCTGGCTTTTATCACTTAGCATGATGCCCCAAGAAAGGGTTTAGTGAGTCGAATGCCAAAAGGGGCTTATATAGGGTCTGAAGAGGAGGCAATATTTGAGGAGATAATGGATCAGGATTTTGAATGATCAAACCTCAAACATATCTGAAGGACAAATCAAAAGGGGATCACAGTAGAGAACACCAATGGAAAGAACAGCTCTAAATATGAGTACAGTATCACCTCATGGGAGAAATAATTCAAGAATCATTTTTTAAGCAACAACACAATTAAAATATAGTTGACCCTCTGTATCTATAAGTTCAATAAAGTTAAAAATAAAGTATTTCTTAAACCTATGTCTGTGCTGTGCCTAGGCCTTTTCCTTATTCTTTTTCCCAAATAACATATATAACCATTCTGTGCATAGGATTTATACCATACTATGCATCATAACAATCTAGAGATGCTTTAAAGTGTATGGGAGGATGCTTGCAAGGTATATGCAAACACTCCCTCATCTTATTAAGGGACTTGAGCATCCAGAGTTTCAAGTGCATGGAAGGTCATAGAACTCCTTCCTCGTAGCTACTGAGGAACTATGTAGTAGAAGATTATCTTGTGTTTTTGAGAAATGGATACACTTTAAGGTTTGAATTTTTTAAGAAAACCACACAATTACTCAAAAAATTTGCCTTTCAATATGAGGAACAAGCATATATATTAGCAGAGTTTGAAATGGGAAGAGGGATTGTGGAGATGGCTCTGTTAGTTAAGTGCTTACCTTGCAAGTCCAAGGACCTGAGTACCGTCTCTAGAACCCACTAAAAATCCGAAACCAAAACAAACAAATGCAACAGTAAAGCCAGGTAAGACGTATGCATGAAGAAGGGAGAGCTGGGAGGATCCTGGAGTTAGCTGGCCAGTTAGCTGAACATGGCTAGGAGTGTTCAGCGGTTGTGTTTGTTAACAAGAGTCTTAGTCTCAATAAAAAAGTGGATAGCATCTGGACATGAGCACCCACACCTACACACAACCACATATATGAATCAATACATAGTCCATGCATAAAACCCTCTACAAAATAAAAGATAAAATACACCAATAGCTCCTTATATTGTTTGGCATTAAAAGAAACATCTTAGAATGATCTGCAGGGCCTAGGCCAACCTGACTTTTTTCTTTTTATCCTGATTATACCTATTTTTCTGCCCCTAGCCTACTTCACTGCTATCATGCTAATCTCTACTGTTTTTTGAACACTAAATACTAAATGGATGCATTTAGTATTGTGAGCCGGATCTTACAAATTCATATGTTCAAGCCTTTCAAAAATCAGAGTACGAGTGTGTTTGGAGAGTAGGCTTTTAAGGGGTAACTGAGTTAAATTAGGCTAGTACATTGAGCTGTAATACAATATACTAGCGCCATCATAAGAAGAGATAGAACATGTAAGAAGGTATAGGTGGCTTTTGTGCACAGAGGGGTGACCATGTGCAGAACCAGAATCGGGGAAGTCATTACATTGCTAGGTGAGAGGTATGAAAAGAAGATAGATTATCAATACCCTAATTGTCAATTTGTTCCATGCAGAACTATGAGAAAATGAAGTTCTGCGTTTTTATATCTTCCAGTCTGTGGCATTTTGTTATATGTAGCAACCTTAGCAAACCAACCAACCGAATAGACGTAGGGCTTTTGAATTTGTTCTTTGTACTTTGGATAGTCTTCCCAACTATGTTGGCCTCACTTTTCTAAGTGTGCTCTTTTCTCACGTATCTTAGTGAGCCATACTGGCTGTTGTGTGGATTGACAAGTATCCCTTCACAATTTTCCTATGTCCCTTTACTATGCAAAATACCAGATAACCTGCTGGTTCATTTTTATCATTTTTGTCTTGTCACTAAATAGGGTCCATAAGTGATCATAGAAATGAGATCCTTAAAAACAGATGTTTCTGTCAGTTGCGTGCACTACTCTGTTCAAAGAACCACTGCTGCACTTAGCACAACGTAGGTATTCAATGAGCTCATCAACTTCATGTTAACACACCTTCCTCAGTCTACCCTTAAGAGGCTGACCTACTGATTGCCTAAGGTGGGTCCTGACATTCTAGACAGAAAAGGTCAAGCTCACTAATAAGGGACCCAAAATACCTGTGAAGGCAAGTTGTCTTGACTGGCAAATACAAGTTCACTTTCTTCCAGAAAGTGTGGTGAACTTGTCATTTCCGGAACTTTCCAAATTTGACTTCATAATTTTGGAAGTCAGAGAACACATTACATTTTCCTTTACATGGGATGACACTAAAAGTATTTGTTAAAATATTGTTCCTCAAAGAGGGGGTGCGGCCCACATGCACATCTCCCTTTCATGATAGGTGTTGATGGACCCGATGTTGTATAGGATATCACACCTGCTAAGTGTTCCAGAGTGAAGCAGCGTGCTATGTGTGTAAGTCAGTGTTCCACAATGAGCCCCGTTTCTTCCAGGTCTTTTTTTTTTTTTTTTTTTTTCGAGACAGGGTTTCTCTGTGTAGCCCTGGCTGTCCTGGAACTCACTCTGTAGACCAGGCTGGCCTCAAACTCAGAAATCCGCCTGCCTCTGCCTCCCAAGTGTTGGGATTAAAGGCGTGTGCCACCACTGCCCAGCTCTTCCAGGTCTTATAATTGTTTCCTCTCTCCTTCCATGATGTTCTCTGAGATTTGGAGGGAGAGATATATATGTCTCATTTATGGTTAGACATTCAAAAGTCATCCATTTTCAGTATTTTGGCCAGTTATAAGTCTCGGTATTCACTGTTGATCATTGTAAAAAGAAGTTTCCCTGAGAAGAGCCAACAGCAGAAGACAATGTGATGAGCACATCATGTCCATTTACCAAAAACTTTACCAAAACCAGAGACAAAAAAAAAAAGAGAGAGAAAGAAAAGATGAGTAAAAGTAAAAGAAAACACAGCAGTAATTTCCCCTCTAGGGTCTATGAACCCCCACGCAACATGTTTTTAAACTAGGTGTACAGTATCAGATCTGAATTCTCTCATGTGATATCTATCCAGACAGCACTCGGTAACATCCATAACAGACTTGCCACTATTGTGTGAGTGAGGCCATTTTGTCTGGCTGGCATTGCTGCACACAAAGTGCTCAGCTGAATAATATCATTGGTGTCAGCTCTTGTCCAGTCGCCTGTAGTTAGTTGTGAGGAGTTGATGGAGTTAATGGAGATTTTTTTCAGTAGTGTAGCCATGGCTAATGTGTCCATGATTCTGTGATCAAACCTAATAAAAATCATTGGAACACACACACACACACACACACACGCAAATTTATGTAAAAATTAGAGGGAATTAGTATGAATGCAAGGGTGTTAGGAATGGAGAGCAGTAAATATGATAAAATTATATCGTGCCTGTGAATGGAAATGGCTTCATGAAACCAATTATTATGCATAATTGATATATGCAAATCACATTAAAACTAAAATATGCATTTTATCTTTCTTCCATTAAAACATTCTATTATTTAGCTTGGGAATCAGAAAGTCAATAGTAGCCTGCAGATAAAGGGAGAGGAAAACTGTAGGTATGTACGTGCATGTTTGCATGTGCATGTATGTGTATATTTAAATTCAGCTAAAATTTAACATTGTACTAAGATACTTTAAAGGAAAGAGCAGGCTTACTTGGCCTTCTTGGCACTCCTAATTTACATGTCATCTATAATAAATGGATTTGTTGTGCTGGGCAGGCTCCACTGATTTGAATTAAAAGATGTATTTCCTCTATTTTTTTTTCATCCATGCATGACAGGAGTTTAACTGTGCATGAAAACCTATTACATTACACAGGAAGAGTTGAAATATTTTCAGATGCCTTTTTCCAGTAAGGTGAAGTGTCTAGGAAGGGCTGGAACAGGTTTCATCTTTTGGGAACCAAGGGTATTTGTGGATTTTGACTTTGGATTTTAAGCTACTGTAGTCAAATTCCCAAACCTCATTCATCTTCTCTCATTTATCCTTCATTCTGAAATTCACAGTTCAAGAATCTATCAATTGGTATAAGAACATTTATTTGTTCTTGTATGGTTAGATGAGGTAATGCACATAAATAATTGAGATCAATACTTAGAAATCCATGGCAAATGTTAACTCTTATCTTTGTCATTATCTCATGGTTTCTTTATGCTCTTCCTTCCTCCATTTTCTTCCAAGTTTTCATATTTGTAGGAAGATTGTTTTTTAAAAAAATATATTGCAATCAAACAACTTATACATCTTTAAAGAACACTTAACAACCAAAGGGTTTGTGCCAGTAAACATGAAATCTTACTGAATTTCAGGCCCCTTTCTTCATGAGACCTAGATCAGACTGTAGGGGAACTAAATTGGGAACCACAGAATTTCTTATCTCCAAAGAGCGAAGAAAAAAGTTGCTTTCCAGCAGCTGTCAACACAACAAAGTTCAAAGAAAGGTTTGCCTGGTAAACAAAGTGTTTCTTATAATGTTTCTGCTTATTTATTAACTAGATTAAGTGTAGTAAATTTCAAACCCAGAGAAATGAGTTCAGACAAAGCAATTATTCAGCAACTCATTTGTCTGAACTTGATTGTGTAGGCTGGGGACAGGTAAGCATCAGCAAGTCATTTGTCTAAACTCAATTGTGTAGGCTGGGGACTGGTGAGCATCTGGTATGGGTCCTGTCTCATGTGTACGATTTGGCTTTCTTCCTCTGAATAAGCCCTTTTCGGTCAAATGAGATTTTGAGACACACCGGTTGGATATACTCATATGCATTGCTGCCTCCCCTTTGTAGGCAGCACATGAAGTCCCCAGAAGTCTCATATTCAGGCCTGAACAGCTTCATGAAAACCACCCACATTTTTTTCTATGTTGACTTCAGTCATGGTACATACTCAGAAGCCCAAGGTCATGGAGCATTGGTTTTAAGAAGGGAAGAATAAGGAATGGAAGAAGGAGAGAAGACACGATAGAATAAGAAGTATAAAGGGAGCTGCATGTGTGACTTGAGATGTCAACACACATGTGCACAGGGCCTCTCCTTGTATAATACGCAACTGGGGGAGAACAAGGAGGAACAGGTTGCAAGCTAGGGCTCTGATAGAAGGGGCTGGACTCTCTTGTTGCTTGGAAGGCAAGACCTCTACATCCACATGTTACTCTCTCAGGTCTTTTGAAAAGGATGCTCTCAAATATGGACCTCTTTTAGATGGATGTTTCCTTGATTTAGGTAGGATCCAAGCTGTTACCCTACACTGGATTGTCCTCCTCTTGTTCTGAACTCCACATGTGTTAGAGGCAGTCTGCAGTATAAGACTATAGCTATGGTGGAGGGAGGACTTATAGCTATATAAATTCTTCAATGGAAGATGACAATGGTGATATTAATACAGGAGATGTGATGGTTAAATGTAACTTTTCTCATTTGAATGATTATATTTGAAATATCGGAAGTAATTGTTATTTTATTGTATATGTTTTGTATGATTTAGGAAGTATTTGATTAACTTCTGTCATTTGGAAGTGAACAGCCAGCATCAAGTCTCACACTGCCAGGTAACTGTGTCCTCTCTTAGAACATTTTTGCCCATGTCCTACATAGTATAACAGACCTAGTTGGATCTCCACTTATGAGTTTATGTGCCACTTAAGCTACCTCAGTAAGACTTGGTTGTTTATACATCTGGCTGACCTCTCTGTCACTGGAGAAGGAACCTGTGGAGAGGAGAGAAAGTCTTGTATGGATACCTATTGTTGACATGTACATATCCAGGTCATAGATACCAGTATCTCAGATCCATGGGAATAGCAAAGTCCTCCCTGGTCAGGCTCAGAAATCTGGCAAAGCCCTCCCCTAGTCTAAGTATAGATACTAAAGGTGTGTGCAGAAAGTACCAACCAACTTTAGCTTCCTCATCATGGATGACAGCAGTCTAAGACTGTTCCCCTACATAGACCCCTGACCAAGATTGAATAAACTGCCTACTCATTCCTTCAGGACACAACAAATGCACTAAGTTTCTGTGTTGCTGGCCCATCTCCATCAGAGAGTACATGGTCCATCCGACTCCAGCTTTGCTTCTGTTACTTGTGTCTGTCTATCTTTCTTAATATCACTCCCAGCCAGGTTCACAAGTCTAGCTACACTGGATCAGCCAGAGACATTTTATATTCTTCTTACATAGAACAAAGCAGGGACCACCACACAGTATATATTCAAATATATAATTCTGTTAGTCCACATTTGTAAACAGATGTACAGATGGAAAAACCCGAATTATACATGTGGATATACAAAAAGGTACAAATGGTACCTGGATGGTCCGTGTCTACTCCACCCAATGCTATTTTAGTAGCTTCTAAAAATTTCACTAGAGGCAGATGCTCAACTCAAAGGACCCCAGGTAGCTCATCAAATATCTATCATATTGTTGATAGAAGGTTATTTGCCTGGCAGAGATATTCTGGATCGCTATAGAAAAATCTCAACATAAATTACAGAAAAAATTGGTGACAGGTATCAAGACTGAAGTTAGGTACCCCACACAGAGAAAAGGATCTTGTAAGCAAGTAGAAGCTATGGAAGGAAGATGTAATCAAGTCAAGAAAGGCAGACAAAGTGAGGAAGATGCTGAGTCACTGCAGTGGTGAAGGTAATGGTTAGCTTCTCTATAGTTGAATAAATAATAGGGTTTTCAAAAGATAGGGAAAATAACTCATTCATCAGCAACACTCAGATTCTCAGTGTCTTCTCATTTATGACATTTCAAACTTCATGAGGACTGCCTAACTGAAATTGATTTTCTCCCCAGAATTCTGGCTATTTTGCTTTTCCTAGAACTTGGTTGGAACCATAACACTCACAATTTATTGGGCTCTCACTTTTCAGCATGGCTCTTTTGAGAATTTCTTAGGGCTATTTTCTTAGATCTCATAATTGTTTGAAGTAGACATGTTTATTAACCCCAAGACTGGAAAATAAAGACAATAAAAGTTAAACAGCTACCCTAGATTAGGTGATGCATAAGGAATAAGACACAGACCTCAAACCTGTAGGCGTATCAACAGAGGTGGGGTTAGCATCCCACCCCCTTGGAACAGAATGTTTTTCTGCTTGGGTTGTCACTAAGAAGAGTGAAGCTTTCATTATAGCACACTCTGTCTGCCCTACATTCAACTGAATTGTTAGCTGCCTTCCTTCCTCCCAGCGAGATGCCCTAAGTGTACAAAGCGTTCTAAATCTTTGTCTCTGATACAGAGTAAAATGAGTAACAGGGTGCCTCCTTGCCCAGACAGTGTGCTGCAAGTATCTCCTCACATTCTCACCTAGTGTACCCTGGGAAGAACCCAAGTGTCCATTCAAAAGCCCATACCCAATTTATGGTAACTTTTAACTAAGACTGGTAATACAACGGACTTTAAAAGTTACTGGGTTCTAGAGAACTTGAAATCAATTTGCATGTAATTATATTATTAGACCACAATTTATTTATTTATTTATTTATTTATTTATTTATTTATTTATTTATTTATTTATTTTTTTAAATGGTAAAAGTTTTATTTGGATCTTGCTTTTGATGTAAGAATCCAGCTGTAACCTCCAAGCACATTTTGTAAAATATAATATGTGAAAATTAAAATAAATAAGAATTGACTAATACAAAATATTATATAATTTACATACAATGAATATTATGTACAATGTAGAATATAACATAACGATAACAATAAGACAGAAAAACTGTTCTCATATTAATAGTTTCCATCTTCAAGATC
>CM052717.1:31115238-31143335 GCA_028551405.1 Uromys caudimaculatus | reverse complement strand
ATGTAAGAATCCAGCTGTAACCTCCAAGCACATTTTGTAAAATATAATATGTGAAAATTAAAATAAATAAGAATTGACTAATACAAAATATTATATAATTTACATACAATGAATATTATGTACAATGTAGAATATAACATAACGATAACAATAAGACAGAAAAACTGTTCTCATATTAATAGTTTCCATCTTCAAGATCAAATTCTATTGTTTTTCTTTTTTTTTTTTTTTTTGATATTTTATTTACATTTCCGATGATTCCCCTTTTCTTTGGAACCCCCGTGTCCCCTCCCCCTCCCCGCCTCTGTGAGGGAATTCCTCCTCCCACCTACCCGCCCACCCATTCCCATATTCCCACCTTGACATTCCCTTTTACTGGGGCCACTAGCACCCTCAGGCCCAAATAGACCACAATTTAAAACATCTCCATTTGTACGGCACTTTACAGACTGCCAAGTATCTTATTAGGTGCCCTAATGTGTGTTTGAAGATTTTTTTGTTCTTGGTTTTGCAGACTGCTCCTTTTTGAGTCATGGTGAGCTGTCATGTTGGCAAGTGATGTCTTCTTTTCAACTGCAACCTGGAGTCACCAATGACTCTGGTTAGTGGGATGGATTAGAGTGTGGATGGAAGAGTGTCTACTCTTGCTGGAATTAAACCCCATCTAGTCCCCATCTAGTCTTCCTCAACACATCACATAAACAATTAAAGCTATAAGAGGAAGATATTGTCTGGTTACATGTATTCATTTATGGTATGTATGTCTATGTGCATGCACACATGCCATTGAGTGTGTGTTTGGAGTTCAGAGGACAACTTACAGGAATTAGTTCTCTTTTTTCTTTTTTTTTACCAAATGGGTTTTGGCGTAGAACTCGGGCTGTCAAGTTTGCCTGTGAGTTGCTTATCTATTGAGCTATCATGCTGACCTGAAGATAGTTTAGCAAAGGGTTCAGGCTTTAGACAAGATTGTATCTGTGTTTAATGAGTTGGGTTCCAAAAGGGACAGCTCTGTGATTCTCTTTCTGAGCCTCCTTTCTTTTCTATACCCCGCTCTCACAATACTTTTCTCTGGGCTTCCAACTCCTGATCACGAGCCTCTCTCTTATACTCTGTGGAAACATAACCTTTACCACTTTTGCCTTTCTGCCCACCATCCTAGCAGGCATACAGGAGACTCCTCACTGTTTTTGAATAGGGATGTTTTGAATAGTGATATTTGAATAGGGATATTATGGGTCTAGATCTTGAATGAAAGTGCAGTACATACCAACTCATTGTAGTCTCCCTGCCAGAGAAAAGCCTAGTGAGTTTCTTTCCAAGTTTCCCTGGGAAGCCAATTCACATCCCCACAGCCAGAACAACTTCCTCCTCAAGAACAGGCATGTCTCATGTGGATAAAGAACAGCTGCCTGTCCTCTTAAGAACATAAAGCACAGAAGTCGTTGTCAGGAACTGTGACACTTTTCTGGGCTTGGATAAAATATCTACTGGGTACAAATAAATTTCTCTTTGTTATCCAGGAAGGATGACTCAATTCAAATGAAGTTTTCAAAAATTTTAAATCTTTTCTTTTTTCCACAGCAAACCCTGTCACCACCATCAAGGAAATGGGGCAATTTATGCTACCATAGTATCAAGAAAATAGAACGGTAGAGAAGTTAGACAAATTGCCAAGCATTGGCTGATACAGTACTGCTGCCCTGTTTGGCATCGTGAATCTGGTACAATGGAGCCTACAACTGAGGCAGACTGAAGTCTCATACAATAGGCAACTTTATTCAGGGTATCCGGCAATTTATATTCTGAGGTCATTCTGAGAGTTAAGCAAGTTTCACTGGAATTCAGGTTGTATACAAGGGCAAGGTCACATGAGTCAAGCTTATATAGTGAGGAAGAGATCACTCTGAAGATTGATGGGTAAGAAGATGGGTGGTCTCCAGTGAAGCTCACTCCCATATTACAACTGGGAGGAGCATGAAAGCACATTCCAAGAATAAACTCTTGTTATGGAAGAGCAGAAGTTACAAGACTCTTGTCCCTGGTTCCTCAGAGTTTTCTCACAAGCTCTCAGAACTCTCTTCCTACAACTTCATTCACAGACTGTCTTCTGACATTGCAGAACCTACATACCCCACTCATAAATATTAATTGTGTACTTTGCAAGGACTTACTGGCAACTCTGAGGAAACAGCTGATGGTAAATGATTGATCTATTTGTTCATCTCATGATGGTAAATGATTAAGTCTATCTCATTTATGTATGTCCTTTCCAACTCTTCTTTCTTAAACTAAAAGACTACAGCAGCTTTAAATTTATTTAAAAGGTCTTGATTTAGAACACCCAGGAAGTATCATCTCCTGCACTGTAAGTTGGACATTTCTGAAAGCAACAAAGGTTGAAATCTCCATGGTACCGTAATTCCTAGGTTATTGCAGACTCCTTAGAGCTGATGTTCATAACGTTTGTTTACAGTTTGTTCAACTGTCTCTTCCACTAAGATCCTGTGCTTTCCGTATGTTAGGAGCTCAGTAAATGGCTCAAAGTCTAAATGTAATTTTATTGACCGCATGCTTCAGTCTGGGCTCCCAGCTAGATGACCTGATGAGATTATGCAAATGATCTTAGCAACAGGAGAAACACAAATTGGGAAAACAAGAGTTTCTATTATTTTTGCGCATGCAATGTCCTGAGCAAAAAATGTGATCACAGGACCAATGAATTTATCAAGTTAGATTTCAATGATAGTCTCCATATTCATAAAATCTTTGTCATAGAATTACAACAGATACTTTCCTGTAAAGGTTTCATTATGTTGAAAGGTCATAATAATTTTCCTCATGCCATTTAATAGCAAATCTATTATTTAATACTTATTAAAAAGTGTCTTATTTAGCACAGAAGGGAAATTGTAAATTATACTTTTTTTCTAAAAAATTTTCTGCAATCAAAGGCAGAGTTTTTCCTTCTTTTGAGTCAAATACTGTCTCCATTTCCTCCTACAAACTCAAGTTAGCAACAACTCTTTTCCTATGTTTTTGTTACCTTGAAAGTATTTATTGACTATTATTGGCTACTATGGCTATTTATTGACCATGTCCCTCTGGGCCTCTTTGTTTTCTGCTATGCAATTTTACTTTCCTAGGTTCTTTCTATATCATCCCTTCTGACTGATAAATCATATCTGGTCATCATTTTACATCTTAAGGGGTGGTTATGAAGCTGTGGTATAGGCGAGACCTTTGTGCAATCATTCACAGCCATGTGTCCTCTTATGATAAAGGCTTAGATTTAATAGTCTCTCAGATCTGACAAAAGCCACAAGGCTTGGTGTCTCTTTATATGGAGGTAAGACAAGCAGCATGTATCACTGGGGCTTGCTTAATCAGACAGTGAGAGAAGGTTGCAAGGGTGAAGAAGATCCAGGACCTTTTCCACCTGGCATATCTTGTCAGTTATCTCTGTTGTCTTCTCTTGATGCTGTCTTCTCTTTGCTGACAGCCAGGTGCAGTTTAATGATGTACAGAGAACCTATAACATTTCTGTGGCATTCTAAAACTGCACCTTAGTCGTGAACCCATCTCTGTTGTCAGATTATCTGAATTACATTGTTATCATGACATTAGGCAAAAGCATCGTCCCAGGTTGCTATACTTTGTGAATATCTGAATGGAAGTTCATATGCTGAAAACCTGACCCTCAAATTCATACTTTAATGGTGTATAGACATGAGGCTTTGGAGGTAGCTAATATTAGGCATTTGTGATTGATATTCATATTTACCATGATAAACAAGATCAAAGTGAAAGGACACAATGGCCATGTGTGGCAGACTCATGAATGTCCCAATGATATGAGCAAATCATTATGTAGGTCACAGGCTTGGAACCCTATAACAGTATTTGTAGCTTCACACAATGATGAGATCTGAGGTGATATCCTTGCCCGATGATACCTTCTACCAAGGATACTGGACTTCCCAAGCTCTAGCCCATAAACTACATATACTTCCTTTTTTGTTTACATTTATTTTATTTTATGTATATGAGTGTTTTGCATAGATGTATGTAAATGCATCGTGTGTGCTCGTGGTGCTTACAGAGTCAGAAGAGGGCCCTAGATCGCCTTGAATTGGAGTTATGGATAATTGAAACCACATGTAGGAGCCAGGAATTGAAGCTGGGTCCTCTTTTAACCACTGAACCACCTTTCTAGTCCTTAGGTTTATATTCTTAATAAATGATCCAGTATGTGGTATTTTTCTGGAGCTCTTTTGCACTTGTCATTTGAAAATAGATTCATACTCTGTAAGCTTTGTCTGGACTTTGTCTGGGTTTGATTTGATCACAAGACTAGAACTCACCACAGGATTAATGTCTTACAAAAGAAAGGACCCTGGGACCTTTTTGTTACTTTGTGGTGGATAGAGATGTATTGCTTAGTGCAATACTAAAATAATGTTTCATAATAGGCTTCTCAAAAAGCTTTCCCACGCATTTCCATCCATACATTCATTATAACCGTATTGGTGTACTCAACGTACGTTATACAACCCATGAAGCAATAAAATAGGTAATATTCTTTGTAATAAAGTCTGTATTACTAGTTGGTTTTCACATGCTCACAATGTTGACCTGGGCATTTGTTTTAGTTTACAGGTCTTTTGCTCCTATATTACAGTTTCTAGTCTTGTGTTTTGATGGGATTTCTGTGTTTTTATGGGATTTCTGCGTGCAAATTATGCATCTCTATGTCTGTATGCGTTTGTTGTTCTCTTTCTCTGGTTCCTTTCCTCCTGCTTGTTTGTTTGTCCTATTCTGGCTTGTTTGTTTTTATTTAACATTTTATTTTTAGATGCCTGCTTGTTTTCTAATGAGAGAGAGAGAGAGAGCAAGGATGTGGTTTAGATGAGGGCTGAGGAATGTCTGGGAGGAGTTCGGGGAGGGAAAACTACAACCAGAATACATTGTAAGGAAGAAATCTAGTTTTAAATATTTATTCTATTCATTTTCTATTTTAAAAAGTACTTCTGTATTACCAATTGATTTTCACAGGCCTCTGTGACCGATATATATATTTTTTTCAAGACAGGGTTGCTCTGTATAGCCCTGGCTGATCTGGAACTCACTCTGTAGACCAGGCTGGCCTTGAACTCAGAAATCTGCCTGTCTCTGCCTCCCAAGTGCTGGGATTAAAGGCGTGCGCCACCACTGCCCGGTATCCTTGTGTAGTAAGTCCATATGTACAATTGGTGAATCAGTGTAGGCCTTATATGATAAGTTCTTAATATTTGTATTTACATTAATGAATAAGAATGAAATGAACGGAAGCAATGGGTGTGTGAACCTGACCCTCACTATGCTGTAATGATGTGAGCAGCCCCGAGCACCAAATTCTAAGAGAATAGCTCTTGGTTTTGTGTGCTAGTCATATTTTATTGGCAACAGGCACACTTAAATTGAGTCTACGTTATTATCGTCCCATGCATCGCTTTCTTGTGTCTCAATTACCCAAAGAAAAGAATAAATCAAGCTCTTGGCAGCTACCAGAGTCCATTTAAAGCTATTGACATGCCACCAATTGCCAAACAGCAAAAGAGTGTAAACTAGCATACCATCACATGTTATCAGTATTGCACTGATACAACAGCCACGAGAAACTCCAAAGGTACATATAACAAGAAAAAAATGCAGTAAGATACTTAGGCTGTGAAGAGTTTTGAGTCATTTGTCATTGTTGTATTTAATAATTCCTTGCATGATAAGTTTGCATGACTTAATTTTACAAAATGCTTTTATTTTGCAAAATTTCTGAAAAGCCAAAAATCAGTCAAGTCTTGTGACCCAGTACAAGTGGGCTCCAGCTTGCCAGTGGCCACATCTTGTACATAGTAAGTGACACATCATAATGAGGAGAAATTAGAGCTGAAATGGCCCACAGGAATCAGTCTGTCCAACACGGGGCCTTCAGAGTGAGGGATCAGATATGTTGTCTTTTGAGGAGGCGACTGTACTGTAGAGTGGGTTCTGGTCTGTGTCCTAGGTCCTGTGGTATGAGTTGCTGAAGCCATTTCTAGCAAATGTGGGCCCACATGGGGGGTGGACTTGACAGTGAGGAGTAGTAGTGTGGACTCTTAAATATCAGGTCATCTTAGGTTACCATATGCCATACTTGCATTATATGTTCTTGGAAGGGGAGCAGAAGGAAACTAGAAAGAAAACAGCAGTGACTTTAGGACATTGGATCATATATATAAAGACCCTAAGACCCTAAGGCTTAGAGCTTTAGGGGCTGTGTGGGCCACCCCTCAGAGAAAGATGTTTTTCCTTTTCTGTATATTTAGAAGCAAATCGGCTGAAGGTGAGCAGGGACGAGACACCATTTTAGGCCAGAAATGAAGCTTCAGAGTTGTGCTTATGCAGAGAGAGCAAAAAGTTGAAATCAACTCCATCTGGGACTGGAATTATAATCACTAAGAACAGTTAACAGTTACCGATCTCCTGCATATTTATCATATGCTAAGCATTTGGCTTGCATAATTTTACTTAAGCTTTACAACCACTTTAGGAAGCAGATCCTTTTCCCATCACTCTTCAGATAGGGAAGCACATAAGCCAAGAGACACAAGACATGGAACCTTGGGTAGAAAGAAAGGGGGCAGAACTGGTTTTGTAGAAATCACAAACCTTTAGATCTCGAATAGTCACAGTCTATGATATTTTGCCTTGGCTTCCCATTTCTTGGAACCATGAACAAGGCTGTATTTTACTGGTTAGATGATAATAATAAAAAACCCTAAGAACATGGGGAGAATGAGTCTTAGTTCTCTTCACTGTTTACATACACCCCCCCCCCCCTACACACTATTACAATTGATTCTACTACCATTTAAAAACTGGGTCAAGCCAGGTATGGTGAGGCATGCCTGTAATTCTAGCAATCAGAAGGCTGCTCTAAAGGATTGCCATGTGTGTGAGGCTAGCTTGGGTTACATACTAAGTTTAAGGATAACCTGGGCTACATGATGATGCCCTGTTTCAAAACATCAGCAACATAAATTCCAAAAGTCCAGGCAGCATTTTCACTGTTGTGGAGTGAACGTTTGTGTCCTTTCTGAAGTGTTGACATCCTAGTGCCAACTCCCCAATCCCCCTCACTCCCCCTCAGTTTTGGAGATAGCTAAGTAACATTAGATTTGATCTTGAAGACTGGACTTCATAATAGAATTATTACCCATAGAAAAGAGACCCGAGATCTCTGCTCTACACCATGTGAGCATGGAAGAAGACAACCCTCTGAGAATCATTGTCTCACTGGACAACTCTGCTGCTTTAATATTGGACTTTCCCACCTACAGAACCATGAGAAGAAAAATCTCTGTTTTTTAAGTCATCCAGGACATGGCAGTTTGGTATAGGAGCATGAGCAGAGATGAGAATCACTGGCAGCAACATTGGAGTAGAGCGAAGAACAAAAGAAGCATCAGAGTCCAGGAACAAAGACACCAAGACTGAAGACCAATAATTCTCCCAATTCAACCTCCTAGATCTGCTTATTCATTTATCTTTGTAGAACACATTTTATCTATAAACTCATTGAGAGAAATAGAGGAGGCTAATTATAGTCTGGGTAATATAAATTATTGTTGCAGTAGCTTGCTATCTTTAGGTTGATAGGGTTGATAATGCCAACAAAAAATACAGAAAATATTGAATCGAAATCACCAATTACAGACAACATGAGGCCAACCTTTTCAGGACAGGTATGACTGAATGGATAGTTTGTCTCTTTCCATTATTCACTCTCACTACTAGGGGAGCTTTCCATAGTGGTTGAATGGTCTGCTGAGCCCTTACTCCTTGTGAAGGGATGAAGCTCCACAGTTCCTACTCCACCTTTAGCCCTAGAATCAGAAACCACCTTCTTCTTAATGGTTAGCCCTGAATACAATTCTAGCAGAAAGGACAAAGGGAAATGGGGCACTCTTAACTAATGTCACGCATTGTGTCCTTAAAACACAGCTTCAGAACTTTGATCTCTTGTTCATCTAGGAAGTGGGGCACACACCTCTTCTTGTGTATCTGATTGAATTAGTAAAATTTGGCTGATGGCTCACAGGGCAGATGGTAGTTTTGTCTATCTCCTGCTTGTCTTCCAGGAACTGTCTTCATAAGCCATCCTATTTGGAACTCAGACACAAGCCACATGTAGGTGTTGTCTCATAGCTTAGTCAGTCAGTCTTCAATTTACCCAGCCCAGCAAGTGACTGGAGATGACATCTTGGAATTCTTCTTGTCTTGGTTCTTCCACTTCTCAACTGAGCCCATAATTGTGGCCAAGAACCCAGACACTATAAAACATTCAAAATCTATCCTTGCTATTTGCTTTCTCAAATCCCAACCTACAAAATCTGCAAACATAATAAAATGTCCATAGTTTTATGTTAGTAAATTTTAATGGTTTGTTTCCACACTAAAATAACTAGAGAACAAGCCAGCCAATGTTTGTGCAAACATGAATGCCAGAGTTTCTGGCATATGCAGAAACCAGACATTGTTGCTCTATGCATTCAGAGGTAAGGTTTTCTTGGGCTTTTGGTGGAGACTCCATTTCAGAGTTATACATCCACTTCTAAACGTTGTGAATTATAGTTTCTAGAACTCATTTTGGGGATACTTCTGCATCTTATTACGCTATGTGCTGTTGAATCTGAGTTCTTTGGGAATAGAATGTTCTAGGGCCCCATTTCTATTTTGTTTGCACCCTAGTCTTTGCATGCTTGGGGTGTGTAATGTGAGCAAGCATTTGGGGTGCTACATTTATATATCCTGTGGCAACATGAAACATAGGCAGTCATCACACCTGAGCCCTAATCAAATGCAGAGCCACATGGCTCATCTCTAGTTGCTCTCCAGAGGCAGCGGGGAATGAGCTTGTTGAAACCCAAAAGAACCTTGTTCTTTTTCGGAAGGTGATCAAACCCAGGCAAGTGTGTCATAGCAGCTGTGGTTGGAAATTGGTCTGGGGGTAGGGGCGTTCTATTTCCAGACTTCCAAAATGATATGAACAGCAAGAGTGCGTATTGAGAAATAGTAGCAGAGCATGCTCAGTGTCTTTTGTGTTATCAAAATCAAAATGGATTGTTTTGATATGTATTCAATTCCATGTTGACATTAATTTCATTTTTTAAAAAAAGAATTGAAAGAATGAGAGAGTGGATGCAGACATGACTTAGCCACTGGTCCAAAGTGAGTTTATTTGTCAATCCAACAATTGATGATTTTCTTCCTTATTTGGTTACCTCATTCTAAGGAATTACTCATTGGATGAAGTAGCTGCATTTACATAACACTGTTACCATCTAGAGCAGACATTATTAATTATGCATGTAAGCAACCATTAAAAACTATATAAATTAAACATTTAGAACATCTATGCTCCAAAACATTTCCAAGAAGTATTGCTTTTGCATGCAGAGTCCTTACCATAATTACAGAAATACAGACAAGTATGTTAATGTAATTAGACGCAAACGATGCATCCTCTGGAAAACACTCATTAACTGCAATATTTTTCTAGAAAGAAAGATCCGTGAACCAGATATGAGGGTTCTGAGTCATTGCTTTCCTCCTATTTAGAAACTATTATGGCCGAACAAGGAAGAAAGTCCTTCCCTTTCCCTCATGAGGATTTACCCCAGACAATAGATTTATACTTGCTCTTGTGATATCCTGGTCAGCAGAACCACCATTCATTCAAACATATTCTGGTTTAGATGATGAATGGTATGGTTACTACATTTAAAAGTTCAGAGCAGGAGCCCTTAAACCACCCCTCCCCCCCCCCAGCAACCCCCTGCTCCCTGTTCACACCAAACCCGGGCCACAACACGGAGTCCTGTGTCCAGTTTCCTCCATCAGGTATGAGCCAGAACCAGCATCAATTAAATCTACACTGACTTTGGTTTTTCACAATAAAATGAAATGACTTGCAATTAAAGCTCAGTTCATTTCATTTGTGTGGATTACATATCCGTGTGTTGGGTACACACTGTTCTAAGGCTGTTATTGATCATGTCCTTATATTGGCTTAGGTTCTGCAAACTTTCTCTTAAATTATTAAGAGCTGATGTTAAATATTGTGCTCTAGAATGTCATTCTAGTTCTTGTCTGCTCCTATACTAAAATAGCTGAGGCAGATGTTTAGGACTAGAAAGAGGTTTCTTTAGGTGTCAGTTTTAGAGGTTCAAGGCTCTGGAACTCACACTTATCTTGGATCTGCTGAGGCTTCCCTTGATTCCATCACCTCATGGCAGATGATAATGGGGGGCAATACATGAGGCAGGAAGAGGTCACATGATGAGGCAGGAAGCCAGAGAGGCTAGGTGGTGTCAGACATTAGGTTTTTTAAATATTATATATTAATTGAACAAAGATTTATTGTTACATCTCCATACATGGATGTAACATCCTTTGATCATATACATTGAAAGACCTGACCCCCTTATAAGAAAGGTTAGACCCCTAGCAAACTTAGAGCCGAGACTAGAAACTACATGCCTGGGCAAAACTCCACCTGACTGCATTCTTTCCCATAAGAAACGGGTGACCTTGGCCTGGCCCCAGGGCCAGAGGCACAATGTTTCAGGAACTAGCTAACCATAAAAATGTTTGTGCAACTGCCTTGTGACTAACTTAGAACATTCTGTACTTCCCCATAATGCAAATTCTTTCCATTCCCCACCCCTTGCTTTGTGGTTTTTTCCTTTAAATACCCCTGACTTTAGCTGCTCGGGGTCGAACTCCTCACCCCCTGCGTGGGTTATGAGCTTGACCCCAGTGCACTGGTCCCCTGAATAAACCTCGTATGATTGTAGCAAGGATGGTCTTTCATGAGTTTTTGGGGGGTCGCACCGCCCGGAGACTTGAGCGAGGGTCTCCCCAGCTCGGGGGTCTTTCAACATCCTCCCTGTGACCCTCTGTTTTCTGCCCTCTTCCATTCCTGTTTTACATACTGAGTAGTTCACTCTTACTTATATGTCCTAACTTACTTCCTGTCTAGAACAAGGGCTCTGTGAGGAACTAGGCTAGCGGCCTTTTGTGTTATATTCTAGGACAGAATCTCAGAATCTGATTGCATTCTCCTTGTTCCTGAATACTTCAGTGAGGGTTAATTTAAACATAGTGGTCTAATTTGTTTGGTTAGGGAAATTCCAATACAGGATAGCATTCAGGTTTTGCTACACTTACTGCTTAGTGCTCTCATCTAACTCTCCATTGAGAGAGAGAGAGAGTTATCCAAAAGAATAGGACAAAGATGAAACTGTGCTATTGAATGGGAAAGGGAGTGTCTCTTTTGCAGAAAAGTTACAGAAAAAGCAAGCATGAGGAAAGCAGCTGTAACTGTTAAGATATTCACACCACTGAAGCAAACTTCTTAACTTGCCCTGGGAACGGTGCCCTGGGGATGAGCCCTCACCCACGAATGGCTCAGTCTTTAAAAATAAAAATTCATTGGAAAATAGAGTCTAAAGTGAGAATACTTCTGAAGGGGTTTCCTACTGAAAACCAACCCCCTATGGAAGTGTTTCTCCAGGGTCGGAACATAGACATTGATGTAACTGTGCTTCAAAGGGGGTAGGCTATGTCTCAAGTTGGAAGAACTTGGTAGCATATTCTACATGATACTAATTTTGCATTTATGAAACATACAAGAGTGAGGGTCATGGAGGCTTATATTAAAATTCCAGAAAGCTACTGAGGCCAAGCTATGTGTGGTAGTGTCAAAAGTTTTGTAAAAAATTCAAGAGGACACTGAAGCTCTGATAATCAAGCATAGGTTGCATAGGTTGCAATAGAGACACCAGAGTTTTGGAGATCTAAGACTATGTATTATCTATTAAGGAACTTTTGTGCACCCGGTGTAGTCAGTCTAAAGGACAGTCTATATGTGCTGCAGGTGACAAAGCTGGAAAAACTCCACTACTTAAACATGTTGGAGCCTAAAGGACTCTGTTAGGAATCCTAGAGTCTAGATGTGGAACTTCAGGATTTGGCTTTGCTCTACCGGTTTTCAGCTTTGCTTTGGGCTGATCTTTCTTTCCTAATCATCCTTCCCCCATTTCTGCATTTGAAAGTGAAAATGTTTATTCTATGTCACTTTATATATCTAATTTGCTTCTGCAAATATGTAACTTAACTTTTAAAAATGTTATAAGAGTCATAATCAAGAGCTGACCAAAACAGATGCCGAGACCCACAGCTCAGTGGAGTCTTGTGGAAGAGTTGAGGGAAGGATGGAGGGACCTGGAGAGGATTGAAACTCTACGGAAAAACTAACGGACTCTTTCTGGGACCCTTGGGGGTTCCCAGAGACTGAGATATCAACCAAAGCAAACATGGGCTGGACCTAGTGCCCCCCCAGCCCCCACATATGTAGCAGATGTGCAGCTTGATCTTCATGCTGGTTCCTCAATGCTAGAGCAGAGGCTGTCCCTGACTCTGTTGCCTGCCTGTGGATCCTTTTCCCCTAACTGGGCTGCTTTTCCTGTCCTTAGTGGGAGAGGGTGTGCCCAGTTCTGCAGTGAGTTGATGTGCCAGGGTAAGCTGATACCAGGAGGAGGCAGGTCCCCCTTCTCTGAGAAGGAAGGGAGGATGGGGGGAGGGGTCAGAGTGAGGAAGGACTAGGAAGAGGGGGGCTGAAAGCAAGATATAAAATGAATAAATAAATAGGAAAAAAGAAATTGCTTTAAGACTCAGAAGAACAGAAGAGAATATTCTTTAAAAAACAGGATTGAGTTGTTAAGTAGTATGGAGACTTTTGAGAAATGGATGCAGTTTTTGGAATGGATACATATTGCATCACAATATGAATTTCAGCTTACAGTTTCTGGAGCAGAAAGCTCTTGTGGTTTAAATATGAAATATCCCCCAAAGACTCATATGTGTTTTTAAAAAAAGATTTTATTTTAAATTATGTGTAACTGTGTGTATATCTCCATCTGCCAGTAGAGGCCAGAGGTGATGGATCCCCCGGGCTAGAGCTACACAGATGGTTGAGACATCTGATGTGGATATTGGGACTCAACCTTGGCCTTCTGCAAGATGATGCTCTCAACCACTGAACCATCTTTCCAGCTGAGGATCATGTGTTTAAACAATAGGTCCTGGCTGGTTGTGCTGTTTTAGATGGTTGTAGGAGTTAGAGCCTCAGTGTAGGAAATGAGTCCTTGGAGGCAGCCTGGGATTTTTATAGCCCGCCTCTACTTCTTGCCTGCCCTCTGCTTCCTTGCTGTGGATCTGGTGTGACCAGCTCTTCCTGATTTTGCTACTCACCTTCTCTGTCATGGTGGACGGTGTCCTCTCAAACCATAAATAAAAATAAATACTTCCTTTCTTTAATTGCTTTTTTTCGGGGCAGGTAGAATCTGCAACAGAAACAGTAACTAACACAGATAGAGAAGCAGTTTATTTTGGCTCCTGCTTCCAGGAAGATTTTCATCCATTCTGGCCATGACATTCATGACAGCAAGAGCAAATGCTTTTTGGTAGGAGACAGTTGCCCAAGTCCAGCCATCTCAGTAACGACCTCCATTTTGCTTTCAGGGTCAAAACTGAGTTCATGTTCCCAAGTCCTGGTACCAGTTCCTAATCTGCTTCTTTAGGTGTTCCATGTTTGTCTGTTAAACAGTAAAATATGTAAAGAGTGAAGTTGCTGTTATCTAAACTAACGTCCAGAAGTCCTAAATGTCTTAATTGACTGGTCTTGATTTAATTGACTGTATGTAACTTGCCCACTCTTTTGTTCCCTTATCATTCTGAGTTCTTGTCCTGAAGTCCAGGAAGAGGCCTGACCACAAAAGCTATGAGTCAAGGATCTTGAAACCAGGTGACCAGATAAGGCCTAGTCACGAATGTTTACTTACTTGTTCAACCCCTTCTGTCAATATGATTGGAAAATGCTGTAAGCCTACCTGTGGGAGGAAGCCTGGTCCTTGGTTGAGCTAAAGAATTGAAGCCTCAGAGACCCTAAAGGGATGATAGGAACTTTGCCTGCTCCTGGCACCAGGCCCCTGTCACATTGTCACACTCAACCCCCCAGTAGATTTGTGGCCATCAGTCACAAAAGGGCAACACCCCAAGCCCTTACATATGTAGATGAGGCATCCTGAACAACTAAGACCAAGGCAATAGAAAAAGAATCTGTGTAGGCTCAAGACAGATTTCCATGCTAATGAGGTACCTAGAGGCCTGGAGGGTATTGCCAATAAGCTTCCCTTCCCAGACATTCCTCCCTGCAAAAGGTATATTTAATCTCAGGCCCACCCTGAGAAGTGGGGTATGGTTTTACGAATCCACTTTCCACCAGGATAATAAATAGTTAGAACCACAGACTGTCTCTTTGCATTGAGGTCCACCATGGGGAGCCATGGAGAAGGCCTTTGTCTACAGAGCCTCAGTCTAATCTCCTGTAGAAGCCCTCTCTGTGCTCCCAACTACCACAATCACCAAGCCTGCCTCCGTCAAGCCAAAGACAATCATCCCTGTGAATTCTCAGCTTTTCTGCAACTCCCAGCAGTGCCTGGATGTCCAAGAGTCTGAGAACCCCATTGCCCAGCCTCATCACAGGCCTGGGGACCTTGTTCAGGACTCTGGCTTTCCCACGCATCAGACTGCCTTTCCCATCCCTGGAGTGGTGCCTTGGAGCTTCCCTCTGGCCCAGCACTCTGCCCCAGCAGTAGTGTGGGATATGTGCAATCAAACTCCCTGCGTTCTGCCTCCCCAAGCAGCTGTACCCAGTGGTGAAGCAGCAGACATGGGCCTTCAACCCTACAGCTACCCTGTTCCCCTCGCTTTGTGGTCTCATCCTTTAAATATGCTGTCCAATTTCACTTCAGGGTTGCAGTTCAGCTCTCAAGTCTATTCTGAAGTCCAGTTCGATCAGTAGCAGACTGAGTAAGATAAAAATACAGAACTAAGATGAATGTTCAAAAGGACACAATCAACTCCTGAGTCTGTGCTGCTGTCCCTAACTGGTCAGTTTTTTGTTGCCTAATTTAAATAAAGAGGGCTCTTGTGACTGCTTACGTTGCTTTGGTTTTGCAGACCCCAACACTTCTCACACAATGGCAATCCAGAAACAGAAAGTGGCCAGAACCAGGAGTCAGTCTGTTATATATAGTCTTGAAAGATGCTCCCCCAGTGACCTATTCCAAAAATCCAAGCCCCACTTCCTAAAGACTCAACACCTTTCAAAATGACACCAGAAGTGGAGAACCCAGTGCTCAAAACATATGTAGGTGGAGAACATTTCAAGGTAAAAATTATAGCACCCAGCTTTTTTTTTTTTTTCCAGGTAGATGTAATTGCATGACTGGGCCTTGACCGATGGATGTTTGAAAATGTGATGTGAGCTCTTCCTGTTTGTTCCCATGAATATATCCCACATATGTCTTCTATGTGATCCCTTTCTGCCTGGCCAGGATGGTATGGCCTGCAGAGGAACTGAAATCATAGACTGGAGGGGCCCACTGTGGGTCTATACTAGTCTCAGAATTAGTGCGCATAGGAGAGCAAGCAAAGGGAACTAACAGCAAGGATTGAATGCATTGCCCTTTGCTGTCCCAAGTCTCTCTGACCTTGAGATTTCCTTGGCACAGCAGGCCATGTGCTTGTGCTTTCTTTCTTTCTTTCTTTCTTTCTTTCTTTCTTTCTTTCTTTCTTTCTTTCTTTCTTTCTTTCTTTCTTTCTTTCTTTCTTTCTCAGAATATCCACAACATCCCCCTTTCCCCTCACAAAGCTCTGACACAAATGACAGTTTCTAGAAGAATGTATCGACTGCATGATATGTCTTGACTTTAGAAAGATTAAAATATGAAAAAGTGTGCATCCTAAGAACCGGTGAAATCAGATAATTCAATATTTCAATCCTACTGTGTTATTCCATTGTCCCATAGCAAGATCCTTGAAGAATACAGAACAAACTACAAACCCTGATCATCAGAAAACAAAAGTAAGTTTTTAGAAGACTTTTTCTGCTGCTTACATTTTTCTTATTTATTTATATTTATTAAATTTTTTGAGACATGGCTCGTACTGTAGTTCATGATAACTTAAAATTCAGTACATAGCTCTGCTGGCCTCAGTCTCATAGTCCTTCTGTCTCAGTCTCCTAATACTAGAATTATGGATGGGTGTCACCACACCTACCTGTATTTGTTGCCCCTTCACTGATATTTAGTACATAATCTGGCTTATCTAATGCACTGAATACAATGAGCCAACTGAAGCAAAGGGACACACACTGGTGATTCAGTAATTTTTTTTTTTTTTTTTTTGAGACAGGGTTTCTCTGGATTCATTAATTTTTGTTAGGAAATCTGACTGCCAACAGCGTTCAAGTTCTGTGTGGAGTGTCTTGTAAAAATGATGACATGGTCAGATACATGTGGCGTTATAATCAGCGGGGATGGTCCCGCGGTTCCAGAAACCATACCAGGCCAAACAGTTCCACATGGGGGATTTATTGGAGGGAGGGGGGCAAGGTAGCGGCGAGAAGAGAAAGGGAAAAGAGAGAGGGAAAAGAGAAAGGTCAGAGGGGTCTTCTGTTTATATATATAGAGTGATGTAGCTGCAGGAAAAGGTGAGTGATGGGCCAAGTGGATTCTCGGTCGCCCTGTCGCCTGGGTGTGACATCACCGGTTTGGCGTCTAGATGCCAACAGAGTGAACTCCCTATTTGTTGTTAGGTCTTATGAGAAGACAATGGACAGCGATGAGAATATGAACTTACCAAATAGAACCAGGTGCTAAATGGCATCTTGGTGTGAAGAAGGTGAGTGGGGCCACTAAGCTATCAGAGGGCAGTGACTGGAGACTGGGATCTTACCTCACAAAGCAGACTCTTGAGCAAATGCCTCAAGACTTCAAAAGGTGTGTTTTCCCACATTTGGAAATTTGGAAATTAGGTATTTTGAAATATCTGCCAAGCTGTTTGTCCTGTTTAGTACTAGATAATTTTCAGTGATACTATTTCTCACCTTGTGAAGGATGATGACTGTGTTCTCCTTGGTGACTGTCCCTCAGGTTCCCCTGAGGCACCCTCTATGGCTGAGAGGAAAACACCGTGTTTGAGGCTGTGCAAAGCTGCCTTGTGCTGGCCTCTGTGACAGAACAGCAAGCATGGATTTTGCCTTCCTGCTGATGTGTCTCTAATGCCTGTTTTAGCACCAGGCCAAGTTCACAAACAATGTGTATGTGCTGAAGAATTTGAAACTCACATTTAGAGTGACTTGGTAGATGACACAAAGCTAAAAAGCATAGCAACTCCTCTCTGGAGCTGAAATATAATATTAGCCTCAATATTTTTGAGAGGGTATTGGGAGGCAGTACTCTCTATGGGTGTCATCTTGACTAATATCATATGTGGTAATAATAGTCATGGCTCTATTAAAAGAAGAAGTAGCTGGGTAGGGTGGAAATGCTGCTAGTCCTAGCTACTCAGAAGACTGAGGCAGAAGAATCATTTGAGGTTAAGGGTTTGAGATGAACATAGGCCACAAAGTGAGACAAATAAGCAAGAAGATGAAGGAAGGAGGAGGAAGGGGAGGAGGAGGAGGAGAAGGAGGAGGAGGAGGAGGAGGAGGAGGAGGAGGAGGAGGAGGAGGAGGAGGAGGAGGAGGAAGAACCCTGTTCATATATGAGGGTTCAGAGGCATTGCATTTGATTGGCATATACAAAATTTTGGGTTTGCTCAGCAGAGCCACAGTGAGAGGGTAGAGAAAGAAGTTGAAACTCAGAGGGACAAGTCATTTATAAGACAATCACATAGTGACAGAACTTAAACTGTTTGCAGACTAAAGCCATTCTTAATCATGCTGTCCAGTTCTTAAGAAATGACCATTTTGAACAGTGCAGTAACATCATTGCTTCAACATGAACCAGCTCTGACTTACAGGTCCTCTTGCATTCTTGGTCAAGGAGCTTGCCCTCAAACCAAAGAGGAGCAAGCAGAAATGAGTACCATTAGTTTCTGGGGAAAATCACTCCAGTTGTTCAGTGCTTTTCCAGTCTGAGAGTCTATAACACCGGGTCAGAGTGAGCACAGGGCTCATTCCACGCCCTCATTTATGCAATTTACCACTACAGATGCAGAGCAACATTTGTAGAGGTAGACCTCTCAGAAGTGCTAAAGACTGGTCTTCCTGGGAGACGAAGAGATTACAGTGTCACTGGCCTTTAAAATATAGCAGAACACTCAAGCTTTTCTTTTAATCTGAATGAAAAATGGACACATTTTTACCCTCTGGCAGAATAGAACCACAGCTTACACCTCAAAATAGCTATTACTGACATCATGTTTTATGTACCTTTTATTTTAACTTGGACACTTAGCATTTGTTTTTCCTCCTGGAGGTTGGTCTGGCAGAGAATATATTATGGCATTTTTCCATTTCCCCATTTTGTCTTCCCTGATGTCATGGTTACTCATAGCAGCACACCAATCACAGGCTGGAACCACTCAGCATATGTCACATATCAGATTGGCCAACAGCTGCAGAATGTGTGTTTCATTCAACCTTAGGAGAACAGCACAGCGGACGTCAGAGGACTGATGAACACTCAGACAGCAGTCTCTGTAACAGCATTTTTACAGTGTTCCTTGAAGGGGCTGTGGATGGCAGGCTTGCTGTTCTGAGTGTTGTCAAAAACATTCTGTTCTGATTTTGTGGTGCCAACAATGAAGAAAAGATGTGATTTGAGAACTGGGAGCCAGTCAATTGTTATGGTGCTGGTGAAAAAAGACAACTAGGATAAACACTGTAGGGTGCCAGGGGGGCTCTCCATTGGAGTTATTCTCTGTGATGTCTTTAATACTTGGCTGAGCCAGTGCCATATCCTTTTAATTCCTTGTGCTTTCTGCTTGTTCTTTCTTGTTATTTTTTGTTTGTTTGTTTGTTTTGGTTTTCAAGACAGAGTTTCTTTGTATAGCCCAGGCTCTCCTGAAATTCACTCTGCAGCTCAGGCTAGTATTGAACTCACAAGCCTCTGCTTCTCAAGCGCTGGGGTTAATCACATGTGCCACCGCTGCCAGCCCAATATCTTTACCGATAATAATATACTCGTGATTTCAGTCTCTCTGCTAACTGAGAAAATAGGCAATGTCCCGTATAATGTTGAGACTATATTTGTGCATTTGCAATCCCATATTCCAATCTGGGCCTACAAAATATGTTACATTTCTTGATTGTGTAGTGATCTACCTGAACCCAATTCTTGACAGGTTAGGGGAGGAGGGCGCTTTCAGTCGATTAAAGTGTGATTTAAGTGTGGCTTTAACAGATGTTGGAAAAATCACAGTTGTGCAAGTTATTGATGTCCCAAAAGTCAGTGTCCATGTAGCTTCCATGTCTCATGAGGTGAGAGTGAGTTTCCATGCTGGGATTTCAGCCTCTTCATGCCTATCCATTAGTCTCTGTCTTCTGGGATATATGCTAGTCAGGTCATGAATCTCTTGCTTTCTAATCCTGGCAGTTTTGCATTCCTCTGTCTTGAACTGGATTTACTATAATGTTAATAGAATTTATGGAATCTCATTTGCAGAAAACGCCACTAGCATCAGTGGTGTTAGATTACAGATCCCCCTCGATTCCAAAAAAACAGGTCTGCTTTCTGAAGGGTCCTTGGTCTCAGCGGCCTTTCTATGGAAATGTCCATCATTATTTTTTTTTTATAACAATTGAGAGAGTCCTAGTAATCCACGTTGTCACACATTTGTGCAAAGACCCCAAATATAAAACATTTTTACCCACAATCAATTGAGACTACTATGTACTCTAATTTCTTCCCATGATAAGTGGGTTCAGTGTTTGTGGCATCCTGAACTTCATACTAGGTGGTGGTTGAACTGAGAAGTTATTAGTTTCTTGAGATGGTGCTTGATGTCTTTTGTACCTGAAAGTGTTGCTAGCTGCCTCAGAGAAAGGGTGGCTTTCACAGGTCCTCTCAGGATGCCATGAATGCTGTCAAACAGTAGCAGAGGACCAGAGGTGGAGTATGATGTGTACCTAGCCTAAGAGACCTCATGGTCCTGGAGGAGACATGAGAGGTCAAGTCATTAGCCTGTCGGAGGCGCGTTATCCTGGTAATTACATATTTAGTATAGAAGCAGTCCCTACTGACACCAAGCTAAGACATTATCTATAAATAATACCCTTGGGAGCACATACAGCTGGTGGTTCCAAATGAATTGCTATGCAAAATAACCTCTAATACATCAAAGCCGTAGTGACATAAATGCTCCAAGTATTCATCAATATGTCATTGTGTCAATATTAAAAAGTTATTATACAACTGGAACTTACTGCAACATGGCCTAAGACAAACCATTAAGTGCAAGTTGGTTTTACACATGCACTAATGTCACCTTACTTCTACATACTATTATCTGGGATTGTTAATTATATGAAGATCCAGATATAATGGGAGAGAATTTTCTAATAAAAGCTAGCATCCAATATAAAGTGAATTTTGGCAAGAAACTTCTTGGCATGAATTAGACCAAATTTGGCAAGAAAGGGACTATTTGAAGCTATATGATGTGAGGATTTAAATCAGAAAGGCAGAAACAACAACTGTAGATACAACAAAGCAAAAAAAAAAAAAAAAAAAAAAAAAGTGAGCAGACAATATCAGTGGGAAAGTTAAAGAGATGGATAAACTTCTAAACTAGAAGCACAAACAAGGGGAAAGAAAACAGGAAACAAGGTATGATCTTCATGTCACTCGTATTTGTAGGAATTTCAGCATCATCAGGTGCAAAATTAGTTGACTTTGATAAGCATCATATTTGTGCTGATAAATTTCCTTCATCATTGTTTATCCAAAGAAAATTGTTTTCCCCAAGGCCATGCAAATAATGCTTGCAAAGCGTTTAACCAAACACATAATAGGCAATAGGAATGACTTTCACGTTTGTTACAATAGCAGTGAAATGGAACAATACTTACACTGCTGTGAGATCCCATTTTCTTGAAAGTGAGAGGGCTTGTAGAAAAGGAGATGTGAGACCCAGGGAAGTAGTTCAGTTGCTAGGGTGTTTGCCTGAAAAGCTGAAGGGTCTCAGTTCCTTTCTCATGAACTAAGAGTTCATTGCTTGTAATCCCATTGGAGGTGGAGAAAGGCAGATCCCCAGGACTCACTGGCTGGCAAGCCTAGTGATTTGTGAGCCTCAGGTCCTGAGGGGAGACGATGTTTCACAAAGCAAGGTTGAGAGCAACTGAAGAAGACAGCTGTCTGACCCTCACACATGCGCTTACTCACACATGCAGTACTTGTGCTTATTAAACATTTACTTGACTTAATATGACCTCAAAGTGACACACACATACACACACACACACACACACACACACATACACACACACACAGAATATATATGTCGATAAGATAAAAATGCCCTATACAAAATGCTTTGACGAACAAAGAAAGGATGATCAAAATTTTCATTAATGTTAAATATTTTTAAGCGTTCAAAAGGAAGTCATGTCTGAAGATTTTTAAAGGAAAGAGACTTGCCCGTCATAGGGCACAATGGAAAGTGATATTCTTTAAATCATGATGATGATTGAAATCAAGAGAATTAATGACTAAATCACTGAATTTGATTAAATTTTTTTATATGGCTACTCAGGAAAAATGGGAAAGTAGAAAGGTAAATGCAATCAGTATTCCAAACCATTGATGTGAATGAAGCAGGGAGAAAGGCATAAACCTGTGGTGTTAAAGTAAGCTAGGAGCAGGGAGACTGTTTCATGGGTTGTATCCACATCAGATGTAATTAGTTGAAAACCCACTGAATGATTTTTCATTACTTTTAAGCTAAAAATAATTCTCTATGTGTGGAAGTAATAAATAATAGTCTTAGAATGCTTAATAATCCATTTAATGAAGTCATGTGACTCATGAATATAATGAGAAAAGATTTGATATTTTTCTATCCAGAACTTGAATAGTAACTTTGATGATTAAGTAAGAACTTCGGATTACAGAGTACAGAGAAGACATCAATGACAAACTGGCCAGTGGGTGTCACCAATTAGAATGGAGGTAGAAAATTTGTCACATTAGCCCTCGATTAAATTAGGGCCTAGAGAAGTGGTTCAGGGGTTCAGAGGGCTTCTCACTTTTTCAGAGAACTTGGGTTAGGTTCCCAGCACCCATATGTATCAGGTGGCTGTAGTTCCCGTCCAGGGGATCTGGCACCCTCCTTTGATCTTGGGTACCCATACATACATGGCATAAACTTACATATACAGACACATACATATACAAAATTCAAAACATTGGTTTGCCAAAAGAAAACTTGAAAGGACTTGAAATCTTGAAACTTGAGAGAGGTTTTTCTGAACTTGTGAATTCTGAAACTTTTTATGATTTTACCAGAGTTGCAAAGCTAATGATACCTTTCTAAACTCTCAGTAATAACCAATGACAGTGTTATATGAAAGCTCTATTTTATATTAGGACAGAATAAAGTCTTGAGTGTCAGCATCCATAGAAAACACAGTTCTCATGCCAAGAGTCATGTGAAGAACACGCAGCTAACCCGATGCTGCACAACTGAGAGGGTAGCTGAGAGATAAACACTATGCATATGGCTTTGGGTTGACTTAAAGTGCCTTCAAAAGTTAGTTTATTATAGTTTAATTTTTCCTTCTGAATTAACTTCCTCATCTAATTTGTATTAATATCACTTTTTTTTTTTTTTTCAGAAAAAAAGAGACGCCTCTGAGAGTTGAAGCTACAGACCCATGAAGCCCTTGATTTGCCTCTGCCTCTATCTTAGGCTTCCTTCTGATGGAGTGTTTTCTCTTCTTCTTGTTAGGACTTCTCTCATCTTGCCTGGAACATATTGTCATTTGCAACTGTGGTGAGCAGGCCAGAAGACAGCTTCTGCATCAGAACATGTGGCGTTGCTCATATGTAGGCAGCATGTGCCAAGACCTCCAGTGTACGCCCAGAGCAGGAGGTGGCACCAGCAGTTTGCATGTCTTTTCCTGTTTGCTTTCAGAATTGCTACATAATCCCAGAGTTCATCTGCCCTTCCTTGCATCCCTCCTGCTCTGAGGCCATTGTTAAGTTGAATCAACATTCACTGAACACAAGTACTGCAAAGCTACCACAGCTGAGTTTCCTGGGACAGTTTCTGAGCAGCTAACGGCTGAGTACCATACACAGCATAGATATCTAGACCCAGGGATGGCTTGTATGTGGGCAGGACAACTCAGGGCATGGCAGTATTTTATTATGCTATGCAGGATATTACAAAGTTAAAATTTTGTGAATTATTAACTTCTAGATATTTTCAATTAATATTTTAAAATTGTAGATTTTTTTAAAATTAAACTTATTTTACTTTATGTGTATGATTGTTTTGCCTCACACTTGTGAAATATTTGTGTGAGGCAAAACAATCATATGCATGACGTTGCATCCAGTGGAACTAGGGTTATAGGTTGTTGTGAGTCAAAATGTGGATGCCGGGGATTGAACCCTGATCCTCGCAAGGGCAACAAGCACTCTTAGCCACTGAGCCATCTCTCTAGCCTCAGTATTTTTGCCTTGTGGATAACAAAAGCTAAGGGAAGCAGAACTGAGGATAAGGCTGAATTAGCACAATGGTATATTTCTCTCCTCAAGTCATAGGTCCAAAAACATGTTTGAAATGTAGGGGAGAAGCATAACATCCTCAAAGATCACAATAAAAACCCTATTTTCACCTGTCCGCCAAACAGCCTTATACCACACCTGGCTAACAAATGTGGCTACTCTCTCGTGGTACCACCCATTTACTCTTATATCAGAAATCAAAATGAAATCTCAAAAGCCAAAAGTCAAAATTGAACCTTCTACCCAGCATCCCACTTGGCTTTCCTCCTAACCCCTGGCAAGGGCCCACACCATCTTCTCTTTCCTCTTTTGGCTCACAACTCCAATGTTGTCCTATGGTAGTTTCTCCAGTTTCCTCATTACCAGTTTTCAGCAGCATTTGCCTTGTTAATCGGACACCTTGGGACTTGGCTTAGGAAGTGGCACATAGCAGGCACACAATGATGAATGAGGAAAATGAAAACCATGCTAACTAAACTAATTCAATTGGGTTAAAGGAAGACTTGTCTGAAATGACATGTTCTGAGTTGTAGTCTCACTCCCTGAGAGACCTGTCAGCTATACTCTGCTGCAGTCCCCCTCATCCCATCCAACCTCAACCCATTCCCACTTGCCCTAGCTCCTCCTTGTTCAATGGCATGTGTCTGAACAGAGGCTAGGTACACAGAGGAGCTCAAGTCTGCACCATGGAATGGCAGAGCAGTGTTGTCAGAATCAACTACCCTAAGCTATCCATGCAAAAGTGTCTTTGGTCAGGTCTAGGGTTGCGTGTGTGGTGTTTCCCCCAATGGTTTGCAATGAGAATGATCAGAAGACGCATTGGCCCACTTCTTGCCCCAACACTGACTCTACCATGGGAACCATACCCTCTCTCTTTATCAGACATGTTAGAAAAATACTCTTTTTACACTTTTCTGAGATTTTACTCTCAAACCAAGACATGGTTTAATAATCATGTAAAGATGTCATTTTCATCCAGGAAAAGGGGTTGATTTCAAATTATTTAAAATGTTGAGCACAGCCTGTGGGAAGGTGGAGATACTGATATGATTAGGAAAAATGTGCCCCAAATTTCATCCAGCTATGGAAGCAGAGTGAGGAAATACGCAAGCCTCTGGCATTAAGATGGCTCAGCATATGGCTATTTGACTTTACTGTGGGACAAGAGAGGTGCGCATCCAGTTTTTTCCAGCTGTAACTTTACACTGTGCCCATGATTCAATCTTTCTTCCCCCTTCAGGTTTCCACCCCCTGACCCCCATGTAGGCTCAGATTTTTTTCAAAATCTACTTTCTTTAGTGTTCTTAAATGCTTCAACCTCCCTTCTAGCCCACCATCCAGTGGCAGGGGAGAAAGAAGGTTAATAGAAAAATGGGGTTGTGAACCTGTTTTGTTCCTTGGGCAATCCCACTCTTCGTTGTCAGGATACCAGCAGTCCAGTCCAATAGCAAACACCAAACACGAATCAGTAGCAGTGGCACGGATTCAACAGAAAGAGCAAGGCTCTGCTGAATCAGCATGAGTCAGCAGAAGCCACCAGAATCAGCTGGAATACCACGAGAAGTCTTTGGTGCATTTCTCTCTATGAAGTGAAGACCAGTGAAGACCAGCAACAAAGTGAAGCGTTGTACAGCATAACAATGCACGCATGTCCTCTCATGGTCTGTGGGTTTCCGTTTATACTTTTTCTAACCATCACATGCCCTCTCAAGTGTCTGTGTTCAGCAAAACGTCAAGTGCCCTCCCACAAGACAGCTTCCAGAAAAGCATCACGTGACACAACTTAGTTGCTAAGGAAACCAGATATTTCCACTTCACCTCCTCCCTCCCTTCTTTCCCTATCTTGGTGACAACGAATGGCAGCTCCTGGAACATAGCCCTGGTCCTGACTAGAAGGGAAAGCTATCAGTACTCTATGTTGAGCCATGTTGCTAAGCTGTGATATCTAGTAGATTATATGGAGAAGTAAATTTTAGACTTAAGATATTTTGTAATTTCTAGTGGGTTTGTCAGGATATAACTCCTTCATGAGATGAGGAGAGTCTACATTCAGAGATACAAAGTCCTGGAGATGATAGCAGTGATTATCACCAAGCACTTCTCTGTCACTCCATGGAGCAAGCTTGGCCTCCTCTGGGACCTTCCCACTGTTCGTAGACATGACAGTGAGCAAGGGGGAGCTTAGGGAAGCGGGAAACTGGGTTGAGGTTTGTTTGTCCATGGATCTAGAGCACAGAGCCTCTTCAGGAAGGGGAGGAGGAAGAGGAGGAAGAGAAGGAAGAGAAGGCTCCTGTGGGCAGAAGCAGAGAGAATCCAGAAGCAGGTTTCTGGTGTTGCTCCTCAGCAGAGCAAAGCAATGAAGCTTCCCAGTCTGCCTGGAAGCCCAGAACACCATCCAAAGATTCTTTCTCTGAAAATATCTCTTCACCTACATTTATTGCTTAATTATTGTTAGACAAACAATGTTCTCTCCTACCCACCCAAGAAGCACTACATTTTCTCTGTCATGTAGATTATCTAAGTATCTGTTGGTAGGTATTGAACTCCAATATTATTTATGTATGTGTTTCCAGGGTAAGGTTTCTTCTTAAATTTACTTTCCCTATTCTTCTGGTGCTCCTCTGCTCTTAGATGGGGCATACATTGATAGATAAGTACCTCCTCATAGTCACTGCTGAGTGAAAACCACTGCTAAACTCCTGGTTAACAAATGATAAGCCTTCTTCTGTTTCCCAGGAGGGAAAATGTGGTTTTCATAATTTGATTGCTGAAGAAATAGTTGTCATGGCAATAATTTGTGTCACTTTGAAGAGCCTCAGGGTATGCGCTGTTAATCTCGAGCTTTCGGAGCACAAGCAAAGTGCTGCCTGATGAAGGTTTGCTCAATGCTTTGTTGGAGCTGGTGTCTTTCCCTACTTCTGACATAATTGATTGAGTCTTCGGAACCTCTGGTTATTTCTGTTCATATTTATGTAAGCCCTCAAGATGTCCCTTTAAGTCAGGAGCCGTCTCTCTGCTTGACCTCATGTTCGATTACTTCAGTTGTGTGTGGGTGGGCAGTACGTACCTGTGAGATTAAAATCTTAGCAACGCTGAAGCAATTTAATTGACTGCACAGACACTCTTGAGTGCCTGCTGTGAGCAGAACACAATGGCATGCCCTGCAGAGGACAAAGACTGCACATGGAAACAGGAGTTCAGCAAAGCACAATGGGCGAGAATCTGAAAATAAGCCTTGTTTGACATTGCGATGGATAGAGAATGGTTGTTCTGTTTGAATTTGAAGTACAAACAACACAAGAGTGAAGCTGGAGTCTGAGGCTTGCAAGCAGCTGGCAGCTTTCCTCCCTCCTTCCCTTCGCCTGTTTTCTTATGGTTCTTCCTGGGAAAGGGAGGCAGCTGAATGCTGTCCACGAGAGCTAGCTGTGGGACTCCTCCTTTCAAGCACATTTCCACTGTCTGGGACTCATGCTTTTATTTATGAAATAAAGCACACAACTAGGTTCTTTAGAGATAACTTTGGGGCATAAATAAGGAAGCGTATGCCAAAGGTTTCAATCCCGGACAATGTAGCATAACTAGCAATAATGGTATTGTTATGCTGAGATAGCCCTTCATTCAGGCATATCTGTCACCTCTTAGTTTTGTGGTTTAGTACAATGTTGAGTCCTTTTAGAAATTGATTATTTTAGGTTAGCATATAAAGCGATGGGTTTGATTATGGCATTTTCATACATACATGTCATTTGTAGTTTGTTCTCAACTGTTCCCACTGTCTGTTCTGCACCCAAGAAGAGATTGATTCTCTTCCTTCCCCCAAATATTCCTTCTTCCTATTTTCTTATTCCTGTTCCCACTCTTAATAACTATTCTTTTTCTTTATCTATTTATTATTTTTTGATACTTTATTTACATTTCCAATGTTTCCCCCTTTCTAGGTCTCCTCTTTGGAAACCATCTATCCCCTCCCCCTCCCCCATCTCTATGAGGGAATTCCACCTCCCACCTACCTGCCCACCCACTCCTGTATTCCCAACTTGACATTCCCCTTTACTGGGGCTTCTCCTTCCCCTGATGGCCAACAAGGCCCTCCTCTGCCACACATGTGGTCCGAACCATGGGTCTCTCCATGTGTATTCTTTGGTTGATGGTCCAGCCTCCAGGAGGACTGGGGGAGGGGTCAGGCCAGTTGACACTGTTGCTCCCTCCATGGGGCTGCAGACTCCCTCAGCTCCTTCAGTCCCTTCTCCAACTCCTCCATCTGGGATCTCACTCTCAGTCCAGCGGTTACTGTAAAGTGAAACTTGGGTATTCTGGACGTTTGGGCTAATATCCACTTATCAGTGAGTACATACCATGTTCATTCTTTTGTGACTGAGTTACCGCGCTCAGGATGATATTTTCAAGTTCCATCCATTTGCCTGTAAA
>CM052717.1:31080521-31114738 GCA_028551405.1 Uromys caudimaculatus | reverse complement strand
GGTCCTTTAAGTTGGGAATCTTCACTCTCTTCTGTACCTATTATCCTTAGGTTCTGTCTTCTCATTGTGTCCTGGATTTCATGGATGTTTTGGAATAGAAGCTTTTTGCATTTTGCATTTTCTTTTACTGTTGTGTCGATGTTATCTATGGTATCTTCTGCTCCTGAGATTCTCTCTTCTATCTCTTGTATTCTGTTGGTGATGCTTACATCAATGACTCCTGCTCTCTTTCCTAGGTTTTCTAACTCCAGGGTTGTTTCCCTTTGTGATTTCTTTATTGTTTCTATTTCTATTTTTAGCTCCTGGATAGTTTTGTGCATTTCCTTTGTCTGTTTGATTGTGTTTTCTTGAAATTCTGCCTGTTTGATTGAGTTTTCCTGTAATTCTTTAATGGACTTTTGTGTTTCCTCTTTAAGGACTAGTAGTTGTTTATCTCTGTTCTCTTGTATTTCTTTAAGGGTGTTATTCATTTTTTTCTTTAAGTCTTCTATCATCAACATGAGTAATGATTTTAAATCTGAGTCTTGCTTTTCTGGTGTGTTGGGGTATCCATGGCTTACTGTGGTGGGAGAGCTGGGTTCTGATGATGCTAAGTAGTCTTGGTTTCTGTTCCTTATGTTCTTACCCTTGCCTTTTGCCATCTTGTTAACTCTGATGTTAGCGGGTCTTACTCTGTCTGGCTGTGGCTTGCCCCTCCTGTAGGCCTCTCTGTCAATACTCCTTGAAGACCAGCTGTCTCTGAGAGGTACTTGGTCCTGGAGAGCTGTGGCACAGGGTCAGATCTGGGGTGTAGACAGAAACCAGAAGGATCCTGTCCCCAGCTGTCCCTTGGCTCCTATGTCCTGATGGCTCTGCAAGGGTCCCTCTTGATCCAGTGAGCTTGAACAGAAGCAGTGGCCCTGCCTGTGCTCCAAGGTGTGTCAGCACTCCTGGGATACCAGCTCTTTCCTGGAGCCCTGTGGCCCAGGCTGAGGCCCCCAGGCACAGATGGAAACCAGAAGGTTCAGAGATTTCCTGTCCCTGAGTTTTCCTCAGTCCCTGTATCCCGCTGGTTCCGGGTGGGGCCTGATGAGCAGTGGTGCTCGCCTTAACCCCATTCACGGCTTTTCCATGCTCCTGGGAGGGTAGCTTTCTCCTGGTGCTCCTTGGCTATGGACCACTATTCTTTTTCTTTCATGATGCCTGTTAGCATTCTGTCTAAACTCCACCCTACAGTTACCTGGCAAGAACCAGGTATGCTCTTCCCCACAGGTGCCTGGCAACCGCCAGGTAGGCCTGGCCCATTATAAAAGGGGCTATTTGCCCCTCCTCTCTCTCTTTCTCTTGCCTCTCTCTTATATCTCTTATCTCTTACCTCTCCCCATTCCCTTACCCCCTCTCTCCACGTGGTCATGGCCGGTCTCCACCTCTATTTCTCTACTCTCTTCCTCTCTCTGTCTTTCTCTGCCTCTACTACCCTCTTAACTCCCCTACCCATGCCCTAAATAAACTCTGTTTCTATACTATACATTTGCAGTGTCTGGTCCCTCTGGGGGAAGGGCGTGCCTCAGCAGGCCCATGCCGAGACATCCCCGAGATAACCCCACATAACATAACATAACATAACATAACATAACATAACATAACATAACATAACATATATTATATTATATTATATTATATTATATTATATTATATTATATTATATTATATTATTATTATATTATATTATACACAGCAATGCCTGTATAGTTTTGTGCGTAATACATTCTTACCTATAAGACTTTGGGTCTTTCTAGTTAGCAAATCTTTACAGAGATGGACTCAATCCCTCCATCTATCAACTCATCTATTCAGGAAGCATTTATTGAAAAGTATAAACTGGAGGCTAAAGGTTTAGCTGCTAGGTCTAAAACGATAACTAGGTAGTCTTAGAAGAATGGGCAGGTATGGCGTGTAACCTTTCAGAATTTTATAGAGCAGCAAAATTGCAAACATTAATTTAAGGACCAGCACAAAGCTGACAAGATTTTATTTTATTTTTGAACTAAACAAGCATGTTAAAAAGAACCAATTTTTTTTTTGTTTTATATTGCTGTATGTACTTCAATGCCTCCAAAAGCAGGAGAACATAAAATTGATGAACTTTTAAAGTTGAGGAAACTTGTGATGGAGAAGCACTAACTCTGTTTAATAAATCTCAATAATAATGTATTGAATGAATACATCATTGCTTTGTCTTACCCAACCTTCTGCAGATCAATGAACTCTGGCTGCAGGCTGGTATTTAGGAATGTGGGTAAAAGGAGTCTCTTGATAGATTAGCGTTGGCATTACATACTTCACACAACTTTAAGGGGAAAACAAAACAAAACAAACAAAACAAACAAACCCCCCAAATGTTGTAAAGCTATCCGATAAGAGTAGACAAGTCATAATGCCCAATACAACACGTTATTATGCTGATCTGGCCAATATTGTGCTTTGTGTAAATGATGGTAGTGAACCTTACTTCATAAATCAAAACATTTTTGAACTCTGTGTTCCTTACCTGCTCTGTGTCTGAGGGTTATATTTCTGAGAGTTGGAAGAGAAATTTTATGGCACGTGGTTAAATGTGTCTGGCAGCATTCTGCTTGGTGCAGCACGGATAATGGGTTGGACCATGAGTTGCAGGCTGAGATAACCTCTCTTCAGCAAGGATCATCTTTTATCAGTGCCCCGGTCCACTAGGATCCGCTTTCCAAGAACTGTTCTCATTTCGCCCCAGTTTTGCTTTCTCTTTCCAGCACACCACTATTATACAGACTTGCATCAGCTGGTGCTTCCTCCCAAGGTTTATTTAAATCTATCACTCTATTTGCTTGTAATTTTAACTATGACTGAATGATTTAAAAAGTAACTCCATTTCTAGTGATCAAGAAGATGTAAGTGTAATAGAATTGATTAATTTGATTGATCGATTGAGTGTGTGTGTGTGTGTGTGTGTGTGTGTGTGTGCATGCATGAGTACATGTGTGTGCAGGTGTATTTGCCCATGCAGGCAGATGTGGAGGCCACAGGTGTACATCAGGACCTATTCTTCAGTTGCCTCTCTATAACTTGGAGACAGGGTGTCTAAGTAGATCCGATTCATCTCATTTCTGATAGACTGGCTGGTCAGAGAGGCCCTGGGATCCCCGTCTATTCTCACCTGCTCTAGCACTGAACTTACAGGCACATAACAGTCCATCCGGCATTTTTTCCATGTGGATTCTGAAGATCAGAACTCAGGTCCCTTAGGCTTCTCCATCAAGTACTTTCTTCCCAGCTGGTGGAGCTGCTTTCTTGAGGTTGAGAGTAACAGCGTCTCTGTGCAGAATACAATGCATATTGAAAGGCACCCCTGTGACAACCACAGTCTCCGTGGTATAAAAACCAAATCGTCTCCAACCACACAGCATCATGTCTATTTACATTTTCTATTTTTCAAGTTTCTATGGAGAGTTATTAAAATAATTCCTATGCTTCTAAAAATAAGTCAAGACCAGAGAGTGTGATGGTTACTCTAAGTTATCAACTTGAGTGGAATCAACCAAAAGACACATCACTGAGTCTCCTGTGAGAGATTTTCTTGATCAGATTATTTAAAGTGGGAAGACACACCCTAATGTGAACAGCACCTCCTGGTGGCAGACAGATGAAAGGGAGATGGAAGAAGGAAAGGTGAGGGTCTGCCTTCACTCTTGTGGGCAACTTCACCTATGCTGTTGCTGCCTTCCTTCATCCATCTTAGACTCAGCTCCCTGGGCTTCTAACACAGCCTGGAGACCAGCAGGTCCTCCAGCCCTTCCTCTTGGAATGAGTAACTATTGGATTCTCTGCCTCTTTAACATGAAATGACCACAGTTGAACTGTCAAGACCTGAGTAAGCCAATCTAAGAAACTCCCCTTGAATACATCTTCTTTTTATTAGTTCTGTTCTTCTAGAGATAGATACTGAAGAAGTCCCTGAGAAGCAAGTTATTTTTTAACTTAAAAGCCAATCACCACTTTTCGACACAAGACTAATGCACTTAAGTATTTGTTGGTTTGTGTCAGTAAAGGGCTGAAGAGCAGAAAGCAGAGGGATCAGAGTTAAGAAAGCAAAGGATTTAATTCTAATTTAGGAAGAAAATAGACTGTCATGGTGGTGCATGTTGTAATCGTAGTCCTTGATTGGTAGAGACAGAAGGGTCACAGGTTAGAGGCCAACCTAGCAACAAAGCAAGATTAGAATTATAATACATAGCCTGTCTACAATAGAGGCACTTAAAATTGCAGATATAGCAAAGCTTCCCAAAGAAAAATAAAATAAAATGAAACTGCACTCAATCTCTTCTATTAAGACTGAGGCTAAACTCCTAATGTCCATTAGTTTTTTACCCCATAGTAGGAGCATACTTAGCCTGTTTTGTTTGGGAAAATACGAATGCATATGAAAAAATATTGTAGCTTTCAAAAGGCTTACAAGGAAAGGGGAAGCTGTTGTGATCTGGACAGTAGTACATTTCTTCTGCTGGGATTTTCAATAAAATGAAATACATTTGTAAGAGGCATCATTGGAAATGAACTTATCCTAGCTCTTACTGTATAATCCTTTCTGTTCTTTGATGAACATGCTTTCACTTAACGATGAAGAAAAAAAAAACCTGCAAAGCCAAAGTAACCAGGCAGAAGCTGTAGACCTGTTCTGTATTTCTCAAGGGAAAAAAATCTAGAACACTTAGGGTACTTTTGCTTGGTAATTTCTTTAGAACCTAAAAGAAAACTCGGCACTGGGGAGGTGGATGGCGCAGTGCACAAAACATTTGTTGTATGTAGATGAAGACCCGTGCTCAAATCGCTACAACCGAGGGAAAGTTACCCAGTATACAAACATGAAGATGGGGGGAGTGGGCAGAGGAAGGAGAATCCAGGGAAGCCCCTGGGCTTGCAAGCCTGGCTTATATGGAGGTGAACATTGAAGAAACCATGTTCCTTCTCTATTCTTCCCTTGGGGTCCCCGAGTTCAGTTCTGTGGTTTTGCTGTATATCTGCATTTGTCCCAGTCACTGGTAGAGCCTCTTCAAAGGGCAGCCATGCCAGGCTCCTGTCTGCACATACAATATGGCCTCAGTAATAGTGTCAGGATTTGGTGTGCACACACAGGATGGATCCCAAGTTGGGCTGGTCACTGAGTGGCCTTTCTTCCAGTCTCAGCTCCATTTTTGTCCCTATATTTATTTCCTTTAGACAGAAACAATTCTGGGTTAAAAATTTTGAAGATGGCTGAGTGACCCCCTGCCTCAACTGGGGACCATGTCTATCTACTAGAGGTAGTCTCTTCTGGTTCCATCTCTCCACTATTGGGGATTTCAGTTAAGGTCATCCCCATTGAGTCCTGGTAGCCTTTTATATCCCAGGTCCTCCCCATACCTGATCCTACCCCTCCTTTTCTCCTCCCCCCTTCCCTCTTCTACCCTGTTTCCTCCCTCCCTCTTTCTCCCATGATTATTTTCCTCCCCTTCTAAGTAGGTTTCAGGTATCCACACTTGGGTCTTCCTTCTTGTTAAGCTTCCTATGGTCTGTGAGTTTTATCATAGGTATTCTGAATTTTTTTGCTAATATCTACTTATCAGTGAGTACATACCATGTATGTCTTTTGGGTCTGGGTTAACTCACTTAGTATATATTTCCAAGTTCCATCCATTTGCTTGTAAAATTAATGATGTTCTTGTTTTTAATGGCTGAGTAGTACTCCATTGTGTAAATGAACCACATTTTCTGTATCCATTCTTCAGCTGAGGGACATCTGGGTTGTTTTCAGCTTCTGGCTATTATAAATAAGGCTGCTATGAACATAGTGGATCATGTGTTCTTGTTATATGTTGGAGCATCTTTTGGGTATATGCCCAGGAGTGGTATAGTTGGGTCTTCAGGTAGAAATATTTCCAATTTGCTGAGGTACCACCAAATTGATTTCCAGAGTGGTTGTACCAGTTTGCAATCCCATCAGCAATGGAGAAGTGTTCCCTTTTCTCCACATCCTCACCAGCATGTACTCTCACTTAAGTTTTTGATCTTAGCCATTCTGATTGGTATAAGGTAGAATCTCATGGTCATTTTGATTTGCATTTCTCCAGTGATTAAGGATGTTAAACATTTCTTTAAGTGATTCTCGGCCATTTGAGATTCCTCTGTTGAGAATTCTGTTTAGCTTTGTAGCTCATTTTTTAATTGGGTTATTTGTTTTATTAGAGTCTAACTTCTTGAGTTCTTTGTATATTTTGGAAATTAGCCCCCTATTGGATGGAAGGTTAGTGAAGATCGTTTCCCAATCTGTAGGCTGCCATTTGTCCTATTGACAGTGTCCTTTGCCTTACACAAGCTTTCAGTTTTGTGAGGTCCCATTTGTCAATTCTTGATCTTAGAGCCTGAGTCACTAGTGTTCTGTTCAGGAAATTTTCTCCTGTGCCAATGTGTTCGAGATTATTTTCCACTTTTCTTCTATTAGATTCAATGTTTCTGGTTTTATGTGGTCATCCTTGATTTACTTGGACTTGATCGTTGTACAAGGAGATAAACATGGATCAATTTGCATTCTTCTACATGCAGACTGCCAATTAGACCAGCACCATTTGTTGAAGATGCTTTCTTTTTTCCTCCGTATGATTTTGGCTTCTTTGTCAAAGATCAAGTGTCCATAGGTGTGTTGGTTTATTTCTGGGTCTTCAACTCTATTCCATTGATTGAACTGTCTGTCTCTGTACCAATACCATGCTGTTTTTATCACTATTGCTCTGTAGTACAGCTTGAATTCAGGGAGGGTGATTCCTCAAGAAGTTCTTTTAGTGTTGAGAATGGTACTTGTAACCTTCTCTCCCTAGGAAGAACAACAGTCTCAACTCTCCTCAACCCCTCAGAGGTCCCAGAGACTAAGCCAAAGCCCAAGGATCATTTGCAGCCCTGGCCCATGTGTAGCAGAGGACTGCCTTGTATAGCCTCAGTGGGAGAGGTTATGCTTAATCCTGTGGAAACTTGATGTTCCAGGGAAGAGGGAAGCTGGTGGGGGTGAGGTGGGGGTGGGTGGGCAGGTGGGGGAGCACTCTCAGAGGTGAGGGGAGGGGAAATGGAAAGAGGCAACTGTTGGAATGCAAATAAATAAAATAATTTAATAAAGAAAACAAACAAACAAACAAAACACCCCAAACAACAACAACTGTTGTGGGAAATATTAAAAAAGAAGGAAAGTACAGCATGTTCCCACACTACTCCCTGGTTCTCTCATCCCGGTGGGCTGGCCAGCCAAGCACCAGTGAGCAATGGCCGACCTGCTTTTATCTCGTGGAGCTCTGACTCAGAGCTCCATGATCTCTCCACCCAGCTCACTAGGTTCCCACTGGCAGATCACTACCATGCCAGTACCAAGCTTCAATACCCTCATGACCTCTGTAGTGCACATCAGACAAACCCACACTTTGCTGCTGTACCTTTCTCTCTGGAACCCAGACGAAGACAAACTTAGCTCAGAAACAATAGTAACTCAATCTCCAGGTGCAACAACTAAAACCTAATCTTGTAAACCTTATCAAAGTCTGGTGGCGAATCCTTGAGGATCTGCCATACCAGGAGACTCTAGTAGCTACATCTTACCTACATGCTGTCCCCGTTCCAAAAGGACCCTTGCTCTCCTGCTTCCTCTCTTCCTCTCTCTGACCTAGAAGTCCCCCTACACACCCAGTGATTGGCTCCTTTATTCATTAGGGCATTGGCTCACGAGTCACAGGTGTAACTCAGTCCTTGTCTGAAGCCCCTCCCAGGAGGGGAGAATTAGCAGATTACAAACAGCCCCAGGGTTATCCACAACTACAACAAGAAAAACTAGTGCAAATGTTCAGTAACTCTTTGTAAAATGCATAGATTTATCCTTTATTTCTCCAGATGGCCCAGGTCTGTACTTTGTGTATAAACTTTTGTTGGTAAACATTTGTTGAATCAAACACCCAATTAAGAGTTGCTTTGTTTAAAAAAAGAAGAGGTCATGTCCCAAACCAGATGGAGTGTTATCTAAGGTTGTCCTAGGACATCCACATGTATGTCACGGCATGTACGAGCTCATGCTCACACACATCAGGTATGTATAATTATTGCATATACACCCACAGGAATAATAAAAGCTGTCAGGATTTATATACCATGGATTGTGATCAAAGAGGTATTAGCCTTTGCTTTCAATATTTACTATGGGTTAGTAGTGACCAACTCTGAGGCCCTTCTTTCTTTTTCCATAATTGATCTGGATATTTTTTGACTCAGAACAATTGCAGTTTATGCCACATTCCTTTGTTCCTCTTCCACTGTTCTCTTTAGATTCCCAAGCCTGGATCTCATGGTACTCTCTATACCTCACCCCCACAAAGCTAGCTCAGGTGGGGGCAAAGCTGTCACTCGGTAAATATGAGATGAGCAACTAACATTAAAATCTAGGTGTCAGCTGGGCAGTGGTGGCGCACGCCTTTAATCCCAGTACTCGAGAGGCAGAGGCAGGTGGATTTCTGAGTTCGAGCGAGGCCAGCCTGGTCTACAGAGTGAGTTCCAGGACAGCCAGGGTTATACAGAGAAACCCTGTTTCGAAAAACCAACCAACCAACCAACCAACCAACCAACCAACCAACCAACCAAACAAACAAACAAACAAACAAAAATCTAGGTGTAAGATTGAACTAGTTGGAACTGGAGAGATGATCCAGCAGTTGTACTTGCTGCTCTTGCAGATGATGCAAGTTTGGTTCCAAACTTCTCATTGAACAACTTACAACTGCTTGAACCCCAACTCTAGAGGATCTGATACCCTCTTACACACACACACACACACACACATACACACACACACGCACGCACGCACATGCACATGTACACACACACATACACATGCATACACGTGCACACCCATGCACACACACACACACACACACACACACAGGCAAATAAAATGTAAAATAAGAGTGAACTAGAAAAAGGGACATTAAGAACTAAAGACATATTCACATTATCATATTTGGAATACATTTATAAATGAACTCTTCTTTTGAATAAAAAGTTAATGTGATTGAATATAACTTTTAGAAACTAAGACTGCTTACTTGGAATTTTCCTGATTGATTACTGGCACAGATGTCAGGAAGTATATTTATGATGTTAATAATATGGTTAAAACATTGTGAAATCCAAAAATATTTTTGTAAAGCCTCTATGGATCTGCATGGTTTTAGAGCTAGGTAAGGCTGCGTTAGCTCATATGCATTTTCTCGCACATCTATACTGTGGGGATAATTATACCAGTTAAAAATCTCTTCTTATGTGCAGGCTGCTAATACGTTTTCTGCACCCGCTTCACAGAGCAGCAGAAGCCGTTGAGGTTCACTTGTACTCAGCTTTGAGTTTAAGATTCTAAAAACTCTTTATGGTAAGGGAGTTAGGGTTTTTCTTTCCTTTTAAAAAATTGTTGTTTCTGGCTAACCTGTTAATTTAGCAAAATATAATAAAAATGGGCTTGTAAATCAGAACAGTGCAAAATTCCCTTCTTTGAAAATTTTTATTATAAATTGACAACATGTATTTATGGCACATAAGAGAATACGATTTATGGATAAACATGACATCATTAAATCAAGCTGACTATATCAGTCATCTCAAATACCTATTAATTTTGGAAAGAACATTTGGAATATACCATCTTAGCATTTTCAAAATATATAATTTTCTATTATTAATTATGTTTACTATACTGTGAATAGATCTCAAAAAATAAAATCTTCTTTCCATCTGAGATTTTAGACCTGTAACAGTTGGTGTCCCACTGTTATAACAACATACTTGAGGTAGGATGCTTCATAAAGTAAAAGAGTCTACTTGGTGGCTGATAAGTCTGAAGAGAATGGTCACAGTGTTCTGCTAAGAACACTGGCTGCATCGCAGTGGAGGGAAACATGACATTCTCATTCATGGCTAGCATTTCATTTATTTTTGACATTTCAACCAATTATGGATTTCTATCTTAACTATTTCCTGCTGCAGTGTGAGAGCTTCTGATGAAGGCTGAGCCCAGCATTCATCAGTAGACATAAAGGTGAGTATTCAGAAAGCAGTTTGACAACAAACAGTATTAAGCTCCCTGCTGGGGCAAATGACTTTTTAGCTATGGGCAATCTTGACTCAGTTTACAGAAGCAAGCATGAGTTTCCTGCCATGGAGAAGGACTAGCTCCAATCAGAAAGCAATTGGTTACCAACTCAACCATCTTGCCACTGTTGCACACACCTTGCCTGGGAGGTTGGTATTGTAGCTTATAGGATTCACAGCTGGGTCAAACTTTTGGTCACCCCTCTTCCACCCCTGAGAGCCTGCAAAGCACTTTCTGCACCATGAAGGCTAGTCATCAGGGAAAAAATGTCCAGTTCAGTTCCAGTTTGACTTCTCTAAGGCTGTGGTCAAAGTTTGTGGTCCCCTCATCAATCAGATCTTACCATCAGGTTCTGGGGAGCAAAGAGTGGCAATAGCAATAGCTTGTACTTCGATGGGGCTTCTGGGGCTTCCCTGATCATCAGCTCCAATGGTTTGCCTGACCCACATCTGGATAGGCCCTATTCTTAAAGGAAATCCAAAATATTTTGTAAAGCGTCTACGGATCTACAAGTTTTCAGAACTAGGTAAGGCTGCTTTAGCTCATATGTATGTTCGGCACATCTGTAGTGGGGGGATAACTGAACCAGTTAAAAGTATCTTCTTATATTCAGGCTGATAAGGGTTTTCTGCACCAGCTTCACAGAGCAGCAGAAGCTGCTGAGGTTCACTTTAACTTAACTCATATCTCTCAACATCACTACATTGGATATGAAGACGCCAGCACACGAAGCAACTATGGACAAACCATAGTCAAACCATTTCATAGATTTGTATCTACCACACTTTGTACAAGCCATAAAAAAAAAAAATCTGCAAACTTGTAGCATGTGAAGTAGCAGTGGTCTAACGAACACTAAACCTAAAATGCTTTATTGACAATTGCTCTGTTAAACGGCTGACTGCCTCAGGGAACAGGATAGGCTGTGGGGATGTCAAAGTCCTGAAGGAGTGTCTGTAGTCACACAGCCTTGCTATTATCTTCTCTGAAATAGGGACAGCAACTTTTTGAGCCAGTCAGGTGCAGATAGTAGTAGTAAATTATACAGGAATTTAAAAAGGAGTTTTAGTATAAAAATCATAAACTGTAAGAAGAAATTAAGAGAAGGAGGAGTTGTTTGATGGGAAATAAAGAAAACTTTAAGATACAGGAATAGCCTATATAGAGAGTATTTTCTACAATGTACCCTGAGATAGAGCACCAGAGAAGGATGCCTCAAGAGGATGTCTCCCAGGGAAGGATGCCTCCCAGGAAGGATGCCTACACTACTGAGCTCCAGCCACACTGTCAAAGACCCTTCAAGCTGAGTTGATTGGATGGCACAGACGTCACTAGGACACACATTCCATAGTTGGAGTCTAGGGGACTCATCTATGAATCAGGTGCCTGGTGGGAATCCTGAGAAGCTTGTTTAAACAAAGGGCCTCTAATCTTGTTCTCTCTTCTCATTTTCCTTCTGTCAGGTGTCCCCAACTGTCACTGCACTTTGGCATGTCAAGTTGTGGGGTAGAACATAGTAAGACCTAAGGTCCCTTGAATATTTTCATAATTTGGATATCATAAGGTAAGACCAAGGAAGGCTCCATGTCATCTAAAAAGGTCGATGGTTTTCTCCATGAGGATTTAGAACTCATCTTCAGCAATGTGCTGAGATACAATTAATTATCTTTGTGGTTTCTTAGCTACATCTCAAAGAAAATATTAATTATATATCTATCTATATCTATATCTATCTATCTATCTATCTATCTATCTATCTATCTATCTATCTTTGATGAAAAGACCAGAAACCAATTCTTTCTAGCTGAAGTAGAATTCATCAGGCAGATTTTAGGGAAGCTCACTAGATTAAAGGAATTGTTGAACAGCCTAGGGTTCTGAAGGGAAGGAATTAATATAACTCTAGGGGCTCAGCAGTCAAGAACTTCATCCTCTGTGCTTTCAGCTTTCACCATGCACTCAACTCAGCTTCAGAGAACCTTAGCCCTCAGGCCACATCATTAGGTTGAGGAGACTCTGGTTTAGTGGGGATGAGATGGACGTTCATCTGACTCTTCCATTGGTGGTCCAGGGCCTATGGACAGAGTGTCAAGGGTAGAACCAGAAATGGTCACTTTCTGTTGATCTAAGCAGCCAACGAAAGGCAGGCTGCACAAAGGAGACACTTAAGCAGCAGCCCAGTACTGCTGATAAAATGTTTGAGGAGCTCTCTGGAAGCAGACAGACACATTCCCTCAAACCTGTTCTCTTTGGGGAGCCTTAAGTTTGTGAAGAGCAAGAAATTCATTTCCATCAGATAAAGCCTGGCAGTAATGAACATCTTCCTGATAACTCTTGTCACTCTTTCCAAGGAACTGAAAATGGTAATTAATGCAAAAGCTGTGTTTATTGGTTCGTGAAATTGAGTGTATGGAGCCCTTTGATACTGGGTCTTCTTGATAGTTAAGGTTTTGAAGGGCATCTGGAAACACACTGCACATGAAATACTCAATTTATTTGACAAGATATTACAACAAAGAAGAGCTCATGTATATGAAAATCTGGGGCTTTTGTTTGCTTTACCAAAGTAGATACAAAGGAGCAGATGCTTTTCCCACCCCCTCTTCTCTGAGTCCCACCCCCACAGCTTTACATTGTTTGTTGGACCCCATTTGGCCCTGGTTTGGGCCTTGAGGACAAATCTGAGCCTGACTTGAGTGTCTGCGGCCTTGTAGGAAAGCCTAAGCCTGGCTCGATTTTTGAGACCTGTCTCTCTTGCTTCTTCCCCTGGGATGACTCAGCACGACCTGCACCAGCCCTTGCCTGGCTAGCTACCGCTGATATCAAATGAACTTATTGGCCCTGTCAGTTACCCCTTACCCTCTGTCACCCTTCCCCTCCTCCCGCCTCCTATGTCATCTCTTCCCATACCTAAGTGCCCACCTCCTTCCCTTCTCTATATAAGCAAGTGCCTAGTTTAATAACGTGAGTTCCTGCTTTGACAAGACTCCTGGCCTGGTGTGTTTCTTTTGGGCAGTCTACACTCGCCATCCCCCTCAGCCCTGGATCTCTTCTTGCCTGGACCTTCCAACAAGGGAGCCAACAATTGTGTACCTTTGTAAGACAACCACGGTGCTCAAATGACACTATCTGTTGTACGTGAGGAAAAAACTCAGAATTTAGTTTGGAAACTCTTAACACTGAGAGTTTTTGGTGAGAGGGGATCAATTTTGCCTGATAAGTTCCCCAAAGCCTTCAATGTAGCATCAAAGCCCAGAGGTCAGCAGTGTGGAATAGAAAAAATACCTCCACAACAGAAGATAATAGATAATTAAATTTAATTTATAAAGATGGTAGACTGGGCCCTTTATGGCTTGAAAGCCCTTTTCTCTTTCCAATATTTTAAATTGTTTTGTTTGTTGTTAAATCTGGATTTCATATTTTTTTATTAAATATTAATCAAGATGGAAATCAAAGAAATACTGAAATGAGACTTTGAAAATTCTTACACATGCAGAGTACCTGTACACTTTACATGAATACATTAAGCCATATATATTTTTCATGTAGACATTAACTGTGCACACACGTATTTATACATCATCTGCACACAGAAGCACAAATCTCACACATGTAGTGCAATATAACTATTCATGCCATCATAGTTACAAACTACATAATATCCACATTACAATAATAGATATTAGGAATTGTCTACTCTATCAGTGGTTGGGCAAACCATGACCCTGAAAATTTCAAGATTTCATTTCTAGAACCTGAAAATGTTACACTCTTTAGAGAAAAGTATTTCTTTGCAGATGTTTTGAGGCAAGATCTTGAGACAGGGGGATAACCTTGGCTTACTTGGGTGGGCCTATAACACAGTTTAATAGCTCTTTACCAGGAGAAGACAGAGAAATCAGTCTGTCTCAGTCTCTGTTTTTTTATCTTTGTTTCTCTCTTTCTGTCTGTTTTTCTCTGTGTGTCTGTCTGTCTGTCTCTCTGACTCAGTCTCTCTCTCTCTCTCTCTCTCTCTCTCTCTCTCTCTCTGAGTCAGACTGGAGTGATAGCCCAGAGCCAAGGCCTGCTGCCAGCCAAAAGTTATAAATTTTGAGCAAATGCCTCAAAGTGCAGGCAATTTTAGGCATAAACTTGTACTAGAGTTAGAGACTGAACAACTGAACCAAAATCATAACCAAACTAATATATACATTTCAGAATTCTGAAATGTGAAGACTTAGGATTGGATAAAGCCAGTAATTTTGAACTGTAGGTCTAAAAAAAAAAAAAAAAAAAAAAAAGAAAAAGTAAAATAGAAACCATACTCATTGGACTTCTCAGTTAAACAGTAACCTTACTCCCTACTCCCATAGGAGAGAACATGTCGAAAGTATTTCCTTCCCGTTCACTTCTAAGGTTTAAATATATGGCCTTAAAGGAGCCACTGGGAAGCCTGAGAAAGCTGTAAGTCTGGGAAAGCCATGAAGTTAATTAAGTGGGGTGTGGTAAAATGTTACAGGGTCCTGGAAGACAAATTCCCAGTAAACACAGCCAGGGGCTATGGAGGGCTGTGGGTGAAGGACACCCTCCGAGAAAGCAGAAATAGTCAAAGCAAGGAAAGGCCACCACTGTCTGGCTGAAGAATCTTTATTCTTATGAGTATTTCCTTTTTTCCTTCCTTCTTCCTTCCTTTCCTCTTTCCTGTTCTTTACTCCACTGTACTAGAATCCTCAGTGGATGGCCCTGCTATATGAACAATGATTCTTCAGAACATCAGACATGAACTTTTTAAAAAATTTACATTCCAGTTATTGCCCTCCCCTTGGTCACCTCTCCTACAGTTCCTCATTCTACTCCTCCTTCCCCGCGCCTCCGAGAGGGTGATCCCCCGCCAGGCTTCCTCCTTCCCTGGGGCCTCAAGTGGCTCAAGGATTAAGTGCATCTTCTCCCATTAAGGCCTGACCAGGCAGACCTCTGCTATATTTGTGTCAGGGGTCTTGGACTAGCCCATGTATGCTCCTGGTTGGTGGCTCAGTCTCTGGGAGCTTGGGGTCTGGGTAAGTTGAGACTGCTGGTCTTCCTATGGGGTCACTCTCCCCTTCAGCTTCTTCAATCCTTCTTCTAATTCAACCATAGGGGTCCCTGACTTACAGTTCAATGGTTGGGTGTAAGTATCTGCTTCTATCGCGGTCAGTTGCTGGTAGGACCACGTGGTAGAGGCCAGTCATGGCAGGCTCCCATCTGTAAGCGTATCATAGCATCAGTAATAGTCAGACATGAACATTTAAAACTTCTGACTCTTTTGGAGGGGTAACGCCATTTATTTATTTATTTATTTACTTACTTACTTACTTACTTACTTACTTACTTACTTACTTACTTACTTATTTACTATTCTCTCATATAATACATCCAGACTGCAGCCTCTCTGCCCTCCAAACCTCCCAGGCCTCACCTTTCCTTCTACCCCAGATCCACTGCTCCTTTGATTCCCTTTAGAAAAGAGCAGACCTCCCAGAAATATCAACCGAATACAGAATAACAAGACACAATAAAACTAGGCATAAATCCTCATATCAAGGCTGGACAAAGCAACCCAGTAGGAGGAAAAGGGTCCCACAAGCAGGCAAAAGAGTCAGAGACACTTTTTCTCACACTGTTTGTAGTCTTGCAAACACCTGAAGCTAAACAACCACAACATGTATGCAGAGAATCGAGTGTAGACCCATGCAGGTTCTATGATTGCCACTTCAGTCTTTGTGAGCCCCTATAAGCTCTACATAGTCAGTTTTGTGGCATGTGTTCTTCTGGTGTCTTCCACCCCTCTAGCTTCTACAATCCTTCCTACCAGTCTTCTGCAGGGTTCTCCGAGTTCCACCTAATGTCTGTCTATGGGTCTCTGCATCTGCTCCCATCAATGACTGGAGGGAGCCTCTCTGATGGCGATTGGTCTAGGCACCAAACTATGAGTGTAGCAGATTATTAGGACTCATTTCATTGACTTAATTTTTTCTTGTCAGTCACATTTGGTTCTAGCCTAGGTCTCTGAGCCATTCAGCTTCTGGATCCTGCCCATCCAGAGAGTATCAGGCATAGGTTCCCTCTTGTGGCTTGAGCCTCAAGATAGACCAGTCACTGGTTGTCACAAGCTCTGAGCCACCAGCATATCTTGCAGGCAGGACAGGTGTGGGTCAAAAGGCTGGGTTTGTGGCTCGGTTGGTGGCTTGATCCCATCACTGGGGGAGACTTGCTAGGTTATGGGAGATGGCTGGTTCAGGCTCAGTACCCTCCATTACTAGGAGTCCTCAGTAGGGTCACCCTCATAGGTTTCAGGCAGTTTCCACTGACCTGGGTTTCCCCATCTCTCCCAGAATGGCCCCCTTTCCAGTTGTCTCTCCCTGTACTCTCTCCCTCCTGCTCTCCCTGCCTCACCTGATTCCTCCTGTTTCCATCCTCACCCAATCCCAGTCTACCCTCAAAATCTATTCTATTTCCCCTTTCCAGGGAGACCCAATGTGTCCTCCTTAGTGCCCTCCTTGTTACTTAGCCTCTCTGAGTCTGTGGATTGTACTGTGATTATTGTTATTGACTAATAATATCCTTTTATAACTGAGTACATACCATGTTTGTCCTTCTGAGTCTGGGTTGCCTTGCTCAGGATTTTTTTTCTAGTTTCATATACTTGCCTGCAAATTTTATGATGTTATTTTTCCTAACAACTGAGTAATACTCCAATGTGTAAATGTACCATATTTTGTTTATTCGTTCTTCTATTGAGGGACATCTTGTTTTTTTTTCCAGTTTCTGGCTATTATGAATAAAGTTGTTATGAACATAGTTGAACAAGTGTCTTTTGGGTATATGCACAGAGTGCTATAGCTGGGTCTTGAGGTAGACTGATTCCCAGTTTGATGAGGAACTGCCATATTGATTGGCTACACAAGTTTGCACTCTCACCAGCAATGGATGAGTGTTCTCCTTGTTCCACATTCTCACCAGCATGAGTTGTAACTTGTGTTTTTGTAGCCATTCTGGCAGGTGTTAGATGTACTCTCAGAGTTGTTTTGATTTGTATTTCTCTGATAGCAAAGGATGTTGAAGTTAAGTGTTTCTCAGACATTTCGAATTCCTCTATTGTGAATTCTTTGTTTAGGCCTGTACCCCATTTTTGAATTGGATTGTTTGATTTGTTGATGCCTAGTTTCTTGAGTTCTTTGTGTATTTTGTATGTTAGGCCTCTATCAGATGTAAAGTTGGTAAAGTCTTTTCCCATGCTATAGGCTGCCATTTTGTCCTTTTGACTGTGTTCTTTGCCTTACAGAAGCCTTTCATTTATTAATTGTCAGTCTTAGTGCCTGCATTATTGGTGTTCTGTTTACAAAGTTGTCTCCTTTGCCAAGATATTCAAGGCTATTCCGTACATTCTCTTTTATTAGGTTCAGTATATCTGGTTTAATGTTGAAGTCTTTGAACCACTTGAACTTGACTTCTGTGCAGGGTGATAAATATGGATCTAGTTGCATTCTTCTACATGCATTCAACACTTTTGTCCAGAAGAGGTATTGGATTTTGTTAAAGGCTTGTTTTGGCATTTAGTGAGATGGTTGTTTTTCTTCTTTCAGTTTGTTTATAAAGTATATTACATTCACTAATTTTCATATGTTAAATCATCCCTGCATCTCTGGGATGAAACCTATTTGATCATGATGATTTTTTTTGATGTGTTCTTAGATTAGGTTCCCCAGTATTTTTGCATCTATGATCATAATAGAAATTGATCTGTAATTCTTTTTCATTGTTGAATCTTTGTATAGTTTGGGTATCAGAGTGACTGTGGCCTCATAAAATGAAATGTTCCTTCTGTTTTGTGGAATAATGTGAAGAGTATTCGTATTAGCTCTTCTTTGAAAGTCTAGTAGAAGTCTGTGCCAAAACCATCTGGTCCTGGGATTTTATTGGTTGGGAAACTTTTCATGACTGCTTCTACTTCCTTGGGAGTTAAAGTGTCTATCTGATTTTGATTTAACTTTGGTAAGTAGTGTCTATTGAGAAAATTATGCCTTTCTTTTATATTTCCAATTTTATGGAATACAGGTTTTTAAAGTATAACTTAATGATTCTTTGGTTTTCTTCTGTGTCTGTTATTATGTCTTTGTTTGTTTCTGATTTTCTTAGTTTGGAAATTCTCTTTGTGTCTTTTAGTTAGTTTGGCTAAGGGTTTGTCTACCTTGTTTATTTTCTCAAAGAACTAACTCTATTTCATTGATTCTTTGCATTGTTCACTCTGGTTCTAATTTTATTGGTTTCAGCCATGAGTTTGATTATTTTCTGCCATCTATTCCATGTTGGGTGTGTTTTTATTCTAGAGCTTTCAGGTGTGCTGTTAAGTTGCTAGTATTAAATTTCTCCAAATACTTTATAGAGGTGCTAGTATTTTGAACTTTCATCTTTGCATAGCTTTCATTATGATCTATATGTCTGAGTATGTTGTGCACTCATTTTCATTGAATTCTGGGAAGTCTTTCATTTCTTTCTTATTTCAACCTTGACTCAGTAGTCATTCAGTACAAAGTTGTTTAGCTTTCATGAGTTTGTAGCTTTCTCTTGTTTTCATTGTTATTGAAATCCAGCTTTAATTATGGTGATCTGATAGGATGTAAGGGGTTATTTCAAGTTTTTTGGATCTGGTGAGACCAGATGGTTTTAGCACAGAATTCTTCCAGACTTTCTAAGAAAAGCTACTACCAAAACTCAAACTATTCCACAAAATAAAAACAGAAAGCACATTGCCAAACTCATTCTATGAGGCCATAGTTATACCACACAAAAACTCAACAAAGAAAGAGAATTTCAGACCAATTTCTCTTATTAACATTGATGAAAAAATATTTAATATAATACTCACAAACTGAATCAAGCAACACTTCAAAGACATCATCCACCATGATCAAATAGGCTTCATCTCAGGAATACAAGGATGGTTTAATATATGAAAATCCACCAATGTAATCTACTATTTCAACAAACTGAAAGAAAAAAATAACCACATGGTCATCTCATTAGATGATGAAAAAGTCTTTGACAAAATCCAACACCTCTTCATGCTAAAAGTCTTGGAGAGATTATGAATACAACATGCATACTTAAATACAATAAAGGCAACATAGTGCAAGCCAATAGTCAACATCAAATTCAATGGAAAAAACTTAAATCAATTCCACAAAAATTAGGGACAAGACAAGGCTGTCCACTCTTTCCCTATCTATTCAATATAGTACTTTAAGTTCAAGCTAGAGCAGTAAGACAAGTAAAGGAGATCAAGGGGATACAAATTGGAAAGGAAGTATAAAGGATAGCTATTCACAGATGAAATGATAGTATACGTAAGCTAGGTGGGGGTTCAGGGAGACCTAGGAAGAGAGAATGAAAATCATTGACTGGCAGGGGGGCATCTCTAGGATATTTCAGAAATCTTGGAGGAGCAAGGACCCAGGGAGTCTATAAGAGTGACTCTAGCTGAGATTCCTTGCAGTGGGTGATATGGAGCCTGAAGTGGCCACTGCCAATAGCCAAGCAGAACTCTAGTGAAAAGACAAGAATAGCAACCCACCTGCAAAACCTTTGGCCCAAAATGTGTACTGCCTAAAAGATGAGCAGGGACAAGATGGAGCAGTGTTGGAGGGAATGTCTAATCAATGATTGGCCCATCTTGAGACCCATCACATGGATAAGAACCAATTCCTGACACTATTAATGATATTCTATTGTGCTTACAGACAAAAGCCTAGCATAACTGACTTCTGAGAGCTCCATCAGGCAGCTGATGGAAACAGATGCAGCGAGCCACAGCCAAATATTAGACAGAGCTCAGGAAGTTCTGTCAGAGTTGGGGAAATGACTAGGGGACTAGAAGGGGATAAGGACACTAGAAGAAAACCAACAGAAACAACTAACCTAAACCACCAACCAAAAGACAAGCATGAGCTGGATCTAGCCCCCCTTCCTGAACATATGTAGCAGATGTGCAGCTTGGGTTTCATGGGGGTCCTCTAACAACTGGAGTTGGGGCTGTTCCTGAATCTGATGCCTGTCTATGAATCCCATTCCCCAAACAGAGCCATTTTGTTTGTCTACAATGGGAGAGGATACATTGTAGTGACATGATGTGCACAGTGAGGTGATATCCAGAGGGTACCTCCCCTTTTCAGAGGAGAAGTGGATCTAGGGATGGTGGGAGAGGTTGTTTGTCAGGAGAACTGGGAGGAGGGAAGGACTGTGATTGAGATGTAAAGTGAATAAATAATAAATTAATGGGAAAAAAGAATTGAAATGTCATCTTGGTGGATTTTTCTTTTGATTAGTATGAAGTGTCCTTTCTTTCTTTTGATTAATTTTGGTTAAAGAATCTTTAATTAGTTATTAGAATGTTAGACCAGGTTGTTTTTTATGTCCATTTGCTTGAAAAAATCTTTTTCTAACCTTTTATGCTGAGGTAATGTCTATCTTTGATGTTAAGGTGTATTTCTAGTATGCAGCAGAAGGGTGAATCCTGTTTTCACATTCATTCTGTTAGTCTATGTTTTTTTTTTATTGGGGAATTGAGTCCATTTATATTGAGAGTTATCGATGACCAATAATTGCTAATTCCTATTATTTTGCTGTTCATTACTGATGTTGTTGCTGCTGGTGGTAGTTGTGGTGGTTGTGGTAGTGGTTGCAGTGGTGGTGAAGGTGGTGGTGGTGGTGGTGGTGGTGTGTGTGTGTTTGCTTCTTTTGGTTTTCCTTGTGTGAGATTATTTCTTGTGTTTTCATGGGTGCAATTAATCTCCTGGGATTGGAGTTTTCCTTGTAGTACCTTCTGTAGGACTGCATTTGTAGATAGATATTGTTTAAATTTGACTTTATCATGGAATATCTTGCTTGTTTTCTACATATATGATGGTTGGAAGTTTTGGTAAGTATGGTAGTCTAGCCTGGCATCTGTGGTTTCTAAGAGTCTGCAGGACATTTGTCATACACATACACATCACACGTATCACAGTACCCATATGTATGCAATACATATACTAGGAGCACCAGAGTCTTGCCCTAGAAAGCCCTAGGACATGTGGCCACTTTCGATCACTTTGTGTGTGTGTGTGAAGACAGACACACAGGAGAGCAAGTTGCAGATTAGCAACGATTCATGCTTCATTCTCTTGAGCTGTCTTTTCCTTTCAAAGGTCAGACACCCTCTTAGTGTACATAGAGATGATCAAGTGGGGAGGTGCTATGAAAGGTGAGCCTTGGAAACAGAACCTGAGTGAACTGGTGGATAATTACTAAGAGCTGAACTGGTTTTCAATAGAATGAATTAGAGGAAGGTTTGCCAATCCCTTATTCAACAATGATTCTACAATTCATTAAAAAATGTACTTGTCTTTCTCCCTAGTTGAGAAGCCATTTGACTCACACATTAGGGACAGATAGCCACTCTAATAAAATACTCATTTGTAGATGAAATTAAAACTATCAATAACAACAAAGTTTTAGATAAGCATGGTCATCTCATTGTATGGAGCCTCATGAATGATTAAATGGGAAGGGTCTGTGGTAGAGACCAGGCTCTTACTCTTCCATAGTTATAGAATTTGCTATTTTCTGAAAAAGTGTTTTCAGTTTTACATCTTTAATATTTAATGTTTCAACCTCATTATTTTTGTAGGCTTAAATAAATATTTCAAGTGTAACTTCTGCTCCATCATCCTAGAATTCTCAGCAGATGGCCCTGCTACATTACTAACAAAGTTTGAAACAATTAGATGAGCTTTAAAAATTTCTAACTGTTCTTCCAAACTAGCTATGTTTCTTATATTCTTAACTGATTTCAGAATAGAAATTTCATTTGTCCTGCCTATCTACAAAGCCTATACCTATGCCCACTGATACATGTCTGTCTAGTTCTTATTAGAGGTTATGTAATCGAATAATCTTCTTTCTCTTGCATGTTTAAACTGTCATCTTAGTCTATTAAACACATGTGTGAGTAAAACATCTGAGGAGGACACACACAAATGAAAGGCAACCTATGTTTATTCACTAGATAAATCAAGATTGTAAAAATGCCCTGAAAGGTCATAGTTTACAAGTGGCCCAAGTTCCTTATACACACATTTAACTAAGAAAATTCACAAGATGTATTCACCCTCAATGGAAGTAAAACTTTAATCTTCCATGTGTTGAGGAGATGGAGAACCAGTACTACTTGGTGAATAATGAACTAGTGATGACCAGAGTATGTCTAAATAGCAAAATAAAGAAGGATATATGTCCTAGGAAAATATACTATATAGCCTCCTATTACCATCTACCCTTTTCTTCTGTGCAGGTTAATTTTATGAATCAATGTGAGTTGGTTACAGGAAATCCAGCTAGATGACAAATCATTTCTAGTCATGTCCCTGGAAGTATTTCTGGAGGAGATTAGTGTTTGGATCAGTAATTGAAGAAATAATCTGTCACTACCAGTGCTGTTGGGCTTTGGTAAATCTATTGAGGGTCTAGATAGAACAAAAATGAGGGGAAGGAGAATATCATCTTTCTTTTCCTGAACTTGAATTTTCATTTCTGCCTATTCTGGAACACCAGAACCATTGATTCATGGGCTTTAAGACTTGGTCTGAATTTTAATCTATTGTCTTTTCCCATTCTCTAGTTCCTGAGGTCTTCTTGGCCCCTAAAAATTGCGTGAGCTAAATTCCTGCATGGATCTCTTATGTTTTGCCATATAGTGTTGATTCCTTTTCTTTGCAGAAATGTGAATAATATGCCATCTTTAACCCAATATATGTGCTTCATATCTCACAGTACCAGAAATCATTTACATTCTCATGCCTTCTATTTCTAATATACCCATGTCTCTTACCATCTCTGTTCCATATTTCTAATGGGAATATAAAATGACATAAATCTGAAAGCAATAACATATCTCCTGAATTAATCCTCCTTTTCTCTATTGCCTATAGAAATATTTTTAAAGCATCCAAACCATTTAAATTTAGAATAACTTTCTAAAACAAAAATAACTTTTCCTCACATGACTTCATGTTTTTTCTTAATAGAATAATATTCTAAAAAGAATACAGATGAATGATGGTGGATATAGGAACTTTTATTTCTAAAAAAAAGAATAACTGTATAAAATTTGTAGAACATAGACATTTCTTTCAAGAGAAAACAAATTTACTTAGCTCCTTGTGGCAGTTGACATGCTTATTGTTTCTTTTCTGAAACTGGTCCTCTCATTTAGCAATTTCTCTAGTATTTCATCTGATTTTTAGAATCTGCTCTTTATCATTTCTTAATCTGCTTTGAGTGGCTTAAATATTGGTACTTAGAAAGTATATTATTTTGCCACTGACAAGCACATTGCACATTACCAATATAAGCCTTTCCAAAAATAGACCAAAACCTCCAACTTCCTTCTGAGCATTTTAATATGCTCTTAGAATATTATGCATATTCAGTTAAAATTTCAGCTCATTTCATCTTTCACAAATATTCTTCTGTAGCATTGCTTATGAGTTTCAGGAACCAAGCATCCAGGAAACATAGTCTTTCTTCATTTTTTTTTGTACAGTTGAAAACTCAAAATACATATTTTCATTTTGTTGTTTTGTTTTTTGTAATCTGAAACTCACTAGTCTTGCTTTCTTCTCAGTTACCATTCCTGGTGCTTTAATTCAGGTGCAGATCACTTGTCACATGGGAATTTCAACAGTAAGTTTCCTTCTATCCCCTTTCCTGCACTGCAAACTCTAAACACACCAATATAGCCTTTACTGAGGTAGACCAGATGTTCGTAAGCACAAACAAGACTAATATTATCTTCTCTTTAATTCTCCAATAGTGCCTATTAGCTTCAGGATCCAAAGCCTCAAGCATGAGGCCTGGGGAGATGGCTCATTTACTTGATAAAGTACTTTCCACAAAAACCTGAGAGCATGAGTTTGGATCTCAGATAAAACAGCAGGACATGGTAGTACATGGCCGTAAGCCCGGAGCTGGGGATGCAGAGATAGTCCTAGCTGAACCAGTGTGGTTCAGGATCAGTGTGGGATTTTATCTCAAAAAGTGGTGGACAGTGATGAGGAAGATACCTGGAATTGACCCCTGGCCTTTACATGCATACACACTTATATACACAGACACACACACACATACACACATGCATACACACACAGTGTTTGGCATGAAGACTTCTATGATATAGTTGTGTACTATACAGTTGTAGCTCTTGGAAATTCTTTAGGAATGCCTTTGTTCAGAGATGTTTGCTCTTGTCAGGCACCACATTGTTTACTTTTTTATGAAAATCATTGTTCTAGTCTGAATGTGGGTTACCCTCAAATTTACAATATAATTCTAACCCCTGAAATGATGGCACTGAAAAATGAACTTTAGGGAGATAATTAAGTCTTAAGAATCTATTGCCCATGTGTGTGCATGTAGTCTGCATTAAAGAGATCCCCACCACCCTCGGGCTTCTTTCCTCCTCCCACAATATGAAGATACAAAGAAAATTTCTGTTCAAGGATAGAAAGCGGGCCCTCCCTACATACCACCCACTGCCTTCATCTTGCACTTTGCAGCCTCCAGAACTATGGTGGACTAATTTCTGCAATGCAGAAGCTACAAGATTTATTAGAATCTGTCATTTTAGGACGACTAGACTTAGAGAGCTGTGCATGGCACACTCTTTTCCTATCTTTTCTATACATATGTGGTAGAGTATGTTCTTATTATGCAAGTTTTGAGTCTGTAAAAAATGCCTTTCTAAGACTGATCCGTCTCCTGGGATTCCCATCTCGGGCTTCATGTTCTAATTTCAGGAACAGTCTGTGTTCACTTTCAACACAGATTTGGTTCTATAAGACATTGGTACAATGTCAAGGGAGAGAGAAAAAGTGAGAGAGATTAGAAGTAGAAGAAAGAAAAGGAAAGAATGAGACAAGAATGAAGGAAGAGAATAAGTACTTAGTGATAGATCTGGCATTTTCCAAAAATTAAAAAAATAAAAATCTTTATTCTTCTTTTTCATTAGAAAGACATGCACAATATAATATACATACTCTCATCAACATATTTATTTAAATAGATGATTAACCTGTCCATTAGATCCAACATCATACTTAACTTGTAAATTTGTCACCTATTAGAGGACATAAATGTATTTTATTGCACTCATTGGTCACCACCATTTTTTTTTGTTACATATCACACTATGAAGACACTTGTCATGCTATGATAAAGGAAGCATCAGGATTTTCAACACTTCTTAAATGCACATTAACAGATGAGAGCAACAAATAATTTTTGATGGCTTTTTTCTGGTACATTTTTATATTTGAACAACCTCCTTAAAATTTCGGGTTGAATGTGTTCCATCAGTTTTGAATTATTTTCTTGAGGGAAATGATTAAGAGGAAAAATTCTGCTAAGGGAGAAGTTCACAGCAATATGAATTAATCAAAGCCCAAATGAAAGAGGATTAAATTTGATGAGGCTGCTACAATTCTAAATATTGTTTCCCATCTCTTCAATCAAGACAAGGGCCTTGTTCTTAAGAGTGTTATAATCTAATTGGGGAGACTGGGCACATACATAAAAGGATGAATAGCACTCCAGGGATGCAGAGTGAGTAGTCTACATAGAAAAGGCATTCGGTTTCAGAACTGGGAATCCTGTCTAAAAGCTGAGATTGTTGGGATTTGAGTTGATCTTCAAAGAACTGAAGGGGGATCTTTAGCAGTGGGGAGTGATGACAGTTAATGAGTAGAGTTTCTCTCCAGTGATAAGAACTTCTAGAACTGTGCCAAGAGTCATACAGTTCTGTGGTTGTATTAAACAAACCCCATTGGATCACAGTTCACCAACTAACTGAGGTTGTGCCCTGTGCATTTTATCTTACAAAGTTGTCATATTAAAAATATTCTGGAGAGATGGCTCAGAGGTTATCAGTACTGGATGTTCTTCCAGAGGACCCAGGTTCAATTCCCAGCACCCACATAGCAGCTCACAACTGTCTGTAACTCCAAGATCTGACAGCCTAATACAAACATCCATGTGGCAAAACACCAAATGTGCATAAAATAAAAAGTAAAATAAAAGGAAAACATTAGCTATGGTGTTGTCACACATGAAGACTGTAGCACCTGGGGGTGACGCATTCCCAACTCCCTCTCTGCCAAAGTGCTGAGCATCACACAGTTGAGTTTATAAGTCAATGCCCTCATGAAAAGCCAAACCTCAAACAGAAGCAGATGCCTACATGCTATTGGCATTCCTATGGAAACTGACAGGACATGTGTCTTATTTCTTTAAAAAAGAGCACAAGGGCAGATGGCTCAGTGGGTAAAACGTACCTGAGCTTGAAGCAGTGGAAGGTGGGAGAGATGATAGGTGTGGTAGGCATATGGATGAGGTGGAACATGCAAAGAGAAGTCTTCCACAGTAGGTTCATTGCCCCTGATGAAGAGTCTTCTGTGGGTGATGTCGGTGGAAGATGACAATCTTTGCTTATGGCATCTTCAGTGAAAAGTAAGGGCTATCAGGTGTTCACTGATGCTGGACTAAATCTCAGAGAAGCACCTGTCAATTAAGAGTCAGTACAAGAAAGTTGAGAGAGGAAGAGGCAAGCTGTAATTCTCTGGAAAGTAGTGCAGAGCGAGTAAGAATGCTAAGCACTAAATGTCCAACCACATCTGGGATGGGAGAGGAAGCAGATTCCGAGAATGTGCAGCTATGGTGGATTGAAAGTAGAAAGTGTGGTGCTTTCTCTCTGAGTGACATTCCCAAAGCTCAAACCCTTCATAAGTGGAGCTATTGCTTTTGTCCATGTCCCACACATTTGCATCCATAATAGACATCTCACAGAGTGCTTTGAATAGCCCTAATGTTTTCCCACAGTTAAGAAGATGAGCCCATTCACAGAAGCACATGAACTGAAAGAGAAGTTTCTGCAAATGGTTTGTCATAGGCACATTCCTGGGAGACAAATACCCTGACGATTCCTAGGCTTATCTGCCTCAGAGCTGAGAGGCTGTATTGGTACAGCTGAAAGAGAAAATAGGAGTTGCTACAGTCGAGTCTTCAAGTGCTCTCTTCAGGATTAGAAAGATGGATTTTCTGTTCCTATCCTTTTGAGGTACATTACTACACTGTAAAGTTCTCTCAGGGATTCACTGTGTCCTGGTTATACCCTGGTGGGAAAGACTTTCCTAAGACATCTGACACATAGATGAGAAACAATGTTTTATTCATTTAAGATAAGCTCTGAAAAGCAAAAAAAGCTCATGTTACTTAGAATCAACACATTTTTGAAGGTGAGAGTAACATTTTCATAATATTCAGCTCCCATCCTTAGTGGAGTCGAACCAAATTGCTTGGCTCAGAGGCCGATGAGGTGGGTGGAGGTAAAAGTGGTGGGAGTTATGCTAATGTCACATAAGAGACTTCTTGAAATATACACACTCTTGGGATTCCTCTGCTTTCCCCATTGTGTACCTTCTCAAACAGAGCCAACTGATGCTTACCTCAGTAGGCCATCCTTGCAATAGTTTGAAGAAGCTTACACATTAATACAGAGTTTTCCACTTCATGGAAATTTCTGTCCATTGAGATCTTAGAAATATCTAGATATGTCTATGAATGGTATTTAGCAGCCAATCCTTAGAAGCGAAGAGGTTTTATTCTAGATTCAGAATGACATCTTAATTACACTAGAAGCTGATTCTACTCCTTGGTCAAACTCTGATCCCATTTCTCCTCTCCGTTCTTATGGCCATGTGTAGCTCAGGCCACTGACCTTCTTAGATAATTATTAAGCTCACCGTTGTCATTAGCATTCTCTCCTTACTTTGAATCATGCTCATGCACATTCAATTCATATGGTGACCCCAATCCATAAAATTATTTTGTTGCTGCGTCATAACGTAATATTGCTATTGTTATGAATCATAACGTAAACCTCTGTGTTCTCCAATGGTCTTAGGTGACTGCTGTGAAATGGTAATCTGATCACCAAAGGGGTTGTGACCCACAGGTTGAGAACCAGTGCTCTAGACAAAGGAAGCAATATATGCAATGCAATAGGGTGGTCATGTTCAAGGTGCTGAGGATCTGTTCAAGATGCTGAGAGAAGACAAACATGGTGCAGCCCACAGGGAGGAGTGGGGGAGGGAGGGAGAGGAAGAGAGAGGGAGAGAAAGAGAAGGAAAGGGACAGTGGGAAGGAGGGAGGAAAAGAGGGAGGGTGGCAGAAAGGGAGGAAGGGAGGAAGAGTTATGAAAGTTGAGTTAAGTAGCAAGAGCAAAACTAGGTAGCTTTCAAGAAGACCCCTGTAAGATGTTTGACTTTCACTCTGATGCCATTTTGAACTATCAGGCTTTAAGCATAGCAAAGATGGCATTTGATTTGCATTTTCACTCGGTTTGGCTATGGCTGTGAGCATCAGGAGGAAACACCGGTGCCAATGGAGAGAGCAAATGCTCTCTTTACTCCCGGAATTCAGATGAGAGTTGTCGTACCTTGGATGAGCATGATAAGAAGGGAAGGAATGAACTGATGACTTGGATAGATGGCCTAGTTGTGAGCAGGTGACAAAATGAATAGGTTGGTTGGCTGAGAAGGTTTAATATTAGGGTTGGAGAGACTGCTCAGTGGCGAAGACTGCTTGCTCTTCTTCTACAGGGCCTGAGTTCAGTTTGCAGCACCCAGGTTGGGCAGTCAGTCACAAGTGACTGTTACTCCAGCTCCTAGGAGATCTATTGATCTCTTGTGGTCCCCACAGACACATGTACATGTACGGGAGAGGCACATACACATGTGCACATGGATAAAAACAAAGCAAATCCATATATGTATAGGTACAGGTACGTGTGTGTGTGTGTGTGTATACAGTGTCAATGATGCTGCATATACTCCCAGCTTAGGAGCTCACACAGGTGATGGTGATATTCTTCAGAACACAGATGAGAGCTGTTCTTGGCAGGAAAATGACTGTAGACTTTTGGATGTATTAAGAATGAAGTGAGTTTGTTTCTCTGTTAAAAGTATTGTTTGGCTTTCCATTGCCCAGACAACACTCTGTGGGACAGATGCCTAAAACCCTTCTGACCTGTGACCCACACTCATCTAATGTTGTCTTTAAACACATACCAGAATTAGTAAAAATGCCCTGAGTTTGCTGAATATTTCACAGCTTCATATAGTGGCAAACCTCCGACTTCTGCTGAGTAGTTCTTTCTCCTCAATCCCTCTCAGGATGAAGAATTAACACTATCATTCTTTAAGACCCTGTTTAGATTTTATCTCCTTTTGAAAGAGCTTTTTAATCCCCCACTAACATTCATGTCCACATCTCTCAAATCTTTGTAATTATTAAAAATTGTCTCCTAGTCTGTTCTTCCAAAATTTGAATGCCTATAAGCTTAGGGCCATTCTGATCATTTTTGTCAACACTGTGTGTGGTAGTCTAGAAATGAATTTGATGAAAGAATAAGTGGAAAAAATTTGAGCCATCTATTTTACTTCTTGGAAAGTAATTTTTAAATCTTCTAACTATTTTCGGCTAAAATAACTAGGAAATGCTGGGAAGATTTAAGATTGGAACTTAAGTACTCATGGAAGATTTAAGGATACTGAACTAAGGAATTAATCAATCATTGTTTCCTTGCCAGATTAAAATGAAAAGCTCCAGTAAAAGCCATAATACCATTCATGAAGTTTTTAGTATCCTCTTAGCATGACCATTAACCGAAAGTAAAAACAATATTAAGAAGTACCATTTAAAATATTCATTCCTGGTTACAGAAATGATGTAAGTTCACTGGGATTTTTTAAGCAATGAAAAATGAATCTCACCACCAAACACAGACACGGTTTTTTTCAAAAAGTTTCAGATTTCTCTCTCTCTCTCTCTCTCTCTCTCTCTCTCTCTCTCTCTCTCTCTCTCTCTCCTGTGTGTGTGTGTGTGTATGTGTGTATACTTATTCATAGAGACTTAAAAAAATTAGTTCAAATGTAATCAAAATATTTCTTAGGAGGCAGCCTCATATCATAGAGAAATCAACATTGTTCTAGAAGAACAGCAAAGACAGAGCAGAGCAGTCTATTGGCTGTGGAGGTGTATGCAGGCACTCCCACTAGGGAGATGGAAGCAAGAAGATAAAGTGCTCAGTGATCTTTGAGCAAATAGTGACTTCAAAGTCAGCCTGAACTACATGAGGCCATTTCAATAATAGCAACAAGAGGCTTGTTCTCTTGGGTGCCTCCACCTTTCACTTCTCTTTAAGAGACTAAGAGTAGAGAGGACTAGTCAGGACCAGACTCATTTTAGGAAGCCCAGATTTCCTGTGCAGAAATTCATATACCTGGCATCTCTAAGCAATGGGTTTGAAGGAAGGTATTTTAAAAAAAAAACCCACACAAACAAATAAGCAAAAAACATGCTTAGCCTTGAGTTCTAAGCAGTGTCCTTGTCACAATTTGATGGTAGCCTCACTCTGAGGGATGCTATTCAACTACTGGTAATCACTGAGTCAGCTCCTGAATCCCTCCCTGAGACAGGGTTCATTTCTTACAGCATACGTCTCCTAAAAGAGGGATGTGGGAGCACAGGTGGTTACTAAGCGCATGACTAGTTCTGAGTTTCTAGGACATGGGCACCAGTGAAGTGCATTTGAAATGTTACAACTAGATTCTAAATAATAGCATATCTCACAAACAATTAAGGGACAATACAGCTGTGTATAGGTCTCATGTAATGCTCTCTATGTGGAATGCCACAATAAAGGCTGAAGGATCATGGAATTCACACCACACACACACACACACACACACACATATGCATTTATACATATGCATTTATACATATGTGCATACATGTGTATATATTCATATATATGTATACACACAAACATATATGTCTATATGTATATGCACAAGTATATGTATTCACATAATGCCCTTACAGATTTATATAACCAACAAAAGAAAGCTTTGTGTATCTAGGACTTTTGTCAAAATTATGTCTACTTATTTTAAGTTCCAAAATAGGTTTAGTTTATTTTTATTGGATTTTACAAAATGACAGCATTTTGAATCATTTGGCACAGTTTAATCTTAATGTATGAGAGTGGTTTGTTAATTATTAGCATCTTTTCCCAAAGTGTTCGTTCATTCTCTCATTATCTGCTCAGTCACTTGGCTGAGGAGAAATGTCATGATAATTGACTGTGAATCCCTCAGTTTAGTTTGTTAAAGCAACAGGAACACTGCCAACGTCTCCTTTGCTTTGTCCACAGCTCTGCCTTATCCAGCCATCTGCTTGTGCCTGGGGTTAGCAGTTTATGTGTACGTTATTCATGGCCTCCACTCCTCATGTGCTTCCTAGGAGGCACAGTGAATTTTGTGGAAATCCAAGAAAAAAACAAAACAGAGCACCAAGCCCACAAATCTTAACCTCTCTTTCCTTTCCAGTCCTACTCAGAACCATCCACGAGCATGTCATATTTTAACTTCATTTTCCCCCAGACCCTTCTCATTCAGGAGGCTACAGAAGACTTGTCGGTGACAGTGGTGGTAAAAAATGGAACCAGTGTATAGACCCATCAACAAAAATGTGGAACATACATACAATGAAAATGTATACAGCCATAAAGAAAAAGGAAATGATGAATTTAAAGGGAAAATAGATGCAACTGGAACTCATGATGCTAAGTATGATAAACTGGCCAATCAGAGAAAGCATTATGTTTTCACTTATATGAGAAACCTAGATATAAAAGTTTATAGATATGTGGCTGTCTATATATGTGTGCATGTATAATTCACAAAACTAGAGAGAGCATCATGACAGATGATGGATAGGTCTGACAGGTGGTAGGAAATAGAGCAATGGGTTACATGTGGTAAAAAGGAGGGCAGGCCAATTGGTAGAATAAAAGGAACCAGTTGGAATGGAGAAGGGGTACCAGGATGCTGTGGGAGATGGGAACTGGTAAGAACGAATTATAATGATACATATGTGAAGATGTCATGATGGGACTGTTGTTTTGTAAGATAACCTTAAAAGATGATTATTGATGGTTGACGATGACCAAGAAAGAGAAGGAGAAGGAGGAGGAGGAGGAGGAGGAGGGGGAGGGAGAAGGGGAGGGGAGGGGGAGGGGAAGAAGAAGGGAGAGGGAGAGGGAGAGGGAGAGGGAGAGGGAGAAGAGGAGGAGGAGGAGGAGGAGGAGGAGGAGGAGGAGGAGGAAGAAGAAACATCAATCATCAATCATCTTTAGGAAGGTGCCACAATTTTCACAGGAGTATGGAGTTTCCTGGAATATTTTAATCTGGAAGATCCAAAAGAGTAACTCCTTATCAAGTAACTCCTTACCAAAGCAGTGAGTCCAAGATAGGTCTTTATCTGCAGTGTTGCAGCTGTTTGGACAGTACTCACAAGTCTGTCCGCATTAAGACAAAAGGACCCAGTGGTCTATTTGGATGTTGATAATCCTCAAGTGATGTAAGATCATCAAGTATCCTCTTCTGCTATCCTCCCCAGACTCATTACTTCCTCTTCCCATCCCCAAACACCCCCAGCCCACCTATAATATCAATTTTATTTCCCTTCCCAGGGAGATCCAGGAGTCCCCTCCTTGAATCATCTTTGATACTTAGCCTCCCTTGGTGTGTGGACTGTAGCATAATTATCCTTTGCTTTATAGTTTTTATTCACTTATAAATGAGTACATATCATAATTGTTTTTCTGGGTCTAGGTTACCTCACTCAGGACGATATTTTCTAGTTCCATTCATTTGCTTGTAGATTTCATGATGTCATTGTTTTTTGTATCTGAGTAATACTTTATTGTGTATATGTATCACATTTTCTTTATCCATTCTTCAGTTGAGGGACTTCTAGATTATTTCTGGCTTCTGGCCATCATGAGTAAAGCTTCTATGAACATAGTTGAGCAAGTGTCCTGTGATAGGATGAAGCGCCCTTTGGGTACATGCCCAGGAGTGGTATAGCTGGGTCTTGAGGTAGATCAATTTTCAGATTTCTGAGAAACCACCATATTTATTTCCAAAGTGGTTGTAGAAGTTTGCACTCCCACCAGCAGTGGAGGAGTGTTCACCTTGCTCTACATCCTTGACTGCATGAGCTGTCACTTGTGTTTTTTATCTCAGCCATACTGATAGGGAGAGAGTACTGGGAGAGACAACTGGAATTGGGGGTCATTTTGGGTCGGAGGTAGAAACCCAGTATAATGGAAATTCCCAGGAATCTATGAGGGTGACACTAGCTAAGATTCCTAGAAATGGAGGATACAGAACCTCAACTTGCTATCTTCTGTAACCAGGCAAGACTTCCAGTGGTGGGATTGGAAGACCAACCCAGCCAAAAAACCTTTGAGCTATAAAATACAGATGAAGAGACCAACAACCAAAAATTAGGTAGACCTTGGGGTATCTTCTGGAACAGGGGAAGGATTGTAGGAGCCTCAGGAGTCAAGGATAACACACAAAAATCCACAGAATCAACTAACCTAAGATCATACAGATTCACAGAGCCTGAACCCTCAATCAGGGAGCCTGAACAGGTCTGCACTAGGCCCTGTGTATATATGTTATGGTTGGTCTTCTTGTGAAACTCCTAACAATAGGGGTTGTCTCTAACTCTTTTGCCTGCGCTTGGGATCCTTTTTCTTCTACTGGTTTGCATTGTGCGACTTTAATATGAGGAGATGTATTGCAAGTTGATATGCTATGTTTTGTTGAGATCCCTTCAAGTCTGCACTTTTCTGAGGGGAAATGGAGGAAGAGTGGATCTGGGCAAGAGAGGAGGTTTGAGGAAGGACTGGGAGGAGAAGAACTGAACTTCAGTGGAGGAGGTGACCAAGCCAGCTCAGTCAGTCAACTGGGTCTCAAGGAAGGGAGTGAGGATTGAAAAGACCAAGACAATTAGACAACATTACAACATGACTCCAGCCACTGCTGAGGCTGAAGCAGCTTTAGTTTTCTCCAGCCTGCTTTTATATCATTCT
>CM052717.1:31036679-31070857 GCA_028551405.1 Uromys caudimaculatus | reverse complement strand
GAGCTCTGGGGACGCGTTGCCCCTGCTATGAGCTTTTCTGCGTTCCTGGGAGAGAGCGGATTGTCTCCCGGAGCTGCCTGTCTATGGAATCCTAGTGTCCCAGGGAGAAGTTTCCTGCCACAGGCGCCCGCTTTTGGGATCCATAGTTACTTTTTTAATGCTGTGAAAAACTCCCTGACCAAGGTAACTTTTAGGAAAAAAGCATTTATTTTGGGAGTTCAGAGTTCCAGAGGGATAAGAGTTCATCACCATCATGCAGAGAACATGGCAACAGACAGATAGGCATAGCGCTGGAGCAGCAGCTGAGAGCCCACATCTTGATTGACATACAGGAAACACAGAGAGCACACAGTGAAGGATGCAAGGCTTTTAAAACTGGAAATCCTGCCCCTTAGCCCTTGCTAAGAAAATGAAATACCTCCTAATCTTGTCCATATAGTTCACCACCTGGGGAACAAGTATTCAAACATGGGGGCCATTTTATTCAAATCATCACTGTCTACAAGCATTTAGGGTTTCTTTAGTTTTTCTTATTATTTATTTCTCCTTTTAAGTTTGTAGATATATTTAAGATATATAGATACAGTTGATCTATAAAGTAGTCTAACTGATTTCTTCATTGGTATTTGGTTTGGATGCCCTACCTAGCAATGATACAGGGTACTCAAATGAACTGCTATTGTATCTAGACCTCCCTGATCTATTATGCCAATTAGTGTTTGTGTGATGACTATGAGAGCCTTCATGTTTGGTCAATATATTATTTACAGTTGCTATACCTTCTTAATGAATTGCTTCCCTTTTAAAATATGTAGCAGTTTTTAAAAATCTATTCCAACTACTAATTTCGGTTTGAAATCTTTGATCAGATATCAGACTAACTGGCAAGTTCTTTTTCCTTTCCACTCACTTGATACAGTGCTTTCCATCCTTTGACTTTTAGTTTGTGAGTGTCTTTACCAGTGAAATGTATTACTTTACATTTTTTACAGTCTTTTAAATTTTATGTATATAAATGTGTTCTGCCTGCATGTATATATGTAGACCATGTGCATATCTGGTGCCTGCAAATGTCAGAAGAGGGCATAAGATTGTCTGGGCTAGTTGTTATCATGTGGGTGCTGAAAACCATACTTGGGTGCTCTGCAAGAGCAATGAGTGCTATTAAATGTTGAGCAATCTCTTGAGCCACAAGATGTGTTTGTTGATCAGAAGTTGTATATAGTTTTAATGTCCAGTTAGCCAGCCTGTGTCTCTTAATTGGTGAGTTGAGGCCATTTGCAGGTAAGGTGATTATTGAAAAACATTTCCTGATCCTTGTAATTTTATTATTTATTTTTTTCTAGTGTGTTGCGTTGTTGGTTTTTTATTTTATATTCTATATTAGTAGCAGCACTTTTGTGGCTCACTGTATTGAATATGATAGATTCTGTCCCAATTTGCTATTGTTTGTCCATTCTTTCATGAAATTTATTCTTTTGTGTACTCTCATGATGGAAACAGTCTTTCTCCTTGGTATACAGAATTGCTTTAAGTATCATCTGAGGGAGGAGGGAAGGTACTTGGTTATAAACAACCTCTTTAATTTGCACCTTTTTTGAAAAGTGATAGCCTTGTTGGCTAAAGTAATCTTGTTACAGTTACCATCATAAGTAAATTCTTTCTTTTTTCCCTAGCTTTGAGGGTTTCTAATAAGAGTTCTACTGTTTTCTGGTGTTTGTCTTTGTAGGTAATTGGTATTTCCCTCCTACAGTTTTCAATATTGTTTCCTTGCTTTGTATTTTTGACATCTTGAAGGTACTATGCCTTCAAATAACAGGTTCTCTCAAGGCAGTGCACAGCTGCTGCCTTCTGAGTCACAAATGGGATTTCTTTCAGCCAATGACTGACCCATCTGGCGGAGGAAGCATCGGCATACAAAACCTGCAACTGGATTTGACTTGTGAGAACTGTGGGCTTTTCTGAAGGGATGAGCATGTGGCCTGCACTTGGTTTACCTTTGGGAAACAGTTTCTGAGCGGACACTACCGAGAAGCACGCGCCTAAGCCGTGACAGCTGACCCCTTTCTGTGCTGTATCTTGCTTTCTCCTCTTCTTCAGCATCTTTTCACATCCTTCATGGATTTCCAAAGAATTTTTTGTATTTCTTTCTTTGGGATCGATCTATTCTTCTTTATTCGCAATCTCGCCTTTTCTGGATCACCCAAAGGGACATTGTGGTCTGCCATCTTAAGCAGAAGTCAAGGAACATTTTTAAATGCTTACTATATTCCAGAAATTGTTTTATGCACCAGAACATTAGAAATGAAAACAAAAGCAAGGTTTGATTGTCATGGAGTTTACATTCATTCAAAATGCCACCCACACTGGTGTCACGGAGAAGGTATTTTTAAAAGACATCTGTGCATTCAGAAATACAAAGATGTTGAGCCAAGACTACTTTCTTTAAATAGTTTATACTTTTGTTTATGATTTTATAAAGATAATAAAATTTCTAACCAAGATTAGAACCATACTTTCTCAACTTTTATTCCAGGTTTTAAGTGAACTAATGATATTTGAGAAATTTTTTAGCAACCTACTAAAACATGAGGAACTATCTAGAAGTTAAATTTAATACAATGAACTGATGGGAGCAGAGGCAGAGACCACAGAGAAACATTAGACAGAGCTCTGGGAATCATAGTAAAGAAACAGAGGAAGGATTGTAGGAGTCAAAGGGGTTGAGGATACTACAGGAAAACCACAGAATCAAGTAAGCAGGGCTCAAAGGGGCTCACAGAGACTGAACCGACAATCAGGAAGTCTGCATGGGACGGACCTTGTTCCTCTGAATATATATTATAGTTGTGAAGTTTTGTGTTCTTGAGGGACTCCTAACAGTGGGAAAAGAGACTGCCTCTGACCCTTTTGCCTGCTTTGGGGGTGCTTTTCCTTCTATTGGCTTACCCAGTCCAGACTTAATATGAGGGGTGGTGCCTAGTCTTATTGCAACTTAATATGCCATGTTTTGTTGATATCCCTGGCAGGCCTGCCCTTTAGTAAAGGGAAATGGAGGAGGAGTGGATTTCTGGGAGAGGGGAGGGCTTGTGGGGGTTAAGGGCTGTGAGAAAAAGAGGAAGAGGAAACTGCGGTAGAGATGCAATATATGAGAGAAGAATACATTTTTAAAAAATTTTAGAAATTAATGCAATGGATATTAGGAAGTTACATCTTCTGGAAAAAGAAACAAATGGGATGTTAAGGAGTTGAATTCCTACTGCCTATTTCAAAGTGACTATAAAAACAACTTCTGAGTGTTCAGGAGCAGTGCTCGGTCTATTTTGTTCATTTATTTTTATTTATTCCCTAGCATGCAGCACAGTTCCTGGCATGAGAGAAGTGCTCAGCAAATATTGATGGGCTCTCATGCAGTGAAGGAATGACCATGGCAAGTGAACTTAACCAAACTGCTGAGCCAAAAGAAAAATCAAACCAAAGTCAATGGCATCTTTTCTTACTGCATTGCAGGAGAGCAGAGAGAATTAACTTGAACATAGCTATACATCTTGTATCCTTTAATGAAAACTTCACACGAATAGCTATTAATAGCCCAGTATCAGCCTAATAATTAATATAATAATGATTATCATAACTTTAAATTTAATACTCAGAATTAGTTCTTTGCCTATTATTATTAGATGTCAATATAAGAATAGAAAAGTATATGTCTGACCATACTTGATAAAAAATTATCTTTAACATTTGCTGATCTCATTATTATTTTTTTCTTTTTGGTAATAGAGATGACCTCTGGATCATAATAAAACAAAGTAAGTTTGAGTTGTATTTGTGCCAGAGAATCCAGTCTGTATTTTTCAGTCAGGAATGATCATATTGTAATCCAACTTGAGATCCAATTAAGTTTTTAAAAGAAAGCCCTGAGAGGCCAAAGAGCTGATCTTTTAACTTCCTGGTAAGAATGGAGCACAGGGCATTATGGGTAACATGTACCAGCTCCATCCATCTTTTCTGTTGCACTGATGGGGGTGAGGTGAGGAAAACCACAACTCTCAGCCAGCAGTATAGTAGCAGACATTGCTTCAGGGCTGGAACTCATCATTTGAAAACCTTAGAATGACAAAGGTCCTCAATACACACTGAGAGACATCACAATTGGCTTAAACATAAAAAAAAAAAAAAATATTGGAACTTATTTGGACCTTAAACTGATTTGCGGCTTTATAAGAGGATGCTGGTCATAAATCAAATGCATGCAGTCATGCCACAGTGTAGGCAGCTCAGAAGAGAAGAGGAAGAAATGGACCTCTAAGCCATCCCCACAGGATGCTACATCAAATATGTTGTTGAAGTCAAAACAAGAGTGAAGCTGGTGATGTAAGCCACTTACCCAGAAGGGGTGTAATAGGCAGAGCATACGCATAAATAACTTAGGCTTTAGTTTCTATGTTTTAAAAGCTTAATTCCTCCCCTTCTCCCCCCCAATATCGTGGAGACAGAAACTTGGAGCAAGTGCTAGGGAGTTACTTACAGGGAGAGAAAACTGGCTTGAGAGCCTCTGGGGACCACTTTTGTGCAGGCTCATCACGATAGAAAATGTGGTTGAATTACATCTTAACTTCTCCAGATGACCTGGCATAAACACCCTCATTCACTGGCACAACCACATGGGGTGGGTTTTTTTCCAATTATAGCAAACAGAATGAAGTATTTTCATGGCCTCTTCTCATTGCCCTGTTGTCATGACTGAAGACATACTGAGTTTTTAATTATTAGCAATCTTACTAATACATCATAGAAAAGTCTGTTTGGTAATTGAGATGAAATGCATGTTGTCTTTGACAAATTGAAACAATATTGTGTCTGCATGCTATGGTATTTGTTTCTTTTGTTGCTAAACTAATGTGACCATCAGTTTAGTACCATTTGGTCAACGTCTTTTCTCTGAGTTTCAGGGAATTTCAAAGGAGTCAGCTATTCCGGTAGGATATACTCAGTATCTTGAGCTCCACTCATTAATTTTGGGAAATTAAATAGCCATGCTTATTAATGTGAACTTCCACCACTCGCCATGCTTTTAAAGCTGAACAGAGAAAACTGGCATAACATGAATCCATACTGGGAAAATGTGAATAATGTCAGTGTTCTTTTTCTCTCAATGGGGGCGTGATTCTTCAAGGGCAAACCAGATTGTTTCTGTTCTATATGCATAGGTTGGAGAGAAGCAGCTTATCAAAAAGACAGGAAATAAGGGAGAGGGGTAGCTATTACAGAACTTCAATTTAGAATTTTTGAGTTCGTTGTGCTCAAGCGATTGCTTACTGTGGCACATCTGAAAACCACAGAAATCAATATCAGAGGGGTTTAAAGGTGCACAGCTGGATGGCCCTGTCTGTTGATTCCAATTCTTCAAGGTCTGTGCTTTGGGACCTGGGAGGAGGGCAGGAATACGCATTACTGGGTTTAAGTAAATTTGAGTTTAGGATATCTTTCCAGGATATGACTTGACAATTGGTTTTTTGGGTCACCAATTCTGTTCTCCATTTAAATGAGTGAATCCTCAACACACAGACCAAAAAACAAAACCACCATTCAAGAGGATGGCCTTTAATTTTAACACTCAGATATTCTGACACAAGTTGTACAAGGTGCACTCTCAGAAGAATGGGGGGGCAGAGATGAATGGTGAATTCTCTCTTATCCCTCTTTAAAATAGATCTATTTTATTTTTATTTATTTGTGTGTGTATGTCTCTGTATATGAGCACATGGACGCAGCTGCCTATGGAGATCAGAAGAGGGACCTGGAGCTCCTGGTGATTGGAGCTGCTTGACCTGAGTGCCAGGAACGGAACTCAGTGCTTCTGCAAAGCAGCAGTATCAATGGCCTAGCAAGCTCTCCACCTCTTACTACTCTGTAATACTTACTTGTTTGATTGGTTTGTTTCAAAATCTACAGACCTAAGGTAGAACCACACATGACTGGCAAAATAAATAAGTAAATAAAATAAAGTAAAATCAACAAAATGATCCCTAATGATAGATCTGGGCCTTGCCCATTCATCCTCTGTGACATTTCATGCAACAGGGGGTGGGAGCAGATGCAGAGACCCTCAACCAGACATCATGCAAAGAAAGAGTCTACATTGGAGGTTTCTGTTGGGTCAGTCCCCTTCAGATTGGGGAACTCCCTAGAAGAGGAAGAAGAAACATTGTAGGAGTCAGAGAGACGGAGGACATGAGGAGAACATGGCCTACCAATTCAACTAAATGGTTCCTGTGGGCTCACAGAGACTGAAGCAACAAGCATAAATTCTACAGTGGTCTACATCAAGTACTCTGTATATGTGTTATGGCCGTTAACTTGATGCCTTTGTGAGAGTCTTAGCAGTGGCAACAGACATATGTCTGACTTTTTTGCCTGCTCTTGGGACTCTTTTCTTCCTATTGGCTTGCTTTTCCAGCCTTGCCTTGTGTGATTATATCTTCTTTTGTCCTGTTTGGCTGTGCTGTCTTGGAGGGCTGCTCTTTTCTGAAGAGGAAAGGGGGGAGGAATGAATCTGGGGAGGGAGGTGTTGGTGGAGGAGCTGGGAGGAGTGGACGGAGGAGACACTGTGGTCAGGATGTATTGCATGAGAGAAGAATCTATTTCGAATGAACAAAAAATTAAAAAAAAGAAAGAAAGAAAAAAGAAAAAAAGAGGAAGAAAATTGATTTTAAAAACCAAAGTATTCCATGTCAGAGTTCTCATTTCTGACCCTCCCTAAGAAGCAAGTCTATTGGCCTTATCCAGGGAATGAATTAGGCTGACAGGCAATCGGCAGGAGCCACCTGTGCTAACACTCTGCCATCCTTGCATCTCTCCCACTTATGTACGTCATGTTATTCCTTAAAGAAACAAGACAGCCAACTTCTTTGGGTCTTACTACACTTGAGTGATCATCATTGATGCAGCCATTTTCGCTGCTCTATGCCAGACTGGTATTATTTATATCACCTGAGTATGCTTGTTTTAGACTGAGATAGTAAAATGTCATAATTGGTCAAAAGAATCCATGAGCTCCTGCTTGCTGATTCTTTTTTCATTTCTTTTCTTTTAATGCTCATAAAACCACATCTCTGTTGATATTGCGACCAAATGAGAACTGACTTGACAATCCATTTTTAGAATTAGCATATCTGGTTCACACTGGATAGTCAAAACCGCCTGGGAAAATTTGTTTAAATTTCTCATAAAATATAATAAACATGATTATGTGTATATATTCAAAAAGAGATGTATGCATGTCACCGGTTCATCATATATGCAAAGAGCATCTATAATAAAATGCACAGATGTAAAGGGGGATTTTGCAGTGTTTTCTAATTATGTAAAAGAGAAACCATATGGTTGAGTATCCAAATATGAGCGTAATATAATATCTCTTCTTTATAAAAGAGATAATTAAAACTCAGATGGGTGCCTCAAGTCATATATTAAGATACAAACTTACAATGCATACTAATATACTCTGATTCTAAGCCTGATACCAATTGCTTAGAGAAAAGACTGAATGCACTAGAGTGCATTAAATTAAGCACTATAAAATGTATTTATAAAAACAAATATTTATTGACTAAGCTAGTGGTTACAAAATATTTTCTTGGGCATATTGACACTTCCCCCTCCTCATGACAGACAGAGAGACAGACAGACAGACGGACAGACAAGCTGGGATCTGGCAGTTGAGGCTCTCTGTTGGAGAAGCTGCAGCACACAGAAGCCCATGTGTTTATTATATACAGCTGGGCATAGAGGCAGAGTTATTGAATATGGATAGACAAGGAGGCAGGATTATTATATACTGCTGAACGAGGAGGTAGGCTTAACTGATCTTGGTAGGCGCAGTCTCTGTGGCAGGCTTAACTAATCTTGGTAGGCACAATCTCTGGAGGAAGCAATCTTCAGCCCATAAACATCTGAGGTGGGAAAAGCTGCAGTGGATTTTTCTGCACACATTATCAATATGTATGCACAGTCCCAGGGAAGGCCTCGCCATTTCCCTGGGTGTAAGGCATCAGTACCCTTGTCGAACAATACACATTCACTCAGGATGCTAATGGCTTTCTACAAGCTTCTCCTCTGGACTAGACTTTTATGTTGGGGATCCTTTCTTAAAATCTTTCAAAAGAAAGAATTTAGACACATGTTGTGCTGCTAAGCTTCACCCTCAGAGACAAAATAAATAACATGCAGCACACTGCACCCCAGAGACAATTTACATAACAGACAGCATGGTGTGCTAGTAAAACATCCTAATCTCATCCTGATTATGTTCTTTTATTTTAAAAGTTTTAAATGATTTATTTTATTTATGTGTGAGCATGTGTGTGTGCATGCAAGCATATGCATGTGGATAGCCATGAGGCCAAAAGCCTTGGATATGCCATAGCTGGAGTTATAGGCAGATACGAACTGAGCAATAGAGGTACTTGGGAGTCTAAATCTGTTTCTCTTAGGATCAAAAACCACTCTTAATGACTAAGCCATCTCTCCAGCCCCCAGATACATTAAGGTTTTGTTTTTACTTTGTTTTAAGACAGGGTCTCACTGTGTAGCACTGACTGGCCTGGGACTAACAATGTGGACTAGGCTAGCCTTGCCTCTGCTTCCCAAGGGCTAGAATTAAAGGTAATATACCACCATGTCAAGTTTTGGGTACCTGCCATCTTTATATTTTACCTTGTTTGTGAATGAATTTGGTTAAGCAATGAACAGCATGAACACATGGCTGAAAACAAACATTAATATCGAACATGAGATTTTAGAAGACGTTGTCCAAAAATTGTGCAAACTGTCCCTTATTTTTATGCTTTGAGTTTGTGTGTACATCCGCACGTGCAGCTTCATGTGGATGTCGGTGTGTGCGAGCATGTGCATGGATGTGTGCTCAGGCCAGAGGTTGGTCTCAAGTGTCGTTCTTTATCATTCTCTACCTGAATTTTAAGGACAAAAGTCACTGAATCTGGACCTTACCAATTGTACTAGGCTGGTTGGTCAGTGATCTCCAGCTACCCTCCTGTTGGATCCTCCTCAGTGCTGGGGATACTCTACTGAATCTGCCTTTTTAATGTGGCTTCAGGGGGAACACACCCAGGATTTTATGCTTGTATGACTAGGATTTTACAAACAGCCATCTTCCAAAGCCCCACAAATTGGCTTTTATTAAGGAAATGGATACCATAAGATCTACTGACTACAGAATCCTGGAATCGCATCTGTGCCATAGTATTAGTGTCATGATAAAAGGAATTCTAGGATTTCCAAAAAAGGAAGGAGCATGGTCAAGTATGCACCCCAGGCAAGTCTTCAGGGAGACTGCCCAGAATTTGTAACCCAGCGAGTTTTTCAAACCAACAAGGAAAAGTTCCTTCCCTCAATTCTTTTGTGGTTTTAGCCTTTAAGGGACAGTTCTGAAGGCTATGTAAGATTTGTACTTGGCACAATCTTGTGTATATTATATGATACAGTTTGCTGGCTCTGTGAGTCAGAGGACAATTTTTGAAAGCTGTTTGTTTACATTTCCAAGGCCGAACAAGTTTCATTGTTAGAATTTGAATTTCAACAGAGACAGCATTTGTGATTCTTTCCTCTTACCTTAGTTTTTATTATTTAATATTTATAAATTAGTAGATATGTAGCTGACAATGCGCTATTGCTACCCAGAAAATGATTTAATTGCACGATTAAAGTAAGTACAATGTAGCTTTTCTAGCTGTGTCTTCATGTAAATTAAATATTATTTCTGATTTAATTATTTTCCAGTTCATATGGGAGTATAACTGAGTTTACTACCATGGAAGAGATAAAATGTTAATTTGGTAATGTATACTTTGATTTTCACATAATTGCATGGCTACTCATGACAACACCCAATTTCCCTATTTTCTGTAATGAAGTATGACCTTTTGATGCAATTATGGCAAAGAAATGCAGCTGGCAATGGTTCTAACATTCCAGAAACCGTGTACAAAGGAAGTTGTGTATCTGCTTCAAAGCTTCCCCTCCTGGTGACTGGAATATGGGTAAGATGATTGGTTTTAAATCAAGCATCTCAAACAACCTCAGACTCTGTGAAGAATACCAGAAAAGGGAAACAATGGAGACCAGAGTCCTGAAAGACCACTGACTCCCTTGCATCGCACACCTTTGGAGTTTACTTGTGCATAATATACATTTTTTCGTGTTTAAAACATTTCTATTTTGGGTTTCTTGTTGCTCCATAAATATCTTCTGCTCATAAATTAAATAAACAAGAATTCAAGCCCCTCCAAGAGAAATGATGGTTGGGAAGCTGGATATTTTAAGCTTTAGAATTTTTAAATTATAAGCTGAGTGAAGTCTCTTATATAACACCTTACATCGTAGAGAGTTTTCTAGATGTGAACTTACTTGATCTTTATGATGAAGCTTGTAAAGAAAACAGGAAAAGTACTTACGACCTCATTTTAGGGACAGAACTATGAGTCAGAAGACTTATCACATGCCTGAAATATGGATTGGATTAATCGCCTCCACTGCTACAATCTAGGCCACCCCCAGTGGAGAGGTTTCCCCAGGGCAATTCTTGAGTGACAGAGTGTCCTTTCTATGGCAATCAGTGACCATGAGGGGTTAAAAGAGATCCCACATTTCTTTTGTAGCAGTTCAAGTTTAAATGTAATCAGAAGGGGTTTGCAACCCCATAGGAAGAACAACAGTATCAGCCAAGCAGACCCTACCTCCCCGAGCTCTCAGGGACTAAACCACCAACCAAAGAGTACACATGGAGGGACCCATGGTTCCAACTGCATATGTAGCACAGGCCTTGTCAGGCATTGTTGCAGGAATTTCCCTGTCTAATTACATTAGGGGCAACAGGAGGCCTGTGATTGGGCAAGATAATGAGAGGGAGAGCTAAGAGTTGCAGAGACAGGGAGTATCTCAGGGGAGAAAGGAGAAAGGACTTTGGCGGCAGACGTGAACCATTGTGGCTTTAACCAGCCACAAGTAGTTGTGATATCATAAGGTTAGAATAACTGGGATAAAGCTTATATCATTATCAATTGGTTCTGAAATTATTGTAGTGGCTTATTGTAAATTGAGAATTTATTGATACATAGTTTGGTTAACTATAAGGTTCAAGAGTTTTGATTTACTTGGTTGATGGGTGGTATGGCGATTGACCTTGGGGTGGATGGCCATTGTGTGGGCCTGATGGCAGTGATCTACCAAGTGACAGAGAGACGGCCAAGTTGAGATTGCCCGGCTGGAGCCATGTGGTCTGCCAGTGGCCAGCGGTAGAGCAGGAATATTCTGACTCTCTTTTTTAATATTTCCCACAAGAGGGCATCAATGGGAGGAGAGACCCTTGGTCCTGTGAAGGCTAGAAGCCCCAGCATAGGGGAATGCCAGGGCAAGGAGGTGGGAGTGGGTGGGGGAACACCCTCATAGAAACAGGGGAAGGGGGATGGGCTAGGGGGTTTTGGGGGGAGGAACTGGGAAAGGGGATAACAGTTGAAATGTAATGTAGATAATGAAAATATCCAATAAACAAAAAGGCCTTTAAATCTTTTTGGAGGCAACTAAGAAAAGAAGGTTGAAATTGGGGGTTGGGGGTCTAATCCTGAGTTTGTTCAAACTCAGCTTCTTAACAAATGAAGGGAAAGAGAAAGAAAAAAATTATGTCTGTGGAATCTTCTCACATCTAGCAGGGATATCCTCTGATGGGTCATTAGAATCTGTTTCCTATTTTGAGGGAAATCATACAAAACCTAGAAAAAAATTGTATCTAGCTATACCACTTGGACATATAGAAGTATTCTATATCCTACTATAAAGATACCTGCTCATTAATTTTCACTGCTGCTCTACGGACAATAGCCAGGAAACAAGAACAGCCTAGATGTCCATCAACTGGCGAATGAATGACAAAATGTGTGGTATTTTCACACAATGGAATATTATTCGTCCATTAAGAACAATGAAATTATAAAATTCACAAGTAAATGAGTGAAATGGGAATCAATTCTCAGTGAGGTGAGTCGGACCCAGAAACATGGTATCTTTGAATGTTCAAATATGTGTGTTTTACCTGGAATATCCATATAGATCAGGAACTTACTAAGGGTCCATGGGAGAGTGCTTTCAAGGGAGGAGATATAGAACACAGTAGTGTCAAGGCTTGAATGGAAATAGTAGAGCAAGAAGGGTTAAATAGGAGTATGGGATGGAGGCCAGGGTTGAGGGCAGAATATGAGGAGGGATTAATAGCACCAAAACAAAGTCATATGGAATCATATGAGGTCACATAGACCCCTAAACATCACCCATTATTGCCGAATGCTCTTATTTATCCTCTATACTTGATGGTAAGATCCCATTGCTGAATAAAGCATGTAGTTGAGTTATAAAACATGGATAAATCAAGCTAGCACTGACTTGGAAGCTTCATCCCTATTAGCTAGCTTTCATAGTACGGGAAGGTACCATACACACTGGCAGAAGAGAAAAGAGAAAAGTAATCCACAGGTTTACCAAGTTATGAACCCTGCCCACAACAATAATAACTGGGTTGGAAAGACATGCCCGCTAGTGTAATAATGGAAAATCATGAGAGTAACTAACCACTTTTTGACTGGATATAAGCCCTGCTCAAATGAAACATACCCACCACAATTGTTTATCCAAGGGCCCAAGACTAGAGAGATCACCAGGAGAGAAACTATCACTATTATTTTGCCAGATAAACATAGTATTATATTTATCATTATATCTCAGTCGTTACCAGAGAAGCTTCTATTTGCAGTAAATGGTGATTAGTATAAAGACACACAACTGGTCAAGTTACAGGGAATAAGAGAATTGGGATGTTTAACTCTAAATAGAACATTTATGTCACACCCCTTCTTCCAGGACTAAGGTATCACTGTAGGAGTGAAGGCAGAAAGAGCGTAAGAGGCAGAGGTGGTGGATAACTATATCCAAATAGTGTCTTCTGGACACACATGGCAGTTTCACAGATGAATTAATGGTGGTTATGACAGCATAGGCAAGAAGTGTGCAAGCTCAAGATAGACCAGCTTTCAGCATGGAGGGGGGAGGTGGTACAAAGTCTCATTCTTAGCCAGGGAGCTATTGGCAATTGTTAGATGGTTAGATGGAGTGTCTGTTTTTGTTAAGAGTGTAGTTCCTGATTAGTTGATCACACTCCAGTGGAAAGCCATGTGCCCAAGAATTTATGTGCAGCACAAGTTCAAATTGATGGATGCTCTCCCCCCCCCAAATGAAGACACATAGTTGGGGAGGAGGGAAAGGCATATATCTGGGATGAGTTGGGGAAGGTAGAGGTGAAATGATCAAAACACGTTGTATAAATTTCTCAAAGAAGTAAAGAAAATAGTTCCATTGAATATTTAAGGCTACCTTATTCTGAAAATCAAAACCTGAGAATGAATATCTTTAATACATTGTATGAGTTGGAATTACTTCAGTGTCTGTTGGTTTCCATAGCAGTATATCTGACATATTTAGCAAGTAAAAATTAGGATGCACAGTAATAGATCAAGTTCACACCAACAATGGGTATTCCTTTAAGGTAACTATTTCAACATTTGGGAAATACTTATACTAAGAGTTGTTTTGGTTAATTGTATTTTACGTGACAACAGTATTTGGTAAGTAGAAGAGCCCTGGTTTGCTCATGCTGTATCTCATCTTCCTTTTGGGCTACTTGTGTAACATGAGAATCTGTCAATCATTTTGTGTATGATTTATGTAATGTTGATTGAATATACTTGGTCAAGAGTTAAACTGACTTACAGAGCAGGAGAAAGGGGACATGAAGCTCCAGTTGATCAATGCAGACCCTACAGTGTTCTCCTGGAACTAATTGGTGAAAGTGGAACTTTCCAGTTTTGTCAGCTGCTTCCTGATGGCCATGAGAGACGTAAGCCTTTTGGTGGTCTAATTCTATAGGACAGTCTTGGGAGCCATTGAGAAAACTGTGCCAGGTTCTGCTCTTTCAACCATTGCCTTCTTCCTGCACCAAAGGCTGTTCTGATGCACTGAGCTCAAATGTGTCTCTTTTGCAACTAGACCATGACTGATACAGTTCTCTGGCTATTTTAGGCAGTAGTAGAAAGAGGAAATGACATTAATGACATTTTAAGCTTATAAACAACAACTTGAAAATGAACACTCATTAAAAAGAAGCATAGAACCTCCAACAGGCCACTCCAAATCATTCTGTTTCAACTTATCAAATCCCCTTTGTATTCCTCTGTGCTCTAGTTGATCTGTAGATGTTGTTTAGCATATTGAAAATCATAAAACAGATAATAATTTTACATCCCACTTTTCTCTTTTAACATCATGTTATATTTTTTAAAAATTTTGCTGTAGTCTCTATAATTATTTTAATGACTCTGTAATAGCTTTTATAGTTGCTGTATCATAACTCATTTAGTTATTCTCTTACTTTTGGATGTAAAGGGTGTTTTTGTTCCCAGCATAAATATTCCTTAGTTAATAGCTTCTTTCTTTCTCCTGAATTATTCCTTAAAATAAATTCCCAGCAGTGGAATAATTGGGTCGAAAGCTGTGAACATTTTGATTCTTTTAAAATGTGTTTCCAAATTACTTTTTGCAAGGGATCTAGAAAGGACAATTTCAGTTGGGTGGTAAATGTACTGATGGTTAAATTAAGGCCAGCCAGGGAAAGCTAACCCCGTTCAGAATGCTGAAGGCGCGCCACCCTCCCACTCCGAGGCTCAGGGAATTTGCAGGCTGCTTGTGGAAAGAGTGTAAGGGAAATCACAATGGTATTAGGAGGATTTATTTGTGACAGAACATTATGTTCTCAGAGTCCTTAAATGAATTGAATCTTATTTACTTCCAAATATATATTTTTTTTAAAAGTGTCCCCTCTGAAGACAGAAGTAACTTTCCTAGTCTTACATCTGTTCCCACTCTGTTACTTCTTCAGCAAAGAGATACTGATTAGGAGTAGCTTGCTTTTATTAGTCTACACGAATAGTAAATGCTTAGGGCTTGGTTTCAGATTCATCTTAGGAATATTGCTGTCAATTAATATTGCCTGAGGGCCACCTACAACTCAGTAGTACTCCCTGTCCCCATGAAAAGAGTAGAGAACAGGACATTTCTCCAAGGAAGATGAAAACACAAACTTGTCTTCAATGTCACCATCATCAGAGAAGGGCAAATTGAGCCTACTTTGAGAAATCACATATTTTAGGATGTACATTTTTAATAGTAATATTAGACAATAACATTAAAGACAAAAGTAGAGTGTTAACAAAGAAGTAGAGAAAGAAAATCCATGTGTACTGCTGGTGGAGATGTATATTGGTTCGGCCACTATGGAAACAATATGGGGGGTTCTTAAAATATTGGTGTTAGGATTAGTATTTGATTTGACTATGACAGTCTGTGTATATGCACAAAGGGATGGAAATCAGTTCCTTAAAGATGTTTCTGAGCTTCTGGGTTCACTGTAGCATTCTTGACAATAGTCAAGATGCAGAAATAACTTAAGTGTTCATTAATAGAGGGGTGGGCTAAAGAAAAATGCAATATGTTGTATGTGTTTGTAAAAAGAAATATTTTTCAGTCTTTAAAAAGAAAGAAATCTTGGGACCTTGGAGACAGCTTAGGTGATTCTAGTACTTTCTCTGCAAGCACAAAGAGAATTGAATATGAATTCCCCAGCATCCATGTGAAAAGGGCAAACATGGCTGTGCATGTCTATAACTGCAGAACTGGTGAGCAGAGATGTGTATCTCAAGAGTTCAACAGTTGGCCAGCCTAGCTTAAATGGAAGCTTCTAGTTGATACAGTGAGAGACCCTGTATCAAGGCAATACAGCAGTGAGTGTCAGAGGAAGATGGAAGGCATTGATGTCCCACTCTGGCCTCCAGATAAATGCTACACACTAAGACCACACATACAACAGCTCACCTCCAAACCAAACCAAACCAAGCCAAGCCAAGCCAAGCCAAGCCAAGCCAAGCCAAGCCAAGCCAAGCCAAGCCAAGCCAAGCCAAGCCAAGCCAAGCCAAGCCAAGCCAAACCAAACAAACCAAACCAACCCCACACCTAAAATAAAGATAAGGAAGAGGTGTGTCTACCCTTTTCTTGCCCTGTGGCTCTCTATATTTCATGAGAATTTTCCTTTTTGGAGCCTTGGCACCCATGAATGTTCAAAAACTACCTGAACAATCACAATCCTTTATCAGGCCACCAAGCTTTATAGTCTACAAAGAGAGCATACTGCAAGCAACCCAACTAAACCAAACAGTTCCGAATGTCATCATTGTGTCAGACCATAATAGGAAGAACATTTTAAACCCTAGAAGAATTCCAAAAGGACAATGCCTCATTGAATTCATCTGGCTTTACAAACGCTCCCTACATTTTTCATTTTGCCTCTGACAGCTTATAACTTAATTTTGAACTGGCCAATGTCCAAGGCTTTGTACTTGGGAAGTACTGGGGAAATGGAAAAGACCTTATCTTTGGAGTCAGACATTTCTGACTTCAAACATGGCTTCTGCACTTGACCTTGAGTGACTCAAAGCATGGAATGGAGCTGCCCTGAGGGAGGGGCTGTGGATTCAGCACTGGGCATAGGGGCAAGTGATGGGTGTTTTGGATTCATACCCACTTTTGTCTCCTTTGTATCCTTTCTTTCTCAGTTACAAAGCAGCATCTTGACCATGAACTTACTTTCTCATTATTTAATCCTAATTGCTATTATTTCACAATTATTTGGAGAAATAAACTAAAAATCTGTGAATATCAATTATTAAACCATAGCATGGAAAATTTGTAACTCATTCTTACAATATTTTAAACAATCACCAAATAAACCAAAAAAATATCAAATAAATGCCAACATGGGGTAAACTCAGTCTGTTTCTCAGACTCTTACTATGTCCTTTGACAAGGATTTGGTCTTTGTCTTTACTTAGCTCAGGCTCCTGGGAGGTCTTTTTCCTCACGTCTGTCCTTCAATGTAGAGCAAGAAGAATCCTACTGAAAAGCTTAGCAAAATCCTTCACGCTCAACATACCCAAGTCCTGACCATTCACATATTAACTGTAAGCAGCAGATGCCCCTGCATTTCTGATATTGAAACCCCATTCTGACTCTTGCTGCTACAGGCTTGGATGAAACCACTCCGTGCCATGAAAGTTTTCCTTGCATATCCCAGACCTTCTCCATATTGGAAAGAGACATACTTAGCAGGATGCAGAAGGCCATGTGCGGCACTAACTTCATGAACAGACAACAACAGAGTTTATAAATTAACATTTTGATTTCAGTGATTAAGACCAGATGGAGTTGCTATAATTTAATTATTTCCTGAGAAAAGAAAGTCGCTATCCATCCGTAGGGGATAAACTGGTAATTTGAGAAGAAACTGCACAAAGGGGCAATCATTTCTATTTTGCTCACCACATGTTTCCTAAGCGTTTTGCGTTACCGTGATGGGGTTGGTTTTCTGGATGCTCAGAAGACTCGAGGCTTTCTCTGATGTCAGGTTCCTTGTAGGTAAGAATGGCAGATGTTTATTTGCGATAAGCATTAGCACCAGCGACCCCATTAGTAGTTGACTCTCCGCCAGACATCTTCCCTGCTGCATCGTGCTGGCCACATTGGCCTTCTTAATTATTGAAGAGAAAGGAATGGATATGTGTGCGGAGGACAGCAGACGAGAGAGCTCACTATCTTCTACCGAGTGGTTCAGGAAGCCGATTGATTTGCACTGTATCGTTATGTCCCCGAGTTATGTTTTTAAAGTCAGTGGAAATTTTGGAAGCACGAGAAGACAGAGCACTTGATGGTAGATGTTAGCATTCTGTCTAAGCTCCGCTCCACAGTTACCTGGCAACAGTCAGGTATGCCTGACTCACTATAAAAGAGGCTGCTTGCCCCCTCCTCTCTCTCTCTTGCCCTCTTGTTCTCTCTTGCTCCTTCTCTTGCTCTTCCCTTCCTGCTCCTGCTCTCTTCCCATTCCCTTCCCCCTTCTTTCCATGTGCTCATGGCCCGCCTTTCCCCTCTCTCTCTCTCTCTCTCTCTCTCTCTCTCTCTCTCTCTCTCTCTCTCCCTCTGCCTCTACTACCCTCTCAACTCCCCTCCCCATGCCCTGAATAAACTCTATTCTATACTGTAGTGTCATGTGGCTGGTCCCTCAGGGGGAAGGGATGCCTCAGTATGGGCCCACAGAGGCACCCCTTCCCCCTGACTACACCTCCATAGAACATATCCCCCTCTCTTTATCTTCTTATAAACACATCAGTAGATTCATGGGAACGTGTGTTCACACGGACTAACTTCCTAAGCTGTTCCTTTCCTGCAGCTGAACGGCCCTGACAATGACCTCCAAGCTTTGTTTAACAGTTCTATTTTCTTAGCGTTTTTGGACAAGAAACATCAAGAAGACTTCTCCCTACAAATAGGCTGGCTTAAAACAACAGACTCATCTTTTCCCATTTCTAAAGATGAGGAGTCTGAAAGGGAAGCATCCATCCCTGCTGTTTCAGGATTCTGGAAGTTTCTGGTATTCTCACACTCTTTGCTCATGGATACATCGCTCTGCTCATTGCCTTTCCTTTTACATGGCTATTTTTTCATAGCTGTGTCTAAATCCCTTTCTTATAAAGAATCTAGTTATTTGACTAGAGTCATTCAAAATTAATACTTCACGTCAGCTTTGGACAGACATTTGTCCAATACCACATTCACAAAGTCCTGGGTGAAATGAATATTAAAGGACATGATTTAATGCAGTATGATGTCTAAAGAAACTTTTTGATCTTCTCTGCTTCTCTCTATACTTCAATACAGCCTCCCGACACCAGCTATTAAAACTTTCTTGGCTTCCATTAAGTTCCGTGTTGTACCCCAAAGCCTCTTGATGCTTGTGACAAGCAACTATCAGGTGGTCCTATCCAACTTCTCAGTTTCGCACCAAAGGAAATAGCTTTTTGCTTCCCAGAGCTCAGCTAAAACAGTGAGCAAATTATGACTCTCCCAAGTGCCCGCCTCCCGAATGCGAATCCCTCTAGACAGCCCTTTTCCAATTAAGATGAATAATTTCCCTTCACAGACCTCTACCTTGTCCTCACATCTGTGCCCTTTGAAGTCTGGAATTGGTGTAAATGCTAATTTGAAATTAACATACAATTTATTTCTTTGCTAACCTCCTCTGGTTCATTTCCATCTCTTTAACAAGGCCTCTGTAAGAACTTGGACAAGGAGAACTCTTTCTTTCAGATCATCTGGGGACTTATTGGAATCCTCCTGTTATCTGTGGTGTGCAAGCATTCTAGCATAGGTCAAGAGCCACGAACCTGGAGACAGAGGTCACTGTTATCTTGTCTGTCTCAAGTGTTCATGGAAGCAGGGTGTACTTGTCACCTGAACGCAATTGCTTTTCTCTGCTCATCTTTGAACTTCACTAGATTCTGGGGTGGTGGGGGTTCTCCTTTTTGTCAGGGGTAGCTGTAATTTGTAAGACATTAGAACTGTTGGTACCTTGGGGCACCACCCCCAAAACATGGCTTCTACCCTGTAGGATAATATTTTCTGCTCATCATTCTGATTTTTTTCTTTTTTTCATGTGGTTGCCAGGTAATATTGCTCTGTGTCATGAAATCTGGTTGGACTGCTGCATGGCATGCCAGGAAGGTCTGTGCCCACTATCTATTTCTAAGCCTCAGCTAAGTTATGCCATCATGAAAAAAATGTCTGAAGATGTCTTAAAGGGTCTTTGCATCCTTCATTTGCCGTATGGATGGAAGAGGTTTTTCTTTTTACAGAGGATGGATAGGTTGATTTCAGAAAGCTTCCATTTCTGGCAGAAACGGCAAGGCAGAATCTATGTCATATTTCCCTGAGTAAGCCTTGGATTTCTTTCACAATACCGCGCCCTTGGAAATGGCCCACTGGACCTCACTGCTATACTGTCCTAGGCACAGGAAGTCCTTTGACCCTTTCTTTGCCAAATTATCATGCACAGCTATGTTCACTGTCGTATTCCTGCTTCCCGTCTTTCCTCCAATGTTTTCTTTCTAGTCTTTGTATGATCTGAGGCCACCATTCAGTGAAAAGAACTATAAGATAGAATTTGCTCCCAGAGAGTGAATATTTAGATAGTCAATGGTCAGCCACTAAGTGAGAATACTCTTCTAAGTTGAAGTCCTTGAAATGGACAGCAGTGTCAGAAAGCAAGACACTGCCCCTGAGTGCTTATTCTAGAATAGTCAGAATAATACTGCTGACTAGTGGTTTCCTTTTTTATTTTTATTTTTTTTGCATCTGCTTTCAAATTAAGACCAAGCTGAAAGATAAATATGTTCCCCAATCCAATCACATAGGATGTACCAGTTGTATCTATTCAGTCTACTTCAAAGCTTCCCAAGCCAAGAATTCCAGCTAGCAGGTACCTGAAGGTTCCCACAGCTGGCTTCCTCCCTCCCTCCCTCCCTTCTCTTGGAATCTCTGCTAAGTACTGTGATGGTGGCTGAGGGGAGCTCTGAGTAAACACCAGGGGCTCATCTCCTTTAAGTGGGCTTTGTTTATTTCCATAGAAGTTCAAGGAAATGTTTAGAAGACAAACTCAGACATATTAAAATTCTGAAGGGTGTGATTGAGCATTTAACAATTTCTGAATCAGAAGACACTAGATTTCACTGCTTAGATTTTGGGGTAATTAAGTAATTAGAAAAAAAAAAAACAGTAACAAGATTGTGGTAGAAGTATGACAGAACACATTTGATTAACTATAGTGGGAAGTTCCTGGCTAGACGTTACTTGGAAGTTTCTGGTGGCAAGTTGTACAGTTTCATTTTATTGTTTATGTTGGACTTGGTTACATATGAACACAGAGGGCAAGAGCTTAAGTCCTGCGGTTAAAAATGAGGCTATTAACATAGAATCATCACAGACTATGATAAGCAAAGCAATCCAACCATACACAAGAAGGTAACCCCGGATGCAGTATTTCCTTTTTATTGATTGGCTTATGTTATCCTTGGAGAAGAATTTTGAAGCATAAAGTAGGGTGCTGGTTAGTTCTTTAGAGGAGCCGTTAAGTCATGGGCGAGGACTTGAAGGGCTGTTAGTACCCTCTTCTTGTCTTCGTTATATGGGGTTGCTACCTCCATGACACATTCTCTGGTGTACTCAGCCTGCATCTGCAGAGCAAGAGAGGATGCTGTAGCCATTGCAATGTCTATGGTCACATGGGACTAAAACATGCAGTGTGCCCAGCTAGGAAGTGGCTGCTGCTAGCGTTTTTCTATGGTTGACTTCTTGGCACATTTCCTGACTCACTGAGGATGTTTTTATCTAACTTCTCCTTTTAATAGAAAAATGTGCCTTCATGTCCTCCATACCTGGCTGCCCCTGCCCTCCTTGATGCTTTTCTCCCCTCTTCTCCACTTCCTTCAAGATCTTTGTCTTCCCACTTTTCTTCTTTTCATCTAAAAAAAATTCTCCTCTCCATTTCTATGAGAACTATTACTCTTCTGGACAAACACCTCCTATTATGAAGACCAGCATTATAGAGTTCATTTAAATGATTTGTAGTATCTATCAGTTTTAAAAATATGTGTACAGATCACTCAGTCCTTTAAACAAGTTTTTTCCTCTGTTGACTATTTGATAGATGACTATTCACCTGTGATTGGAATTTCTCAGGTAGAAAAATTAAGACACTCCTAGTCAGAGCTGTGGGGAAAGGGTGGCTGTCTAAGGGGGAAGCTCTTCTGTGGACTCATCATGCTTCAGACAGCTCAGTGCATCCTTCCGATGAAGTCTACAAAGGTTGGCTGTTGATAATGGAATCCAGGGACCCCTCAGGAGAGGGTAGTATAGCTTTTGGCTTGTCATTTCTCCTGGAAACAGAAACTTTTTGGCAGCAGTCCATATATCAAGCTGTGTACAGGGAAGGGTCTCCTCCCACCAGATGGGCCTCATGATAGTAATTATGCCTCGTACGTAGGTGCCAAGCACAAGCTGAGAGTAAAAACTGAAGCTATAAAAAATTCAGTAGTTGGAGTATTTCTAACAACTGTTTGGCCTGCCATACCCAGAAGGCATGATAATATGATAAACTTTTGTGTGGAACAGTATGGGAAAGGAACACAAGAAACTTTTTTTTTTGGTAGAATTTTAACAGCCTCATGTCTGTTTATAAGGTTTATTTTTTACTTTTTGCATTTATGTTTAAATTTTATTTCATTTTATGTATGACTCTTTTGCTTGCATGTATGTCTCTACATGGTTGCCCTGAAAGCCAGAAGAGGGCATTGGATCCCTTGAAACTGGCATTATAGATGATTGTGAGCTACCATATGGATACTGGAAATCAATTATGGATGCTATGAAAGGGCAGCTAGGTCTCTTAACCGTGGAGATGTCTCTCCAACCTCTGGAGTTTATTTCTTAAAAAAAAAAAAATTGATGGTTTCCACCCAGGATGACTTAGTAACCAATTTTACTTTTTAGGTATTCTTCCTACTAGGCATGATCAAGTATTTCCCAGGCTGGGACACTTTGATAAGGAGTAGGTTGGGGGACAAATGCCACTGTTCCTACTGAGATTACTGATTCCATCTCTCCATGAGAGCCCCATTCTTATATCACACTGTAGCTCTTTTACTAGGATGAAACTTTTTTATTTCTTTGTAGTTAAAAATCTATGGGCCTAGGTAGAAGTCTTTCTAACCAAGATGAATTTGTTCAATGCTTTTCTAGTCTTTATGCATTGATTTTTAGATCTAACTCTCAGAAAAGAAATTTATTTCAGAGTTTGAAGAGACGCCTCTCTCCAGCTCATAAGAACTGTCAAGAACTCCTACTTAAAAAATAATCTTTTTTCTTATTCAGTGATTGACCCGTTTCTTGAGTGTCAATCCTCATAATTATTCCTTGGTGAAAAAGCTAAGAACTGTAATGAAGAGCATGAAAATTTTCTCCTATAGTTCAGAGGAGTAGCTTGATGTTAGGTTTTATTCACAGAGCTCTTGAGGTACTTAGCACATAAAACCCCACAAGGCTTCAGTGGAAAACATTCCTGAAATAACATAAGGTCTTTCACCATTTGTTATTTATGCAGATATCAAATGTGTAAATATCAAACATCACATGAAGTAAACTAATAGGAAGTATTTAAGTCCTTGGGGCTCAGGATTCTAAAATTGTAAATTAGTGTAATAATATTACAACCATAGAAGGTTACTGTTTAAATTCTTTGACAACTTCATACGTGTAAATAATGAATTTTGGGTCATCTTTCATGTTCTGTTACTCACCAATATCCTCTTTCTTTTCCTACCAGAGACCTTCTCCCTAGGAAGCAAACCTTATTCTTTCAAATTTTCTGCCCTCTCCAGTGTGTGTGTGTGTGTGTGTGTGTGTGTGTGTGTGTGTGTGTATGTGTATTTCCAGGGATTTTCAATCATAATTATCATCGTTGCTTGCCTGAGTATAAGTTGGGAGAAATGTACTGGAATGGTGCTCTCTCCCTCAGCAGCCATTGACCACTGATAGTGCCACAGTCAGGACTGGCCACTCATGAGCAAATGTTAATGGGCCCAGTTTTGTGCACACCTCATACATGTAGCCATATTTGCAGTGAATCTTGGGTGCAAGTCATGTCCAGAAGTCGCTGACTTGCCACCTCCTTCCCATTCTTGGTCACTTACCTTCTCTCTGCCCCTTCTTCCATGTTTCCTGAGCTGTAGAGGGCTCTACACACACATTCTGTTTATCGCTTAGCATCCCACAGTCATGTAGTCTTTGAAATTTGGCCAGTTGGAAGTCTTCAAAGGGCTATAAAGAGGAACCCAATATTTGTCCAAATGTAATACAATTTAGCCACACTATTTTAATAGTAAGGATAATAATCCTTAGAGTATGTATTATTTTATATACTATATATGCTATGTGATACTTCTAAGATTCCTTCCTTAGGACTAAATGTTATTCTTAATATCTGAAGGTCATCTTGAAGTCCCCAAAGTTAGTTTCCCAGGGAATGTCTACATTGGTGATTGTCCCCTTAGCTTGAGGCCCTACTCTAGAGCTCTCCACAGTCAGCTAAATACTTCTTTGAGACTGGTTTAGAGTAGAAGTCCCCTTAGTGAGTCTGTTTCCCATCTGTTCCTTTGTACAAGATTGATCCCAAGACACCTTCCAAATTCACGACCTGTAAATTCGTTTCTATTTTAAAGTCTTCTTTGCAAAGGATTCAGGCTTCAGAATTGGGTACAAGGTCCAAGAAACCAGATGGTGATGTAGGACCATCAAGCTGAATCAATTCATGATTAGTTGGAACTGTTGAATTGTGGGATAAAATAGCCCTTGGCACTAACAAATGCAGTTATTTAAATGTTTCCTCGCAGTGTGTGCTAGGGTGGTATATTGATGAATCTGAATAGTACCACCAGTGCCATGTGTCAGTAGAAGTAGAAGTACAATGGAGATTGGCATGAATTAGTAAGGTTGTACTCTAGGAACAAAAGAACATGTGAGACTATGGTTAATTGACAATAAAGTCAATTGGAAAGGCCAGAGGACTTCACCAGTATCATGCAATTAGACTTTTATTTAATTCAGTGTGAATGACCAGAGAAAGCAGAAATCCAACTATGGGCTTCTAATGGAAGGACTGAGCTTCAAAGATTAGCCTCTAAAGGAAAGCTTGTCTGCTATGCCAACTCAAAAGTCCAAATTGGAATAGAAAGAGATCTGTACTCACTGAAACTTTCGATTCCATTGAGCTTGCAGATGTGCCAGGCTGGTGCTCCTCCCTGGGCAAAGGCCCTCTCTTTTGGAAAGAAATAACATGCATTGAATCTGTCTTCAGTGGCCACTAGGCCAAGGATTTTCAAAGCCCTCTAGGCAAGGCAAGGGAATAGGATGTGACTGAAATGTGAGGCATAGACAACATATATTGTCCAGAGTTATCAGAGTAAATATGATTGTGCTCTGAGAAAGATGGAGCACCACGTGACAGAATGTAAGTTTAGACAAAAGCCATATTTATCATAAGAGTGCACCTCTAAGATGTGAAACTAAGCACAATAGTAACACCTGGGAAATACTAAGATTGCTTTAAAAGCTATGGGAAGCTGGGGTAGGACTTCCAGAACTGATGTTTTAAAGAAATAAAGAAGGAATGAAAAGGTCCAGACAATGAGCTTGTTAGAGAGGATGTAATATATAGTTCTAAAAATTCCATCCTAAGACTATATTTTATCCAGGAGCCTGAAGGCCACACAAGATCTGACGTCAAATATGTCATAGATAAGAGTGGAAAGATCAATAACTCCCATTTCCCACTTGGCAAATTCCAAGCTATGTTTTTTGAGACAATTTTTCAGAAGACAGAGAATGTTCACATGAGATCTGTCATACTTTGAACCAAGGCACACAGGAGCAGAAAGAAATATAGGCAGACATGAACTTCCTCCCCCACTACAGTCCCAACATTTTTCTTCTGGCCAGCATCATGAACCTTAGCTCTGGATTCAAAAGAGGAATGCTCAGTACATTCTACAGGGAGATTTATGCCCTCAAAGCAGAACTCATGTGTATCTGGTTTTTATTGTGCTGTGGCACAAGGGTAAAGCACATGCAAATATATGCTCAGAGTTGAATGTCTTGGATGATATGTCTAGAATCTGGAGGAGTCATCTTAGAAGACTAGGCAAAAAGAGAGCTAGAAGGAGAAGTGTGTAGATGGACTCTCAGAGAAGATACTAATAAATCAGAGTTGAAACCTGGCAGCTCCTTTCCCCATTTACTGCAGCACCGTTGCATGGATATGTGAAGTGGCCACCATTGAAGGGATAGACATGGACAGAACAGACCACATGAAGAAGGGTGATTAAGTGACAATGTCTGTTCAAATTACCAGAAGCAAAGACCAGGGCTGAGCCATCCATACAGTACCACCTCTGGGAGATACTTAAGAGGCCAGTGATTCATTGGCATAGGAACAGACACCCCCCCCCCCCCAGGTATGGGTTGGCGGCCTTGCTAGCATGCTAGGCTTTGACCAGCACCTCTTCCCTGGGACTTGCAGAATATTTGGCACGCAACCAAGGATCTCACTGTATCAGACATATGGGAACACTTCATAGAAAGCCAGGTGTAGGTAGGGGTCCATGACTATAGCATCACTATTCTTATGGATTGCCAGAACTTCCCACCAAATTGACAGAATAGAAAGCCAACCTATTAGAAGTGCAGGTGAACTTCTAATTACTATTAGTAGTAATGCTTTGCCAAAAAAAGAATTTATTCTCGAAGACTCAAAGCATTCTAAATAAGATTTTTTGATGGTGTTGTGCCCCAAGTACACAGAGACACGGTGTTAAGAAAAGAGAATTAAGAAGATAAGGTCAGACATCATTTCCATTGACTATTGGGAAAGTATATGCTTATCATCATGGTGAGTTTCCAGATCCTTATTCTCAAAGGAGGAGCTCTTCTATCAGATAACATGGAAGAAGAAGAAAAAATTCCCACTTAACTATATAAACCATTGGTTCTCAATTTGTGGGTCAGAACCCCTTTGGCAAACCTCTGTCTCCAAAAAATATTTACACTATGATTCATAACAGAAGCAAAATTACAGTTAGGAAAATAATTTTATGGTTGGGGGTCACCACAACCTGAGGAACTGTATTAAACGGTCGTAGCATGAGGAAGGTTGATAACCACTGCTATAAAGCAAGCCTGCCCTTAGTTACTTTGGATCATTCATGCCAAAGACGAGCAGGCTTAGAAGCAGAATTCTCATGTTGGTGAGGTAACTGAGTCTCCACTGAAAAGCCATGCAAGGACACATTTCCCACAATTGCCAATACCAGAAGAATTGCTTGCTGTGGCAGCATCAGAATACAGGGTGGATGGTGAAGGGAAGTGACATGGGGTGTCAGGTGTGGTGCTGGGATTAATTTCATATCCAGGAAGTGAGGTCCTTCTTGTTCAGTTCCTCTTTTGAGTTTCTCCCAAGAAAAGAGATGTAGGTTCAGAAAGCAGCTTCATTGGGAGTTCAGGACATCTCTCCACACCGTGGCCTGACGGAAGTTGCTAGTAGCCTTATGCTGGGTTCTGCTTCTCTTTCTGCACGATCCTGTTTCCACTGGTCTTGCTTCCACTCTTTGCATGAGAGACTGAGCTGGTGTGTTTGTTTTACATGATCAGCCCTGTCACCATGGAAAGAAAATATCCCCTGGAGAGGAAGCTAAGACAGTTGGCACTCTTCAGCCCTTTCTCATATAAATTTAAAGTATGGACCTTGAGAAGCCGAGGTCCTGTATGGAGCCAAGATGAAATGTAGCACAAAGGATGTGTTTAGCTGAAGTGGATGGAATTAAAGACAGGAAGTAGAGGAGAAAATGTATGATTTGTAGGGGAAAGGCCATGATTGAAGATTGGAAGTCTTTGCTCATCCTCTTTTCCATTTTATAGCTATAGCTAATGGAAGCTCAACTTCCCAGAGTTTTCTGAATCGGAAAGCTGCTTTTACTGAAACCCACACATATACATGCAAGGCATCATTTGAAAGATAGCTTGAATTATATAATTGAGACTCTTACCTAGAAGGATTGTATAATAACTTTAGTGTGTAAAACTGAATTTGCCTGTGCCTTTTGTATTCATATAAAAAAATTAAAAGTCTGAGCTAATTCTCTACTTCTATTTAATGAATGCAAATTGAAATCTGTATTTGCTAGACAGCACTCCATAGAGAATATTCTAGTATTGTGCAGAATATGAGTTTTGGGCCTGGCAGGTGAAATGGAGCTAGGGCAGAATTCCCATTCATATTGTTTTTCCTTTCAGGCAAGTGCCTTTGCAGCTAGAAGAAGTCTGTGAGGATAGGAGGCTGCTTCATTCTACAAAGGGACAGGGTTGAGACTTTGGGATAGCAAGGGCACAGTAAACTCATACTAATGTCACTTCATTAGAAAGGCATAATTAGAATTCTCATGGATTTGTCCCTTCTGGTTTCAAAAAGCAATGCCATTAGTGGTATGTGAGAGATGGCATGGCACTATTATTAGAAGAAATACGATGACTTGTTTTAAAAGGTATTACTGGTGTACCATCATGCAAGACTCTTTCCTAGCAGAACAGAAGCAGTGGCATTCTGTATGGCTTTTACATGTCTAAAAGCTGCCACATACATAGAGTTGACAATAATAAAGACTTGATTGAAAGACCAGTGGCTTCTCAGTGAACTTCCCAGGGTACCAATAGTAGCATCCTCTGAAAATTGTTACAAATGTCCCCTTGTCCCATCTGTACTCTAGCCCACATGGCTGAAACCCTAACCTACTAAAACCCAGTATCCTGTAATTCTTACCAACGCTCGGGTCAGCTGCCAAGGCTATGTGGTATTCTTTTCCCAGATTGTTGAAGCCGTGGAAGAAAAATTACTACCTTAGAGGTTGGTGATACCATTATTAGGTTCAAAGTTCAGAAAGTTGGGGCCTCCTTTCCTTGAGTCTAGCTAGGATGTGACATATGAAGCCAGATGCTGCTGTTGGCTTCCCAAGAGTCAAATATGAGAAGGCAGAAAAGGAAAAATAATGGAGACATAGAAATGGAAATGTAATCTAGACTCTTGCTTTATAGTCTTGCTCCTAGTTTTTCTTATATCCCCTTGATCTGTACCAGACATTTTGTGATAAATGTGGAAAAATGACTTGTTAGAATACCTATGTATGTGTGTGCTCATGAGTATGTATATGTCTCTACACATCTGAAAATGCATGTGGATATGCATATGGTGACCAGAGGTATATATTAGGTATCTTTCTACTTTATTTTTGGCATGGTCTCACATTGAATCCAAAGATCATTGATTCCACAAGACTGGTTGGACAGAATTTTCCACAGATCCTCTTGTCTCTGCCACCCCAGTGCTAGAATTATGGGCATGTGTCACCATCCTTGGCTTTTTACATGGGCTCTAGAAATTTATAATCAGGTCCTTATGCTTGTGTAACAAGCACTGTAGCAACTGATCCATCTTCCCAATTAAAATATACAAATGTTTTAATTAAATAATTACATAGTATGTTCATTGTTTGTATTACATGCTTCTCTTTAAAATCAACTAAGAAGTACATCTGGCTCAAGAGGCCCACACAGAAACTTTCCCAACTTAGTTAACAAAATCTATATTCTTCTGATGAGACCAGCCAATCTGGGTAAAAACTAAATGGACCAGCATGAACTGAGCAAGCTAAAGCTGCTTTTACTCTAGATTTGATTTCCTGGCACCTAAACTTTGTTTTTTTGTGGACCTAGAACTGGCACCAATAATACATCGTGGTTTTACAAAGATGAATCAAAAATAAAGTGTAGGGGCCTGGATGTTAGGAGCACTGGCTGCTCTCCAAAAGGACCCCAGTTCAATTCCCATCACCCACATCGCAGCTCACAACCTTCTTCAACTCATTTCCAGAGTCTCTGATGCCCTGTTCCAGCCTCTTGGCCTCCAAGCACACATGTGGTACATAGATATACATACAGGCAAAGTACCAATACTCATAAAATAAAATTGAGGAGCTTTTACCACTTGGTGTGTCTTGTAGGGAGCTATTTAATATGAAACAAATGGCTGCTAACTGGAAGCACAGGAATGTAGGAAGAAGGGCTGGGGTCAGTTCTGTTAGCAAAGCACAGGCTATGAAGAAGGCATGAAGACCTGAGGTAAAGCTCCAGAACCCATGTAGAGGAGTAGTCCGGGTAGGATGCTGCTGTAGTCCCAGTGCTGGAGGGGGTCTTACTTTTGCTCTCTAGTCACTTGAGGAAATAAATATTTACTGTATTAATGCATTCCAGGTGAATCTGTACTCAGAGGTTTTCTTTTCTTTCTTTTTTATCATAGCTTGAATATCAAAATATTTCCGTGTGTGTGTGTGTGTGTGTGTGTGTGTCTGTGTGTGTGTGATATTGGTCATGTTATTTAGGAGGGGAAGCAGGGTGGGAATGTCCCAGCCTGTGCCATCACACACACACACACACACACACACACACACACACACACACACACACACACACACACACGCTCATGTTGACCAAGAAGGTGTAAACATTGCTGGAAAAGATAAATAAACATATGATCAAATTCAGAATACCCATGTGCCAGACTATGCATATTAGAACTTTGCAGAAAACATTAAGAAGTTTTGGTTCTGGTTTCTAGTCACTTGAATAAATAAATATTTGCTGGATTAATGCACTCCACTTAAATCTGTACTCAAAGATTTTATCATAACTTGAATATCAAAATATTTCCCTAAGAATCTCAGCTGCCATCACTTTAGAAGTGTTCCAGAGGACATGATGCTGCAAGGCATGCCGGGAAAGCATTCTGTGCAGAGAGAAAGAGGAGTGGGCAGAGCAACCACTGTCGGTTCTGCCATGTCTCCAAAGACTTCCTACGTAAATGAAGAAAGCAGATGGTCTTCATTAGAAAGATATGAAATTTGCTAGCAACATACAGACAGAAATCAGGGCGCCAGCTTTGCTATAATGATAAGATTCACCTTAAATTACAAATTAAAGAAACTTTCCATAAAATCTGTCAGTGTTTTGTGATTCTATTAAATTTGTTTTGGTGAGGCTCAACCATTGTGATCCTTAGGCATTTCATGGGCTCTTGGTTTTATAATATCAACCTTTTTATTTTAAAGAAATTTATATGAATCTGTGTCTAATATTGTCCTTTTGAGGTTATTTTTTGAGTTCTTGGGTTCTTTCCTACCATTTTTGTGCACTTCCTTTGGTGCTTTAAGATACTGTGCTACTGACTTCACTATATGATCTAATACAAAGAAAAATTATTGTTAAAATTCTGTTACTAGGCTTAGACAGCACAGCTTCTATTCAGACCTCATCTGCATTGCTCGTATAACATACCATCCCCATGATATAAATAAAGGGTAACTGCTTTCCCTGGGGACTGAGCACGTGTTGAGCACTGTCCCAGGATTGTTCAAGTTTGTTTAAAGTGTTCTTATTGTGAATAGTGAGTTCTTTAAGTTTGTGTTGAAAGCACTCTTTCTGATGTTCATTTTCCTCTATATAGGCAGAGAGCTGGAGTTGAGACAATTTGATTTCATAATTAGCAGCTGCTGGATTCTCCCTAGCTTCTCTGACAGGCTTGAGCAAGAGAACTCTAAGTCTGATAGCCATGGGGACTTCTGCTCTGCCAGTGCCAGACATCTTGAACACTCCACAGACACCAATATCTTGACACAAACTACTTAAAAACTGCAGCTGGCTGCTCTGTTTTGAAAGGAACGACCCTAGTCAAGGCTGCTGGAAACAGCTGCAGGAGACTTTCAGAAGCCTTCAGACTTAGTGAACTCTAGCCGATGCTGCAGATTTCTGTCTTGGAGGGAAAAAGAGCATTTCCCCTGATGGACCAGCAGCAGAACTGCTGTTGAATCCTTCTGGGAGGCAAGGCAGTGACTGACACAGAAGACAAACCTTGGCTGGGAAGATGGCTCAGCGCATGAATGGCTTGGTCCTCAAGCCCAGTAACCAGAGGATAGACTCCTTCAGCCAATGTAAAAGCTGAACTGGAGAGAGTATGTGCCTGTGATTCCATTGTTGCTCTAGCAGTAGTAGGAGGCAGGAGACTCACCAGAAGTCTGCAGGCCAGCTAGCTTAGTATATGCAACAGTGAACACCAAGAGAGAACCCGTTTCAAACAAGGCAGAAGGTAAGAACTGATATCCAATGTTGTCCTCTGACCTCTTTATATGTGGTCTGACAGGTATACCCCACTCCTCAAGATAATGAAGGCTTTACTTGAGTTTTCTTGTCTACTCTCACTAGTGCAGACTGAGCTGGAAATTGGGAAAGGCATCAGATACAGAATGGCTCGAGCTGCAGTTCTGGCAGCAGCTGACAGTGAAAACAGTGGCAGGGAAGTGGCTCCCATATCTTGTGCCTGGCTTCCGATCACTAACATCTATCCATCAAATAGCCCCACTTGCATCCGAAACCCTAAGTCCCAGCTTCTGTGCAAGAACCTGGAGGCGACAGCTATGACAGCACAGCTGCTGCTTGCCAGATGAGGAAGTGGCAGTGGGGTTACCCAATGATTCTGCCAGTGTCAGTGAGGGCCCTGGCACGAGTGTTCCCACCATGCATAGTACTCAGTTCCTCATCAGCCTGCTATATCCCAGCTTCTGAGATGGCATGGGTAACTAGACTCACACTATAGTTCCAGTGTACAGGTCCAACAGAGGTAAGAACTCAGAATCTTCCTAGTAGCAGAAGGAGGGGGAAAAAGAAATAGAGGAGAAGGAGAAAAAGGAAGAGGGAAAGAGAATAAAAGTGAACATAAAAGAAAGATGAAAGAGTAAAAGGGTTTAAGGAGCCGGAGAAGAGAACCTGTAAGCCCTAGTCATCAAAAATTTTCTAGAGAGCTGCTAAATTTTTAGAGCTAAGGATCTTGGACCCTAGGCTGAGAGCTGCAACACTGGCTGCTGCCAAAGCCCAAGGATCCCAATACCCAAGGCTTCATGGGAATAGAGAATTAGAGAGTGCCAGTCACCACTGCTTCCTCTTGCTGCTAAACACCCAGAGAAACGAGTGCTGTTGTCTACATACAAGTACTATCCAGGTAAAGTAAAAGAAGCCTTAGGCCACCGATTCATTCAAAACATTTACAAAAGAATTCTGTACTATTTTCAGAAAATCTGGCACTGCTAACTATCTATCTATCTTGACTTTCTTCCCATTGTATTCATAAGACACCCCAGTGAAAGCAACTTAAGGAAGAAAGGGTTTATTTGGGTCACAATTCCAGATTACAGACTATCACTGCAGGGAATTCAAAGAGGGAGGAACTGGCAGTAACTGGTTATATCACAACTGTAGTCAAGAAAGAGAAAAGAATGAATTAATGAACGAAATGCTAGTGCTCAGTTCACTTCATTTACTTTTACACAGCTCAGAATCCTCTTCCTAAGGGATGGTTTTGCCCACAGTGGGTGCCTCCTCCCATATCAATTAATGCAGTCAATACGTCTCTCATATAACATGTTCACAGGCTGACCTGACATAGACAATCCCTCATTAAGATTGTCTTTCCAGGTAATCTAGGTTGTGTCACACTGACATTAGAATTAACCTCCGTAATATCCATGGGCCACTAGGGAATCAGGGCATGGGCTTCAAGTTCCTCAGGAAACCTCTGAAATACTGATTTTTCAGGGCATAAAACATGACAAATATTTAGAATTCCTGAAAATTTCAATTACGGTAAGCATATTGAAAGTCTGCTTGTGAGCTTACAGTGGACTTTATTGAAACATTCTCAAATATTTGAAACACAAAAGCTGCCTTCCACGATCCTGTAACACTCAATCATTATACCATTATATGCCACACATAACATCTAGTTCCTGTTATTTTGGATTATTTCCCGAAATTTTTTGGCCTTCACACATCTCAAAGGCAACATTTTTCATCAAGGTACATGAATAAGCCAGAGACATAATGACTCATTTTTGAGGTTTAATCATAGAAAATTTGATGGTCTAAGTATGTCCAGAAGTGTGCAGTTGTATGGAACTAAAACTAAATCTCCAGGTCAGCAAGAATCTGTGCATATTTCAGAGCGCTCAGAAACTTCCTGAAATATTACGTTATACATTATTCTTTTTTTTTCTAATTAGAACAGTAATCATTTTGCTAGATCTAAAATTAGGTTCAGAATCTGTGATGATTGGTCTCCATGTCAACATGACAGGATTTAGAATTATCAAGGAACGTATTTTCAGGTGTGTCTGTGAGGGCTTTCCCAGAAAGGATTAACAGGGGACATGACATGCCTTCAAAGGAAGCAGCATCTTCCTATATAGACCTGGCTGTAAAGAAGCCCAAACACAGGCAGGATTCATGTGCCTGCCTTGCTTCACGCTGAGTATATCAGTTGCTGCAGACTCCTCTGCTGACATTAGGCTCCAGCTTCTTTGCCATTCCAATGTTGACTCAAAAATCAGCCACCCTCCATGGAGCTCCCAGATATTCAGTTCCAGGTTGGGATCCACTAGGCTTTCAGTTTCTTCAGCTGAGTAGCTACC
>CM052717.1:31014341-31036579 GCA_028551405.1 Uromys caudimaculatus | reverse complement strand
CCTGGGCTCAGCTACTGATGCCAGGGACTTGATTGAGAATAACACAGGTATTTGTAGGATATGGTTATTTACTTTGGGGAGCACAAATAGTTTCAACTTTATATGTTTGGGGTACAATAGTGTGAGCAATTCTAGACTTTCACACTTTCCGTTTTATGAAAATCTGACAGTCTGGATGTGGCTATTATTTGTTTTTCAGTGTGGCTCATGATGGTCCAGAATCTCAGCCAAGGGTGACATAGAACTGAAAAACCAGACCTATAGACAAATTCATCACTCTTCCAAATCACCCAATGTAAATTAGAGTGGTTTTTAGAATTAAGAAAGACTTCTAGTTGGGGATAGCCAATACTTGGTGTCCCCGGGGTCAAAAAGTTCATTGCAACATCTCCTAGGAGGGTTCAAGGTAAAAATTTGAAAATGAAGTAAATCCAGTCTCCGATCTCTCTGAAGACTGCCAATAAAAATTATGTCTGAGTATTAATTTGTTCTGAATTTGATAGGAAATATAGACTTCCCTTGGGTCTTCCTCTCTCTTGCTCTCTCTCTGTCTCTCTGTCTCTCTCTCCCCCTCATGCTTTCTGTCTCTCTACCCCTTTACTCTCAGCATCTCTCTACTCTGGGTTTTTCCAGCTTGGTGCAGTAAATATGATTCAATGTATTATCTTGGCATGGGAAGAGAAGCAACCCTAATGTTAACTGGTACATCAGCCCTCTTAAGGCTGATGTATTCTGAACCTGCTTTGCTGCTTTTCTCTCTCTCTTCCCTCTTTAAATTTCTTCCCCTTCCTTCAACTTCATTTTAGACAAAAATGAAGAAAGTTCCTCAGTTTATCCATAAAGTTACATGATATTTATCCAAAACATTAGCCAGTTCAAACCCCTGTGGTTGTATCAATTTATTCTACACTTTAAGAAATCATTGTTTTCTAGTTCCATCCATTTGCCTATGAAATTAATGATGTCCTTGTTTTTAATGGCTGAGTATTCCATTGTGTAAATGGACCACGTTTTCTTTATCCATTCTTCAGTTAAGGGACATCTGGGTTGTTTACAGTTTCTGGAACTAAAAAGTATCATCCTGAGGTGAGGTAACCCAGATCCAAAAGGACATGCATGGTATGTACTCATGTATAAGTGAAGGTTAGCCACAAAGTACAAGGTAACCATGCTATAATCTACAAACCCAAAGAAGCCAAATAACAAGGAGGGTTCAAGGGAGAATGGCTGAACCTTTTTCAGAAGGGGAAACAAAATAGATATCAGAGGTAAACTAGGTGGGAGAGGGAATGGGGAAGGGAGTAGGGCATGGAAGAGGTGGGATCAGATGTAAGGAGAGCAGGGAAGAGAGAAGCAGAGAAAACAGAGGCGGGGGAAGCAATCTCTAGGGCATGATATAGCCTTGGGATGGGTGGAGCCCCCAGAGGGTATATAGGGGGGCACTCTAGCTGAGACTGCTAGCAGTGAGAAATATGGATCTGAAAGTGACCACTTCCTCTAGCCAGGCAGGACTCACCCACACAACCTTTGACCTGAAATGTGTCATCTGCCTACAAGAAGTATAAGGACAAAGATAGAGCAGAGACTGAGGGAATGGCTAACCAATGACTGCCCCAAATTAAGACCCATCCCATGGACAAGAACAAATCCCTGACACTATTAATGGTACTCTGTCATGCGTGTAGACAGGGACCTAGCATAACTGTCCTAAGAGAGGCTCCATCCAACAGCCAATGGAAAAGACACAGAGATTTACACCCAAACATTAGGTGGATCTCAGTGAGCCTTATGGAAGAGTTGGGAGAAGGACTGAGAGATCCCAAAAGGACAGTGACTTTACAGGAAGACAGAGTTACTTAACCTGGACCCTTGGAGATTCCCAGAGTCTGAATCACCAACTAAAGAGTGATCACGGGCTGGACCTAAGACCCCTGCACATATGTAGCATATTAGTAGCTTGGTCTTCATGCGGGACCCCCAACAACTAGACAGCAGGGGCTGTCTCTGACTCTGTTGCCTGCCTGGGTAGATCCCATTCCCTGAAATGGTCTGCCTTCTCTGACCTCAGTGGGAGAGGAAATGCCTAGTCCTGGAGTGACTTGATGTAAAGGGGGGATTACGGAGGCTAAGGAGGGCTTGGGAGTATGAGAAGGTGGGGGGAAGGGGGGCCAACACAGAGAAGGGTCATCCTCCTTCACAAAGAAAAAAGGGAGGGTGGAATTGGGATAATCTGAGTGAGTACTGGGAGGAGAAGGGTCATTGATATTGGAATGTAAAGTGAATAAATAGATAAATGTAATAAAAAATTTAACCAAAAAAAGAGAAGAAACCATTTTTTGAAGATGTGCTTAAACACCACCAAAATCAATGGCTAATAATTCTTGTCTAATAGGGTTTGGGGATCAAGGGAAGTTGTCGGAGTCTGGGGTGAAGGGACAAGGGGGGGGGAAGGGTCTGGAGATTCCAGGCTAAGTGAGAATACTGATAGCCACACTTCTTCACTTGAAATTGGCCAGCAACATTCAGATGACGTTGGAGCAAACAGTGACCTTGGTTTCTATTTTCCTCATATAAATGCTCACTAGTGTCCACATGATGTTTCAGCACCACCCCCTCCCAGTTCCTTTACAGATTTCTTGTGGCATAACACAGGTGCCCCTTGGTGGATATTTTTAATATAAGGACTTGGGTATGTGTTTCCTCTTTGCCCAAAAAAGCCACTTAGCACCTTCTGGGCTCTTCCCTAGAGTGCTTTGACGATCTTTAATCCAGTGACTTGACTTCTGTTTGGATTTACCTGACTCCTCAGAGTCATTTTTCAGTCCCATAGTCTTCAACTTTTCAATCTCTCCCAGAGTCTTTTTGTTTGTTTGGTTTTTTCTCATAAAGTTTTTCACACAAATAATATGGCAACCACAGGATTTGGAATCTGCCAAGCTTCACTTAAATTGTGGACTCTTGTTTTATGTCTGTTATTAAAGAAAAAATCGACTTTCCCTTCACCATCTTTTGAGACAGGGTTTCATTTTATAGCTCACACTGGCTTTGAACTTATAATCAATCCTCTGCCCAGGCCTACTGAGTTCTGGGCTTACAGACCTATACTGCTGTGTTCTGGCAAGAAACATCTCTTAGTTACATTTCTTGTGAAATATAAAGTATGCAAAAGCAAAAGATTAGCTTTCAGTCAGGCAGTCCCTCCATCTCTGAACACAGCACAGATTAAGTAACATTTCTACAATTCAGATAAATGGCTTCTTATTCCTGCATTTCTCTTCAATTGTTAGTCTTTAGTGTGGAAAAGGGTTTGAGGCTTCTTGTCAAATTAGAAGTTATGAGACACAGATTCCATAGACAGGATGGCCAGGATTGCTGTCAAGTTTTTTTTATATATTGAAATGTTTTATATTCCACCCAGGAGGCGATAGAGTTTGACCATGTCCATTGCTTCCTTTGAAGTCTTGGTCTTTCATTCCTATTAGATATGTTAACGGTGAGTTATGGATTGGAAATTAAAGTCAGGACAGGGTCACGAATTAAATTTAAGGGTTCTAAAGGAAGCTGTCATGGTACTTAGTGAGATCCAGTGGTTCATCAGAGCTGTCTTCAAGTTCCGTGCTCCCTAAGTGTAGGATTTGTGCTATCCTGTTGGGCTTGTTCAGCACATGGTACTCTGTATGAAGAGGCGAGCACATTCAGTACTTTTAAAAAATGATTTTTAAAAACTATCTTATTTTACAGACTTCAAGAGATGTTGGCCACCATCTGATTTAGAACGTTAGAAGAGAATGAGGGTGGATAGGAAAGAGTAAGGCCACAGAGCATGGGAGTATGACAGAGCCAGGCCGTCCTGGCAGCGAGGGAAAAGGAGTGCAATGTTGGGTATGCATTCCCCTGACTGTCTTTATGGGTAAAGCTTGCACAACCTTCATGAAAACTTGTCTCCCTTTTTTTGGCTGATGTTTTTAAACTGACTTTACAAAATAATGTCAGAAATTTCACATTTTCACAACTTGCTATGCATGATGACTGTGTATGATTACCATGTTGGGAATGAGTCATTGTGTTTAACCAAAAGCATTTCTGATATTAAAATTTTATTCCGGTTTCCCAAAAAGCCATTTTCATAAGAATAACATTGCATGAACTATGGAGAGCTTTATGAACATGCCACAATATACTAAGCAGACTAATACACTCCATAGAATACCATGCCCATCAACAATGCCTGCAACGATGAGATAATCGTCACTATGAGCACCCAGGGATAAAGAGGATGAATCACTGAGCAGAGTATTGTCACTAATAATAAGCGCTGGGAATAAGGTAATGTGTTTTTCATCATTACACTGCGGCATACATTGTGGGCTTACTTGCAGAGTTGCAATTGATGACCACATAAAACTCGGAATGTTGACAGAAGTAATAAAATGTTTGTGAGTTAATGAATTGCAAAAGCCTTGAGAATCAGCCTTTACTAATTGCTCTACAGTGAGTCCTGCATCTTTGCTGAGTGGATGTCTAATGCAATGATGTAATACTGCTGCCAGCTCTCTGTGCATTCTGTGTCTGTGTTTTTAACCATTAGTGGATCCAAAACGCTCCAAAGATACAACTGCCTGAAAGGAACACATAACTCCCTAAACAATAGAGCACAATCACTTATAAATGCTTATGTTGTAGTATAAGTCATGCACAGATGACCTGAAATATATGGAAGGATATGTGTTAGTTACATGCAAATGTTATACCATTTGATATGAGGGAATTAAACATTGGCAGATTTGGTTCCAAGTGAGGCAAATGATGAGGGAGTTATCCATTGGGTGTCGTGAGTGTGGTAAGGGGTGAGTGTGGTTTTCAGCGGCCTAGAAATCAAAGAGGGCCCCTGCGACGCCTGCAGAGGCCTGGCAGGGAAGCAAACGCCAAAGAGATGAGAGTGAAACCTCAGTTCAGGTTGACTTTGTTAAATGGAATCAAGACTTCAGAGTCAGATCTCAGGGTGGTTCGTTCACTACAGATTTAATTCCCAGCTTTCTAGAAAGCCAGGTTATATGTTCTTGCATTTGAAAGAAAATCCTGGGTGCTTAATGTTTCTGGGTTCCCTGGAGATCTATGGACACAAGGATCTCCGAGTTTCCAGCGATGCATTCTACATGGCTGCTTTCGGTCAGGGGTAGCAGACAGCTATAAGGGAGGTAGAAGTCACCCTCTATGGCTTCTTGAATCTAATCAAATCTCCACTTCTTGAGAGCAATGTTTTAAGACTTTCTTCATGAAGTTTTTCTTGTATATGTGTGTGGGGGCTCTTGGATCTTATGTGCTCTCTCTATGCATGGTCTTCATCATTTGGCCTCTCTTTTGGCATTTATGTACCTACTGCTTTATGGACCGCTCCAAGAAGATCCTATGTTTTTTGAGTCAGAGGTTGTGCCTCTTAGAGTTTCTGTTTTCTGATGCATGTGACACTGTGTACAGGGAATTTTGCAGAATGAGATGTAAACGATATGATTAAGGCATTCTCAAACTTACAAAACGTCAGAGATATTGCAGTTGAAGCTCTACTCTTGCAGATATATTGACACCAACAGTTGATACGTTCTTGTTCATCAATATATAATTTCAAAAGAATCCAAGCACTTTGTTAGCAACTATACGTTTTGCTTATAATCTCGCTTACCCTATCTGCAGCCATAATTAAATTCCCTTTTCATCAACCTTAGGAGTCACACCTTACCCTGCTACTGAAGCCAGGGAGGGCTTGATGTATTTGCTAATATTGTTGCATATATGAGGTTATCAATACATACTCATATGTTAATGAACTTTGCTTTTGTCTCACGGTTTAGTTTCACAGTGAATTCACTTTTAATTGTGCTAATCAGAATGATTCTGTCTCTGCTTCCCCAGCTTTGTCTATTTTATTGCTCACCACAGTGAGATCTGGTGAATAAATGTTTCTCTTGCCTGCTATTATTGGGCCACTTGAGGGTGGGAAATCACATAACGAGTGTTTTGGCTTCACCATAACACCTTGCTCCAGTTCATAGACTGTAGCGGGAACTTTGTGAATGTTGAATGGCTTGTCTGACCCAGTTTAGTATTATAAAATGATGGTTACAGAAATATGTTACTGAAAATTAAGTATTTTTCATGAAAATATTAATCAGAACCTACTGCCCATATTCACTGAAACTATAATTATAAATGATTGTGAGCCATGATGTGGGTGCTGGGAATTAAATCCAGTCTTCAAAAAGAGCAGCAAGTATTCTTAATTGCTGAGCTATCTCCCTGTCCCACAGTCCATGTCTTAAAGTGGATCTGAACCTTATTGAGCTGTCAAGGTTGAAGAAGCATCATGTGAGACAGGAAAACAATCAGACGTCACTTTCTAATCAGCACACACTTAAAGAGGCTGCTTGTACTGACTGTGTAGTAACATATTCAGAGTTTACAGCATGTCATAAATATTATGTTTATGATAGAACATAGAAATGGGAAGGGGTAAATGCAGAGTTGCTAAGGATAACAGAAAATGAGATGCTGAAATAAAAATTAATACCTTGTAATAAAAAACCCTTTTTATGTGCAGCCCACCAAAAGTGGAGGGAAGAACTGGGGAGAAGGATAGAGTTGTCACCTGTCAGAGGCTACGGAAAGGCTGAGAGAGGCCTGAATGGCTGTCCTACTCAGGCCAGGCTGTTAGAACAAAGTTTATTTCTCATGGATCTGGAAACTGGAAACCTCAGTATCAGTGGATATGGCTGTCCTACTCAGGCCAGGCTGTTAGAACAAAGTTTATTTCTCATGGATCTGGAAACTGGAAACCTCAGTATCAGTGGATCTGCTGTCTGGTGAGGGCCTATCTCCTGGTTCACAGGTGGTTCCTTCCCAGTGGGTCTTCATGTGGGAACAGAGGCAAGTGAGCTCTCCAGTCTTTCATAATAGCTACCTCTCTTGTGATGGCTTTGCTTCTCCAACAAATTGTTTCCTGGGTTAATTACAGCTGCATCACTGTGACTAAACACCTGACACAAACAGTTTAAAAGAGAAGTGATTTACATTGTCTCAAGGTTTCAGAGAGTTTAGCCCACAGTCACTTGGTTCTCCGTTTCTAGGCTTTTCCTGAGGCAGAACATCATGATGGCAGCAACATGAAGGCTGGTCAACTCAGCGTGGACGTGAGGTGTGATAAGGACTGGGCTGAGAAGTGTACTCTTCAGTGATACCCCTCCCCCAAGTAACTTCTTTTCCCAGTCTAAGGCCCACCTTGTAAAATTCTGATCATATCCTGAGATAGCATCCCAGTTGGGGACCCAAGTGAACTATGGAAGATTTCACACTCAAACCACAGTTTTTCTCAAAGACCCTGCCTACCTCTTAGTGCTGTCGCTTTGGTGGTTAATCTTTCAAAACAGAGAATTTGGTCAGGCATATCAAGATCATGACACTAATCAGACGAGCAATTTCAGGCAAACACTCAACCCAGAGGAACAGTTGGAGAAGCGTCATACTTTTAAGGCTACCAAGAAAACTCTAGAACAGAAAGGTGTGTTCAGTCTTCCGGGAAAATGGTCAGACTTTGGTGATGAAGACAGGTTACATGCAGCCAATATTAAATGTGTATTTTTTTTAAGAAAATGTGTGTGTGTATGTGTGTGTTTGTGTGTGTGCATGTGTGTACATGTGTGTGCATGTGTGTACATGTGTGTGCATGTGTGTACATGTGTGTGCATGTGTGTACATGTGTATGGGTGAACGTGGAGAGACCAAAAGTCAACAGCAGATGTCGTTCTCATTTGTTCGCCACCGTATTGTTTGAGATAGCATCTCTAACAGAACCTGGAACTTTCCACGTTGGCTTGACTGACTGGCTAGATTCTCTGGATTCTGGGATTCTCTTCCCCTGGCTTCTCCAGTCACTGCTTCCAGCTTCTTTCTTACATGTTGTGGGTGATTAAAAGCAGGTCCTCCCATTCACACAGCAAACACTTTGCTCACTGAGCCTCTCCTCAGCTCTAGGATGTTTTGGAGCAGGATCATCGTATCTCCCTGTGTCCTCTCTTGTTTGTCTCCTCCTCTGCATGGTGCCTGTTTAGCGTGTCTGTCTCTTAGGCTCTAGCAGTAGCTGAGACACATATATACCTTCATGCTTCCATGCTATGTAATGGAAAATCTTGAGACTTTTTATTTGTAGACTATGTTGTAAATCGTGCTGTACTGAGTTTAGATAAAAATCGTTTAGATAAAATCAATATTGTTTTCTTTTTAAATAATGCTTTTATTAATTCTTTGAGAATTTCATATAATGTATTTTGACTATAATCATGTCTCCCTCCCCTAACTCCTCCCAACTGACCTCCTTCTCCACTGAACTTCAGGCCAGCTTTAAAAAATCAGGTTCAATTTATGTTTCCCAAATACTCATGGGTGTGGACCCATTCCTTCCAGTGTGGTTAATCTTCCAGGGGTAGCATTCTTAAAGAACACTGATGCTCTCTCATTGGCAGTGATCACTTACCAATGACTCTCCAGCTCTGGATGGAGCTTCATGCCCATAGCTTCCCTCCATGCAGTGGTATTGTCTGTCTTGAACGTATGCAGGTCCTGTACATGCTGACACAACTGCTGTGAGGTTGCTGTGCAACTGCCCTGCTGGGTCCAGAAAACATAAATGTTTCAGTGTCATCTTCTACTTCCTCCAGCTCTTACAGTTTTTCTAACAAGATGGAACTTAATATGGCCGTGTTATTGGGGCCAAGAACCTGTGACTAGGTAGGTGATAGGCCCTGGGGAAGAAACTATTGCTATTATTCTGCTGTATGGACATAATACTAAACTAGCTGCTGATGCATTTATCAATTGTCATCAAAGAAGTTTCTTTTTTAGTAGATGGTAATTATTATGGAGATGGATAGTTGGTCAATATGCAGACCATGGGATGATAAGCCCTAAATACTCTTTACTTTATCTTTGTTAACAGAAAGGAACATTGCTTTATGGTATTGCATGCATTTTATGAAACATATATATTAAGATCCTACTTTAATGGTATGTATTCTGTGGAATAAGAATGTGTTTTATTCAGTTTTGCTTTCCATAGTTTCAGTTATTCATGATCAACCATGCTACTAAAATAAGATGGGAAGGTCCAGAAGTGAATAATTCAACAGTTTTAAATTGTGCTCTGTTCTGAGGAGCATGATGGAATGTCACACCACATCGTCCCACCTGTTAGAGGACAGAAACCATCCCTTCATTCGGCATATTCACATACCATGTGCCGACCACCTGTCAATCAGTTAGTCATATCAGTTATCATGTTGACTTTAGTTTTGTCTCACAATACTTGTATAAAAGGTTCGGTACTATTTGCAGCTTTGTGGGTCTACCAGAGGTCTTGGGAGAGATTTACAATGGAGGAGACAGTATCAAATAGGGACTCGTCTTGCTTTGCCCCAGTTCAACAGGTATAGAACCTCCTAGGGGGATACACTTATCACAATAAAAATATTCCAAATGAACGAAATCATTAGAGTATTTGTTAGGCACATAAAATCATAGTCAAAATAATTGCAAAAGGTATGTAAAAAACACCAATGAGCCAAAATAATTGCAAAAGGTATGTAAAAAACACCAACGAGCCTGAGTCAGAGACATGATCCAAGAAGGGGTTTCTAAAACAAGATGTTGGAGTGCAGAGTCTGTCAGGAGAGGAATGCCTGCATCTGGTGGGGATCAAGCGTGCTGACTTTCTTGGGAAAGAGGAACTTCACTATTTACAGTCAGGGCTTTTCTGGCAGGGAGCAGGAAAGTGACCAGTTTATTATGTTGGTGAGCTGGTGTTTCAAACTCAGGTGATGACTTCATGCTGAGTCTTCCCCCCCAAAGTCTAGGTCTGTGTAGCAATCACCAGTGAGGCTTTAGCATAGAGAACATCTAAAGTCTCCCAAGTTCTCAAGTCGTCTGTCTAGTTCCTGGGAAGACGAGAGACAAGAGCTTTGAGGTCACAAGCACACTCCAATATTACATGCTCAATATGGAATCACAGTACGTAACTCAAACTGCCTGGGCCCTTATTTAGTCCTGGAAAGGAGCTCTAACTTACCACAGCAAGCATCAGGAAGGTCTAGACTCAGAAGCTACAGTGCTAAGCCGGTATAGACTCCAACTGACGTTGCTTTCTACAACTCCTTTCTGCCTCTTTGGAAACCAGCCCTTTTTCTCAGTCCCTGCTGTTTATAACTCACTGCTGTCCTCCACAGCGTTGGCTGCTTTCACTCTTTGTATTAGTGTATTTCTTTCCTTTAGTAGAGTGAATGGATCAGGAATATCATGTCTGACCAGTGGGCAAATTAAATATGTTTGGTAGGCGGCATTGACGAAGTTTGATCTATTTTCCAGCAACAAAGGAAGATGTTTCTTCTCTTTTCCTTCTTCCTTGGATAATGTAGGAGAGCAAGGCCTGGGATGGGTATGATATTTGTTATTATTATTGCCTATTTTTATTTTTGTCTTGATTTGTTTTGGTTTTAGCTTCCACTGGAAAAACAATTGGAGCTCCTGGAGAATAGTAAAGTGTTTCCAGGTGGGTCAGCATGAAAACGGACCAGATGGCATAGGAGAGAGAGAGAGAGAGAGAGAGAGAGAGAGAGAGAGAGAGAGAGAGAGAAGATAGAGGCGAGCTCAAGTCTTTGAGGATTGCCGGATTGTGTCAGGAGTCCCAGGTCAAACTTTATCCAAAGCTGCTCTGTGCCTAGTTTGCAATATTGTGAAATAAAATATATTTAAGGTAGTTTGAGTCTTCTATTACATTTCATCTAATGACTAATATTAAGAAAGATAGATCTGTTCTACCATGAAATTGCCTAGAGTTGATACTGACACGGGAGTGATCATAGACTCCTTAGAAATAACCAAGATAGGAAAATGACAAGAGAGTTGTGTTTTCTCTATGACTCCCTCTCAACATTTTAATGTTTAATATGTTAAAAATATTAGTGAAAACCCCACAATTCTCTCGCCCTCCTTCATTTCCTTTTTCTTTGTCTTTACAACTGGTGGAAGAGTTAATGGCATTAAGCCACGTCTAGAAAGCATGTGTTTAGAGCATCTGATATCACAGCTAAATCAGACTTCAGAACTGTGTAAACAGCCTCAAACGTTACTGCTGTTGGCGTCATGTACCACTGACCAACTGCTGTGTATTCAATTATTTTTTAACACAATGCTCCTGTGTGATGGTTACTATTGGTTTTCAACAGGACAAGGTCTAAAATCATAGGCTATAGACCCATGGTTATGTCAGTGAGCAAGTTTCTAGACTGAGTAAATGGAGGTGGGAAGACCTACCCCAAATAGAGGCAGCACCATTGCAAGCACTGGGGTTCCAAGCTCAGTGAAAAGGAGAAGATGCAGCAAGCATCAACATGCATCTCTCTTTACTTTTCAATGGTAGATGCAATGTGATCTGCTACCTCCAGTGCTCAATATTATATTCACCCCAGCATGGTAGACTGTAACCTCAAAGCCCATGCCCAAGTCAATCCTTTATTCTTCATGTTGTTTTCATCAAGTCTTTTGTCCTAGGAATGAGAAAAGTAAGTCATGCAGCCCCTTCCCCCCCAAACCAACTCATGTAGACTAACTGTGGACTGGTCATGGAGGAAAGATGAAGGGTCATGCCGTCATACTGTGAATCTTCTTTCTTATTAGTTTTTGAAGAATTTTATACAATGTATTAACTTCCTCTCATAGTCTCTCCCAGAGACTCCCTAAATACCTAACTTTCTTTCTCCTCCTCCTCCTCCTCCTCCTCCTCCTCCTCCTCCTCCTCCTCCTCCTCCTCCTCCTCCTCCTCTTCTCTCTCATCCACCAAGTCCATTTGTGCTGCCCAAATATTCTTAGCTGTGTCACCTTCCGGTGGAGTATGGTTGATTTACTAGGGTCTACACTCTTAAAGAAAACTGATTCTCCTTCTCCCAGCATCTATCAAATGCGAATAGCTCCTCAGATTGTGGTGGGACTTTGCACCCTCCTTCCCCCTCCACACTGGAATTTTGTTTTTCTGGAGCTTGCACAGGTCTTGTGTAATTGTCACAATCACTGTCAATCAGTATGTGAAGCTGGCCTGTTACATTGAGAAGATAGTTTCCTTATAGACTTTACCTCTTATGGTTTTCAGCCTTCTTTTCTGCAATGACCCCTGAGTCTTGGCTGAAAGGGCTATGATACAGATGCCCCATTTAGAGCTGAGCACTATGAACTTTCTTATTCTCTGCACATTGTTCAATTGTAGTCTCAGTTCCCTTTATTATCACCATCTTCTGCAATAGAAGATTCTCAGATGAGGGTGGAGAGTGCATTGATTTTTGGATATATCAATAAGTCATTAGAAGCCAGTTTAATACTATGTCCATATAGCAGAGTAATAGTGGTAGGTTCTCCCTTAGGGCCTATGGCCCTACATTATATTACAAATTGTCTTATATTGTAAATCGTTTAGACACTGCATTGTTTTGTTTGTGTATATACATTTTCATGTGTCCAGGGAGTGCCAAGTAATTTGAAATAGAACTAGTAACATTTGACAAATGCTAGCAAAGTGCCAACTATGCACTAGATGCCATTCTAAGTGACAGAGAAACAGCATTATAGAAGACAGACCGGTTTTCTGTGGGTGATTATCTTCTAGTGAAAGAGAGGGGGGGGGAAAGAATTAAGTGTATAATACCATGTCAGAGTTATTCAAAGCAAGCAAGCAAGCAAGCAAGCAAGCAAGCAAGCAAGCTCTGAGTGTGGCAAAGAACATCCTTAGATAGTATAGAAGTAAGGCTACTCAGAGAGAATATTTGACCAGCTGCTTTGTGTGTTGAGAGATGATTGTAGTGTTCTAGGGGTAGAATCTTCTAGTCAGAGGCAAAACAAAAGCAAAGGTCCTAAGTCAGGCATGTTCTTAATGTTAGAAGAGAAACGTGCATGCCTGAAAGGAAGAGCAAGAGAGCCAAGAATGGAGGGTAAATGTGAAAAAGAAGACAGGGCTCAGATTGCATAGGCCGATGCTGAAAGATGGGCGTGAGGCTTTGGATATTATAATAAGCACAACTTGGAGCCACATTTGGGCTATCGAAATGAGAAGAGAAGTAAAATTTACCTGTGGGGAAACAGATGTTAGTTTGAGGGGTGAGTTTCATCTTCAAGAACAGAGACTGTGGTTAGCATTATGGAAGTGGATACAAGTGGTGTGTTATTGAATAGTTTTGAGTTTTTCCATGCTTCTGAATTTATCTATTGAGTAAATAAGGTTTGGTGGCCACATTCTCCAGGAAGGTGAACCCAAGAAGTAAACAGGTACGTCAGGATCAAGAGTACTTGACTTGGGGTTTGAGTGTGAAATGACTATGAAGTTTCCGATGGAGGAGTCAAGTTGGCAGTGACAGAGCTGGAAGCTAAAGCTCTGGTTTGCTCTCATTTGCCCATATAATAAAAATGACAGCATCACAAAGGAGGGTCTAGGGATGAAGCTCAGTTTGGAGAGCATTTGCCTGTGTTTGATCTCCAGTAATGTGTAAACCAGCTGTGGTAGTACACAGTGGTAATCCTAACATCTGGGAAATGGAGAAAGAAAAACCTGAAGTTCAAGGTCACCTCTGTTTATGTTGGGAGCTCAAAGCTTTTCCAGGACACGTAAAAGCTACTCTCTACCCCCCCCCCAATCACAAATGAAAAGCAATGAACACATGTCAATATGTAACATGAGAAAATATTAACCAATTACAAATTCTAAAACTAGCAAATATAAAATGCCACTGATTTTGAAGACATTAACTGAATGCTCAAAGCAATAGCTATACCCATATTTTTGTCTGTGTATTCCTCAATCACCTTTTTTATACCATAAGAGTTTTTTAGTGGTGACATTTTCTGAGATGAAAATAGAAAGTTATTTTTTCCTTAAAAAGCAACGCAAGTTTGGAAGTACAAGTTGCTTAACACACACACAAGTACAGATGAACATGCAATTCATAGCTTTTCTCCAGAGTCGACCTTAGAGACACAGGGATTCTAACAAATAATGGGCATGTGCCTTACCACTGGCTTGTATCTGCAGCCTTTGGATGGTGGAGTAGGAACTCACTACATAAACCAGACTAGCCTTGAACTTCTCCTGTGTTGGGCCCCATTTTGGCCCTGGTTTGGGCCTTGAGGACAAACTCAAGCCTGGCTCGAGTTTTTGCGGCCTTGTGGGAGAGCCTGAGCCTGGCTCGACTTCTGAGACCTGTCTCAGTCACTTCCATATCAGGGTGACTCAGCAAGACCTGTTTGGTCCTGCCTCTGCTCCACCATTTCTGATGTGAAGCTTTGCCATTGGCCCTGTCAGTTACCCCTTACTCTCTGTCACCCTTCCCCGCCTCCTACATCATCTCTTCCCATACCTAAGTGCTCACCTCCTTGCCTTCTCTATATAAACAAGTGCCTGGTTTAATAAAGTGAGTTCCTGCTTCGACAAGACTCGTGTTTCTTTTGGGCCTTCGACACTTGCCATCCCGCTCAGCCCTGGACAGACCTGGCTGGACCTGGTTCTCTCCTCTCGCCTGGACCTACTGGCAAGGACACTTCTGCCTCTGCCTATTGAGTGGAGGAATTACAGGCATACACAAATGTACACTATCTTAGCCATTCTGACTGGTGTGAGGTGGAATCTCGGACCTCACACAAGTCAAAATGGCTAAGATAAAAAACTCAGGTGACAGCAGATGCTGGCGAGGATGCGGAGAAAGAGGAACACTCCTCCACTGTTGGTGGGATTGCAAGCTGGTACAACCACTCTGGAAATCAGTTTGGCGGACCCTCAGAAAAATAGACATAATACTACCTGAGGACCCAGCTATACCTCTCCTGGGCATATACCAAGAAGATGCTCCAACATGTAATAAAGACACATGCTCCACTATGTTCATAGCAGCCATATTTATAATAGCCAGAAGCTGGAAACAACCCAGATGTTCCTCATCAGAGAAATGGATGCAGAAAATGTGGTACATCTACACAATGGAGTACTACTCAGCTATTAAAAACAATGACTTAATGAAATTTGCAGGCAAATGGATGGAACTTGAAAATATCATCCTGAGCGAGGTAACTCAGTCACAAAAGAAGGAACATGGTATGTACTCACTGATAAGCGGATATTAGCTCAAAAGTTCAGAATGCCCAAGTTTCATTTAACAGTAACCACTGGACTGAGAGTGAGGTCCCAGATGGAGGAGTTGGAGAAAGGTCTGAAGGAACTGAGGGAGTTTGCAGCCCCAAGGAGGGAACAACAGCGGTCATCCTGGAGTTTGGACCACCAACCAAAGAATACACATCTATGGACCCATGGCTCGGACCACATATGTGGCAGCAGATGTCCTCGTTGGCCATCAGGGAGAGAGGAGAGGCCCTTGGGCCTGAGGGTGTTAGAGGCCCCAGTAAAGGGGAATGTCAAGGTGGGAATATGGGAATGGGTGGGTGGGTGGGAGGTGGAATTCCCTCATAGAGGCAGGGAGGGGGGAGGGGATAGGGGGTTTCCAAAGAGGAGACCTAGAAAAGGGGAAACAATGGAAATGTAAATAAAGTATCAAAAAAAATTAATTAAAAAAAAAAGCACACTATCACACCTGGCCTCATTTTTGCAGTTTCAATGATACTTCTCAGATAGCACAGCATATTGGTAGGTATGCTGTGCTACATGCTGCATACTTAAGGATTTTTCTGACAGAAGAGAATTGTTATTGTCATCAGACATCCTGAAATTTTACCCTTTTGGCAACTGAAAGAATTTTCCTTTTCCAATCACTGTTCCCAACCCCATTATGCTAACTTCCAGTCAATAAAACCCCTAGAAGCAACCTGATTACCACCATCACCATGGTTAGGTTAACTTTTCTTATTTTGTAACAGAGAAGAGCCCGTATGGGATGTTGAAATTTTGTGTCAAGCTTCCTTCGCTTTTGGAAAACAGTGTGTGTGTGTGTGTGTGTGTGTGTGTGTGTGTACTTTGTTTATATTATTGTTTAATAATTTACCATGATCTCAATATGCTATACTTAAGTGTTTGCTCTTTAATTGATAATCATTTGCTTATTTTCAGCTTTGGACTATTAAAAATAAAGTATCCAGATATATTTTATGCAGGTATTTTTTTTTGGCTTAAGTTGTTCAATTTCTAGAATTATTAGGGTTGGTACTGGAAGAACATAAGGTGCCTGATATTTATTTATTTATTTAAACCTAGCATATGGAGTAATGGGTTTCAATATGTATTTTTTTATACCTGTACATTTGTATATGTTTTTAAATGTCCTGGACACTTTCAGATAGTTCTGCAAAATGGTAACAATGTCTTCTACCATCCAGAAACCTATCAGACACAGCTGTTCAGCACCCTCTCCACTACCAAGCTACGATGTCTGAATAATACCTTTACATTTTGGTCTCGCTCTAGTGAGTATGGTGGCTCTACATATGTCAAGCCCTGTTTCTTCTGTGCTCCCCAGAGATATACTGGGTGGTTTCCTGAAACATTCTCTCTCCTCAAATGATTTAGGGTAAGCCTGAATTCAGGACACAAAGTATGCTTTTGGAAGCCATTTCTAAATGGGATGATGCAAGCCTTAATTGCATCTGCAGGTAACTGGAATCTATAGACCACATCCCACTGATTGCAGTAAACAGATCAACCTTCTCATAAAGTCCCAAAATGATTTTTGCTTACTTCAGTTCCTCCTATCTTCACAGGCAATAGGACAAGAAGGAAATAAAAGTGAGAATGGTTGTTATTCTGTACAGCTATCCTTGAAATATTACTTTATACATTTTACAACACACACACACACACACACTCACACACACACACACACACACACACTCACACACAAACACTCACACACACAAACTGGTAATGTATGTTGTTCAGGCCTTCTAAAATGGATCTGCCAGAACAAAGGATCCTAGGGCTTATAATTTTTTTGTGTGTGTGTGTGTGTTACCGTCACATTTTCAGGGAGTTGTTTGGTAAGAAATTTTGAAAGATGGTCAGTACCAGAGGGGGAAATTTCTTCAATTTAGTCAGTATTTAAGCTTTAGAAAGCATAAAGACTTGGGACTGTGTTTGCCCATGTAGGCAAAAATGCAATCCAGGAGCAAACAAGCACATGGAATGAGTTGTGATGTTCTGAACAATGTAGGTATCAAAAATAGAAGAAGTCTGGCTAAACAAAGATGGATGGGGACTTCCAAAAAGAGCCAAGCTCAAGGGAAAATGCACCTCAGGCATAAAGGACCATACATACGTGATGATATAGGTGGAAGCAGGAGGATCAGAAGTTCAAGGTCAGTGTTATTTTCAGCTCCTTGGGGAACTGGAGGTCAGCTTAGGACACATGAGCCTCTTTCTTCATCAATAATAACAATAACGATGATGATGATTATTTAATGTTGACAAAAAGATGATTGTGTGAGCTAACTGCATAAAATTATACATAAATAGCCAAGAGGAAATTGACTTAATAAATTATGATGTGTACACACATGTGTACACCAACAATCAACCCTCATAATGGTGGAACTTCAAACTCTTCTTTATTGACATGCCCATTTTATGGGAAAGCCCATATTACAACAAAATGTGCAGCATAATACTAAAATGTCTCAGTTCTTAGAATACTCGATGAAATAGGTAATAAAATGTCAACCTTCAGTGAAATATTCTAGACAGTTTTGACTTTTTTCTTAATGTTTTCACATTTACATCTCCCAAGTACAGCAACTATTTCCAGTTGGCTTTAGACAAAGAAGTAAAGAAGTAAAGATTAAAGGAGAGAGAGAGAGAGAGAGAGAGAGAGAGAGAGAGAGAGAGAGAGAGAGAGAGAGAGAGAGAGAACTTATTTTGGTAAATACAGTTGATATGGATAGAAAAGATGGCAACTCATAAACTTAGTTAGTTATAGGGAGAAAAGGCCCATGCGAATTCTGGTGGATAGTGTGTGCATTAGACCAACCTTTATAGTCGGCCGCTCAGTAATATTACTGATGTATTTTAATGTCAGCTGGTCTTTCTTGGCGGTGCATGATTGAACTTTGGGAGTCTTTTGCTACTGTTTGAAAATGATCAGAAATTTCATGTAACTTACCTTGGATTTTGCCAAAGGAGTGAGGAGGAAGCAACCATGGAGAATGATGTAGGCAGGCACCAATGGAAGAATACAGGGATAAGCAGGCTAATATTTTGCATTCTTCTTGTTTTTCAAATTATATATCACAAACGCGATCATTTTAACATAAGAATTAGTATGGTTAAAATCATTTTGGTAGACAATATCATACATACACACTTCCACTTCTGTATTTGTTTTGTGGCACTATTCATAATAGCTCTGTTATGGAACCAAATCAACATAGCTGTCCAACTACAGAGGGATGAAAAAAGGCAGTATGCAGATGACTGACACAACTGGATGTGTTACGCTCTGAAAAATGGATATGACTGGAGACAATTATATTAAAGCAAATAAAATTGGTTGCAGAAAGACAAATATATGTTTCTTTATCATTCTTAGATTTTATATAAATACAGAAAATCATGTATGTATATGTAAATTGAAAATTAGAAGCAAAACTTTTAGGAGAACAAAATGGGATAACGGGAGGGGACATGGAAGGAACAGGAGGGTAGGGGAGCATGGGAGGGACGTGCTCAATATTTAATACATGTTTTTGTAAAAATTTCCTTGGGTAACACAATATTATCTATTTTAATATAGACAATACATATTTTAAAACAATTTTTGATTAAGGATGTAGCTCAATGAAAGTGTTTGCTTAGCATGTAATCAAAACAGTTATACTTAGATTTTATTTTTATGTGTGTAAATACTTTGTGTGGCTTTATATTTATGCACTGTGTCAGTGGCCAGTGACCACAAAAGTCAGATATTGCATTAGATCCCCTATGACTGAAGTGAAAGACAGTTTAGAGCAGCTGTACAGGTTCTGGGAACCAAACCCAGCTCGTCTGCAAGAGCAGAAATGCTATTAACCACTGAGCCACGGCTCCAACCACAAATCCCATTCATTCATTCATTCATTCATTCATTCATTCATTCATTCCTGTGTGGGTGTGTCTCTGTGTCTGTGCTCACTAGCGTGTGTGCCATGGGAGACCAGAAGAGAGCATCAGCTCCCTTGCAGATGGAATTACAGCAGGCTGTGTGCATCCTGTCATAAGTGCTGGGAACCCAAGGTGGCTGCCCTAGAAGAATAATAAACACTCCCAACTGCTGTGCCATCTCTCCAGCCAAAGTCACTTATTTTTAATTCATAAAATGGAGTTCTAATGTGCATGTAAGTCTTCTATGAGTTTGTTACTATGCACTTATTCTATCAGATGGATATATTCACTACTGGAAGACTAAACCAATTGCTAACCATGAAAGAGAATAAAAAACTCAGTCCCTTTGCATTATTTACTGAGTTCACCCTTTGTAAAGTCACAGCTAGGACTGTTTTTTGGTGGCACTTTGATATCACCATGTAATTTTCCCTTGAACATTTACAGTTATTAGTACATGTTCAAGAGAAATTACCTATATGACCCTTCTATGACATGCTGAGTACAGAAAATATGGTTTTTAAAAAGAGAGATAAAGTGGTTCATTTCTACCAAAAATTTTTTCTACCTAATGTTTTAAAGTTTCAATTTGCTTCAAATGATTATTCTCTCTTCATGAGCCCATTTGAGTTAAATGAAAAATAAAAGAGTCGGGCTTCTTCTGCAGTCAAATTCTGGTTTATAGACGATGAACATGATAGAAATGGCAACTCAGATGGAATAGGTAATCACTCCAGGAGAGCAGATGGGTCTTCCTTCTGCTGAACTCTTTTTTGCAGGGATGATTCTCTTTTAACATTTTAAAGTCCTATTGAGCATTGCAGGGCTCTTTGGAGCTGAGTTACAGCCTTTCATTTGGTCAATATATTCCAATCCTTCTGAAATCTTTCCAGTAATGGAATCAACCTATAATTTTGCCGCAGTGACCAAGTAAATAAAAGCTGCTTGTTGAGAAATAGTGATTTAGAGTCGGTGTAAGTCAGTCTTAAAGACTGTTCAATGAAAAGCACAGATTGAAAGTATTCAAGTGTACTTCACAAGATTAACAGAAAAATTGAAAAATTGCTTTAGAAAGCACTGAAAGAGCCAGAACCAAGAAAAAGCCCAAAGACCGTGTAGGAAGCTCTGCATGTTACTTTAGCTGCACAAGAATTCACGGTACCTCCCAGTTAAGGTTTTCAGACTCAGTTATTAAAATCGGGGAGTTCCAGTCAATAGTCATAGTTTAAATTTGATAAGGCAGAGTCAATAAATGAAATAGTTTTGCAATATATGAGCACAGAGATGTGAAGAGTGTAGCAATCACATCTGTAAAGTTATTTAACAGTATTTACTAAAATGCAATGCAGGTTGATGCTACTGCCCAGCAGTCTGTCTATTCCTAGATATGTGGCCATGAGGAGTGAGTACACACCCACAGTGGCCCACAGATAACAAGGTTTCCACCAGTTCTACTGTCATGGTTTCAGCTGGAAAACCCACTCAATTCTCAATCAGTTGGAACAGATAAATACATTATAGAATATTCACGTATTGGAAAACTAATTCAGAAAAACTATATATATATATATATATATATATATATATATATATATAACAAAATAGATCAATTTCAGAGACTAGAAAGCAAAAGAAGATAGAAACAGTAAATATATATATATATATATATATACATACATATACACACACATATATATTCATGTAGTGTTGTTCATGAAATACAGCACTAAGTTAGCTAAGCTGTAGATTTAGAAGTCAGAAAAGTGATTTTCTGTATGTCCAGAGAGACATGTAATGAGCTGGGTCCTAGGGATGCTCTGTGCTGATGGCATAGGGCTGTCCTGAGATGCATAGCTGGGGTCCTTCATTCTACGTTACACCACAATAAAACAATGTCTGGATGCTCATAATAAAGTCAGCATTCATAAATTCATAAAGTCATCAACATTTCTTCTACTTTCAACTCGCAGCTTAGTTAAAAAGTAATTATGGTATGCCATAGGTGTGACTGAACAGAGTCAAAGGCTAATTGGCCCTCTATCCGTAGCTAGTCATTGTGTAAAGCCTCTTGCTGCCATTGTACTTTCTTTTTCTTAAAACTAACATTGTTTAGAGCTTTCACATTGTGTTACCCAAGTCTTTTGTGTTACCTGGAATTTATTATAGTCAGAAACAATAAAAACCTCTCTTGGAGATACTTTCTCATTAAGTTGACTAACTGCCATCAGTGGTCAATGAGCATGTCACTCAGGTGCCACATCGGGCCTTTCTCCATCCAACCATGTTCTTTCTTCCACAGAGAACTGCTGTGTACTATTTAAAATGATTTCCAGTTGCATTAAAAATAAATAATGTGTTTTATCTGAAAAAAATCAAAGTAAAAAAAACAAAAACCAATGACCTATCAAGCAAAAATCAACAGGAACACAAAACCCTTTTATAAAAGAAACGTAAGATATGCAACGCCAAGTCCTATGAACAAAAATAGGACTTTAGTCACAGAGTGCCACTTCATTGTCCTGGCCTGAGGTACATTCTTTATGGTGAACCCTGGGAAATAATGCTAAGGTATTTTCATGTCCTGCCTGAGGAACACACAGAATGAGATGCAAAGCAGAAACTTTGGGATCTTATCAGAAGGTACAAAGCAGTTTCTACTGATGAAGTCAAGCAAGGGTCCTACAATGTGTTAACCCAAGGCAAAATTCTGAAACAAACAAACAAAAAAATGAAACACTCACAAGCTTCTCTGAACTGTGAAATCTGAAATCTGGGCAAGGACCAAAGCTGTGCTTTTAGTCCTGAGGAAATCTGACCATCTGTCATGTAGCTTCACTGCTTCTTTCCTCCTGATGCTGGCCAGAAAGTATGGCTTCTGTGGGTTTTCACTTCTTTATCAGCTAAAAGAAAGACAATGTGAAAGTTGTAGGTAAACAGTTAAGCTGATTGAACAATACACTTCTAAACCATTGACTATATAGAGCAATAAACAAGAGCATGGATTCCAAAGGACAAAGAAAGAGGGAATACAGGAAGAAAGGTGCCAGAAAATATATGGAGAGAGAGACTGACCGCCAGCAGCTTC
>CM052717.1:30947691-31013841 GCA_028551405.1 Uromys caudimaculatus | reverse complement strand
GTGGGCGGGTAGGTGGGAGGAGGAATTCCCTCACAGAGGCGGGGAGGGGGAGGGGACACGGGGTTTCTAAAGAAAAGGGGAATCATCGGAAATGTAAATAAAATATCAAAAAATAAATAAAAAAAAAAAAAAAAAAAAAGAAAATATATGGAGAAAGAGAACCAGACCAATGAGTGCTCTTCGATTAAGCAAAGCAGTTAGCTAACACCTAGACAGACAAGCAGGCACTAATAGGATACAGGTACGCTCCATCACTCCGGGGCTGGGACTACTGATTCCTACAAGGCAGAGGGGGATGGTGGAGATGGAAAAGAGAGAAGTTATAGCTCTAGAAGCAACAGTTGGATCTTTTGAGTCTATTTACATAAACCAAATAGCCAGTCAGTTATTTCTCCTCTATCTTGGTAGTTTATTGTATGGAGGAAAAAATGTTTTTCTAGCCAGAGGGCCTGGAAATTCGAAACACCAAGACCGCCAAAGGGTTGCAAGATTGTGCTAAAACCCAGGAGATTCATAAAACCTACAAAATAAGTTTCTGGTCCCATATGCTATCCTCTGCTCTCTCCTCCCAAATCCTGGTTAACAAGTTTATGACTTTGGATTTTCTTCCTTGGATAAGGAGAAAAAGCCAGAAACCATTGTCATTCCAGTAGACTTCCATCTCTCCCCAAACAACCAGATTCTTTTTAAGTCACAGAGAAATAACTATTAAATTTCCAGTGTACTAGACTTGAAGAAAATATTTCAACAGGAAAGAAACTAAAAAGAAAACAAAATAAAGCACAAAGAAAACAAATGGTTTTAAAAACAAACAAACAGACAGAATTCTATGGTTATTTAAAAATCAGAGAAAACATTGCTTCCAACAATTAAAGCAGAGGTAGTGTAAAAAGGCTATTAGAAAAAGGAAGAGCTCTTCAGGCGAAAATGTATATGAGGATAGAGAATTCAGAGATCAATGGAAGAACTGAGTTTAAGCAAATCAGAACTTCCGTAAAGTAGTGCTAACATTGAAAGAGATAAAATGCCAAGACAGAAAAAAATAGAGGCAGACAAGTAGGTACAATATATACCTAAAAAATATTTTTTAAAAAACATAGCAGTGGTGGGATGTTATTATCAAAGACACACAATTACACGTGGTATTTCTACTGCAGTGACTATGAAATGACTCTGGTATCACACTGTTTCTGAATACAGCAGAGCAGGGGGGAGAGTCAACCTGATGGGAAGAATCACACATCACCTTGGCAGTGGACTTTGCAAAGCACTTTGGTAACCAGAAGATAATAGAACAATGGCTTCAAAATGCTGAGGGGAAATTTTTTTCTCACTTGGAAATTAATATCTAGATAAGTTAATGGAAATGTGAAAGGGATTTATCTTCATGTAGGCAATGGCTCCGAAACTCCACTGCTTGCATATTCTTTCCCATCCAATGAAGAGAGTGATTAATAATAGATGAACTAAAAGGAAGCCCAATGTAACATAAAATGCATTGGAATATTGTCACGTGCAACTTAAGCTCATTGAGAAACTGACTCTGCAGATGGCATACCTCCCTCCTTGATTTCAGCCGCCCTGGGCACCTTTGTCTCAAGTGTCTTCCAGGGTTCCTTGTTCATAAGCCCAACTAGCCCCCTGGTCCTGTGACATGGAGACAAGAAAACAGCAAGCAGGTACAGTTATTAAAAACACTGTGTCCTTGGGAACAGCGAGAAGGTGAACCATTTTCAACACAGGTTTCTATTATTTATGTCATAATATAGAAATGCTTGCAGTGGTGACTGGAAGCGAGAAGCTCATCAATGAAGATATGGGTCTGACTGCTTGGAAATTCTAATCAGGAACTCTGGCACATCCTAGTTCCTGCTAGATGTTGTAAGCCACCAGTTGATGGTACAACTTTTGTTTGCACTCAGAACCAGGCTACAGCAGTTGTCTCTTGGATGTTTTAAGTGCCTGCTTTGATGGTGTTTTTCCCTCTATCCGCTAAATACTGTTCGCTCTTTTACTCTTTCTTGCCGCACACTTAATAATCTCACTCATTGAAAACTCAAAGTTCAGCCCGTTGTCTAGGGATGAGACTTAGCACCATACATCCATAAAATAAATGGATCAGGAGGGGAGAAAGCAAAGCCAATGACTAGAGGAAAGAAATCTTAAAGCGATATTTCACCAGAGAAGAAGAAACTCACTCTCAAGTGAGACATGGTGCATCAGGAGGACAAGGGCTCCAACCCAAGAAAATGACAGGCAGCTGTTTCTTCTGACGTTTCTGACTCTTGGTGATGGTTTTGGTGAGAGGAACATGAGATTTAAACAAAAAAGAGGCGGAAGGAAGGACTATTAATAAATAACTCCCAGAAAGATCAAATTACATAATAGAAAGTTGATACAACGTTCACCTTGTGTATTACATGACTCCAGTATAGAGAAGACATTGCAATCTGAGTGTACAGTGAATATGCAAGTTACAATAACTGGGCTGTAGCAGGTGTCTTGTGCAAACAAGATCCAGTCGTCATTGCTTCCTGCCTGTATGCTGCATTGTGATTTGTCATGGGAGTGTCACATCAAGAGAAAGAATTTGCTTCTGCTGATGTTCCTGCTCGAATCTAGCACCTAACTGTTATGCCAGAATGCAGTGACAGTGACATCCCAGCCTATGAGAGAAAGGAGCACATAATAAAAAATGCAAATCACAACTACATCGGAGATTCCACCTCACGCTGGTCAGATTGGTTATCATCAAGAAAATAATTAACTCTATTCCTGAGGATAGAGGGAGGAAAATATGTTAGTTGGAGTGTAAATTAGTGCAGACACTATGGAAACTAGTAAGAAAGGTCTCCAGCCAATTATAAATAGAAGTACCGTATAATCCATAGTTTACATTTATCAACATGGAGGAACTTAATTTCACATACAATTGACAATCCTAATAGTCAATTCAATATTCACAATAGCCAAGTTAATAGCCTGGCTATTGCCATGTTAATAGTCAGGTTAATGTGGTATATATATGGTATATATACCATACATATATAGTATTATTCAGTCATAAAGAACAAAATTATATAATTTTCAGGAAAATGGATGCAATTGGAAATCAACTATTAAGTAAAAATAAACCATTCAGAAAGACAAATAGCTGATGGTTTCTGTCATATTCAGAATATAGCTTTAAAAATACATGGAAGTATAGTGAACCTTACTTTCTAGGACTGAGTACTAGCTGAAGGAAAGAGAGAGATGAAGGCAGGTGAGGAAGGGTGAACATGATCACAGTGTATTGGGTCAATGTATGAACATGTCACAATGAAATTCATTGCCTTGCACAATTGATACATCCAAATGTGTTTTTTCCAAAGAAAGAAAGGGGGTCTTAGGAGATGGTTTGGTGGTTAAGAATAATTACTGCTTTTTCAGAAGTGTCAAGTTTGGTCCCAGTACCTGTGTCTGGCTGGTCACAATTCCCCCATTCCAGGGATCTGATGCCTTCTAGTCTCTATGGACACATGCACACACATAAGAAAAATCAATCTGTTTGTACAAGAATGAAAAGATCATGCAATTTATGTCTGTTTCTCTGAGAGTGTGTGTTTTTCATGCTTCAGCCACCACGTAAGGAGTCTGCTTAGCCAGAGACCTCAACACTGAAGAGATCATATGGAGAGCAATCACCTAAAAGCCTCAGGAACCCGGCTATAGCATCTGAGTGACTACAGCCGACACATTGATTCATAAACACCAAAGCCTTCAAGAGGGCTCCAAACACAGTCTCAGTCTGCACAGAGCTACACAAGGACCCAACTGAGACCACTGGATGTGCCTACCTGCCTCTGCACCATGAGGAGCAAATGTGATAGATTATGCTTTAAGCTTCAATGCTTAGGGGTAGGTTTTGACAAAGCAGGAGATGAGCCAAGCAAGTACTAAATAGTTGGAGGTAAAAAATCAGGTTATAAGTAAACAAGATGTATATGCAAATTAGCCATAAAGGTATATATGCACGTCATTAATTTGCATATTCAATACATGCAATATAATAGTGATTTGCATAATTCTAAAAATAAAAAACAACGAATCCAAAGACATAAAAATGAGAATAAAATTGGTAGGGTAAGGATGGGTATGGAAGAAACTGATCTTAACTGCAAGCTTGTAGCAATTAAACTAAAGCTACGTACTGGAAGGAATAACGCCCCCAAAGGCATACAGTATGCTTGTGAAGAAGCTTCCTTCCTTAATCAGAACATATGGGTTCAAACTCAGCTTGTGGTCTTCCTCGGATGGGACAACTTGAGCACCTGAGTCTGTTGCATCTTGAAGGCTCAGTGAATCACTCTCCAGGGACATTTAGGACAGAGACTGGTACGCAGTCAGTGTGCTTGTCAAATAAGATCAGCTTCTTTCAGGGAAAAGTCCTGTAGGTCTCCATGTGAAAGCTGGCCATAAATAGCAGGCCCGTGTTCCCTCTGACCTTATTCATGAATGGATTATATAATCTTGGGCATTATTCAAGTAGTTTTTCTGAGCTTCCATCCTTTAGATAAAAGTGGGGAATCTCAGCTCAATGCTGTTTGTAAAATGAACACTTTGGAAAGGTGTGCTGCTGTATCTCTGGTGTAAGGGATTGTTTGCATTTTAACCTGAAGGGTAACCAAAATCATGGAAATGTATTTGAATTTAAGACCGTAGGCATCCCCAGTTCTGGGTTTCTTTTGGCTTTGTAAGTCACAAATGCAACTGTGGAAATGCTCTGCCTCTTGGCATTTTGATAACTGTTTTTTTTTTGGGGGGGGTGTAGTGTTCCCTTCTCAGAGTGACCTCATTTGCCAGCTTTGGGATGTCTGACTTGGTTTTCATTTTGTGTAACATTTGCTGAGTTTATTAGTCCCCTGAGGCTCCCTAAGACAGATGTCAGGGGAGAGGGAGACTGCTTACAAATGCCATTATTAGGGCAATTATTCACTAAAGCAGAACACTATGGAGTTTTTTCTTTCTGTTTATTTGGTTTTGTTTTTTTGTTTTTTTCACTAGTGAACTCAAAGATTGCTATGAGGAGGGAAGACGGAAGAGTTTAAGTCCTCAGCCAGTGGATACTTCGGCCTGTGATGTTCCAGCCATCCTGAAAAGATGAATGACTGTCTCAGTTACTGTTCTATTGCTGTGAAGAAATACACGCGCACACACACACACACACACACACACACACACACACACACACACACACACGCACACACACACACACATTTATAATACATGGCAACTCTTATAAAAGAAAGCATTTAGTTAGTTGAGCCTTTCCTGTGGTTTGAGAGGTTCAGTTCATTGTCATGGAAGAAAGCGTGGTCAGACGCAGCCAGACATGGTGTTGAAAACGTTGCTGAATCCTCAACTGGAGAAGTTCTACATTTGAATCCTCAGGCAGCAGGAGAAGGGGAGAGGCTCTGGGCTTGGAATGGACTTTTGAAATCTCAAATTCCACCCTCAGCACACTGCCTCAGACAAAGCCACATCTCCTAGTCCTTTCAAATAGTGCCAGTCTCTGGTGACCAAGTATTCAAATCTGTGGGCCTATGGAGGCCGTTCTCATTTCAGATCATCACAGTAAGCATGGGCAGATTAGCCCCATTCCTTTGGCCTAAACCTAAAGGAGATGGAGTTGACATAGGAGCCAAGTCTTTGGTCTGATAGAGGTACCATCAGCTCACAAGGAAAGCTAACAGTGGATTCATCCATTCAAACTGTACCCAGTTTGGGTCAGTTCAGTATAATCCCAAACTTGTGAATAACAAGCCCTACCATTTTCTCTTTCTCTGCAGCTCTGTTCCCATCAGGGAGCCATGGGTAGCTTCAGAATCTCTTCTTTGCCTTGTTTCCTGGGGACATAGATAGATAGAACCTCTACCTGCTATGTTTTGTTTGCTTGTTTGTTTTTTAGGTCCTGAAAAGTTCTTAATTTTCCCTTGAAGGCTCAGGGCAGCCTCTAGCACCTCTGGGATTCTGAAAGAAAACTTAGGTATTTTATTTTGGTCTATTTATAGCATCTCAATTTAACTCAGAGTCCCTGGGCCATTTAATCATAAATGTTGGGTTGGCATACCCATCTCTGCCCTGGAAATTGTCCTCACTGACATTGCCATATCTCTGCAGCCTTGAGCCCTCTCCTTCTTTATAACAGAATATCTGTAAATGTTTGTGGACTGGATTAGGAAAAGATGGCATGACTGTTACACACTGAGGATTTTGCTGTAATGACTAGTGTTGAACTTCTTCTAGAAGGTTCCTTCGTTGGCTCCTGGTAAATCAGCTGAAAAATGATTGAAAATTAGCTTGTGGGTATTGGGAATGATGGGGGTTTGGAGGCTGGGGTGGTGAATGTTAAGTTCAAATTCCTTCAGAACTATTGCTCGTGAATGAAAGCAGGGGGAGGAGGCTAGCCAGAGAATAATGATACCACAGGCTCCACACACTCCTTCTGTTGAGGTGGTGTATGTGTATATGTGTGTTGGCATTTGTACAATAGTGCACATGCCTGTGCATGCATGTGTGTGTAGAGGCTAAAAGGTAATGTCCAACATCTTCTTCAGTTGGTATGCATCTTATTTTTTAAGACACCAAACATGGAGCTCATTGACTGTATAAGAATGCCTGGCTAATAAGGCCCATGGGGCCCTCTGTCTCAGCTTCCCCAGCACTGAGGCTATGATGTGCATATTTTGCCCTGCTTTTGCATGTCTTCTGGGGAATCAAATTCTCTTCCTCACACTTGCACAGCAAGCACTTTACCAACTGAGGTATCTCCTAGCCCCTGTTAAGATTGTTAAAAACCTTTTCCAGTCATGATCTCTACTTTCATACATTTCAATGACAACCTCTATCTGAAAAATGTTCTGGCATGTTCTGGCATACCCTAACATCTTGGAGCTAGAGTCAGCACAGTGGAACACATTCTCTTGGGAAGAAAGATGACATGAAGCGACATCATCAAAGAGACAGTCTACCACTGAGCCATCTTAGGTAGCCTCTCTTTCTTCAGTTGACTGTGAAAAAGGAAGCATCCCTTCTTGCCACTTTATTCTAGAAGAGAGAAGAGGTGGGTATCTATAATGGCAGCTTTTTGTGACTTGCTGCTCTTGATTTTGCTAGATCCAGAACTCTGGAAATGCAGAGCCACTACCTTCTGCCTGCAAACAATTTGCATAAAAGATTTTTGACTGTGACTAGTATGAGCTACCTGCTTAGCTTTGTGATAATTAAACCACACAGTCAGAAATCCTGCCATTGGAGATTCTAGTGTTCTGAATTTCTTATTTAATTGTAAACATCCCACCTCAGAAACACTAAGCCACTTTTATCTGGCATCCTATTGAAGCTTCACTCACTCATGAAAGATTTATTAAGCACGTTCACTGTTTCAAGTGCCATGCTAAGCCCTGGGGACCCAGATCCACATTCAGTGGTCCCAGCTGGATTGAGAAAAAGCTAAACTAGGCTCTGTGGGAATAAGAAAGATATGGGAGGTGTGTGTGTGTGTGTGTGTGTGTGTGTGTGTGTGTGTGTGTGTGTGTGTTGGGACAGGCTAGGACAGTGGCAGAAACTTTGGGAGAAGTAGAAGCAGGTACAGAAAGCAATTTCTAATGACAACTTGCAGCCACTTCACACACTTTCCTCAAACTGTGGCTATAACACAACTTCTTTTTATAACAAATCACACACACACACACACACACACACACACACACACACACACACACACACACACACTAAGTACTATCTGCACTTCATGTGCCTCCATGAAGTATATATACATTTATTTTAATTTTGTTCTCAGATGTCCAATTGCTAGCTCCCCACTTACAAGAATCCAACAGCAACAGAAGCAAGAGAAACACTCTTATGAGAATCAGATGACACAACAAACTAAACTGGTACAATAGCTGCCATGCGCCTTGGTGGCCCTGCAGCCTCAGAGGTAAAATCCTGCATGCTCATGATTGTTATCATGTCTTGAAACCTTCATCACTATCCTGGTCCTGGTTTTGAAATGATGAAAAGGGTCCGACCTCTAAAAGAGTGATTTATGAGGAGGTGCTATTTTGGTAGCTTTTTTCATAGACTTCAAGAATAATGTGCCAAATAGCCCAGGATAGACTTTTTTCCATTTGCATTCTATCTTCACTGTCTCCAGGCAGGTAGGATGCGTTGTGAGTGCCTGCCCATTTCTTTTTTATGAGAAAATCTGATGTCCTATTTCTAGCAGGTGCAGTCCATTAAGATGAGGTTGTTGTCAAGATTATTTACCAGATAAATGACTTCCATCACACCCCAGCAATATAGCCAATTCTTTATATAACTGCTCGGTTACAAAGGCAGCAGTTTCAAGTCTTTGCCAGCACAGGAGATCATCTAGTTCAATAACTAAATTTATTCTATTAATAAGGCATAAACTGAAGCTTGTAAATGTCATCTGGTCTTAAACCTTAGCAGATATGATCAAGTCTGATTAATTGGATGTGGGACAGTGCCCTATACTCAAGAGATGACAAAGAGTAGTATGGCATTTACCCTTTTCTTGTAAATTGCTCTTGAGATTTTGCTACTTCCCAAGGCCAGTTCAGTCAACACTCCCAGAACTTACTTGTGTAACATTCAAGTCATTTCAGGGAGGACTCTTGAGGAGTGTGCTACAGTGTATGTCAGGTGCTTAGACTGTCAGGATTCATGGAAAGAAAGAATGGAAGTCTGGTAGAATTGCTACTCATGGGTAGCTATACATTCTCTGATTGTATACTTTCTCATTTCTCCACCAGTCTCTGTGAATCACATCTGTGAATCAAAGATGGATCTGTGTAGATATTGCATTGCTCAATTTTACATATCAACATAGGTAGAGTGTAGCCAGTTGTTGTGTCAAATTCCAATATAGACATTGTGATCAATAAAGTATGGTTTAAAAAATATGATCCACATTTTGATGCATAGACTTTTATATAATGCAGATTGTCTTCTAGAACATGAGTTGGTTTTATCCAACCAGATAAATGCTTAAGAGCAAAGATTAAGGTTCCTCTAGTGTTTTGTAGCTATCTATTTTGAATTAAAATACTCCATTTGGGTTCAGAAAGCAACTATAACTTACAAGTTCTTGGAAGCTCTTAAATCTGAGAAGATGCAAAAGTCCCCACCCCTCTCAAAGTTATGCCCACAGTAGCAATTGTTGGGAAGAAAAGGATCCCTGTCTGCAAGTTGTGATCCAGGGGTGGATTCAGGAATGCAGCCTTTAGCTCATCACTCACGATGCAGTGGGCTTTTTGGCAATGTGGCTACCTTTGAGACACTCATATTCCTATATTAATCCCTCACCTATATTCATCTAACAACCCTGATAAACTCAGGGATTTACTCTGTGAGACTTAGATGGACTTGTTTCTTTGGTATGCTGTCAGTACCCTATGAAAGATAAACAGACACTTGTTTATGTTCTCATGGAAAATCTCAAAACTGCGTTAAGGAAGGAATTCTGCTATGATGGTGCCTTCAGACTCAAGACAGCAGCATGTCTGTGACCTGGGTCTGCAGCTTGTTGAGCTGGAAGTGTCAAGATTGACAGCCATTCTTACCATGAGCCAACTCCTTGAAATACATCTCTTGATAGATACATAGATACAAAAAGAGATACATAGATGATAGAGATGTGTGTGTGTGTGTGCGTGTGTGTGTGTGTGTGTGTGTGTGCGCGCACGCGCATGCGCACGCGCACATGCATGCATGTGTTATTATCTATGTCTCTGGAAATTCCTGAATAATATAGGTTCTATCTATATCTACAGCATTTCTAAACTCAAGCTTCAGAATTGACTAAAAGATAGGAACAGAAGAATGGTTAAAGGTGAGGAAGAAGAAAAACAAGAAGAAGAAGAAGAAGAAGAAGAAGAAGAGGAGGAGGAGGAGGAGGAGGAGGAGGAGGAGGAGGAGGAGGAGGAGGAGAAGAAGAAGAAGAAGAAGAAGAAGAAGAAGAAGAAGAAGAAGAAGAAGAAGAAGAAGAAGAAGAAGAAGACAGTAAGATGTTCCAGACTCCCTTTCTGTGGAGCTATGAGGCTGATAGTGATTGTTTTTTCTACCCAAGGCTGTGCATGGTACCTACCTAGGGACCCTTTACTAAGGTTACCTGATTGTCTGAATTCTGGTAACCACTCTGTTTTCTTTTTCTCCAACCCCTAAGGAAGTGCTATTTATTTGGAGAGTTCATTTACCTCATGGGGTGTCTTTAACCCCACCCACATATACTGCAATACAGCTTCCCCTGATTCCTTTAAATGTTTCATGAGTTCATGCTAAAAGTTTTCTATCGAGACCCTGACATTGATTCATAAGCACTTAGCAAAACACTCTTCCTTCCTTTCCTTTATCAAAACTGGTGTGATAGCACATGGTATACTGGAATTCAATAAGTGGAACATGTTTTAAGATTGTCTATGAATTTAAATCAGGAAATTCTCTTCAGTATGAGCCGAGCTTATTTGCAGTTATTCTCGTTTGTCTTTGAGATGGAAGAGTTATTAATCACTCAATTCAGCCTTTATTCAATTAGAATTTCACATTAAAAAAAAAACTTAAATGCTGAGGGGAGAATGCAAAATGAACAAGTAGCTACGGAATTATCTAGAATATGGGAAAATCTAGAATATGGCAAAATCATAAGTGAGAATTTTATAAACCACTTGTAATTTTAAAATATAAAATCAAGGGGCAGAGAGATAGCTCAGTAGAAATAGTCCCCGTGCAAGACTGGCTACTTGATCTCCATTCCTGGAACCTTCGTTAAAAATGCCAGCAACAGTCTTGTGCATCTGTGATCCCAGGACAAGATTGGAGGTGGATGCAATAGATTTGGCTGCAATCATGTGGGTCAGATACCCTGGAATATACTTCCAAAGTATCACAAACAACGAGAGAGACCTTTCCTCAAAATAAGACGGAAAAAATGAGGCACCTCACTACACGTTGGCCTCTGAGTTCCACATACACTATGGCACATGCATAAATGCACACACACATGCACACATACATGAAAGCACATGCACACACACAACACACACAGACACACATACATGTACGCGCGCACACACACACATACATAATCATCAATGAATAATTTTTTAAAAAGGCAAATGTGGCCATGTTTGCCTGTAATCCTCAGCAGTGAGGAGACTGAGAAACAAGAGCTCCCTGGACAGTCAAACAACCTAGACGCATTTACAAATCCCAAATTCTGGGATAACATTCTAAAAAAAATGAAACTCTTGATATTGACCTCTAGCCTCCATACATACGTGCACAAGCATACACACACACAAATGCATCAACATACATGCACACACACACCAAAGAAAGATCAAAGGGCAATTGTTTTGGAGGCCTATTGAAATAATGTGCCCCACGGAACACAGCTCTTGTTCTCACTTATCTCGAGTCACTGAATAGCTGAAAGATCTTCCAGCAATATCCCTGCTGCCTGCCCAGACCCAAACCACAGGGGATGAAGCTGCAGGGCCATGCTGCAAACCCCTGAGCCTTTCAGCCCTCCCTCACCACAAAAGAAGGGTGCTTTTGGCATTCCACAGGCTCCAGGGGAGAAGAGTTCATTTGGATTTAGATAAAGCTAAGTATCCACCTGAGCTCCCTAGCCCCAGGCCACTCTCCTGCACTGGGCGGTTTCAGAGCCAGCTGGAAAGGGCAGAAATGCCAGCTGGGCTGGAAACACCAGCTCTTCTCCTCCTACCCGCCTCCAGGGCCTCGCTATTCCCTGCCACATCCTTATTCAATATACATTCAGAGCTTGTAATTCTATTTTTAGTTAAGTCGTGTTTTGTCAGTGCCGATGAGTTTGTGTGCCAGACACTTCAGCAGAGGTGTGGTCCATCAGTCACTGTCACAGGCAGAAGCTCTGTGAGTCCCTGGAGCTGACACTCCTCAACACAGAACACTCTTACTTTTTTTTTTTTTTTTTTTTTTTTCTTTTTTTTGAACCCCGAGGCCACACAGGAAAAGTACCAGCAAAGGGGCATGTCGCTCAAACTGGACAAAGCCCAACATGGTTTTTCAAAAGGGCCAGATCCTGTGCAACTTCAAATACCAAGATTAGAGAAAGGGTGGAGGGAGAGACTAAAGAAGGGGAGGCAAAGTGGCAGAAAGAAAGCAGGAAAAAAGGAGATGGAAGAGAGGGGAGAGACAGGCCGTGTTTTCAAACAATCATTGGACCAAATTTTATAAGAAGCAACTGACTTCTCTGCAGGGGAAGCAGCTAGCACAGGAAAAGCTTTTGTTACGCCCTGGCTGCCTAACATGGTCGCTAATGAGAATATTACATTACCTTTGTTATGCTCTTGTGTCAGGCATCTCGGAAAGAATTTTACGTGTCTTCACTCTCTTAATGCTCATAGCCATGTAGATGCTATTTTTCCTTCATCTGAAGGGAAGAAAACCCAGACAAGGCTAGGACTGAAATGTGAATATAAGCATGATAAGACTTATCATCTTCAATGTTGCAAAAACTCTTACAGACTGAAGCTGTTTAGACCTGTTTTAAAAATAGAAAATGGGGGGGACGTTGTTGAAGAAAATTGACTTTATCCCCCTCTCTAGGTATCGAATGCCAATAGATCCTCAGATAACAACGGGATTTTTGTGCACACTCTGACTCCCGTACTGGAATTTTGTCTGCCTTGACTGTACACTGGTCTGTGCTGTCACAAATGCGGTGAGTTCCTCTGATCGATTGTCAGGAATCCTTGACGTTATCTACCACCTCTGGCTCTTACCATCTTTTTATTTCTTCTTTCATGAAGATCCCTAAGCCTAAGGAGACAAGTACAATCTGGATGTCCCACTGAGCACTCCCTAGCTAGATGTAGTCACATAGGTTAGTTATGTAGTTATATAGGTTTTTCTTCCAGTGAGAGAAAGCAGTTCTACATAATGTTCAAAGCCCAAGTTCCATCTAAAGTACTATCTAATCTATTAGACTGTGATTGAAAAAGGTTTATAACAATCTTAATGTAACTCTTGGAACCTCTGATTTCCCTAAGGAGATCACTTTTGTATTTTTCAATGCCACCCCACTTCCGATTAAAACATGGTATATGTTAAGTTGGTGGTTAACATATTCTCAGTGAGTTCTCATTAAGTGGGTGGTTAATTCCCAAAGTAGAGGGTTAATGTTCTGAAAGGAACACTGATTCTTACCTTGTGAAGAGCGTTCAGATAGAACATACTGTAGATAACTCTGGCCCTCGGTCCGATTTTCTCTCACTAGCAGCCCCTAAGTTTAACTCACTTCCTGCTCAGGTGCTCTCATTTCCTTTACATCCTAACACAAGGGGAGGTGGCAGTGGAAGAGGTTGTTCTTCAGTAGGGCGGGCTCCTGTAAAGGACTAGATGGTAAATATTTAGATATTGTTGGCTTTTGGTTCCCGGCCATTGTAACCTAAAGGCAATAGTATATCAAACCAAACAAATGGCATGGTTTTGCTGACTTATGAATCTACAAAAGTAGATTTTCAGGCAGAGACTTGGTCTAGGACCCTAGTTTGTAGACCTCTACTCCCTAGAACAAATTCCTTGGGGCAGCTGGTATCCCTGTGGTTTTATCCAGCCTGCCTCTTCAGCCTCATCTCTTCTGATGCTTCGCATGGTTCACAGTTGAGGAAGGAAGTCCAACCTGTCCCCAACTTGTTTAACCTGTCTTCGAAGGTGTGTTATCTCTATCAAACTATAAGGTCTTTGATGGTGGAGACAGCGTGAGAGTTACAGTGTTTGAGTATCTGTCACATGACTAGTTCTCGATAATATTGTATGGATGTGGGAGGGCGGGAGAGAGGGAAAGAGGGAAGTAGAATCCTTCTCTGCTTTGAAGTTTCATTGTCTCTGAGATTCAATGTCAGGTGAAGAAAACGTGACAAAGAAAATAGACATGTGAAATAAATGGATGGATTTAGTAAGGAAGTAGGGATAAAGGCAGTAGAAAGTTGTTCAAAATCTAGAATGTTCACTGAGAGCTACTGAGCTTGCATTATATCTGAATTACTTGGTATTACCCCAGATAAACCAGCATCATAAAATATATGCCTTAGGCAGTAAAATAAAAGGTTACTGTGGCAAAAAAGCAATTCAGCAAAGCATTTGTAGTACCTCTGGGGCTCTAGAATTTATGACGAGCAAATGAACCAGAAGTAAATGAATCAAAAGCCATAATAAAGAGCAACTGCAAACTACAATTTAGTTAATAATGTACCTCATTATAAAGTACATTTTGCAGCCTTATGAATTAATTCTCTCTCACTTTCTCCTTCTCATGATTTTTTCAAATCTTCCCTGTGGTATAAATGATCATATAATGATGTTTTCTGTGTGTATTTTCATTTCATCATGATCTAGCACCAGAATGAAAACTTTCTGTCCTAAGAGAAAGCATGATGTGTTAGGAGCTAACCTTAAGTATAGTCATGTTGTCTTAACCACGAAGGGGTTAACCATGAATACTTTTAGTGGTGGGTAGCATATATCAAACTGTCAAAATTGACATATATGGACACATTATAATATTCATATATTGATGCCATAAAATTCTCTTTAAGCTGTTGTCCACATCCATCACTCCAGTGTGTTCTTCAGACGTGATCATCACATGGGTTTGGTATCTGGATAGCAAATGTGCAATCACCTCTCAATATTGCCTTTCTGGGGCCTTTCCATCATTACTGATGAAGCAGGGAAAGAGGAACGTTGACATCACCCAACACATAGCATGTAGCATTGTCACGTACTCTGGAAGCCTTTATGCTTGCTATTCATTTTTTAGCCTATATTTTTTTGATATTCAAGTCAGAGTATTCTGATCTTATGCCAGACAAAATGTTCCGGTGACACATCTGATTTGATAGTCAGTTGCTTTTGTCATTCATTTTCAGGACTTCTATCACTAAACCTTCTCATTCCTTCCAAAGTGATCGGGTTTGTAACATTAAGAAATAAAACGCACTGATTAAAGATGACACATTATTACGAGAAGACAGCTTAAAGATAGAAGGAAATAGTCATGCCTGTTCTTGTGGAAGAGTCAAGGTCTGCAGAGATGAATGAGCTTCCCTTTCTTCAGTGTTTATGGCCTCTCTTGAGGAAGCTTCTGATGTCAATCATAAAGAAAGGAAGAGATACTCAGACAAAACTATAAAGATAAGTGTTAGGTAGAGTGGAAGAAACACTGTATTTGTCTTTCAGAGTCTTGCCTCTTTGCTCTAACCAGAACACTATAACTGTCTAGTTGTGTGTGCCCAGGAAGCATATAGATACGAGGACACTAACTTTAAGGACGTAGGCCCAAAAATAGAAATAGGAAGGATTAGGCACCGTGAGCTCAGTGAACAGCTGCTGTTTGTTAAGATGGGAATTTTGTAGCCACACTTCCTGAAATGATTGAATGCAAAATGTTCCCCAAAGCTCAAGTGTTTGGACATTTGGTCCACAAGTAGTGGTAGCATTTTCAGAGGCTGTGGAAACTTCAGGAGGAAGGGCCTTGTAGGAAGTGGGTCACTGAGGAGAGTCCTTGATGATGCACACAGATGTGATCACGTTTCCACTGTGAATTGGTCCTACCATAACAGCTTTCCCACCATGAAGGGATGGACGACCACTACGAGAAGAATGAATACTTCCTCTCTGGGAATTTATCAGAGTAATGAAAAAAATGACTACCGTTGTACCATAGGAAGAACATTTCTGTGTCTCATCTCTTGTCTTCTCTCTCTCTCTCTCTCTCTCTCTCTCTCTCTCTCTCTCTCTCTCTCTCTCTCTCTCTCCTCTCTTTTGACTTCAAGCAAGTATTATTTAAACATATCCTCCTTGCTGTTGCAACATGACTAGGTAAACAAGTTAAGGACGAGGGTGAGTGATACTTCTGCTAGATATTTGAAGGTAGAACAAATTTTCTGGGGCCAGCATGGATTCCGGATTGGGAAACAATGAATGCTTTCTAAGGGTGTCTGAGACCCAAGCTGTGCTTGGGCCTCTGTCTGGGAACCTCCATCCACAGAGCATACAACCTGTGGCGTGGTGTCCACGGCATTCTTATGGTGATTCTTCTTCAGATTGCAATCTTGGCTCACTTTTTAAAAGAGCCATGGCTGCTCAGGCCATGTGGGAACTTTCCAAAATGATGTAGCTTATTTTAGGGTCTGTTTTCAGATAAGGCCGAAATAAAATCATAACAAATCTCCAGAAGCTGTAACAGCACACAGGCTTATAAAATGATGTTTATAGTTTTTAACTTATGAGAAAATGGCTTCTGATACCATTGAGCATGGAATCTGATTATGTATCGTAGCACTAGTTTAACCTGTACTATCAGCTTTTGATGAGATTAGGTTGTTTTTTTCTTAGCTTAGCATTTACTTCTAATATAGTTGGTAGGTTCTACATCCACCAGTTTGACATTCCTGGAATGGAGATGCTTCATGGAATTGTCTAAGCCAAAACTTTCGTCTTTTGTGTGTGTGTGTGTGTGTCATGCCTTGAACAATGTTATAAAAAGCTCTTACAAATGCCCTTAGCAATTTGCATAGCATGGACGTATTAGAAAGTGCAGTAAGGAATCTAAAGGAAATTGAAAGCAGGTGGCAGAAAATGCATGAGCTGTATGAGCTTATATCATTTCAGATTAGGGACTTGACTGTTATAATTTTTGATGTTTGTAGGAAGTTCTGAACCCCTGCCTCCACTGCCAGACATCTTTATTTACTGCTACTAAAAACTTATACCTTAAATTAAAAAAAAAATTATTTAGAATCATCAAGATGGCTCAGTAGGTAAAGACCTTTGACACCAAGCTTGACAACCTGACTTAGATCCCAGGATGTATAGTGTGGAAAGAGAGAACTGACTCCTGAACATTTTTTGACCTTCACATATCTGCCATGGCACAAATGGGAAAAATATATAAAAATATTGTAACGTACACTACATTGGTATAAGTCAAGCCTGATAATATATATACATTGATATAAGTTCCCACCTGGATGTTCTAAATCACATAATCTGGGACATTCCTGTTAGTCCTGAAGAGAAAGTATTTCTGTGTTTCACTCATGCCTAATCACCCCCAGTAAACACATAATTAAATTCTTAAGGTTCTACAAAAATGGAATAGTGAATAATTTGTTACTATGTACCCCACCAAGCTCAGCTTTGTTATCTCTTTTTGTAAGGCTGTTTTCTTCTCTCAAGTACACTTCTCGGATGTGTTTGGAATTGAGCAGATGTAATGTGTGGATAATGAACACCACTGAGCTCCCTTAGAAAGCGGTATGTCACTGGGCAGTGAATTCTTCTCTAACAATGGAAGCAAACAGTTTTAGTATCACTGCTTCTATTGCCTAATATGTTAGAATGTTCTAGAAGCTCAAGTTACATTAATTGCCATCTATTTGACTGACAAATACACAAACAAGATGCTGAAGATGTTTTCTTACATTGTTTTTCTTTCTAAGGCCCATTTGGGGAGAAAAAAATACAACACAATCTCCTGAAATTATCTCTGGAATTATATCAAAAGACATTTGTTATTATTAAGATTGTATGGTTTAGTGAGGTAACCTACACCCAGAAAGGCAAACATGGGATGTACTCATTTATAAGTAGGCATTAGCTGTTAAGTAAAGGATAATCATGCTACAGTCCACAACCCCAGAATCTAGGTAACAAGGAGGGCTCAATGGGGCCTGTGGGTACATGGTTTTCCCTGGGAAGGAAAAATAGAATAGATTTTGTGGGTGGACTTGGAGAGGGTAGAGATGGAAACAGAAGGGATTAGGTGGTAAGGGGAGAGAGAGAGAGAGAGAGAGAGAGAGAGAGAGAGAGAGAGAGAGAGAGAGAGAGAGAGTGTTTTGGAAGAGACCACTGGATTTGGGAGCATTTGGGGGTTGATGTGAAAACCTAGTGCCATGGATACTCCCTGGAATCTATAAGAGTGATCCTAGTGTAGACTCCTTGTAACAGGGAATATAAAGCCTGAACTGGACATTTTCTATAGCCAAGCAAGGCTTCTAGCAGTGTGACTGGGACACCAACCCAGCCTCTACCTACAATTTGTCCTGTCTACAAGATGTACTGGGGTAATGTTGGTGCAGAACTTGTGGGAATGGCTAATCAATGACTGGTTGAACTTGAGGTCCATGCCATGAAAGGCAGTTCACACCTGACGCTGCGTGGATAGCAGGAACCAGAGGTTGGCCAGAGGCCCAGTATAGGACCAAATATGACTGGAAAAAATTAATGAAATGATTACTAATGTTGTTTTGCTATACTCATAGATTGGTGCCTAGTCCAACTGTCATCAGAGAGGCATCATCCAGAAATGGATGAGAACAGATGCAGAGGCCTACAGCCAAACACTAGAGCCAGAGGAAGCACACAGAAGAAAAGGAGGAAAGATTGTAGGAGCCAGAGGGTTTGAGGACACCATAAGAACATGGTCCACAAAATCAACTAAGTAGTTGTCACTGGGGCCCACAGAGACGGAAGCAACAAACCCAGATCCTGTATGGTCCTCTACATATTCACTATGCTTCTGTAGCTTGATGTTCTTCTGTGACCCCTAAGTGGAGTGGGGGGTTATCTCTGACATTTTTGCCTGTACTTGGGTTTTTCCTCCTATTGGGTTGTCTTTGTCCAGCCTTGACTTGAGAGCTTTTGTCTAGTCTTACTGTATCTTTTTGGACCATGTTTGTTTGTTATCCTTGGAAGGTTTGATTTTGATTTGGGAAGGGAAATGGAGGATGAGTGGATCTGAGGGAAGGAGGCGCTAGGAGAAGTGGGGGAGGGGAAATTGCTTTTAGAATATAATGTATGAGGGAAGAATAACTGAAGGTTGCATAGTTCACATTTAACATTTACTAAGATTGGTTAGAGGTATTCTTAATCCTCATTACAAAGGGTCCATGAGCATGAGGATTTATTTACTTTATTTATTTCGAGAAACTCTATCATGTGGCCTAGCTAGCTTTGAATTTGGTATGTAGTTTAAGATGACCATGAACTTTGGCCTCCTTACAGGTGTGCACAGCATACCTGATGCTTTATTTTTTACCTCTCCATTCATGTACAGATGCAGGAAGCAGAGGCACAAAGTGTTTCCATAACAACCTGAAGGTTCTGCCATTACTGAGTGGCAGAGAGAATGCTCAAACCTGGGCATTTAAGAGCCATCGTGTCAGGCAGGAAGCTTCACTGCATCCTGGTACCCACTGTAACAAAGTAGGATGTGCCTCACAGGACCATGACACTCAGGCATATGGACTGCTTTGAACTCGGGGCAGTGTGAAGCAACAGAATGAGAAAATCTCTCTGCCCCCAAACAATTTGCCTAAGAACAGGAGGTACCTTTGTGGCAACATTGCCACTCTCCCCTCTAACAGGAGAAAAGTTAATGCCTGGAGAAACTGTATACCATTTGCAGCCCACGTGAATCTGCCTGGAAGACTAAATGGACCTGATTTTCCACTGACTTCCCTCCCTCGTTTACCTTTGGACAATCAGCTAATTAGAAACTCTAATCCTCTTTTTCCTATTGTTCTTTCAAATTGATCATTCTTTCTCAAGGTGGTATACATGCCTACATTCTAACTGCCCACAAGAGTCATCCATCACTAAGTCACACACCGGTGATTACCTCCATGTGTGCAGTGCACATAAAAACAAACTGTATTTTGGTGTCTTTGCATATTGTCAGTTTATTTTACATTGCCCTAAGTAATTATGGGTAGAGATAAAAGAAGAAAACAACAAAAAGATGTCTAGCATGTTTGATTGCATCTACTTGTGACAATGAAGTAGATGTCATCATTTTCCATTTTATAGCTCATTATGAGACTCACTCCAGCATGAAAACTTGCCCTATCTCACATGGCTTCTGACTGGAGTTGGTTTTATAAATCCATTGCCCTAACCCTACTGATTAGACAGACTGCCAATAGAAAATACCATATTTTTAAAATGTAATATATGCCAACTATATATATTTTTCTATAACTATGCATTATAATGTTTAAATATCTTCCATGCTGTATTTATCTTCATAACTATCCTATGGGAGGACATTGGAATATATCCATGGGCCATACACAAATACAATCTTATCCACGGGACTCAAGCACTGACGAACATGGCATGATTGAAAGTAGGAGGCCTGGAATAGATTCCCCAAGAGTTCAAGAGATATGTGAAAAAGACCTGCTTCCTGAACTTTCTTCCTCTGCTGCAAACTTTCTTCTTTCACAGATGTACTTTCATCAGCTTAATGCTGCTAACATGTTAAAAGTCGTTAGTGTGCTTTCTGAGACCTATTTTAGAGTAAGAAATAATTTACGAGCTAATTCTAGACTTTCCACAGAAGCTTTCCCAGGCACTTTACATTTCACGGAGGAAATTACTAATTAAATTCAGGACCAGGCTCTCAGGGTGCCTGCAACTGTGAATTATAACTCAGGATCAAGACTTGAGCTGGGGGTCAGCCTGAACCCACGTTTGTACTTGGAGTAGTGTGTGTGTGGAGGTCTTAGGAAAGGTCTTAGGGTCAGGACTGGTGCCTGGAGAGGCTGTGTCCTTATCAGGGAATCATCGGAAGTGGGTTAGGAAGCTAGAAACAGGCTAAGGTAAAGCAGACCCAAGCATGCACCACCACATTGGATTTCTTGGCATCAGAATTAGAATAGTAAGTTATAAAGTGACTAATGGTAATGAATCCCAATATTTTTGATTACACTGTCATGTTATTGTGGAGACACCTAGAATGTTATTGTCTTATCTAAGAGGCTGAAGAATGCAGTGACCATACAAGGGAAATGTCGGAACCTGTTTTCTGGAAATGTTACTCTACTTAGGGATTCCTCATTTATTCAGTTGGATTTACTGTGTCCATCTATAACTGATGTAAGGCACGAATGAGAGAAAAAAGACAGCTAGTTGAAATGCTCACCAGGAGGGTGAAGAACAGCAGGAAAACTCCCCACAATTAGCTAACAAGTGCCTATACTTCCTACCCCAGCAGGGCCCCTCAGTTTATAATGACATTGCCCTTTAAAGCTGAGCCAGAGCAAGGGAGTGTGTTGCGGAGGAATATTAAAAAGCCCCAGCTGGACCTTCTCCTGGCTACCATGGCCCCTCTGCTGCACTGAGGTGCAGTACTCATCCGTCTACAAGAGGTGGGGCTCTGCTTAGGCAACACGTGGAGAGGTGAAGCTAACACCAAGTGCTGTAGATTTCAGTCACAAATAGCATTGGGCATGTCATGTGTCATGGAACATTTTATTTGTACGGTGCACACAGAGCCGCCAGCTTTTCATAGTTGTGACAAATGCCTAGCAAAAACATCTAATAAATAAATTTATTTATTTAAATAAGTTTATTGTGGCTCAGGGTTTGACGGGCTACTTTTTTAAAAAATCCACGCTTGGCTGGCTTACTTGTTTTTGGATCATGGCTCAAGTCTATCAAGTCTAAGTTGAATGAAGTGTGTATGTGTGTGTGTGTGTGTGTGTGTGTGTGTGTGTGTGAGAGAGAGAGAGAGAGAGAGAGAGAGAGAGAGAGAGAGAGAGAGAGAGAGAATTCGCATTGACTTCTCATCTCTAGTTCCTGGCTGTGGATGCAGGGTGACTTGCTGACTCACACTCCTGCTGCTTTGCCATCCCAGTCACACCATGAGGAATTGTAGCCTCAGACTGACTGAAAATTAACTCTGTCTTCATTGAGTTGCTTCACCAGCTATTCCATCACAACATGAGAAGCTCAACTAAGACAAACATCGCAAGTCCAACCTCAGCTAAGCTACTAAGCTGTTTTGCAATTGAGGATTTGTTTTAGTCAATTTGTAGATTTTCCTACCCTTGAATGGATAACATTCAAGGTTAGGACTTGAAAAACAGGACTGTCTTGGTCTGTTTGAGGTGCTATAGTTAAACACCACAGACTGTGAGGAGTATAAATTGCAGAAATCAGTAGGGACTGTTTCTGGAAGAGGAAGAAACAAAGATCAATATTCCAGCAGTGGCCCACTTTCTGACTCATAAACATTTATCTTCTCACTACAATCTGGCATGGGAGAAGCAGGTGTGGCTTTAGGCTTTTCTCTAAAAGACTCTTACTAAAGTCTCTCATTGAGGGCTCTGCCTTCGGCATCTAATGATCTCCAAAGGGCTCCATCTCCCCAATCATTTAGACTGGTATTACATTTTAATGTGTGTGATTTGGGTGAGAGGGAGATAGACGTGTTCAGTCTTAAGAGTGGCCTTCTTCACAGTGCAGTTACCTCCTGAGCCATCTCAGCTGGCCAAATGATTGCTTTGCTTTAAGATAGTCAAATCTCTAGTTGATACATTCTAGTCTCCCCCCCCCCCTCACACACACACACACTCCCAGACCTTCCATAGTATGACCCCTTCCTTGTTCCTCTGGCCTCTAGCCCAGCACTGTCTTCTACACACTGGTTCTGTAGTCATTGTGTAAATTAACAAATGCAAAACTTGCAGAACAGTGATTGATAGACAGCCAGTATTTGAGTAAATCAGCTATTCTCACTGCTATTGCTGTTACTTGGGTAGGCTGGCTGCCTGCCCACTGTCTTCCAGGGAGAAACAGAGAAAGCATCACTGAAGCAAGCACTGGGATTTGTTCAGTAATGTAAACTCCCATTGTGTTCTGTGCTGGGAGCTGTCCTGGGTGCTGGTGATCCTGCAGGGCTGTGAACAGCTGTGATTCCTCCTCTTGAAAATCTTTCTGTATCCATTCCTCTGATGAGGGACATCTGGGTTGTTTCCAGCTTCTGGCTATTATAAATATGGCTGCTATGAGCATAGTGGAGCATGTGTCTTTATTACATGTTGGAGCATCTTCTTGGTATATGACCAGGAATGGTATATCTGGGTCCTCAGGTAGTATTATGTCCATTTTTCTGAGGGTCCGCCAAACTGATTTCCAGAGTGGTTGTACCAGCTTGCAATCCCATCAACAATGGAGGAGTGTTCCTCTTTCTCCACATCCTCGCCAGCATCTGCTGTCACCTGAGTTTTTGATATCTTAGCCATTCTGACTGGTGTGAGGTGGAATCTCAGACTTGTTTTGATTTGCATTTCCCTGATGACTAAGGATGTTGAGCATTTCTTTAGGTGCTTCTTGACCCTGCGAATTTCCTCAGTTGAGAATTCTCTGTTTAGCTCTGTTCCCCATTTTTTGATGGGGTTATTTGGTTTTCTGGGGTGGGTGGATGGGAGGTGGAATTCCCTCATAGAGGTGGGGGAGGGGGAGGGGATAGGTGGTTTCCAAAGAGGAGACCTAGAAAGAGGGAAACGTTGGAAATGTAAATAAAGTATCAAAAATTAATAATAATAATAAAAAAAAGAAAATCTTTCAACGAGCAAGACAACCAGAAGCACAGTTTTAAAGGGATAGGCAATAGTAACTATTATAAAAATTATCAAGATGAGGCAGGGTGAGAAAATGGAGACTGGAGTGGAGACAAGGGTTGTAGCCAGGGTGGACAGTACAGGCTTCTGGGACAAAGTGATGTTTGAAAATAAATTGATAGAAGTTTGGGGAAGCATGCAGATATCTAGGAAAGGCTCCCCCTACACAGCTTGCAAGGCCATGGAGGTATCTGGTGTGTCACAGGAACATCATAAAGAAAAATATGGACAAAGGTCATTGTGCAAAAGACAGCTCTGGCTACATGGTCAGAGGAACAAGGTGTCGGACTATGGAGGGTCTTGGAGGTCTTCATAGGGATTTCAGATTTTGATTTTAGTGACGTAGTCATTGGAAGGTTTTCACTGGAGATGGGACTGCTTTAAAGGAATTACTGGGATGGACAAGAAGGCTCAGCAAGTAAAATGTCTTGTTGCACAAATTTTATGGAAGAAGTTCAGTCCCAAGAACCTACATAAAGATGTAAGGAGATATTGGACTCACGTCAGGGAGTTGCTTCTGGACTCCCACACAACCTCCTCGCCTTCCACTCATGCTTCTTTCTTGATCCAGGTTGGTTGGTTTTAAGTGATAGGAAATCAATTCTAACTAAGAGGTTTTAAACAAAGAGACATGCATGGAGAAAGACTATGAAGCCAAACTGGAAAGGACAGTGGGAATCCAGACCCCATGTGCTTTCTTGTCATCCTTGCTAGGAAAATTGTCTCCCCTTGCACATGGTACATGGCACATGGCACATGGCACATGGCACACAGCACATGGCACATAGCACATGGTTGTAGATATTTCTGAGCCTGGTATCTAGGGTAAACAGAAATATCTAGGTCCTGTAGCATCTGGCAAGTTCTTCAAGGAAAGTATCCTTGCTACCTGAGATGTGACCCACCTATTCAATGCTGTTCTGCCGGATGCATTCTGAGGTAAGCCTCTTCACTTCTAAGTCCCACATTAAGTCCTGAATGAAAATAAGCTGGCTGAGAGATGTGTTCGTCAGACCTTTCAGCACCATGAAAAAAAGTACCAGAAGGCTGTAATTTGAGGGAGGGAGAATTTATTTTGGTTTAAGAGATTACATGTTCACAGGTTACAGGCTGTGATGTGCAGATTCCGTTGCCATGGTCTTGAAACAAGACATGTGGGAAGTATGTGGTAGACCAAAGCCATTCAGCTGGTAATGAACATGAATCAGAGAGAGACAAGGAAAAGCCTGGAAGTAAGATACACTTTCCCAGCGACACACTTCACTCAGCTATGCCCCACATTATGCAATGCTACTACCCTTCAATTCTTTGAAATATTAGTCCATCAATAGTTCAGGAGAATCTGAGTACTATACAGTCATTTGGGATAGGAAGATTAACTAGAAGGAATTGCATGTAGCCCCTGTGGTCCAATCACTTCCCCTGTTTTAATTTCAATTATTATGTGATCAAATACCTCATCAAAAAGCATTTTAGGCAAGAAAGAGCTTATGTAGCTTAAAATTCAAGGCTATCCCCCATCAAAACAGGAAAGTCACAGTGGCAGGGGATTAAAGTAGGCAGTCACATTTGCAGTCAAGAATAGAGATGAATGAATGTGTACATGCTCTGCTTCCTTGCTTGTGCTCAGCTTGATTGCCCACTCATACAGCTCAGGAACTCTTTTGCCTAAGGAATGATGCTACCCACAGTGGGTTGTGTCTTTCACATAGGTTAACTAAGATAATGCCCATAGACATACCCAAGGACCAATCAGATGTTGGTTCTCACTGGATCTCTTTTCTTGGGCCATTCTAGGTTATGTTAAGAAGTTGACCATTAAAACTATTACATACCTTAAAGTCCCACCTCTGAATACTGCTGTCATTGGGGTCAAGTCTTCAATATGTTACCCTCATGATGGCATATGTCATATATAAGCCACAGCAAAGCATTAAGCATTGTAACCATCTTCAATGAAGTTAGTAAGGGTCTTTTTTGTTTTCAAGACCCGTTACACTTCATATTCACAATAGTCTTAGAAAGCAAATACAGCAGGAGTGTAGGTTCCACCATTCTCCTCTCTCCTCCATCCCCCAAATGTTTTTGTTGAAAAAAGAGAGATTTCAGAGAAGGCAAATTGTTAATCAAACCAGAAAATGGCCTCTTCAGGCTTGAGTTCCTCAGCCCTACCACTGGGAGACAGGCGCTCCCCTGATGGCACCATAAAGCACACCTGTCTAATAACCAGCTGACGTGTAGAAGTAAAATGCCAAAGATACAGCATCATTATTACAAAGCTTCCCATTACATGCAGATGGTTTCTTTCGCAAAGAAACAGAGAAAAAGAAATCAGGCAACTCTCAGACTGATAGTTATTATGGAAGATAATTTTAACATCCTTCAGACTGAAAACATCCATACTGGAAACCAAAGAAGAAAGAACACTGTAAAATAGGAAACTAAATCAAATAACCAAAGGGCTGCCCCTCAATGACAACCAGGTAGGGAAAGTCTGTTTTTCTTTTTCTCTCATGGTCTGCCCTACACACTTCAGAGTGTACCCACAACATCACTTTGACATATCAATAGCAAGGATCTGAACTAAAAATATGAGTTACTCATGCAAACCAACAACTTTGTCCTGACAAGAGAGTTTGTGAAATTTCTGGTTCAGATTTTCTCCAAACACTGTTGGAACTGACAGTTTTCTAAACTTTGTTTTTCTACAGGCTGGGTACAATATATGCATTTTATGTGCCATTAATCTTCCTGCCATAGATGTCTGTATAAACACAGATTCTCTTACAGATGCTCTGGGTTTATTAATGAGAATGGCTTTTCTGAAACCATCAGATGTGCTATTAGCTCGGCCTTTGTTGCTTAATTCATTTATGCTTTCACTTTGTCCCTCTTCCCAACCTTAATTTCACTCCTATGAAATCAAGTGCCTATCATGGAGAAGGCTCCAGCTACACTGAACAGTTCTCTAAACCAACACTTTACTCTTCTTACAGTGTAACTACAGAATCTGTAAGTACACAGGTAGTGTCTTTAATCATTATCTTACATTGTTAGATGCATACAACAAACACTGAGATCTAGATAGATTCAGAAAGTTACAAAAGTCCAGATAGTCCTGTATAGATACAGGACTCGTCCACTTATAAAGAAATACATTGCCCTGAGATGCTGTTTTGACCCAGAAAATCCTCATTGCTGAGCCCTGCATGGAAGTCATGGTTATTATTAGGATTATCATTCAGTTCATGTTCATAACATGAATAAGAACTGTAGTGCAGGTCATCCTTGACATTATTTGTCATCAAAATGGTTTAATGTTATAATTTCATGGTCTCACTAACAAATACTACAATCATACCACAAGGCAGGACAATGTATAGGCTTCCTCCAATTGTTAACTGTGAGGAAAAGTGTCTATGAGAAAAACCTAGGGTGAGAGGACTGGAAGTGGAAAGAGAGATAAACTACAAGAAACAAAAAGAAGAGGAGGAAATGGGGGAAGAAGAGAGGGAAGGAAGGAAGGAATGAAGAAAGAAAGAGAGAAAGAAAAAAGAAGGGAGGGAGGGAGGGAAGGAGGGAGGGAGGAAGGGAGATGGAAGGAAGGAAGGAAGGAAGGAAGGAAGGAAGGAAGGAAGGAAGGAAGGAAGGAAGGAAGGAGATGATGAAGCAGGGAGAGAACGGGCTAGTGTATTGGGAATACTTTCACTAATCATTTGAGTAAGATGCCTTCTAGACAACACAGTGAGTTGAAATTCAGGGCCTACACAGAGATGCCAATCTAGTTTTTAACAAAAGATGTAGCTCTAAGAGCCAGAAACTGGATATTTTCAAATCAGACAGCAGTATGAGTGGTGCCCAGTTAACCAGGCAGTGGTCTCTGAGCCTCTAATGAACCACGGAATAGCTTTCTCTTTCGAGGAGATCACATCAGTATTTAACGTTTGCTCCAAAGAATGTGGAGGAAACAATGCTTCTGCTTTTTTCACAGCTGTGTGTGGGTTCTCAAATACATTTTGAGATTCAAGGTTCAGCATCTACTCTATCTAACTCATAGGATCTGTCAGCAACTAGCCACAATGTATATCATGTCAACCATAGCTACAGTTTCTTTAGTTATCTCCACTGCCACCTAGGACTAGGTGAGTCTTACAGAATTTAGTAGAAACATCTTTCTGATATGACATGAGATACATTTATTTGAGGGGCTCTGGTGTTTGGTTTGCTTATCTTTTATTTTGTATCACATAACATGAAAAAAATTCAAAATAGATTTAAATGAGATGATGGTCATTTGCAGTTTAAATATACTCATGTGTGATATGTTTAATGCTTTCCTGGGAGAATTGTAGCATAGAAAATCAAATAACGAAGATGCATTGAGCCAATACCATGCACTTTTTATCATGACTGCGTTATAGTAGAGCTTGAGGTCAGGAATGGTGATTCCCGCAGAAGTTCTCTTATTGATTAGAATAGTTTCACTATCCTGTTTTGTTTTGATATTCCAGATGAGTTTGAGAATTGTTCTTTCTATCTCTGTGAAGAATTAAGTTGGAATTTTGATAAGGATTGCGTTGAATCTGTAGATTGCTTTTGGTTGGATGGCTATTTTTACTATGTTATTTCTGCTGACCATGAGCATGGGAGATCTTTCCATTTTCTGAGGTCTTCTTCGATTTCTTTCTTCTGAGACTTGAAATTCTTGTCATACAGATCTTTCACTTGCTTGGTTAGAGTCACACCAAGATATTTTATATTATTTCTGTCTATTGTGAAGGGTTTCATTTCCTTAGTTTTTCCTCAGTCCATTTATCCTTTGAGTAAAGGAATGCTACTGATTTGTTTGAGTTAATTTTGTATCCAGCTACTTTGCTGAAGTTTTTTATCAGCTGTAGCAGATCTCTGGTGGAAATTTTGGGATCAGTTAAGTATACTATCATATCATCTGCAAATAGTGATATATTAACTTCTTCCTTTCCAATTTGTATTCTTTGACCTCCTTTTGTTGTCTAATTGTTCTGGCTAGAACTTCCAATACTATATTAGATAGGGAGAGAGCAGTCTTGTCTAGTCCCTGATTTTAGTGGGATTGCTTCAAGTTTCTCTCCATTTAGTTTGATGTTGGCTATTGGTTTGCTGTATATTGCTTTTATTATGTTTTGATATGGGCCTTGAATTCCTGATCTTTCCAAGACTTTTAACATGAAGGGGTGTTGTATTTTTCAAAGGCTTTTTCTGCATATAATGTGTTTTTTTCTTTATGTTTGTTTGCATAGTGGATTACATTAATGCATTTCCTTATATTGAACCTCCCTGCATCCCTGGGATGAAGCCAACCAGGGATGTAAGCATTTCCCAGGACCCAACGGGGACGACATTAGTGAAAATACTCAACACAGGGGAGAGAGAACCTGTAGAGACCATATCCAGTAGATAGGCATGGCCTGCTGTTGAGGGATGGGGCCACCAACCCATCTCAAAAATTTTAACCCAGAATTGTTCCTGTCTAAAGAAAATACAGGGACTGAGTGGAGCAGAGACTGAAGGAAAGGCCATCCAGAGACTGTCCCACATAGGGATACATCCCATCTGCAGACACCAAACCTAGACACTATGGTTGATGCCAAGAGGTGCGTGATGACAGGGATCTGGTATAGCAGTCCCCCGAGAGGCTCTGCCAGGGTGTAACCAATACAGATGTGGATGCTTGCAACCAACCATTGGAGGGAGCATGGAGAGCCCAAGGGAAGAGTTAGGGGAAGGACTGAAGGAGCTGAAGGGTTTTGCAATCCCATAGGAAGAACAACAATATCAACTAACCAGACTCCCCAGAGCTCCCAGGGACTAAACCACCAACTAAAGAATATACATGGAGGGACCCCATGGCTCCAGCTGCAGATGTAGCAAAGGATTGCCTTACCTCGCATAAATGGGAGGGGAGTCCCTTGGTCCTGTGGAGGCTCGATGCTCCAGCATAAGGAGATGTTAGGGAGATGAGGTGGGAATAGGTAGGCAGGTAGGGAAGCACCCTCATAGAGGCAGGAGAAGGGTGATGGGATAGGGGGCTTGTAGAGGGGAAACTGGGAAAGGGGATAGCATTTGAAATGTAAACAAATACAATAACCAAAAAAGAAAGAAAGGAAGGAAGGAAGGAAGGAAGGAAGGAAGGAAGGAAGGAAGAAAGAAAGAAAGAAAGAAAGAAAGAAAGAAAGAAACTAAAAACTAGAACTACAATGGCAAAAGAAAAAAAAAAAAGATGCGTTGAGGTCAGAGATAAAACCTGCTAAAGAGGAAAGGGATGTAACATGTGTGAGGATCTAAATGAACAGGGAAGGGAAGTAACGGAAATATAAGCATGTGTGAATACGAATACCTAAATAATGAGGGAGGAATAATAACCATGTGTCAATAGCTAAATATACACACTGACAAGCATCTTGGTAAGGAAAAAGGAAAAGGGTGCCTTTGCCTTTCCTTTCCATCCCTTCTCCAAATATAGTGGGGGAAATTATTCAACATCTGCTTTTTAAAAACCTTCCTCTAAGAATCTATTTCGAAAAAATGTCAAACCTACAAAAAAACCTTGCAAGAATAGTACAATCACCACCCATGTGCCACTTCTTTAAATCCGCCAGTGAGCACTTTGCTACATTTGATTTCCCCTTTTCTTTCTACGTAATGATCCATCTTAATGCTGCTTGTCAATGATAAAACTCTGTTCTGTATTTCAGCAAGTATCTTCTAACAATAAGAGCGTTTTCCTACATAGATGTAAAACAATGACCAACTTGGTGAATTTAATGAAACTCACCGAGCAACCTCAGTACTGTTCTTGTGATGATCCACTTTGTCAACTTCTCACAACCTAGAATCACCTCAGAAAGAGTCTTAATGAGGAATTAAAAGAATTATGTATGTTTTTGGACATGTCTATGGGAAATTGTCTCAACTATTAATTGATGTCAGAAAACCCAGCCCATTATGGGCAGCACCATTCTCTAAGCAAGCAGTCCTAAACAGTAAGAGAGGAGAAATCTAGCTGAGAGCAAGCAAGCAAAGATGCATATATTCTCTTTTCTCTGAACATGGATGTTAGGTATCCTGCTCATGTTTTGAAACCTCTAAAATGAGGAAATGCAATGAGATTTTAAGTCAAATAAACTTCTTTCTCTCCTATGTTGCTTTTTATCAGGGTATTTTATAATGGTGACTTGATAGGAAGCTAGAAGAGAATGTTTATTCTTGGTTTGAATGGGTAATGGACCATGGCAGGCAAGGGACGGTGGCAGGAACTTGAGCCAGCTGACCGCACTATATCTGTATTCAGAAAACAGAGAAAATGAACGCTGTCAGTGAGCATTTTCCTTGTTTTCTTTTTCTGGTTTTAGTCTGGAATTCACACACATGGGATAGTACTGTCCATATCCAGGGTAGGTCTTCTGTCCTCAGTCAAACCTCTCTGGAAACACGCTCACAGGTACATGTCTCCTAGGAGATTCTAAATCCAGTCAGGATAAAAATAGAGGTTGCATCACACATACCCTTTGGAAGAACTTCTACCTTATAATGATGGTTTAGTCTACAAAGCAAGCTGTATCCTTCCTAATCCTCATGGCTACTGAGCTAATGTTCTGTCAGATGATCAGACAGATCATGAACTGATTGGACTGTCTAGACATAATCATATGTCTCTAGTCATAATCTCTCTATCATAATCAATTTGGTTAATTCTGCCTTTGTTTGTATAGGACTACCCCCCCCCCCCAAGAAATGAAAGTAATATGTAAGTAGGGCGTAAGGGTAAGAAGACCGATTTTATCAAAGAGAAGATAGCATTTTTGGCACCCAGGATTCACAGTGATATTTATCACAACCATGTGATTCTGCTACTGTAGATGCCAAAGGCAATAGGCAAACAAGTGGGTTGGTAGTTTGATGAGTGGGCCCCATATGGGCATATATTTGAATGCTTAGTCACAAGGGTGTGGGAATCTCTGAAAGCATGAGAATGATTAGGAGGTATGGTCTTCTTGGAGTAGGTGTGGCCTTGTTGAAAGAAGTGTGTCATTAGGGGTAGCCTTTGAGGTTTCAAAAGCCCATGCCAGGCCTCAGGGCTCTCTGTCTCTGTCTGTCTCTGTCTCTGTCTCTCTGTCTCTGTCTCTCTCTCTCTCTCTCTTCCTATAGATCAGAATATAGTTCTCAGTTACTTTTCCATCTACTGTTTGTATGTAGCCATGCTCTCTGTCATGATGATAACGGACTAAACGTCTGAAACTGTAAGCAAGCTCCCAATTAAGTGCTTTCTTTTATAAAAATTGCCCTGGTCATAGTGTCTCTTAACAGCAGAATAGTGATTAAGAAGCTCTTTGCCAATAGTATCTTGCTTACAAAAGCCTGCACTAGTCAGGAGTTTGGTCAATAGATCCCCTCAGAGGGGCTCATTAAGGTTTATAAAGGGTGATGATGGCTTAGGAATTCTTATATTTGGTAGCATATTTCGTGTTCACTGTAGAACTTTGTAGATGGTTATTTTATATATAAATCTTTTTTTCATTTGGGCCTTGGAGAAATTGTAGCATGAACTGAAGATCTACAAAAGTACTAGTCTAAGAAACGATTGTCTTAGCCTTTGTGAATCAGAAACAGTCTCATGTGTTTTGTCCAAACAAAACATATCAAAATTGAAAAGTTGGTCTGAACCACTTGGATTCATGTTTCACGCTTGTGTTGATCTACTGGCACATACTGCAAAGACAATAAGTAGTGGGTCATTGGACAGTAAGTACCACTAGGGTGGGCAAAAGTTTTAGGGAAGATCCAATGAACCCCAGCAAGACTTGTCATTCTGTCTAGACCAGAGCCTGGTCCACCTGCTCTTCCTGGCTGCTCTCTGTCCATTTAACCAAAAACGTGGTGTCATAACTGTGGAGAGACTGCTGAGGGTCACGAGGACCAGAGCTTCTGCTTTGGCAGAGTCATGCCAGAGCATTCAACACTTGAGTGTTGGTTTACTTTCTGTTCCAAACATTGTCAATTGTTGGCATGTACTATTGAGGAGAAAATTAGTATGATATCCTTTTTAAGTATTTTTAAATTCCACTTAAACATTCATGTGTGTGTGTGTGTGGAGGGTACCAAAATCAAATGCTCTGTGATCTCTGTAAAGTTTTGCTAAATAGATGACCTATGTCTGCACTACTCAGATCAATAGCTAAATCTTGATAATAACCCACTAGCCAATCTTTTGATGGGGAGATCGCCCTGATTTCAATAGCATTCAATTATATTTAAAAAAAATATTTATATATTTATTTTGTGTATGAATGGTCTATCTGCATGCACACATGCATGCCAGAAGAGGGCATTAGATCCTGTTACAGATGGTTGTGAGCCACCATGTGGTTGCTGGGAACTGAACTCAAGACCTCTGGAAGAACAGTCAGTGCTCTTAACCATTGAGCCATCTCTCCAGCCCCTAGCATTCAATTCTTAACACGTCTCTCTCCATCTCTCTCCCTGTCCACCTTCTCTCTGTCACTATTGTGTGTCTCCTCAGTCTCACTCAGCTTGACCTGAAGGCCACTAGATAGCCCAGGTTAACCTTATATTTATTGCCATCCTCTGCCTCAACCTCCCAAGTGATGGGAATGCAAGCATGAATTCCTATTTTGTCATAGTTATTGCTTCTTGTGCTTTGTTAAGAAACTATTGTTTATCTCAAAACGATGACGAGCATTCTCCATGCTCATAGAAATTTTATTGTTTCATATTTTATATTGCAAGTTATTTTTAAAATAATATTCTTGTGCAAGAGGAAACAGCAATCAAGATTCTGGTCTTACAGCATGAGTATCCAACTGACTCTTCATGTCAGCTTTCTCATGAGTAAATTGTTACATACAGTTTTACACTACATTCAATGGGTTTTTCTACCTATATTTGTGTACATGCCATCCTGAAATATTTACTAAAACTGTACTTTTGTATCTGATATAAACTTTTATTTTAAAACTTAGGTTATTTATTTTATGTGTATAAATTTTGCTTGCACACATGTATGTGTAGCATTTGACTGGTGCCCATGGATGTCAGAAGAGGGCAACAGACCCTCCAGAATTATAGTTACAGGTGATTGTGAGACACCATGTGGGTGAGTCTGGTCCTTTGTAAGAGCAACAAATGCTCTTAACCAATGACACATCTCTCCCCCCACCTGATTTACAGGTTCAGAGCAAACTTTCCTGGCTTTCTTTTGTGCTGGTTCCCACAAAGTTTTGTTTAGCTCATTAGTGATATTTTAAGGAATGTTTTATAATTTTTATGCCAAATTGTTTGTATATCTTCCATTAGTTTTACTTCTAATTATTTGATTTTTTAAAAAAAAAAAAAACAACATTCTTATCATCACTGTTTTTGTTTTAGCAAATAGAAATTGATTTTTTTTGGTGTGTTTTGACAGTTTTCCATGAATCTAATGCATTACTTATTAGCTCCAACAGCTTAGTCCACTGAAAAATGCTCACTGTTCTGAACTCTGTCATCACAGAAGAATTTTGCAGTAACTTTCACTTTTAATCAGTAGATTCCTGTAGGTTTTTCATGTTCGCAATAAGGTGTTTTATAAATAATGAAAAATTAAGTTCTTTCATTTTGGTCAATGTATTTTTTGTGGCTGTGGTACTCTCATCAGGACTTCTCATTACAACTCAAAGCAAGGATGAAAGACTTCTTTGTCTCATTTCTGTCCCCCAGGAGTGTCCACACAGTGAGTTCTAGAGTAGTTGGGGCTACAGAGTGAGACTGCTTAAAAATCAAAGAACAAAAATGAAGACGTGGACCCTTGGCCTGCAGATCAGCTCTCCCAGCCTTCTGAAAACCTCTTCTTCGTGTCTTATATGACTTTCCTTCTCTCCAGTTGTTTCTTCAAATACACATAATTTAGCCTCAAATTTTTGTTCTTATTTTTAGTCTGGGCTGCCCCCTCTATCAGCTTTTCCCATGAGCACTTCAATGTGTCTATCTGAAAGCCAAAACTGTGGGCTCTAGCCCTTGGTCTCCAGGTGAAGTGAATCAGGCTGGCAGGATCCTCTGCTGGCTAACTTTCACTGTGCTAGATGCTGCGTTATCAGAGATGTCACAGTGAAACCTATCATTTGTATGATAACTGAAACACTAATAATAACTAGAAAAGCTAGCACTCTGAGGGCAGATGTAATGCAGACTGTTGGGCTGTCTTTTCCTTTCCTTTCCTTCTTTTGGTCAGGGGGAGGAGGTGCCTTATTTCTGTTATTTTGTTTTAAGAATCTCTCAGGTCCTGACTCTGTTGATACCCTCAAACTTATGAATGCCAAATCTTGAACTTCCAACTTCTCCCCAGACTCTGACTACTACTCTACATTCTGATCAATAAATACCTAGAAACTTACAGAGGTAGAACTAATCAGACAACTTGGGGTGTCTCCATGTTTCTGGGATCTCTCAGACAGGGCCTGACTGTCTCACTGCCTCACCCAGCTTTCTTTTTTTTTCTTTTTCTTTTTCTTTTTTACAGAGCAGCTGATAAATCATTTTGTCCAATGTTTATAAACATTTATGTTGGAAAAAACCGATCCAAACCACATTTACTTGTGTATGTAAATATATCTCACCCCAGCTAGTAATTTCAAGAGAACTGCAGAGATTAAAGAGAAGTTTCAAGGCTGGTCAAATCTGTAAGGTACTTAGTGCAGAGCATCAGAGTCTTGAATTCCTGATTCCTTATGAAGTAAAACACACACAGGAATGTGTCTCTGTGGTCTTAGATGGCAGTGGGGACGATTAATCTTCTCCACAGCCTTTACTTTAGGTCCATTCATTTTCTAACACTGTAAAATATCCCAAATCTTCGATACTATGTGAGTAATGATTTTAAAGAGAAATTCAACTCCAACTGTACTCCCAATAGCCCCGAGATATTTTGTGATGCATTTACGGCATGTTGGCTATTGTGGTAGGACTGTTGACACAAAAAGGTTTTTGTCTTTTGTTAGTCACAGGAAAGCATGAACAAACCATGAGAAAATGACTTTCAGGGGTATAGACAACAGGTAAATAGTGGCACTGTGGGGGGAGAAGTTAGATGCCAAGCCAGGGAAGCCCTTGCTAACAAAGAAAGTGCAGATAGGAAGACAGAGAGAAGAGAATTCTGGGAAGAAGTTCCCTGCTCCTGCAGATGACGTAGTGTAAAAGTGGACATGTTTTCAGAAATACACTAAGATTTTATTTTTCTCTTTGCTGAACCTAAAGTGCAAGCCTAGGAGAGATTGGTAGGAGACAAGTCATGAAAATACGGATCAGACAATGGGAGCTGACTTAGAATACATGTCTCCTAGAAGGAACAGTGGGGAAGTATAGTCAGCAGTCAAGTTACTTCTTGGGATTAAGGACAACAAAGACAAAGCAAGTCTAATGGGTCTGGCAATTTAGATTTGTTGATGCCCTTAGCAAGCAAAGTAGAAAAAAGTTTGTAAAAACAAATTCTAAAGTGAGATTGCAAGATGCAAGATGCTACGACATGAAATTGCCTGAGGATATATAGATATGTCACATAATTAAAAGAAATTCAGTGCTGTAGACTGAATCTAGAGGCTTGCCCATGTGAGCAAGCACTCCACCAGTGAGCGATAATGCCAGTCTGTATGTGTACAAGTGCATGCCAGGTGTGTGTTTGTGCGTATACAGCAGGTGCATATGCGTGTGGTATATGTGTTTGTGTGTATACACATCCAGTGTGTGTGTGATGTGTGTGTGTGTTTACACATCAGGTACATGTGCGTGTGGTGTGTGTGTAGGTGTTTACATATTGGGTGCATGCGTGTGGTGTGTGTTGAATATGTGTGTGTGTGTGTGTGTGTGTGTATACATGTGGTACATGTTGGTATGTGTGCATGTGTGGCAGGTGTGAGATCACACTGGTACCTGTGAAGACTAGAGGAGGCTATTCAGCCCTGCTCTCTCCCTCTTCTTTTTCCCTTTGAGACAAGGTTCCCTCACTGAGTTTGGAGCTAGGCTCCAGCAAGCCTCCTGTTTCTGTCCTCTCACCCTGGTGCAGAGATCCCAGACACCTGTGTGGCCAGGCCCATTATGTGCTTGTTTCAACTTGGATGTTTGAATCCAAGCTCAGATTCTCATGTTTATACATCAAGCACCTTACGCATCCACCCATCTCTCTATGTCCTCTTGACTTTTAACTCAGATGGAAAAAGAGTAGAGTAACTCTTAAATTTGAACATGAGCAATACGGGAAATGTAAGATAAAATAAATGTAAATAGCATAAGTAATCTAAATTAGCATAACTTCAGGCCTTGGAATTTAATATTGATAAGTCAGTCAAATAAGAGGACTTTGGATCAAAGAACCTTGCCAGAAATGCTCTTTACATAAAGGAAACCCAGTTCTTTCACTATTATGCACAGGACACATGTTCTCACGAACACACATTTCCCTCTTCATTCATTCGTCAGTGGGATACAAACACATATTGAATATCTGCTGAACACCAGGTACAGCACCAGCCTGGTGCTGCTTTAATTAGCAAAGCAGAGTTAGACCATGTCCTCCAGAATACAACTCTACAGTTTGTGAAGAAATGGTGCCGGGTGTTATGACACTGCTTACTTGGGGACATGTTAAGGAGGTGGAGTCTGAGGTGATTTCAGACAGAAGAGCTGAAGTTAGCGGGCAGCAGAGGGAAGCACACATGCTGTAGAGAGCAAGCTCTTTGGTATGAACAGGAGAAGACTTCAAAGGATGAAGGCAGGAATGTCGACGCTGTGAAGTGTGTGATAAAATATAGCCCAAAGATATCAGAGTGGACGTAGGGCCCGAAATCCTAGAGATCGTTTTGTGTCTTTGGACAACCATGGGGGTGGGGTTTCAATAGAGGGAAGACAACCGCAGATCTTAGTTCTAAAGCAGCCTATTTGAAAGAAGAATGGACAGTAATAGATATGGTGGTGGTTGTGGTGGAAGTAGAGAAATGTAGATGAATTAAAGCAAAGTCAGTGAAGTCAATAAGTCTTGGCAGATGGTTGAATAAATGTGTTAAGGATATTAACATATTAGGAACACCTAAAACAAGAGAAATAGTAATGCCAATTCGATTGGTTTCTTAGATCAAAGGGCTAGCTTACATTCTAGTTGGTAGGTATTTTGAGGCTCAGTTGCTAAATCCATCTTTTGAGGAGGAGCCTACTATAGAGGTGGAGATGACGAAGCCTGGTGTCTGAATCTATCACGGCATTTGCCATTGCATCTGTGGTCACAAGCTAACTCTCTCAATGTCAGACTGACATTAGGTGAATTAAGATTTTGTGTTAGGGGAGAGGAGTTGTAGTGGAGTGATTTTTCTATTGATATGGGATGCGTTTTAAACAATCAAAAGGTAAAACAGCAGTTGGCCATGCATCTACTATGCTTTTAAACTGCTATTGGTTTCATACTTGTAGAATTCAAAATCATTTGACTTTTAATTGTTTTGCTTTAGTTAAGTCCACTAACATCACCTCTTGCTGCTTCCTTCTGATGAGGATGCTAGGCAGTAAGAAAGGGGATGAAAAGGTCCTCTATGATCGTCTCTTTCTAAGCACTACTTGGACAATGGTTGTCAGTAGTATCCTGTAAAAAGGATGCAAAAAGCTAGAAACAAAGTATATTTTGTGCCTTGTGGTGGCAATTCCCCAGCTGTTCATAATTCATTTTAAGTGCTAACTTTCCTTTGATAGATTAAAAATAAACCAGTTCACTGGGTCAGTGAATTCATTTAGAGGGTAAAGGCACTTACTGCCAAGCCTGAAGAAATGAGTTCAAATCCATGATCTGCATGATTCCTGAAAGTAGTCCCCAGACCTCCATGTGTGTACTCTAGCAGGCATGCATGTGCACACCTACACACACAAAATGAGTAAGTATCATTAAAAATAAGCGAAGCAGTCCAGACTTTTCGGTAAGTAAGAACAATTCACAGGCTGCTTGTAACAAATGCTAAGGTCACGGTGATCCTATTAGGGGTTTGTGAACTGGACCATAGCTAAAGGTAAACTGGTAACTGTAAAATAACCCTAAGCAGTGGTTTTCAAAGCAGCTTAGATGCCTCCTGGGGAGATGGACAAAGATGATACAGGGGTACCCGATCCTCAGCTCATTCCTTTTGGGTTTCCACCCCACCCCACTCATCTTGCTCCACTTCTTTTCCCTGGATCCCATGCTTACTCTGAAGATGAATGATTTGTAGCCAAATCTCAATTTCTGTCCCCATCTCCTAAGAGTCCAACACACACATGCACACACACACACACACACACACACACACACACACACACACACACACAACCTCACCATCCCCAAATAACTTCTTACACTTTAACATGAAATATATTAATAAACACATGTTTTATGAAGTTGCTGTCACAATAATAAAATACATGACAAATAAGGATACAAGTTAAAACTATAAGGCATGTCAATAAATAAAATGGCATTACATTAAGTTACTATTAAATAAACATAAAAACTAAACACAAAGCAATGAAATAAGCACATGATTTCAAAGACAAGCAAGACATATCAATAGATAAAATAATGAGAAATTAAGAGTTACTGTGGGTTTTGGACAAATGAGCATTTTCAGGCTTCTAGATATTTTTTTTTTTAAAAATTTATGTATATGAGTGTTTTGTCCACATATATACCTGTGTACTCTGTGTGTGCCTTCGGAGACTAGCAGAGGACATGGGTTCCCCTGGAACCGGGGTTATAGTTAGTTGCAAATTTCCACGTCTGTTCTGTGAACCAGACCCTGGTCCTTTAGAAGAGCAGTCTTTAACCACTGAGAAATCTCCCTAGCCCCTTCTCAGAGATCCTTTGGTGTGATCTATTTTTATTAAAATTGACAGTATGTAAAAACAGTGTATTCCAGATATTGGGCCACTGCAGAAAAATTTTAGAATGACATCCTTTCTCTGCTCCCAGTAGATGTTTGGGTCATGAGAGAACACCACTGGGAGACTGTGGGATGGTGGAAGACTGTGTTCAGCTTCCTCTTGGACACTCAGCTCCCCTGTGGACACTCAGCTACTCTGAGGATGCTCAACCTGATGGCTTCAGCTTGGCATTGATGACAAATGACACTCGTAGCCTCATCCCTGGCACTGAAGGCTCAGTTGGTCTTTTTCTAAGACGCCCCTTTCAGTCACTGGGGAAACCATGGGCAAGACCATTCCCTTGGTCTGCTTGGTAAAGTTTTTCCCCCTCCATCTGACTTGGAAATCATCGATTAAAATGAAGGGATTCTGTCTTTTATCTGCATCTTGACAGCTGTGGCAGAATTGTTCTCGCAGACTCATTATCTTTTGATATCTAGCTTCTTTCTCAGTATTGTTTTCTATATTACAGAGAATAAATTAGATGTGATTTTCAATGTGGCTTGAATCTGCAACATGGATGTCGGGGTTAAAGCTGAACTCCTTTCCAGGAAAGGGGCTCCAGAGAAATAAGATTCCCCAGAAATAACTTAAACCCAGCATCAGGCTAAAGAGAAGTGAAATACAGTGCAGAGTATATTAGCAATATTAAAAAATGTGCTCATTTTAGCAACTGGAATTGATTCCTTTGCCACATAAAACCTCTTGGGTCTCCATAAACACTAGGTCTTAACAACAAAGATGCTCTAAGGGGTACACTGAGAAAGAAAATACCTAGGTGTGTGAGTGTGTGGGTTACTCCAGCCACTTTTCCGATCAGTGCTAATGACAGAGAGCCATTCTTGTCAATTGCCAAATGGCTGCCAAGATTTTGTCCCTTGCTGGGTGGTGGCTCAGGCACCTGGGGTGAGAATCCTCTTCTGTGAAATGACCATGGCCAACCTTACAGGAAATCCCTGCTTCATCTGAAAACGGGCTTGGGAGCAATATTGATGCGTAGCAAACCAATTCAATAATTGGTGGAAAAGTAGAGGGAGCCTGTTCTTGTAAACAGACTATTTTCAAATGAGAACGTTTTTTAGCTTTCTCACATGCTTTTTCACCCAGTCTGGGATTTTCCATTTGTGAATTGTTTATTTTCTCCAGGGCACACAATTAGATACGATTGCTGTCATTGTTCTTATCGTGTGAGTCCATTCACTTGTCCTACAAATGCTTACAAATACTATGCTTAAAGACATGATCTAAAACTTACCTACGTAGAAAATAAAATGATTGAAAATAATAACTTTGTTATGCATAGGGTATGTGAGGAATGGGCGCAGGGCAGGTTGTCAGGATCTCACGTCTTTAAAGGCAGAACCTAAGTAGCAAACTATAATTGAAAAATATATACCCCACAGTTCATGATTTCTCAGAGTCAGGGTCTTGTGACTTTCAGTTTGACCTTCAGCAAGTAAAGTCACCTCTCTCCACCTCGATTCCCTCTAAGCACAGCTATTTTCTCTCTTGCTTTTACTATTTTATCCGCAATTCCTAGAACAGAGCCCTGCACTGGTAGAGCTCAATAAATATCTCTTTAAAAATGAATAAAATAGGTTGGTCTCTAGTGGCTAGAGTCTGTACTAGGCTACAAATGAACTGCAGAACTTATTGGCAGCCTTGGTCGATGGTTTCCAATAAAAGCAGTTTAGTGACCTCACTGGACCTTCCTTGAGGCCCTAAAGCTAATCAGAAAAGCAAGTTAGGCATCCAGGTGAGGCTGGTGAGCCCTGGGAAAAGAAGCACATGAAGGAAATGTGCATTGGTACCTATTCAAGGACAGGCATGGGTGTTGGATAAAGCAAGAATATACAGTTGGGTAGGGATAGGGAGATGGCTTAGTGCTACTGAGATATTCCCAAATAGAAGCTCACAGAAATCTAAGCATTTCATCTGGGTGTCATAGAAAAGAGCCCTGAGCCAAAGAGCATCTTTTCTGATTACTCTGGACATTTCCCTGTGATTTCACTGTCTCTTGTATATTTCTCTTCTGTTGCTTACGATGTAGCTCACTGTCAGCATTCACATTATCTCTTGCAAGGTTGTGTGTTTATGGGGACCAAAATGCTAAGCATGCAGTAGGTGCATAATAAATGTAAATGATAATCTGTCATTCCTGGACACTGATACTTAAATGTCGCATTGCTATTTCCTTTCCTGCACGTTTAAAGAGTTTAGTTTTGTATTTGAACACCGTTCTCATCTGCTAAGAAATAACGATTTTAATGCAGTCTACTGTCTGGGTAGTGGAAGCTGTTTTCCCCAGCCCGCAGCTGAGACACTTCTCACTTTTCCTCCTCCCTTCACAATGATTGATCACTTCTCTCTCTAACAGTTGGTTCTTTGGGGTCATCTCTAAAGTGCACACTATGACCTTTTGAAAACTCAGAAATGGACTTGCCACAGAGTGAAATTGGATGCATTCTTTTTCTGCCGTAATAATATTATGTTTGCAATAAATAAAGCTGAGGGAAGGAAGAAGAACACTGTCTTCATTATGGAGAGAAATTCAGAGCTGGGAATGGTCACTATATTGATTCCCTGAGAACTGTCCCTGAAGAAGGCAAAGAAGCAGATCTGTGCAGCTCTCCAGGGAATCGGGACAAGTTTTACTTACATTTCATATCGCAAATTAGGAAGGGACTCTCCAGTAATGTCCTGTTTATTCATTTATTTGGTAAAAGCGCAATTACTATGTAACCTTCAGATCCAGAGGCAGAAATTGATATGGAAAGGGAGGGCGGTTCCCTAAACAAGGATTCTAATTGGTTGGGGGCTGCAGTCCCTAGAGGATGTAGCTCAGCTCAGCTCACTGAGGACTTTTCAGATCCATAGTCTCTTTATTTTATTGTGTACGGAATGCTCTCTTTAGAGCAGTGGTTCTCAACCTGGGTCACGTCCCCTTTGGGATCTGAAAGGACCTTTCACAGATGTTACATATCATATATTCTGCATATCAGATATTTACATCATGATTCATAACAGTAGCAGTCTTACAGTTATGAAGCATCAGCAAAAATAATGTTATGGTCGGGAGTCACCACCACATGAGGAGCTGTGTTAGAGTCAGAGCAGGAGGAAGACTGAGAACCACTGCTTTAGAGGGTGGCATAGACTACACGGAGTCTGTTCATAAGGCTTTGAATTTGAGTAAAACAACAATAAATGATCCTTCTTTCAATCTGGGGATGCCAGGGCGATGCATTTTCTTTTGACTAAGTACAGAATTGAATGTGCAAAATGGGCTACTTCTTTCACTTTGCTAGATGAATCAGCTCCTCATTTTAATGTAAATAGCAAAATGTTTCAACTCTTAGATTTAAAAAAATCTGATAAGGGACAGAAACAATTTTCACCTATTTTTTTCCAATAATACTAAAAGGGAGGGGATACTAGTTAAAATGTTGGCGAACCACTCGATCCACTTATTGCGTTTATACTGAAAGCCTTTTAGGATCTTTATTCCACAATGGGCTATTCAAACGAGAAGGTGTTGGCCTTGGAAATATCATGACCCATTAAAGAAAGTGTGAGCTAGCAAAGTCAGTTCAGAGTAGCTTGTTTAATGAGATGGGGATGAGATCACCGAGAAGCACCCTTGTGGTTACCTCTGGGTCTACCCATGTCAAGGCCTCTTGGGAATTCTTCCTGTCTCCTTACCCCTGAAAGACTCTAATGCAACCAAGGAATCACTGAGGGAAAAGAAAATATCATCTAGTTTTAAAATAGTGAAAGCCTAAGAAAGACATTTTCTTATTTCTATATTTTGTAATATTCAAATGTTTCATAGCAACTGTAGATATTGCTATAATATAGTTTGATATTCAAACCCATGCACCGTGTAGAGGGACAAGATCAGAGCAACTGATACAGCTCTCACATCAAACGTTCATTATTTTTGTGTTGGAAATACCCCAAATCCATTCTAGTAGCTGTCTGTAAACAATGGAATAATCAATCACTATCAAGAACCCCTTATAGCGTCATAGAACAGTGGAAGCTAGTCCCTTGTCTAACCAGTATTGCTCAACCAACCTTGGCCCCCCCACCCCACCCCCCATCTTTGCTAAGCACCATTACTTTCTCTTTTCTATGAGGTCAACTTTCTCAGTTTTCACATCTAAGTGAACTCATGTGGTATTTGTCCTGTGTCAGCCTTACTTTACTTAGAGTGGTTTTCTTGCAGCTCATGCATTTAAAGCAAATCACAAGATTTGAGACTTTTATGGTGGAATAATACTGCACTGTATGCAATTAATGTATTCAGTTATCTGTTCATCTATTGATGGATACCTGGTTTCCCATGCTGGCCACTGTGAATAACTGCAACAAACCTGAAAAAGCAATCTCCAGTTCTTTGATATGTATCCCTAATGAGATTTCTGGATCGCCTGACAGTTGTATATTTATTTTGTGAGGGGCCTCCATACTTGTTTTCGGGGAAGAAGAGAGGAAAGGGGGGAGAAGGAACCTTTTGTATTTCAGGCTGGCCTTGAACTCACTATGTGACGACAGATGGCCTTGAACCTCTGATCCTCTTGCCTTCACCTCCTGAATGCTGGGATTATAAGTGAGTACCACCCAGCCTGGTTTGTGTGGTACCATGAATCGCACCAAGAACTTTGTGCATGTAGGCAAACATACTAGAACTGAACCCCAGCCCCATCCCAGCCCCAAGATAAACTTTCTCTTGTACTCAAATGGAACCCACATAATTTAGCAATGAGTGATTCGCATGAGAATGAATACACATTTGTTATCCAAATAGATGAAAAATAAGCAGATGAAAAGATAAGAGCGTTGAAAACAGAGCTAGGGGCCTCATTTTGATGAAAGGACTGCTGGGAACTCACCATAGTACAATAGCCAGAGCATTTCCTGCCTTCATTTGTTCATCGCATGGCATTTGTAGTGCCCTTATGTAGCCACAACCATTGTGTTTAGTTAGTTTTGAGGCAGCAGGAGCAGGGCTAAGAGAAGACTAGTTAATTACTATTTTTTTCTAGAATTCGTGTCATCAACAGAACTAGTTAAATTTAGTTGGAAAATCTATGCCCGCTTCTCATTGCCATGATCACCCATTTATGGCTCCAAACTCATACAAGATGCTAAAGCTAGAAGTGTTGAGCACTGTGACTAGACGCCACGCCACGCTTACCAAACAGGTGCATGCTTACCAATGAGGCTTATGGGCCTCTAAGGGTTAAAGAACATGCAGACCCCTGGTGGCAGAGCTGGGGTGTGAAATCAAACCTGTCTGATCCCACTGATTATATTTCCTCTCCTACTTCTGCATCAGAGAGTAGGTGAAAAACAATTTGTAAAATCCAGGATTATACAGGGGGAAATGAAAATGCCTTGGAAAAAAATAAACAGAACAAAATCATACCCACCCGAATATGGAGTTAGACAATAAATCCTCACTTGCATGTTTCTGCTAGATTGCTTTTTTTTTTTTTTTTTTTTTTTTTTTTTTAAGAATATTGTACTGGCTGGTTTTGTGTGTCAACTTGGCACAAGCTAGAGTCATCTGAGCAGGAGGAGCCTCACTTCAGGAAATTCTTCCATGAGATCCAGCTGTAGAGCATTTTCTAAATAAGTGATCAAGGGGGGTGGGTCCAGCCAATGATGGGTGGTGCCAACCCTGGGCAGTTCTATAAGAAAGCATGCCGAGCAAGTCATGGAAATCAAGCCAGTAAGCAGCAGCCTCCACTCCTCCATGGCCTCTACATCAACTCCTGTCTCCACGTTCCTGCCCTGTTTGAGTTCCTGTTCTGACTTCTTCCTTGGTAATGAACAGCAATGTGGAAGTGTAAGCTGAATTAACCCCTTTCTCCCCAAATTGCTTTTTGGACATGGAGTTTTGTTGCAGCAATAGAAGCCCTAACTAATACAAATATATTTGATGATATAAAAACTACTGATCTGGAGATAGCTCAGGTAGCAAAGTCCTTGATGCTCGAGTCTGAGGACCTGGTGGGCAGCACTCACATATAAAGCCTGCACAGCAGTACACATAGTAACTCACAGAGGTCAAGACATGTGAATCCCTGGAACTTGCTGGCCAGATAATGTACTCAAAATTCATGAGAGTCATTGTATACAAAATTCAGATGGTAGAGCTGGAGAGAGGGATGGCTCCATGGTGAAGACTGCTTATTGCTTGTGGTAGTTTGGAAGAGATGTCTCCCACAGTCTCTGGGGTTTGAATGCTTGGTCTCCAGTTGATGGTCTGGTTTTGGAGAATTAGGAAGTGATGGTTTTGCTGGAGGTTTCATATCACTGGAGGCAGGCTTTGAAGTTTCAAAATCCCTTCCCAGTTCACCGCCTGCTTTTTGCTATTGGTTTAAAGCAGAAGCTCCTATTTTCCCCAGTCGCCATGGCTACCTGCTCTCCCATTCCCTGGCATGAGGCTGATGGATTCTTATCCCTCTGTGACAGTAAGCACTTCCTTCCACAAGTCATCTTGTTCATGACGTTTTATCATAGCAACAGAAAAGGATCTAACAGACTGCTCTTGAAGAAGACTCAGGTTTGGTTCCCAGCACCCACACGACTGCTTCCAAACTTAACTCCAGTTCTTGGCTGTTTTCTGTCATTCTCAGACACCAGGCATGCATGTGTGCATATGAACATACAGAAAGAACACTCAAGCAAATAAGATAATATAGATATTAAAAAATAAAGTAGAGAGCAACAAAAGAAGATGCCTGAGTGACCTCTGACCTTCACATGCACACCACAGTACATTATCCATCTAGACATGTGCATATACCTACAACACGCACACACAAAGATATCTATTTATTTATATCGCTCCTACATGCTTAATGCTAACATAAAGCTAATAAATTTAAGTGAAGCATGCAAATAATTAGAGTGAGGTTGCATTTAGCACCACTGCGTGAAAATATATGGTTATATTTTAATGTAATTATGTATATATTTTCTATATGTGAATTTAATAAGTGGTATATTCTTTGAAGCAGAGATTTTAAAATAAGCAGGGGGAAAGTGTTAACTATTAAGCACATGAGAGCAAATGTGCCCTTTATGAATATCCCTGTAAATTTAAGAATCCATTGGTTCCCTTCTCTTTCTCACCATATCTTACATTAATTTTACAGTCTCTTCTTAATTACCAGTTCCTCTTGTTGGTTGGTAAAATAATTAGGAGACACAGACCTCCCAGTGGCACTCTTTAAAATTAGGAATGCTTTTCTCTTGGAAACAATACTCAGTCCATCCAATCTGCTAAAAATTTCAGAAGTGTTGGCACAGAAACACTCCTTGCTTTGTAGTCTTTGTCAATAAAATCATTTCTGACTTCAATGTTTTTTTTTTTTTTAAGTGACATCTTACAAATCATCTATAAAAGCCAGCTATTCAGTCTGGGGGTTATTTTTTAAGTTCCCTGCAGAGCATACAATTTTTTCTTTCTGCTGTATATTTTTCCAGTTTTCCTCCAGACAGTCAAAAGCCATATTTGAAATTGGGGCTCAGTGGTGGAGTTTTTGCTAGACTCTGGCTGCAATCTTCCTGCAATGAAAAAGTTATCACGATGATAATAGAACATGAAGCCACAACTGTGCTAAGGCATGGCGATATTGTATGTGGAGAAAAAAATGCAATAAACATTTTGCTTCTTATTTCCAAGATCAGGACTCTACACCTCAAGAAAAACTCTTTGGTCCATCTGCATGAGCAAATGATTAGACTTACTTTTTTCCCCCCCAGTAGCCATGCCATCAAACGTTATCACAAAGAATTCTAGAAATGAGATCTCACAGTACAAAGCAAATCTCAATCTCTCTCTCTCTCTCTCTCTCTCTCTCTCTCTCTCTCTCTCTCTCTCTCTCTCGTCTCCAACATTCCTCTAAGAAGCACTGCATGCATGTTTTGTTAGCTGGGTGCCTTTGAGAGCGACCATCCAGCTTATACTGGGATGTGCCTTATGCTGTTACTACACTCTGGGAGGCTCCATTCCTAATGTCAAAGATATTTAGTGCCTACTATGACAAAAATAGGGGGTGGGAAATGAGACTTTTCATCAAGCTCCAAAGCAAGGGAGTAGAAATTTTAGCGAGTTGTAACTCCAGCATCATTGCATCTGGGAAGAAAGGACTAGCTCGAACAGTAAGTGCCTTGCTCATCTCCTCCCAGGAGTCCTTGCAGGAACCCTTGCAGGGCCACAGAAGTGGTTGTATAGTAAAGGTTTGAACCATTTTTCTAAGGTGAACATTTATTTCTTCAAACCAGCATTTTGACACAAGAGCATCCAAGGCCACATTTGTGTCTAGATAGATGTTGTCTCCAGAAAGAGCCTGGTGAGAGTAGCTGCAAAGGGGGCTCTGCAGCAGCATGTCCCTATTCCCATGGGGCTTTGGAGGAGCTTAGCAGGGCAATTGTGCCATAGCTGTGAGTAGTACAGCACCCACATAAATAGACCAGATCCCCGATGCAGGAAATTTTCATAGTTATGGAAATTTCAGAGGTTATAGGTATCAGACATTAATGGGGATGGGAATTCATTATTAAGATGTGGGCATCTTCAAAAAATGCTAATTATATACTTTTGTAAGCAAAGAAGGGGAGAGGGAGCTGAGTGAAAAATGAGGGGAAGGCCCAGTCAAAGAATCTAATTCAAGCCAGTTTCATGCGTGACAGTGATGCAAATCAGCGCAACATGGCTCTGATCCCCGGGGTCAGGAGGAAACAAGAAACAGTGGCCATTATCACAAGCACAACTGTAAAGACAGAAACAAAGGAAGCCAACCCGTTAGAAGGAGGAACATTTTCCCAACACCTGAGTCTCAGCTAATTTAATACCTAGCAACTTTTTGGTACAATCTTTGATCTTTGTGAAGAGCCTTAAAAGACATGAGAAGAAAAAACAAACAATTTTTGAGATGCTCAGCTTGGTGAAAATGGGAGAATTAGGAACTGTCATGTTGAAGCTGGGGAAGAGATGGCATGTACTTTATCTAATGTTAAGCAAGTTGAATTTACAGTTAATTTTGATATAAGATAATTGATGTGTTCAATGGAATAGTGTTAAAGTAAGTTTCATTTTGATTAATCAAGCAATGTCAGTTAGAGCTTTCATCATTTAGAGCTCATGATTTCTATGTGAGAACTTATTAATAAATCAAACTGGATAGTACCAAACCAAACTTTTCAAAATATATATTTGGATGCTGTGATGTTCTGAATAAAAATGACGCCTATAGACTTATAGGGAGTGGCGTTGTTGGAGGAAGTGTATCGCTTGAGGGTGAACTTTGAGGTTTCAGAAGCCCAAGCCAGGCCTAGTGGTTCATTGTCTCTTCCTGCTGCCTGGGAATCCAGAACTCTTAGCTACCTCTCTAGCACTATGTCTGCCTGCATGCCCGCCATGATGATAACGAACTAACCCTTTGAAATGTAAGCCAGATCCAATTAAATGTTTTCCTTTACAAGAGTTGCTGTGCTCATATCTCTTCAAAACAATAAAATCCTAATTAAGACAGATGCTAAAAAAGAGTGTGTGTGTGTCTGTGTGTGTGTGTATGCATATTTATAGGCATGAATCTGAGAAAATGAATAATTGCACTTTTCCAAAAGCAGGTAGGAATAGAAGCAACATAGAGATGACTAGGGAGATGTTCACTGCAAAGCTGCCTACTCTAATGGCAGGTGCTAGTAAATAACGGAGGTATAAAAGATCTGGGAAAGCTGCCAGACTGGAAACATTGAACATACCTTCAACTTTATTTTTCTTTGTTCCTAAGGGTTTGACTGAAGCGTATAACAAATATTCCAATAGAATGGGGGAATGGTGTGCCAATCAATTGTGTAGATGTGTCTTCAGCATGCAGAAGCATCCAAATGTGGCGGAATGACTGATTCTCACCTGTCCCAAGCCTATACAGTCTACCCAGCATTCAGGATGATGCATGTTGAACTGAACAGATAAATACTATAGGACTGAAATACAATCTGATATAAGAAGAGAGAACACCCATGGAAACATTTAGAAAATTGCAAAGAGCAACATAACGCATTGTCTTTAATTAATTACTCTCTTAAGAATGCTAACTATAAATAAGAAGTTAGAAGATAGATGACAGTTGTACTGGGAATTTTCTAATCAATTCTGTTCCTTTGTTCTGTCCTTATCTGCTGCTGAGACCATGAAAATAAGGATGTGCTAGCGTGGTGCAGGGCTGGGAGGAACAAGACTCTGAGGCTATTCTTTTCTAACAGGACCCCCCACATTTCTTCACCAGTAGCTTACTCAAAATGTTTCTTTTGTGTTAAGTTTACTGAATAGCTCTGGAAACAAAGTAGCCTCTTATAGCCAACTCCTGATACTATGAATAATACTCTGCCATGCTTGCAGTCCGGAACCTGGCATAATTGTCTCCTGAGAGGCTTCATCCAGCGGCAGATGGAGACAGATGCAGAGACCCACAGTCAAACACTAGTAGGAGCTCAGGATTCTTGTGGAAGAGTGGGGTAGAGAATTGAGGGAGCCTGAGAGATCAAGAATACCACAAGAAGATCTATAGAGTCAACCAACCTGGGCCCATGGAGGCTCACAGAGACTGAACCATCAACCAAAGAGCATGCAGGGGCTGGACTTAGACGCCCTATACATTTGTAACAGATGTGCAGCTTTGTCTTCATGTGGGTCCCCTAACAATGTGAGCAGGAGTTGTTTTTGACTTTGTTGCCTGCCATTGGATCCCCTTCCCCTAGCTGGACTGCCTGGTTGGGCCTCAGTGGGAGAAGATGTGCTTAGTCTGCTTAGACTTGATGTCTTAGGGCAAGGTGGTACCCAAGGGGGTTTCCCCCTCTCCGAGGAAAAGTAGGGGTGGGGTTATGGGGAGAGAGATTTGTAAGGGTGGGGCTAGGAGGAGAGGAGGGAGGAGCTGCTATCGGGATGTAAAGTAAATAAATAAATTAGCAGAAAAAAGCTAGCAAGCAAACAAGAAAGAAAGAAAGAAAGAAAGAAAGAAAGAAAGAAAGAAAGAAAGAAAGAAAGAAAGAAAGAAAGGGAGGAAGAAAGAAAAGCCAGCAGAAGCTATGAGTCCTGATGTACCTTCCTTGTAAAATGTGGGAACAGTGGTAGCTGTAGCTATTTATTTTCTCTAGGCTGCTGTGCTGTTGTTTTCTTACACTAATGCTTATTCTTCCTTATTTATTTTAGGCAGTATTCAATACCAGTCTTTGCATCTTGGCAGCAAAGCGCATAGAATCTCCTTGTCCACATAGTAATGATTGTATTCTCTTTGTAAATGGAGGCAGTAACTCCACTCAGTGTGTTTGCCCTTCTTTAAAACATAGCAAACCATGCAATATATAGCAAATGTTTGCGGAGAATATTCTTGTTTTCCTTTCAGGCTGATTTGTCTAGCATGCTAGGGAGAAGCCAAGTATGACAAGCAGAATCCGAAGCAAACTGAGAACACTTCATTTGTCTAATCCTTTGAAACTCTGTACCTGTGAGGCAGCAAGACCTCAGTGACCCAGGAATTCTGGATGTCAGTCAGTATGATCATGTGTCTCCTCCTGGCTGGTCCTTTCAGTCCAAGGGGCTGGGACTCTTCACTTCCACTGTTGTCATCTGATCTACGTTTTACTTCTAGCTTAAAAACTGTATCTTCTGTGCTGGAACAATGGCTCAGCAGTTAAGGGCACTTTGTGTTTTTCTTGAGGATTCAAGATTGATTTTCATCACCTTTATCAGAAGACTTACACCTACCTGCAACTCTGGCTCCAAAGGATCCAACATCTTCTAGCCTCTGCAGACAACTTCATGAATACACACACACACACACACACACACACACACACACACATTCTTATCTTCCAAAATTACACTTATTCATGTACATTAACATGCGCCTTTGATGCATGTTCTTGGCATGCAGGTGGAAGGCCCATGTCTTTAACCACTCTGCCCCTAGATGCCCTCTCTTCCAGAAGCTGTACAATGACATAGAACACCAGTGTAACCTTGTATGTTTGTATGTACATTTTGCCAACACCGTTACTTCTTTAACTGAGCTAAGTGAAGATCTTCTTTCTAATTACAATTGTAGGTTATTCTGGGCTCCTTATAGAGAAAGGTTTGCTCCAAGATAATTTGCAATTGGAATCGGCAGCTAAACTTTAACAACAAGCTCAATATGAGTCTTTCCAGAGCATGGTAAGTAGAGAAGCTTGCTTGGGAGCCAGCTGGGGAACTGTGCAGATTGGATATAGAACCACCCATCTGAAATATATTCATAGCTACCGAAAGAGTTCACAGTTACCTTCTGCTTCATCAGGTAAGAAGACAGACATATGTGTCAGGAGGGACTGTAATGGTAGCCTCTTTTTTAAAGTCTATTTAAAGAAACTTCATCTTAGCCTGGCAGGTCTCTAGACTCACAAGAAACTGGGTTTGTCATACAGAACTTTTAAGTATTTCTGCAATTATAGGTGAAACCAGGAATGGGGATGAGTTATTCACGTGTATATCCCTGTGATAAGGAAACCATTTGCCATGAAAATATTTATAACAGACATAATTTCCCTCTATGGCCCCAAGATATCTTAGCTGAAAGTGACAAAATGCAGATGTGTCATTTCAACTCCAGAATGTGCCCCAGGGTCTGAGAAGGCCTATGACACAGTGCCATCACTGTTGCTCTTCTCTTCTCCTGTGGGTCATCCAGAAACCAGAACGGACATCACTCCTTCCATTTTTCATTTATACTTGTCTTTTGTTGCATCCAACTCTCCTTAATCCCAACTTTTCCTTTCTGCTTTCTCTCTCACTTTACTGCCTTTAAAGACCACAGCTAACTAAAATATGACATATCAAAATTTGTCATTTAAAGATCAATTTTTCCAAAACATTTAATCACAAGGTTTTGGAATCAGCTTTGATTGCAGCAGTAGCCTGACTAGTGCCAAATTTGAACTTTGAAATGGGTGTGTAAAACGATTAAGTGTGTATTTTTCATTTTGACTAGAAAGTGAGAGTGTGTTTTAAAATGTAGCATAACTGATAGACTAACAGGGAGTATGAACCTGGAAGGAAAGGAAGCAAAGGAAGTTAAGGGCCTTACTCAAAGTCAGAGGCGCATTTGTTGTAGTTCTGGGAATAGGATGTCATCTAACTCCTCGGACAGCATCCTACATGATAGATCTTTCTGCCCAGGATTTCCTATCTTGCCTTGAAGGACAGTAGACTCATCTCTTTAACATAACAAATGTAGGCTGTTGCCTTAGCAGTTTATTAAGTTTACTGAATCCTCAAAGTCTCTTTTCCAATTCACCCTTTGGCTAGTGCAGCCTTAAGGAGTAGGCTATTTTTTAGACTTCCATAAATGTATGGATTTTTAAGAAATAGAGCCTGGCAGGTCTCATTGTACAAGCTAATTGCATATATGTAATTTCATATGATTGCTACACTATCTCCAAGGCACAGTTCCAATACTGAGTGACCCTTGCTATTCTTAATCCAGCAGAGACAATTTATTCTGCATTTCCAGATTTAATAATGCTTATCATATCCATTTTAATTGCCAGTGTATTTAGATAATTCAAATATGGTCTTCTCAATTTCTATTTACACAGGTGATTTTTTTTCTTATTCCTGGCTGCCATAGCAGTCAGCATGAGTACTTAGTAGTTCCTTGGCATATAGTATAAATAACCAAATCTGGGAGAAAAAGTGTTTATGCACACCTTGAATGATATTTTTATTTTAGTTTTCAGTACAGATGGTTCCCATCTGATGACTTACAAGTTTTTGACTTCGTGATGTATGAAAGTGATATACATTCAGTAGAAACCATACTTCATGATTTGATTTTCATATTTTCCTGGGATGGCTATATGTAGTATGCTATTCTTGTGATACTGGGCAGTGAATAAAAGCACGGCTCCCAATCATCTATGCACAATCCATGCTGTACAGTGGACTGTGTTGCTTCAATATTTGATGGCTGGCAGGCTATGTATATTGACCAAAGAGAGCTTCAACTTACAATGGTTATCCACTGTAAATGAAGGAACATCTATATATTTCAGAAGAGCAAACATTTCAGAATATCAGAAATGAGAAATGAAGATGCAAACCATACAGATGTTAGACGTAGGACATTTCCAGTCTGAACCTCATATAATCTTTTCCTATAAATGTACAGCAGCTAAGAAAACTTCTCACAGTTCAGCCAGTGCTAAAAGATGAAGAGTGTAGAGAAGACCAGGAAAGGGAGATAGATATTATTCTGCTCCCTTGAATATTCATAAGAAATTCAGTAGAGCTCCATCTCTACTTCCCGGGGACTTGTTGCCACATATGCTCTCTTCAGCCCCACCACACTTCACAGCCCATCTCCATTCCTTTGTGCCTCTCTGCTGGCCCAGACTAACTCTTTTCAAGGGACCTAACATTTACAACACTTGGTAGAGACATAGGTAATTACCTGTGCTCTCCTTTCTTTCCGCTGTTCTGTCCTGCTAGGGTACCCCTAGACTTGCCCTATCACATCTTTTTTTTTTTTTTGGTTTTATTGAGACAGGGTTTCTCTGTGTAGCCCTGGCTGTCCTGGAACTCACTCTGTAGACCAGGCTGGCCTCGAACTCAGAAATCCACCTGCCTCTGCCTCCCAAGTGCTGGGATTAAAGGCGTGCGCCACCACTGCCCGGCCACCCTATCACATCTTCCCAGTCCAACTTCATTCCATTGGGACTGGCCACTACACATGGCAGGGACTACAGGATACCCATGCCCATAATTCTGTCTCTGTAGCTGTCCATGAAGTCAGGCTCTGAGCCCTACTTAAGAGGTTCCTTAGTGGTAGTCTAATTTCCTGACCTACTATTCAATCACCCACCCTACCCAATGCACCAATCTAAGACTGCATGAAATCCAAACACAAAGTTCAAAACAAAATTTCAGATCTTGGACCAATGGAGTCTACACTCTGGAACCTAGTATGGCCTCAAGACTGAGAAATAACCATCACTCAGTCGGTCCACACCAGACACATTGGTTAGCAGCAACAAAGAATCAAGCACCCAGCCAACAAAGGAGAGACCAGATATTCTCACTAAGAAACACCACAGTGTCATTCCAAATGCTAGATCTCATCACAAAAACACAAACATGAACAACAAAGACAATATGACTGCTCCAGAAGCTAAAACCCTATTTTAATATTCGCCGAGGAAAGCAATTTAGCTGAGGCACAAAACACTTAGCAATTTTGAATATGTTCAAGGACTTTAATGAAGTTTTGTATAAATTTCTCAATGAGGGCCATGAAAATACAAACAGTAGAATTAAATAATGAAAACAATTCAAGATATGAAAATGGAATTTAAAAAGAATTAGAATTGCTAATGACAAAGAGAAACAAAACTCAAAATGAGAAGTTTGGAAAGGCAAGCATATTGAGGGAAGAGAAAATGATAAATAAAATCTTGAAAACAAGGTAAAAGAAATGGATAACTAAGTTAAAGAAAATGTTAAATTTAAAAAATTCAACCCAAAACATCTGGGACACTGTGAAAAGACCAAACTTAAAGATTTTATATATAAATATAAATATATATATATATATATATATCTCACATATATATATCTCACATATATATCTCACATATATATATCTCACATATATATATCTCACATATATATCTCACATATATATATATCACACACACACACACACACACACACACACACACACACACATATATATATGAAAAAAGAAGAAACCAAGGTCAAAGGCACAAAGAATATTTTGACAAAATTATAGAAGAAAACTTCTAAAATTTTTAAAAAAGATAAGCAAAATACAAACATAACGCTAACAAGACAGGTAATAAAAGAAACTTCCTGTGATGCATAATGATACAAACACTAACTTATAGAACAGAGAAAGGTTATTAAAAAGCTGCAAAAGAACACTACACTTGTCTGCAAGTATAAGGACAAATGTTTACAGATTGTTGTTAGAGACTGTGCTGGGTTAGTAAGTTAGTGGCTTTAGAGTCTCCTCCAATAACCGTGACTTCATTAGCAAGGAAACATCTCTTTGCAACAGAGAGACACCACTACACAAAACCACACTAATCAAAATGCAGTTATAGAGCCCAGTCTAAATGGATGCATCTATAAAAAAATAAAAATTGAAACTTAAGGCTCAGGGAACATTGCAGAAGAGGAGGTAGAATGATTATAAGAGACAGAGGGTCAGAAAGTTTGCTTAGAAATTGTGTCTACTAGTAATATTGGAAGCCACCATCATAAAGTCTCACCAACATGATTGCCCAAATGTTAGTTGAACAAATTTGCTATCAATGGTCATGCCAAAGTGGATGGGGGAAAGCCCACTAGGATTCAACCCTACAGAGGGAACTATAGGCAAATGAGAAAAGCTGGGAGTGGGAACAGTAGTCTGCCTCTGGCAAGAGCAGAACAGTTGTTTACTAGTGGCAATCAATAAGCTCTGAAAATATACAAGTAACTTTATATGGACTGAACATGTTATATTTAGAAATATGTGTGTATATACATAAATGCATGCAATTACAGATTGTGAAAAAAGAGGCCAGTAACTTCACAGGAAGTGGGAGGAGTAAATGAGAGGGTTTGGAGGGAGGGAAAAGAAGGGAGAAATGTCATAACTATATTATAATCTCAAAAATTATAAAGACATTTAACTAAAAATAAAACAAGGAATACAAAGCAAAATCACACGTAATGTCAGGTCTATTAAAATAATATCTGACTTTTCAATGGAGATTTTGAAAGCCAGAATGTACTACATTAATGTTCTACCAGCTCTAAAAGACTATAGAAACCTTTCCAGAATACTATACTCAGCAAAATGATCAATAAGAAGAAAAGAAAAAACATTTTTAATAAAAATAAATTTAAGCAACTTTTTGTCTATGAGTCTAGCTCCACAGAGGACACTGGAAGGAAAACTTGACTGAAGAGGAGTTTCACTACACACAAGAGGATACAGTGAATAAATAATCCCAGAACTGGTGGCCCAAGGAGGTCTTTCTCACACACACACACACACACACACACACACACACACACACACCCCAAACCAAAAACCAAAAATCAAAAACCAAACCAAACCAAAACAAAAAAAAACCACTGTAGCAAAATAGCAGGAAGTAATAAGCAGTATTCAATAATAGCTCTCAATATTAATGGTTTCAATTCTCCAATAAAAAGACACAGATCAACATACTAGATTATAAAAGAGGATCTAACATTTTACTCCTCCAAGAAACACACCTCATCATCAAGAAAAGTTACTCCCTTAAAGCAAAAGTACGGAGAAAGCTAGTCTATGCAAACAGAACTAAGAAGCATTTTTAGAGTTTTTGTTTGGGCTTAAAGCAGTAATTCTTCACCCAATTCAGCAGGAAGTAAATATAAGAAGACAATTTTCCCAGTCCCTTAAGTTGGGATGGATGGCTTGGGTCATTTTATGAATTATAGGTACGTTGACATTTTAAGGAATCATTGACAAATAATTATAGATTTGGACAGGGAGGAAGCTAAATAGAGAACTTAGACTCAAGGATTTCCATCTTTCCTTTTCTCTTCCCCATCCTTTCTTAGGTAAAGAGAAGGAGGTTGAAAAGAAAAACCGGGGGATATGTTAATATTATAAGAAATTAGACAAATAGGGAGAGTATATTAAATCTACTTTTAAACAAAAGCATTTGATAGCCATGGCATTACATGGTGGAGATCTTTATATTTTGATGCAAAATTGAGGTTATATGTTCTTACAATGATGCAAACTTTTGGATATTGATACAGGCTTACGGTTTTCATTGGTATAAATCTTTATATATTGATACAAAAATTAAAATAAATTTTGTTACTCTTAGATAAGCATTGTGCCTATGCAACTCATTTAAGAATATAAGCTGACAATATCTGTCCCAACACAGGGAGTAACTGGGACCAGTGGGATCCAGGGACTCAAGAATCCCACCCAACTAGTGGCATGGGTTCCTTGTGGTCTGAACAGGTGCCCTGAGCAGACCTTGGGCATGAACACCACAGTCAGTCCCATAACACCCAGAGGAAGCTCCACTCCCAGGTGCTCTAACATGCCCAGGAGCCCAGGAGCACAGGAGCACAGGAGCACAGGAGCACAGGAGCACAGGAGTACAGGAGCACAGGAGCACAGGAGCATGGTCACATCAGGATCTCAGGGTCCCAAAGGCAGCTTGACTCCCAGGAGCTCTGACACACCCAAGATCTCAGGATCACAGGATCCCAGAATCACAGGATCCCAGGAACAGCTGGTCTCTGAAGAGTTCTAACACATCCAGAATCACAGGACTGACAGGCTCCAGTCAGATATAGTGAGGGCAGGTAGCACTAGAGCTAGCCAGATGGCAGTAGGCAAGCATAAGAATATAAGCAACAGAAACCAACATCACTTGGCATCATCAGAACCCAATTTTCCCACCATAGCAAGTCCTGGATACATCATCACACCGCAAAAGCAAGATTTGGATCTAAAATCACTTCTCATGATGATGATAGAGGACTTTAAGAAGGACATAAATAACTCCCTTGAAGAAATACAGGAGAACACAGGTAAACAGCTAGAAGCCTTTAAAGAGGAAACACAAAAATCCCTTAAAGAATTACAGGAAAACACAATCAAACAGATAAAGGAAATGAACAAAACCATCTAGGATCTAAAAATGGTAATAGAAACAATAAAGAAATCACAAAGGGGGATAACCCTGGAGTTAGAAAACCTAGGAAAGAGATCAGGAGTCATAGATACAAGCATCACCAACAGAATACAAGAGATAGAAGAGAGAATCTCAGGTGCAGAAGATACAATAGAAAACATTGACACAATAATTAAAGAAAATGCAAAAAGCAAAAAGCTCCTAACCCAAAACATCTAGGAAATCCAGGACACAATGAAAAGAGGAAACCTAAGGATAATAGGTATAGAAGAAAGCAAAGATTCCTAACTTAAAGGGCCAGTAAAAAATCTTCAAAAAACTATAGAAGAAAAATTCCCTAATCTAAAGAAAGAGATGCCCATGAACATACAAGCCTATAGAACTCCAAATAGACTGGACCAGAAAAGAAATGCCTCCCATCACATAATAATCAAAACATCAAATGCATTGAACAAAGAAAGAATATTAAAAGCAGCAAGGGAAAAAGGTCAAGTAACATATAACGGTAGACCTATCATAATTACACCTGACTTCTCACCAGAGACTATGAAAGCTAGAAGATCCTGGGCAGATGTAATACAGACCCTAAAAGAACACAAATGCCAGCCCAGGATACTACACCCAGCAAAACTCACAATTATCATAGACAGAGAAACCAAGATATTCCATGACAAAATCATATTTACACAATATCTTCCCACAAATCCAGTTCTACAAAGGATAATAGATAGAAAACAGCAACACAAGGAGGGAAACTACACCCTAGAAAAAGCAAGAAAGTAATCTTTCAACAAACCCAAAAGAAGATAGCCACAAAAACATAAAAATAACATCAAAAATAACAGGAAGCAGCAATCACTATTCCTTAATATCTCTTAACATCAATAGGCTCAATTCCCCAGTAAAAAGACATAGCCTAACAGACTGGATACCTAAACTGGACCCAGAATTTTGCTGCATACAGGAAAAGCACTTCATTAACAAAGACAGACATTATCTCAGAGTAAATTGTTGGAAAACAATTTTCTAAGCAAACAGTCCCAAGAAACAAGCTGGAGTAGCCATTATGCTCTAAGATCAAGAATCGACAAATGGGACCTCATAAAATTGCAAAGCTTCTGTAAGGCAAAGGACACTGTCAATAGGACAAAACGGCAACCAACAGATTGGGAAAAGATCTTTACCAATCCTACATCTGATAGAGGGCTAATATCCAACATGTACAAAGATCTTAAGAAGTTAGACTCCAGAGAATCAAATAACCCTATTAAAAATGGGGTACAGAGCTAAACAAAGAGTTTTCAATTAAGGAATATCGAATGGCTGAGAAGCACCTAAAGAAATGTTCAACATCCTTAGTCATCAGGGAAATGCAAATCAAGACAACCCTGAGATTCCACCTCACACCAGTCAGAATGGCTAAGATCAAAAACTCAGGTGACAGTAGATGCTGGTGAGGATGTGGAGAAACAGGAACACTCCTCCATTGTTGGTGGGATTGCAAGCTGGTACAACCACTCTGGAAATCATTCTGGTGGTTCCTCAGAAAATTGCACATAGTATTAACTGGGGACCCAGCTATACCACTCCTGGGCCTATACCCAAAAGATTCTCCAATATATATCAAGGACACATGCTCCATTATGTTCATAGCAGGTTTATTTATAATAGTTAGAAGCTGGAAAGAACCCAGATGTCCTTCAACAGAGGAGTGGATACAGAAAATATGGTACATTTACACAATGGAGTAGTTAGTACTCAGCTATTAAAAATGATGAATTCATGAAATTCTTAGGTAAATGGAAGGGACTAGAAAACATCATCCTGAGTGAAATAACCCAATCACAAAAGAATGCACATGGTATGCACTGACTGATAAGTGGATATTAGCCCAAAAGCTTGGAATACCCAAGATACAATTCACAGACCACGTGAAGCTCAGGAAGAAGTGTGGGCGCTTCGGTCTTTCTTAGAAAGGGGAACAAAATACTCTTGGGAGCAAATATGGAGACAATGTGTAGAGTACAGATTGAAGGAAATGCCATCCAGAGACTCTCCCACCTGGGGATTCATCCCATATACAGTTACCAAACCCTGACACTATTGTGGATGCCAAGAAATGCTTGCTGAAAGAAGCCTGATATAGCTGTCTCCTGAGAGGACCTGCCAGATCTTACAGAGGCGGATGCTCGAAGCCAACCATTGGACTGAGCGTAGGATTCCTCATGGAGGAGTTAGAGAAAGGACTCAAGGAGCTGAAGGGGTTTTCAACCCCATAGGGAAAACAATATCAAGCAACCAGAGCCCCCAGATCTACCAGGGACTAAGCCACCAACCAAGGGGTACACATGGCTCTAGCTGTATATGTAGCAGAGGATGGTCTTGTCGGGCACCAATGGGAGCAGATGTCCTTGGTCCTATGAAGGTTTGATAGATGTCCCAGTGTAAGGGAATCGAGGGTGGGGAGGTGGGAGTGGGTGGGTGGGTGTAAGAACACCCTCACAGAAGCAGGGGGAAGGGGGATGGGATAGGGGGTTTCCGGGAGGAGGGAAACCTGGAAAGGAGATACATTTAAAATGCGAATAAAGAAAAAAAAGGAATATAAGCCTTAGGCCCAGCCCTTTTAATAGCTACTATTACAAACTTTTAGAATAATTAAGTAATGCAAATTAATAACTAGATAGTCAAACTCATGGTCATATTAGATTCTAATTTTGTTAATTACAATAAAATGTTTTAAAGGTTATTCAAATAGTAGATAACTAAAATTAATCAATGTTTAACAATTCATTTAAGCTATATATAGATAGATAGTCTTGAAAAAGCATTGGAGATCCACAGAATATGGCATTTAAAATTATTTCATTATTAAAATATCTTTTGACCACAAAACATGTCTGCTTCTGACAGTATCCCTGTCCACTTCAAAGAAGACGGTGAGCATCAATATCACCATGTGGAGTTGCTTCAGTTGTGGCAAGCTAGCCACTGGGCAAGAAATGCCCTAATTTTATCTGCAGACAGAATGCTGTCCAAAAAAGGAAAAACGGACACAGGATCATTAATTGCTAAGCTAGTCCTTCCTAATTCCTGCTTCACGTAAGATCTCTCAGATGTTCTTGGTCTGAAGGCTGAAGATAGGTGCTCCAACATTATAAGGCACATTGGGGACTGTCCAGGCAGTCATCTGTCTCTGCCAATTGTTTGTATTTTGGAAGTTGTGTTCCTGCACTTCCTGTATACTCAAATATTTATTCCTTCTCAACTGTGACAGGATTGATGACTAGATAATTATAGTCTCACAATGAAACTTAAGTTGTTTAGAATTTAAGATGTTCTATGTCTAAAAAATGATTTTAGGATGGTAATACAAGTTAAAGTAGAAGATGGTTTAGGTACAGAATTGTAAACTCATTGAGATAGGATAGATATTAAAGTACCTCATCTAAGTTACAAAATACAAACTGAACTTTTACATGTAATTCATACTAATAATTTTTATAATTGATTCAAAATAGTTCTTATTATGTATTGCTTGTTACTATAAGAAAAAGAGCCCTTTTAATTGGATAAAAGGGGGGAAATGTAGTGGGTTGCCCTGATGCTGAAGAGGTCAGTTCAGGAAAATCCCACCCAGACCCCTCCCCTCCTGGAAAAGAAAGGTCATGGAACACTTAGGCACCCCACTCCTCTGGAAGGGAGAGGCTAATTACATCCCTAAGACTACAGGGGGAGGGCACCAACCATCGTCCACCTGTGGGTGGGGGAGGCTCAGAGCACGTAGACACATTCCACAGTGCTACCTACAGACAAGGAAAGTCCTGACCACCTCATTTCCAAAAGACCAATCAGTTTAAAAGTCACACTGTTCTGCCAATCACATTGTGCCTAATGGCTGCTGCTCTGAAAACTGTATAAAAACTTGCTGATTGGGCTGCACATGGTCATTCTCTCCCTCCTTTGTGTGTAGGGTGACCCCAGCATGCTGGAACAATAAATCTCTCTTGCTCTTTGCATCAATCCCCGACTCCGTGGTATTCACTAGGGGGGAGAGGGTTTCCCTCTGGTAAGCTAAGGCTCCCCAGAGTTTTACAATGCTACTTGTATTCTAATGCTAATATTGGGCCCCCAGGACCTGGAGTCTGCACACAGACCTAAGTGACCCTGCCCCCAAGTTATTTCTTATTTGTAAATAAAGATGCCAACAGTTAATAGTTGGGCAGAAGAGACATAGTTGGGGTTTAGGTTTCCCAGGCTTGGGGTCGGAGGAAAACCATGAGAAGAAGAAAAAAGGGGCAGGAGTAGGAGAGAAGCCATTATGGATTAGGAGTCAAGAAAACATGGCCCTGAGGGCTGGCCAATTGATGTTAAGAGCAGCCCAGATGAAACAGAGTAAGTGGTAATCAACAAAAAAATTTGTTCTAATAGCATAGAGGCTAGGTATCTTCCCAGCTCTTGTGCTATGTAATACTTATTATAAATATAAAGGTTGTATGTGTCTTTTATCTGGGAATTAAATGTTGGGGTAGAAATCCCAAGTTGGGATTAAATAATTTCTACAACAGGGATAGCTGTCATAAAAGAAACACTACTGTATCCAAGTTCAAGTATTAACCCTAACACAGTGAGACTAGACAGGTCATCCAGACACAAACTAAGTGGAGAAATGTTGAAGTTAAATAACATAAATTAACTGAACCTAACAGATATCTACATAACATTTTACCCAAACATTAAAATGTAAAAATTCTTCTCAGAAGCCAATGGAACTCTCCAGAGTTGGTCATATATTAGGACACAAAGCAATTTGTAACAAATACAGAAAAGTTGAAATAACACATTCTATCCTATCTGACCACTGTGGATTAAAGCTAGATATCAACAATAGAAATGGCAAAAAGTACACTAACAACTCACTACTGAATAAAATTTGTCTTGAGGCAGAAATGAAGAAGAAAATGAAAAACCTTTTAGAATGGAATGAAACTGAAAACACAGCATATCAAATCCTGTGAGACATAATGAAGGTGGTTCTGAGGCAAATTCACTAACATTAAGTGCCTATATCAGAAACTAGAGAGACCTCAAATCAATAACTTAATGATATACTTGAAAGCAAAACAAACAAACACAACAAGAGGAAATAATACTCATAAATAGTTGGTAGGAAGAAATAATTAAAATCAGGGCTTAAATCAAAGTAGAAACAACAACAACAACAACAATATATGAAAAACCAATAAAATAAACAGCTATTTTTTAAGTAAAAATAAAATAAACAAAACTTTGACCAAATTAACTAAAGAAAGAGAGAAATGACTCAAACTAATATTCTCAGAGATTAAACATGAGGCAACAAATATTAAAGAAATTCACAGAATTGTAAGGGCATGCTTTGAAAATATGTATTATATCACCCTAAAAACCTAAGACAAATGAATGTATTTATTAATATATATGACCTACCAAAATTTAATCAAAATGAAATAAATAACTGAAGTAAACTCCAACCTTTAGTGAAATAAAAGCAGGGAAAAAAAAAAAACCTCTGAACTAGAAAAAAAACCTGAAGGTAGATGGATTCAACACAGAATTCTGTTTATCCTTCAAAGAAGAACTAATGCCAATAATCTTCAAATTATTCTGCTGAATAGAAAACAGGAGTGTTACATGGAAATTTTTTAGGAGGCCACCATTATCCTAAAATCTGAAGCACACAAAGACTCAAATGAAAAGTAGAAGAAAATCAGGCAGGAAGGAAGAAAAGAAAGAAGAAGGAAAGAAACTATAAATTAATGTGCATTATGAACATAGATGCAGTCCTTCTCAAAAAATATTTTTCAACTTAATTCAATAACATATAAGAAAGATTTTCCACCATAATAAGTTGGCTTTATCTCAGAAACGCAGGAATAATTCCTCATACGTAAAACAATAAGCATAATCTACCACATAAATAGACTAAAAGACAGAAATAACAGTCATTTCATCATATTAAGAAAAGCCTTTGATAAAATCTAACATTTCTTCATGGTAAAAGTCCTGGAGAGACTAGGGATAGAAGGGACAAATCTCAGTATCATAAAGGCCTGAATTTTTACAGAGAAGCATAAATGTACAGTGGAGAAAAGACAGCATCTTCAATAAATTGTGTTGGTCTTCAAAAAATTGTGCTGGTCAAACTTGATAACTGAGGAAAATTAGTTTTCTCCAATGGAATGATATTGGATTCATCAAATATACTCCAGAACCAACCCTAATACTAACTCTATCCCTACCCCTACCCCTACCCCTACCCCTACCCTACCCCTACCCCTACCCCTACCCCTACCCCTACCCCTAACCATCACCCTAACTATCACCCTAACCCTGTGTTCAGGAGTAGACAGCTAACACAATTAGGACTCCATGTTTTTCTAGTGTCTGTTGTCTTTTCTTTGAGAAACACGCACACACACACACACACACACACACACAGAGGGAGAGAGACAGACAGACAGACAGACACAGAGAGAGACAGAGAGAGGGAGAGGGCATGAATTTAGGTGGGAAGGGGTGAGGAAGATCTGGGAGAAGTTGGAGAATGAGAAAACATGATAAAAATGCCCTGTATGAGCCCATCTGCACGATACACTGGCACAGATAGCACAAATGTTATGGGAGTAACCAACCACTGTCTGAATGGATTTAACTCCCACTCAATGAGATGACTGATGCTGTTATATTGGTTGAAATCTGAGGCTAGTTAGACCTGGGGCCTAGGGGGAAAACAAAACACTATTGTTCTTCTAAAGGAGCATAGCAAAAAGTCACTTCTAAATACATTCTCCTATACCTATAAATCACTGTCTTGCTCAAGTATGATCAGAGAAGCTTACTCCTGCACTAGATGGAAACTAATGCAAAGACTCACAAATGGACAATGTGCAGAGAGACCTTGGAATACTCAGTCCTTACTTGAATGTCTCTATCAAACCCTTTCCCTCAGGAATCAGGGAGCTATGCAGGAAAGGAGATGGAGACATTATGAGAGACAGGGGATCAAGGACACCGAGGAAACAATGTTTTTCAGACACAAAAAGACCAATGGCATCAAACACAGGGGCTACACAGCTCTAAGCTAGATGGAGCTATGACACTGAGAAGGGGGGGCAGACAGGGCTCTAAAAGGTAATTAAGAAGCTGTTTATTTCCAATTGACAAGTGCTTGAAAAGGAAAAATTAGTTTTCTCCAATAGAGTCTCCTTGGTACAAAAACTACACTTAAAGAAAAGTCGTGAGTTCAAATCCCTGCAACCACATGATGGCTTACAACCATCCATAATGAGATCTCATGCCTTCTTCTGGGGTGTCTGAAGATAGCTACAGCAAGCAGGGCCAGAGCAAGTGGGACTGGAGTGAGAAGAAAAAGTGTCCAAAGACAACTACAGTGTACTTACATAAAACAAATAAATAAATTAAAAAAAAAAGAAAGAACAAGAGTGGATGGCCTAATAGTAAGCGACCATCACAAAACAAACTCAATGCTTGTATTTCTCATATTGCTTTTTTAGCCTTATTGGTCTTTCATTTGTGATTTATACTTGCCAACTTTATGGGATTTTTTTCGATTGTTGTTTTTTTTTTTTTCCTTTGTGTGTGTTTTGGAGAGGGCTGCTATAACTGTTTTGTAGTTTTTGATTGTTAGTTTTCTAAAGAGAGAGAGAGAAAGAATGTGTGGGGCTGGATGGGTAGGAAGTAGGGGAATTTTGGGAGAAGATGAGGGAGGCAAAACCATGACCAAAATATTCTATATACAAATTATTTTCAAATCACACACACACACACACACACACACACACACACACACACACACACACACACACACACACACACACACTGTTTGAAATTC
>CM052717.1:30920565-30947591 GCA_028551405.1 Uromys caudimaculatus | reverse complement strand
CTACATATGAGGCAGAAGAATCACCTCGATGGCCACCAGGGAGAAAGGAGAGGACTTTGGGCCTGAGGGTGCTAGTGGCCCCAGTAAAAGGGAATGTCAAGGTGGGAATATGGGAATGGGTGGGCGGGTAGGTGGGAGGAGGAATTCCCTCACAGAGGCGGGGAGGGGGAGGGGACACGGGGGTTCCAAAGAAAAGGGGGAATCATCGGAAATGTAAATAAAATATCAAAAAATAAAAAAAATAAAAAAAAACTCAAAAAAAAAACAAAAATAATAAAATGAAATAAAAGCAAAAAAAAAAAAAAAAGAAATTCTCAAAGGATAAAATTTTAAAAGGAAAATCAGACCACTGATCCAATAATTTGTTCATTTGCTATCCACTGATTTTCCTGAGAAATTAGGCAATCTGGTAGGTTCGGGAGAAATATGGGGGGTAAAGTAGAAAGGGATTTAGGTGGACAGGAGGGGTTTGAAATGTTCAAGTTCGTTCAAGATTCAGAAAGTAATTCCAAGATTACACGAAGACCACAGGTAGGACACTCCAGGTTTTACAGCTCTGAGAGGAGGGTTGAAAGGGGGATAAACCAATTCCAGTGTGATGGTGGGGGGCTGCAATCAGTGGGCAGTATCTACAAGTCTGTTTGAGGGGTGTTTTTAGGAGTAAGGAAGGTGAAAAATTAAGAGATCAAAGATAAGTTGTCAGACTGAGTAATTTGGTGCATTAGGAACATGCGAGGGAGAGAGGTTGGGGGTACAGCTGATTGAAACCGAGTGTTGATCTGTGCGTCTGTGGGGAGGTGCACTTTATCAGGCTTAGAATTCCTGTACATATTTTCACTTTGGAAAGCATGATAATCATGTAGGTTTCTCCCTTTCTTTGTCACTTTATTCTTTTTTTTTTTTTTTTATTTTTAAAATTCTTAATCATTCAAACAAATTGCTACAAGGAAAATTTTTGTTTCAACTATTCAAATAGGAGGTGGGGAGAAATTTTGATTCAGTGGCTTTCAAGCCAGTGTGATTGATAATTTGACATGCTGCCAGATCTACACTGTAAAAAAAATATGTAAAATATTAATAAAAATAAATGAATCACTGTTGAGCCAGTGGGATATAGGCAGTAGCAGTAGCAATGTCCTGTCAGTGAGCAGAGATTGTTTTCCTTCTCCCTTCTACAAAACCAGACCATTCGTACATAGGACAGATATGTCAATTTAATCAGTATACGCATGGTCTGAATTTTTTAAGTCTTTGAAACATTTCCAGGGTCATGGATCACAGCGCATCCTCAGAGAGCTTGTACCCATCAACCAGCTGTCCTCTAGCCTGTCAGTCCTGACAAGTGACTGAGGGTGCCTGGTTAGGTTGCACTGCTTCAATGGTGCAAACCAAGAGCTTATATGTAAGGACAAATTTTTCTCCTATCCGTTCCATCTCAGTACCTGTTCATAGGACACTCCCTGAATTACTTTCATTGTTAGTGTGACCAAAACTGGTCAGAGAGAGGAAAGATTTATTGTGGCACAGTTTCAGAGATTTCAGGACACCATCCATAGCTTGGTCAGTGACGGACCATGGTGAGGTCAAACACTGTGAAAACGTGGTGAAAAATTGCTCATCCTCATGGCAGATTGGAAGCAGAGCAAAGTGAACAGGGACTACATACAACTTTTGAAGGTGCATTCAGTGACTGACTTAATCCAGCCAGAGCCGACCACCTCCCAGAATCATGCCACACTCTGCGGACCAAGCATTCAGAACCTGAAACAGTAGAGACATTTTATTTCACACGCAACCAGGGACACTTGTTCAAGGCTTTAATCCTTTACTGTTGCTATGATGAAATATCATGACAGAAAGCAACTTAGGGAAGAAAATGTATTTCTGGATTATGGTTCCAAGAGGAGAGTGTGTAGGAACCGAGGAGGAATGGCAGCAGGCAGCTGGAACAAGAAGCTGAGCGATTACACGTTCAACAGAAAACACGAAGCAGAGAGCGTGAGAAAGCACCCAGAAGAGAGAAGGAGCTGGAAGTAGGGCACGGCTATAAATTCTCAAAGTCCCAAGTAAACTGGGGGTGGACATCTATGTGTTTTTAAGAATAGCAGAAAGAAATGGAAATTCGCAAGGTAATCCATAGCAGATACTAGACTTTGGACTTTTCTAATGTGCACCTCATGTTTCAAGGTGCTCTGGTAATTGTGACACAGGGTAGAAAACTGCTCTTGCCTTGGCCAGTGGTAGAAGTGGGGGATGGGGGGTGGAAAGATCAGGGATAGCATTGAAGATTCTTCTGTCTTTTCTTATGAAATACTGATTGAAACCATTTATCTCTTTGCTAGTCACTGCTTTTTGGGAAGGTGGGACATTTGATGAAGTTCAGAGCAAAACATGATGAATGGTGAAAGGGACAAGGATTTAAATAGTGTTAAAATGAGATTATTTTCCTTTGTCATTATTCTTTTATTTTTAAGTAGTTTTTGTTTGGTTAATTTTATTAGTTAAGGCCAATCCCTGGTATTTGTGCTATCATTAAAGCTTGCTATATGGTTGACCATGGCATGTTTGAGCTGAAATTTCCTCTTTGTTTTCTTGAAAAATCACATGAACATCATAGGAGAATGTGGAGAACAGACTCCAGATGAAACAGGAACTATAAAAATAAGTAAAAGGACTACCAAGAGAAGTGGGAGCAAGTGCAAATCGAGCAACAAAAGGAGGGAGAGAGAGAGAGAGAGAGAGAGAGAGAGAGAGACAGAGAGAGCAAGAGTCAGATATACACAGAGACCCAGACATAGAGGCAAAGAGAGATGAGAGAGACACAGACACACACAGAGTGAGATGAGGGAGACACACACACACACACACACACAGAGAGAGAGAGAGAGAGAGAGAGAGAGAGAGAGAGAGAGAGAGAGAGATCAAGTTTCAAAAAGTGCTGGCTCAAGAGGAAGAATACAAGCCCAACCCTTGCTCCTCCACAGCAGGAGCAGGCAGGTGGCAGCTCAGTGATCACTGTCCTGTGGCAGAAACAAGAGAAGCCTGCTCTCCAGTCCTAGACAAGGAGAGAGAGAGTACTTGATCAACAATCTCATAAGAGTTTATTTTCATTAAATGTTAATTTATCCAAACACTTCATCCTGTGTTGATATGAAAGAAAAAAAAATCTTTCCCTCCCTTTGGATATTAGTTTCCATTTCTTTTTTTTTTTGTTTTTTTTTTGTTTTTTTTTGAGACAGGGTTTCTCTGTGTAGCCCTGGCTGTCCCGGAACTCACTCTGTAGACCAGACTGGCCTCGAACTCAGAAATCCACCTGCCTCTGCCTCCCAAGTGCTAGGATTAAAGGCGTGCGCCACCACTGCCCGGCATTAGTTTTCATTTCATTGTTTCATTTTATTTTAAAAAATTAGGAATTAGAGTAGTGTTTGAATAGTTAAGAACACTAACTGCTTTCTTTAGAACATGGATTGGATTCTGTCTTAGTTAGAGTTTTACTGCTATGAACAGACACCATGACCAAGACAACTCTGAAGGCTGCTAAGAGAAGATTGGCTTCCAGGAAGCTAGTACAAGGGTATTAAAGTACATGCCCACAGTGGCACACCTACTTTAAAAAGGTCACACCTACTCCAACAAGACCACACCTCCTAATAGTGCCACTCCCTGGGCCAAGCATATACAAACCATCACATTCCACTCCCTGGGCCCTATGGGCTTCTTCAAATGCATGAGTCTATGGGAGCTATACCTAGCGATAGCACAATAAAAAAATACATTTAGTCCAACTTCCAAAGTTCCCATAGTCTACAGCAGTCCCAACCATGTTAAAAATCCAATGTTCAAACCCTCTTCCGAGATTCAACCAATCACTTAACTATGATCCTCAAAGCAAGTCAGGAAACCAGCTGGGCAAACTCTAAACTCTGCATCTCCATGGATGATATCAAAGTGGTCTTCAGATCTATACTCCGTTTTTTTCTTTGTCTGCAACAGAGTTCTTTCTCCTGGGCTGTTTCCCCTCCCTGTTAGCAGATTTCCTCTGCTGATATCCCAAAGCTCTGGTATCTTAGACATCTTGTGATTTACAAGGAAACTTCATGGTCACAGCTTCTTGTTCAAATGTCTGGGATCCACACATGATCTTCTGGGCTCTTCCAAAAGGCTTGGGTCACATCCCCAGCACTGCCTTCTGTAGCACTCTAGGCTCTGGCTGACTCCACTCCAGGGCTGCTACTGTTCTTGGTGATCATCTCGTGGTACTGGCATCTCTAATCACTGGGATCATCTGGTGCAACTAGGTTTCACCAATAGCCTCTCATTGGCTCTCTTCATGGTGCCAAACCTCAACTATTTTGCATGACCCCATCAGGCTTGGATCATCAATTGCAACTGAGGCTGTGCCTTCACCAATGGCCTTCCATTCTCTCTCACAGTGCCAAACCTCAGCTGCTCTCCATGAGCCTTTCATACCTTCAAAACCAGTGCCACCTGGGCGACTCTTACACATTACCAAGTCCAGTTGCAACATGAGGTACAACCTTGGCTATCTCTGGAACACAGCTTCTTTGTGCTCTCAGAAGACACTTCCCAGAAGATTTCACCTCAGTGATGTTGGTCCCTTCTTAATCACCACTAGTATCTTAGCTCCAGCTAACCAGCATCAATTGTCCCAGTAGTCCCTTCTATTCTGGACTCTAAAGCTAGAGCCACATGGCTAAAGCTGCTAAGTTCTGCTGCTTGCTGGGGATGGGACATGCCCCTCACTTATTCTATTACCAACATTCTGTTTTCCAACTCACTCACTGCCTAAGCTTTACTGGAACTTGCTTATAGATTGACTTGAACTCAGAGATCTGCATAGCTCTGTCTTCTAGGATTAAAGGTATGTACCACCTGGATTTAAACTTAGCTGGGTGAAATCTTGTCCCAAAGTCCCACTCCCTTAATTTGTTATCTTCTAGAACATAGGATTCAGTTTCATTCTACTTACTGGTGCCTCTTTAACACTTGAACCAAATATTTTGTATTTTTCTTTTCTCAGCTTCTTCCTTTTCATTAAAATGCTCTTCCTAAGAGTGAAATTTAGTAACCACATTTCTTAGTCAGGGTTCCTATTCCTGCACAAACATCATGACCAAGAAGAAAGTTGGGGAGGAAAGGGTTTATTCAGCTTACACTTCCACATTGCTGTTCATCACCAAAGAAAGTCAGGACTGGAACTCATGCAGGTCAGAAAGCAGAAGCTGATGCAGAGGCCATGGAGAGATGTTACTTACTGGCTTGCTCAGCTTGCTTTCTTATAGAACCCAAGACTACCAGTCCAGGGATGGCACTAGCCACAATGGGCCCTCTTGCCCTTGATCACTAATTGAGAGAATGCCTTACAGCTGGATCTCATGGAGGCTTTCCCTCAAGGGAGGCTCCTTTCTCTGTGATAACTCCAGCTTGTGTCAAGTTGACACACAAAAACATCAAGTACACCACACAACAGAATTTATACCAGGCTGTTTTGAGACTTCCTTTTTTCAAAGCAATTAATCTAAATCTCTTCAATTTAGCCTCAGGCACTCTTCAGACAACAGCAAAAGAAGCCATATGCTTCAGCAAAATACCACAATACCAGTTTCTATGCTATATACTGAAATTCTTTTCCACTGAAACCTCTTGGGCCAGGCCTGCACTGTTCAAATCATACTCAGCAACAAAGTCTTCCATATTTCTACTTAAGCCCCACTTAAAGGATTCCACTGCTTTCCTAATCCAATATCCAAAAATCTACATTCTTCTACACAAAAGCATGGTCAGGCCTATCACAGCAGCACTACAGTATCTGGTAACAACAACTGTCTTAGTTAAGGTTATATTGGTGTGAAAGACACCATGACCAAGGCAACTCTTAAAAGGACAACATTTAATTGGGGCTAGCTACATGTTCAGAGGTTTGGTCCATTATCATCAAGGTGGAACATGGCAGCATCCAGGCAGACATGGTGCAGGATGAGCTGAGAGTTCTACGTCTTCATCTGAAGGCTACTAGGAGAAGACTGGTTTCCAGGTAGCTATTAAAGCCCACACCGACAGTGGCATGCCTACTTCACAAAGGCCACACCTACTTCAACAAGACCACACCTCCTAATAGCACCACTCTCTGGGCCAAGCATATACAAACCATTACAGATTCCTAGCACTCATGTGGCTGCTCACCTGTCTGTAGGTCCAGTTCTAGGAGACCTCACTCCTCTTCTGGTTTCTGCAGGCACCAGGCAAAGAAGTGATGCACAGGTATCCATGTAAGCAAAGCACCCAAGCAACAAAAAGTTATTTTTAATTACTATTATTTTAATTTTTGGCTTTCAGCTTTGCATCTCAAACCCATGGTTCACACAGGCTAGGCAAATGCTCTGCCACAAAGTTATAGCCAGATCTTTGGTTCTGAGTTTGTAGTCATCAGGTGGTCTCTAGCATCTTCCTTCTTTTTGTTTTCTCTTTAGTTTGTCTTCTTTCACAATGGATCAGTTACTTTCAGTCTGCTGTTGCCTCTTGTCACTATTAGCTGAAAGATACTGGATTATAGAAAAAAAACCTACTGAATTAGATCAATCTATATACTTTAAAGTTTTTGTTAACATCAGAATGGAAGTCAGGCAATGTGTTTCATTGGATAAGAGATTTTGTCTATATTTCCACAGGTGATGAAAGACTATGGGTTCTATCAAATTAATAAAGATCCCATCTGAGTAAGGGAAGCTTCTACATGAAAGTCACAACTCAAGGAAAGAAGGGAGGCAGGAAGACAGCACTGCAGATGATGCAGAAAGCTGATCTCCACTGCATGGAGACAGCTCACCAAACAGGCCCAAAAGGGACAGATCTTTTTTCCCAGTGACAGACTGAAAGCTTTGATGATGAAATGGACATTTGCTGGAAGGACAGATGATCAGGAGAGCAGTTATGAAGGATCATCACATAAATGCTTCTTCATAAGGACTGTTAAGATTGTGGGATTGATAATTGTTTTGATATAATAGCTAAACTGTATGATTTTTAAATAGAAGGAGGGAAGATGTAGAGGAATTTTAATCTAGCAAATCCAAAGATATAATCCTGCTGATATTCCAACAAAAGACTCATCTTTAATCCCTCTGGCTGGAATACACACCTTTAATTCTTCTGGCTGGAATACAGACATACTCTTAGTACACACCTTTGATCCTTGTGACTGAATATAGACACGCCTTTAGTACACACTGTTAACCCCAAACAATCATGTCTAATTGAGGGACAGACAAAGTGCTGAGTGAGAGCAAGATTTGACAGAATGAGTCTGACAGGAAAGAGAGGCTACTTAAAGAGCAATGAAGGAGAGAAATTAGATAGAATTTAGTATAGTGGTATACAGCTCTGTTCAATGTTGTTCAGTTGAGCGCAGTTGAGTTCAGTCTAGAGCAGTTCATTTTGGGGAGTTCAGAGGCAGTCTTTCCAAGCAGAGAAATTCTGTCAGAAGCTGAGAGAAGCTAATTTGAATCACTCAGCTTGGAGAGGAGTTTGAGCCTGAACAGCTGATTTGAATGAGCCAACCAAAGTTCAGAAAGAGTTAGAAAAGGTAAATTTATTCAGCAGTAAGTCTCAGAGGCTGAAATATTCTAGGCTTAGACAAGATTGTATAAAGGCAAGACACTTCCAGTCCTAGGACTAGAGATAGCTAGAACAGAAAAGAAAAGGTTCTGGGCTCAGCCAAAGCCATGGATGCATGCATCCTGAGTATGACTCTCATCTCATCCCTTCATCTAAGGAATAAAAGCAAGATTTACATTTATACACTTTACTTAATTCAACTTGCCTTTAATATTTTTCTAAAATTTAACATCTTATTTCTCAACCATAGGTAGATCATTCTTTAAAAGATAATTCATTAAAAGATAATTCATTAAAATTCATTTTCACTGTCCTCAGCGGGAAAGGAAGTGCCTAGCCTCACAGAGACTTGAAGTGGCAGGGTGGCAGGATACCCAGGAGGAGCACCAGCTCAGAAGAGAAGGGGAGGGGAAGAGGGGAAAGATTGTGGGAGGGGGAGACCAGGAGCAAAGCAGTGAGTAGGATGTAAAGTGAATAAGTAAAAAATAAAATAAAATTAAATTAAAACAAAAAAAGAAAATGCTTCTATAGATCTGGCTGTAGGCAAATCCATAATGCATTTTCTTAATTAGTGATTGATGGAGGAGGGCCCAACCTATTGTGGGTGGTGTCATTCCAGAGCTGGTGGTCCTGGGTTCTATAAGAAAGCAGGTTGAGCAACCCATAAGGAACAAGCCAGGAAGTAGCTCTCCTCTATGACTTATTCATCAACTCCTGCCTCTAGGTATCTGTTCTATGTGAATTCCTATCCTGAGTTCCTTCAATGATGAATGATGATAATGGAAATATAAGCCAAATAAACCCCCCAAAAGTTTTTCACAATAATATACAAAAGTTTATGTCTTATGTTAAAAAATATTGTTTCTTAAAGGCATGCAATGGATAGTTAGATATCCTATTTCTGAATATGTTCATAAGTATATTTTTTGAACTTGTGCAAGAAAAATACAGAAATATATTCTGGTCATCAATTTTTTAGGGAATATTCTGTCCTATAAATACTTTAATTTTTAATGTTCAGATTTCACTGTGTGTTAGTACCTAACAAAAAGGACATAATTACTTTAAGCATGCAGAAAATAGATTGGTGAATATGGTATAAAATTTATATAATATCTTCATGACTTTGGATATTAGTACTCTGTCCTGAGATGTAATATAGGTATAAATATATATATATATATATATATATATATATATATATATTTATATTTATATATATATAAATGAAAGTATATATCAATGAATTTTAACATATATATATGCCTATTGAATAATAAGTAATAGAAATTTTCTAGCATGCTGAAGATGCCCTGTTTTGTTCCTTTCTAGTCCAAAACATCATAAACATCTATCTAGCTTGTATTTCTGTAGATTAGCTTTATTTACTTAATTGCTTTAAAAAATACTGTTTGTATCAGTCCTGACTCCCTGTTACCTTACCTACTAGAAATTAAATAAAGCAAAGGAATTTCCTGCTAATGAAAGAGCCAACCTACCAGATCCTGGAGAGATTAGAGTAGAAGAGAAACTCACACTCACACGTGGTGTGTGTGTGTGTGTGTGTGTGTGTGTGTGTGTGTGTGCCTGTGTGTGTGTATAAACCCCATAGAAAAGTATTATGTGTAATGTGCATTATAGAGAATTAAATAGTCTAGAGATTAGTAAATGTGGGAAATCATTTAATGAATTGATCTTTAATGTCTCACCTCGCAGTCAATTTTCCATCAGTAACAGATTTGGAATGCTAACCTCTAAATCTATTCATTCTCTTGTAACTGCCAAATTATTAGTCAAAGCCAACACTGGAGCCAAGAGAAAAACAGTGGGTGAACTGCACACTTTAGCTGCAAGTCAGTACAGTACTTAGGTGAGCATTGTTACACAGAGGTAATGGTGACAGAATGCTCTCTGAAGATAATGGGTTGAATGTCAAAAGTCTTCACAAGATCATGTGATAAAGATTTGAACAATTTTGGGGGATGGAAGAAGGTGGGATATAACTGGAGTAGTAGGTCTTTGGAGGGCTCCAGAGGCCATTTCATGCCCTGGTCCTGTTGGGCCCCATTTTGGCCCTGGTTTGGGCCTTGAGGACAAACCTGAGCCTGGCTCGAGTTTCTGTGGCCTTGTGGGAAAGCCTAAGCCTGGCTCGAGTTTTGAGACCTGTCTCAGTCACTTCTGTATCAGGGTGACTCAGCAAGATCTGTTTGGTCCTGCCTCTGCTCCACCATTTCTGATGTGAAGCTTTGCCATTGGCCCTGTCAGTTACCCCTTACCCTCTGTCACCCTTCCCTGCCTCCTACATCATCTCTTCCAATATCTAAGTGCCCACCTCCTTGCCTTCTCTATATAAGCAGGTGCCTAGTTTAATAAAGTGAGTTCCTGCTTGGAAACACCCAGTCTGGTGTGTGAGAACCGGGTGGACCGGGTTTTCTCCTCTTGTGTGGACATGCTGGCAGGGAGCCTATTTCTATTTCTGTCTTTTTCTGTATTCTGGATACCATGGGGTAAGCAGCTGTGCTCTACTGCTCCCTCGACCATGCAGATCTAAGTCCCTACAGGTCCAGAAACCACAAAGTCAGCAACTAGAGAATGAAGTCTATGAAACTGTGAGCAAAGATAAATCTTTTATCATTTATACATTTTTCTCAGGTACTTGTCACAGCAATGGTAAATGTGACTAACACACAGTGAAGTCATTGAAAGAAAAGTATATGAACTCTGACCTACAAGAAAATTGGGCAAGTCCCCCTTGACACACCTCTACACAATTATCCAAAACACCAAAGAAGATCCCATATAAAATGTTAAAGCTTGTCAATAGAGGCTAGCATTTGCGATGTTCTTGATTGCCATCTGTGGTGGTTTGAACAAGAATGGGACCATATATTCTTAGATTTGAATGCTTGGGAATAGCACTGTTTAAAAGGTTTAGGAGATATGGCCTTGTTGAAGGAATTGTGTTATTGGGAATGGACTTTGAGGTTTCAAAACGTCCATTCCAAGTTCAGAGTCTCTCCTTTTCCCTGCTGTCTTTGGATCTGGTTGTGGAATCCTAAGCTACTACTCTAGCATCGTATCTGCCTGTGTGTTTCTGGCCACAATGATAATGGAAAAAAGCCTCAATTAAATGTTTTCCTTTATAAGAGTTGCTGTGGTCATGGTATTTCCTCACAGCAAGAGAACACTGGCTTAGATACCATCTCAAACTCTATCGCTTCCCCTCATAAAATTGAGAAACCCCAACCAAAGATTCTATGTTCACGGATGGGGTGGGGAGAGGTAGCAAGGCAAAAGGAGAACAAGGACCACCCAGTGTTTTCTGGTTTGATTGACTGGCTATAAGGTAGTACAATTTCCTAAGAGTGATAAAGATTCTGGACAAAATGGAGGTTTAAGATTTTATGAGTCTACGATTTGTTTTCTTTTAAAATGGAAGGCAGGGTGTCAAATTTACAAGTTTTAAGTTGAGAGGAAACAGATAATTATAGAAATCTTCAGCCTTTATGTGTGATTCAAAGTCACAGGGAGCATGATTTTTATATCTCTTAGTCATAAGCCATTAGTGTTACTACATCATTTCAGAGGGTTAAGACCAATATTCAAAACAGAAAATGGCAGGCTGGAGAAATGGTTCAGTGGTTCAGCGAACTTGATGCTCTTGCAGAAGACCTGGATTTGGCTTCTAGCACCCAGTCACCTATAACTCCAGTTGTAGGGGGATCCTGTTCCCTTTCTGGTCTCTGCAAGCACTGCATACACATGGTACACATATAGACAAGCTTGCATATACATAAGCACATAAATAAAACGTAACACATAAATTAAAAAATGAATGCAAGTAAATATAACACAGGAAAAATTCAGAAAATATCAGAAGAAATCACATAAAACTAAGAAATATTCCTTTTTAAAACATACATATATGATCTAAACATGTGCAACTATGTTTGATGTTTTCATGTATATACTCATAAACACATATACACATATGGCATTTACATAATATTAGGAAAACAGTGACGAAGTGAAGTAAGTCTAGAACTAAGCCCAGGGTGTCACCCATACTTTGAGGTCTTGGAAATAAGGAAATTTTAGGAAACAAAATAGATAATGTTGTATTATTGAGGAGTTCATAATAAGTGTAGGGGAATATAGAATATACACACAGCTAAGTGACCTTTAATGCTGGGAAGACTAGCTACAGACTGAGTGCTGGTGTACCCTGTTCTCTCGGTGTATATGCTGAAAGCCAAGTTTCAAGGTGGTGGTGTCTCGAGATGAGACTTTTGGAAGATAGTTACAGAGGATAATGTCCTCATGGATGGGAACGGTATTTTTAAAAGAAGCTTGTGGTTGCTCATCCATTCCTCCCACTATGTGAGGCCCAGTGAGCAAACGCCTTTCAAGAAGAGTATGCTTACCAGATACTGATCTGTGTAGCACATTGGCCTTAGTCTTAAAAGCCTCTAGAATGGTGAGAAGTCATTTTCTGTTGTTTGAAGATACTTGCTCAGGGTATTATATTACAGCAGATCAAGCTATCACGTGCAATTATGGACCACCAATTATCATAGAGAATATATTAGACGGTGCTAAAAATATGTGCATGGTAGCATGTGTCTGCAATTCCAGCACTAGAGAGGAAATTCAGGAGAATCACAAGCCAAAGTTAGCCTGCTCTGCACAGAGTTTCCAACTAGCCAGGAATATGTCACTATAATGTCACAAAACAAAGCAAAAAGTTTGCTTCTTTGTAGAGAACTGTCTTTTGAGATACAGGCTAAACAATTAATTATGCTATTTATACTTAGGAATGTTCAACTATAAATTCTGTGGAGTCATTTTGTTGCCCTTACAAAATCTTGTTTGATCTTAAATTACTCTCTCATTAGCCCATTAAGTCCCTACTCTTAGTTTTCATTGCTTGGGCTTAAGCTACTTACAGATCTAATTAAATGAGAAATACCCAAAAGGAGGCAGGAAGAAGCCACTATAAAGGCCTTTAGATAATTGTGGGGTTGCGATGTAAAAGCTCAGAAGTAAAGCACCTGCTTAACATGTATGAGATCTTGAGTCAGTCTCTAGCACCAATATATATTAGTTTTTCTATAAAAGGTAAAGAAAGCATATGAAAACATACAGCTTTTTATATAAACTTTTAACAACCACTTTATAAGCACCTGTATAAGACGCATGTAGAGTTAAAGTAATATTTCCAAGTCAGTCAGCTATTGTGTGGCAAGAAAACTAAATACAAAAACATAGCCAAATTTTAAAGTTTAGAAGAAAATATTGCTAAAACATAAATGTTTGGCTAAGAACTGGCTTAGAATAAGAAGGAATACTTATGTACATTGACCAATTTCATCCTGTAGCAAGAAGGAAACATTATTTAGAGATGTGGCCACAAGTTCAAAAGCAAAGATTGTGAGAACTCAGCCCTTGAGATGTATGTCTGTGTCTTTATTCAGGGCTTTTTTTATTCAGTTTTCCATGGAATCATAGCATCTCTGTCACTTACTAGTTCAATGACAGGCTGGACCAAGTCATTAAATTTTTATTAAGAACTATTATTTTCTGATGTATTTCTTTCTTGCCATGATTTGAAGGCAGTTAGGATTCGGGCTCTGGCCTATGAATACTACTTGGACCAGCTAGTGGTGTTAAAATATTTCACTTCTCAATCCAATATAGTATAATTTAATATTTACTGTGTCATATTACTCTTGTTTTTTGTTTTGTTTTGTTTTGTTTTTGTTGTTGTTGTTTTTGTTTTTTGGTTTTTTTGGTTCTTCGAGACAGGGTTTTTCTGTGTAGCCCTGACTGTCCTGGAACTCACTCTGTAGACCGGGCTGGCCTCGAACTCAGAAATCCGCCTGACTCTGCCTCCCAAGTGCTGGGATTAAAGGCATGCGCCACCACTGCCCGGCTTCATATTGCTCTTGTTGAGTTTACAATTGTCATCTAATTGTGATATTTTATCTTTGCTTCTAGTTGTACGTTAGGCTATCCTTCCGAAGGACCTCAATATGGATCCACAAAACACATACCAAGGCAGGCAATAGGGCTCAGGTCATAAATTGCTTGTTACACAAACACAGGAAACTTACTTAATCCTCAGAATCCATAGAAACAGCTGAGCATCACGGTGCTTGATTGCAACCCTAATTCTGGAGAGACAATGGCCTAAGGATCTCTGGGGCTCTGTGATCAACCAGCATAGCTTAGTCAGTGAGCTCTAGACCAATGAGAGACCCTGTCTCAAAAAGATGCAAGGTGAGGTGCCAGAGAGATGGCTCAGAAGTTAAATCGCTTTTCTTGTAAGCAAGAGGATCAGTGATTTCCAGAACCCACACAAGTACCTACTGGGCACATTGGTCTTGACTGTTGTTTTAGCTTTTAAAGACATAAACAGCACTTCCATAAACCAAAGTGGGTAGCAAAACTGGTTGTATTAATGAGCTCTGGATTTGACTGAGAGATAATGGCTTAAAATATAAGATAGAAAAACAATCTAGAATGTTTCCCAACATCATGCATACATATATTATGTGCACCCACCTACATCCAAACATTCATGCATACACACATACCACACTCACTCATATACCTTAGGAGATAAGAAGAAAAAGAAAATCCAAAACTCAAGGTGGATGGCTCCTGAAGAACAATATCCAAGTTTGACTTCTGGTCTTCTTGCATACACCTGTACTCGCGTTCACATGTGTACACACACATAGACATACGCAAACACAAATATGCACACATACATGTGGATTCACTCTACCTTAAAATAGAGAACAAATAGCATCCTTTCCTAGTAGTTGAAGCCCCTTGTTGCCATCTACAAGCATCCTGTACTGTGTAGTGTTGCAAGGGATGTGAACAACAATGTGGACTTATGGAGCTGACCTCCTGGACCATCCCCAGCTCCGGGTTTTTCCAGTAGTGTTATTTAGCATTCTTCATCAGTTAGATCGCTGCTAGAAATATAATATCTGGCTTCATCCTGTAGAAGTATGCATGTGGAGATGATGTCACCTCACTTGAGATATCTCTAATTATTAATACATATGTTGTTCTCATTTGCAGCCAACTACTGGTGTGATGGTAATGATACTGCCAAAGTTTCCCTGTGGCTAGAAGAACTTTCCAGATGCACTATTCATGATAATACCTTGGGGATTAATTTCTCTTATAGATATAATTTATAAAAAGCATGCATTTTTTTCCTAGGAAGTTTGGTAATGGGAATGTGTCACGGACATGCCACCATATGGCAGAGAGTAGAAAGTTCTTTCTTATAATCCTGTTTCTGTAGTTGTTATATCCAGTGGTTAACCAAAGTGAAAATTGTCCAGGAAGTGGAGGGAAGATATTGAATTCACTAGTTAGAAAGATAAAAGAACTTGGGAGTGCAGTGGATAGTAACTGTGTAATAACACAAAATAATGTTTTCTCAATATACACATTTTATTCATCATGATATTTTTAAACCATTGACCTTTTCACTTCTGCCAGAGTTTGTAGTTTCTGGATCTGTGCATCAGAGATTAAGAGTCCATGAGGAGTATTTCAGTGCCAGTGCTGTGGCCTTTATTCTCATGTCAAGGGGAACTAGCTTCATTTAAATCTGTATATCAATACAGTGAAATTGCATGGCTCCTTATTCCAGACAGAAGCAGAACAATCTTTTTCCAGATAACATAAAACCATTTTTTTCCTGGACCACCAAGCTCAGATGATAGTCATGGTTCCTACAGACTGGGAACTCCTTTGACACAAGGGAGCTCCATTTCCCATGGTATTTGTCTTCAAGTGCCTGGTTTTCAAATAGACAACCATTCTTTCTCTTCTGGCTTCTCACATTAGACTTCTCCTCCCCTCAGGGTCTAATGTACCTCACTATTGCTTTTGTCTCTCTCTTTCTTTCAGACATCACCAGACTCCCTTGACTACTGTATCTTCTTTTAACACATATTTATATGGATAAATATAAATTTCCCAGGAGCTTTTTCTTTGATTCTTTTGTTGCTTCTGTTGACCTCTTGGATCTCCCAGCTTATCCCTTCACTTCCATGCAAGGAGCTTCTGTCTTTATTTCCAACCTTAAGCTTTCATTATTACATGTTTTCTTTTACAATGGGAAAATTTTATATGTATTTACAATAAAGGAAACAATGGACTCATACCCAAGTTCCCTTTGCCTCACTTAAAAACTAATACTATCTTGTCAGTATTGTTTCATGTATCTCAGGCTGTGTTTCAGTTTGGGGGTGAGAAAATATTTTACATAGGAGGTACTACACAGTTTCTAATGAACCAGCTGGTCAAGCCCATAATACCTTGTTTGATCATCACTGCTAAAACAGATCATAGGACTCTGTTGCTGTTAGTCTGAACTGGCCATTCACTGTAAAGTTCCCAATGCCCTAAATATTACCTCCATCTCTTGAGCGTTGGTGGATCCTGGGTCTGCCCCTTTTTAATACTTTTGACACTCTAATCAACCATATTCTACAGCCTGAAGAACTCAGGCCATGTTCCTTCCAAGTCTCTCCACTTTCCCTCGCAGCTCTCTAGCTGGGACAAGTTGTAAAGCTGTACAAGAAATTTAATTCAATTGATCAATAGATTTTGGGGTGAAATCATGCACCCTTTCATTTAATTTGCAAGTATTGGAGTAACTCATTTGATTGAACTTTACAAGAGGGACAAGATAGGATATAGATTCTGCAGTGGGATATAGAAACAAATGATTTTATGAGTGAAAGTACTTTAGGCACCCCAAAGAAACTAGGGAAGTTGGGTACTTCTTAATATGTTAACAGGTTACCAAGCAGTAATATAGCTAACAATAACAAATGAAGTCAAACAAAAGGGCCCACTTCACAATTCAGCACAAACCCAATTAGATGTTGATTCTCTTTTGGCTTGTCAGAATACTAAATTAAATAAAATATTTGCTTCTTGGTCAGTTATACCAGTAGTAGCACTTGTAGGAACATTTTGACTTCTCAGAACTAGAATAAATAATTCAACTAACACTTATTGTAATGCAATTCTCTGAATGAGTCTTGGGGAAAGTGAATCAAAGGGAAGTAACCTATTATGAAAATAGCTGGCAAGATGGCACAGCAGGTAAAATCACTTGTCACCAGACCTGATGACATGAGTTGGATGCCCAGGATCCACATGGTAGACACAGAGAACCAACTTCCCTATGGTGCTCTAATCTCCACAGAGCACCATGTCGTGCATGCATGCCCTGTTCCACCATACACACAAAGAATGAAGAATGTTTAAAATTTAACATAAGGTAAAATGGGCCTTTCATGCCCAGTTTTATCTTTCACAGTTAGCTTGAGAGAGGGCAACTGAGAAGCATACACCATTTGTCCTAAGACCAAATAGATCTACAGCAGTCACCATACCATAGTGCAGTAGGAGTCTCCAATGCCAAATCTGTTGAGAGGTGCATCGTTTTGTAGAATATTGCAAGGGCAAAATGACTTTAACTAAGGGCAGGTAAGCCTGGGCTATGGTGACAGGTGGTACTTCCAGATTTGTCTTTTCTGTGTATATGACAGTTTACTAAGTACACCTACTTTCTCCATTAAATGATTTGATATTTTGTAGCTCCGAATGGAGAGCTTGTGGTCACAAGGACTATTGCTTTATTTTCTAAAGAAATCCATTTCTGTTGTCATTGGTATCATTGATTTTTTTTCAAGGCTAAATAAAGTTTGCAGAGAGCAGATCTTGAATGTTGTTTGTGTAGCTGATAAAATCTGTTACCAAGAAAAACAGAATTTTACTCTCATGACCAGTGAGATCAGTTCACTTAGGTCTAAGATTATTAATATACTAAAAATAACTACAAGCAGGCTTACAAATAGGATAGGAAGAAAGTATTCATTTTCTTTCAAGTTTGACGAACTGGAGGTACCTTATTTTTAATGTTCTTACATTGAAAGAAGGTATTTAATAATTGTCAAAAATTGCTGACAGTGTTCTTATATTTGTTGAGTAAAAGTGTGAAAAAAGCCCCAGTGTAGACAATAAACTTCAAATTCCATAAGCAGGGATATTTACAAATTCAGCTAGAGAATTTTAGGGTTAAAATTTATGATGAAAGCTGGTCATGGATCCAGAAAACTTGTGGAACCGAAAGAGTATTTATTTGATAACTTCACAAATAATAGTCAATGATAAGTCCCTGAAGGCTATACAAGGATATAATGTAAACCACAGTAAATGGGTATACCACTGAGAGCACCTATTCAACATCCTTGACTCTCAATCTCTCTCCATCATTCTCTTCAAATCATTCTGTGTCAGTCAGCTCTGTAGCTGTTTGCACATGATTTGTAGTTGGCAAGCAAGTGATGTACATGAGATCAATTTTAATCCAGGTTTTACACTGTGATTGATGAAGAAGCAGTGATATTTCCCTCAGATTTCTGGCTAGATGAAGGCTTCTCTCAAATGGCTACTTTTTGTTTTGTACATTACTGTGCATTAGGCATTAGTTTACACACATTATACACTACAGACAGAACAAACCTAAGCAGACAGTAGTTGCAGCATGCATAACTGAACTTCCCTATGAAATAAAAACAGACTCCAAGAAAACCTAAAGGTTTTACTTCTCAGGGATTTAATTTTCTGTCAACATAGTCAACTAGATATTTAGATGATTCTCCAGATTACAGGAAATAATTCTATGTAAAATATATTTTGAAAGTCTTTTAAATTGGTGAAAAAGAAAGATACATAAAAGCAAAACCAGACAAGACAAGAAAAGGAATAATACCTCTAGAAGTTAAAAATTACTAATAAGATTTAAAATTATATTGATAAATTATATAGTAAATTTAGTATTTCCAAAGAAAAACTCAGTGACTTGGAAGATCAATCTGAAAAAAAAAAAATCAGGATATAGATCCAAAAAGATAAAGTGAAAATAAATGATGTAAAACAGATTAACTCCTAAATTTATAGGTAAAAGTATATCAAAAGATATAAAATTGCAAACGTAATGTTAAAGTGGTAATAAAAGCCCATTAAGAAAAACAAAACAACAAACAAACAAAACTCCTTTTGGTCAATCGTCTCTGCATTGTCTCTGCCCTGGATGGAGACCTAGCATTCTAGTTGGAACAGGTCAATCAGCAGACCCTAATGGGCCATCCCTAGGAAGGTGAGGCCACTTTAAGCCAGATATAGAAGTAATAAGTTTTTCTTTAATAAGACACTGCACTTTTTCTTCTCAGAACTCCTGCCCAACAGGTCAGTCCTTTTAAGCTACCATGAGATTCAGCTTGGTCTATTGTTCTTTCTGAAGCTGAAATCAGAAAGGCATCAACTTTTTCTTTTTTCTTTATCCTTCTTTCAGATGCTGGCCAGAACATAAGTATACTTTTTCTAATACTTTGGGCTTCCTTACTGTGTAGTTTCAGACCCTAGGACAAGGGACTGAGGCCCCAAAGCAGACCTGACCTCATGCTCTCCCAGCATCCCTCTGTCCCTATGAGGCATATGCAGTCCCTAACCCCGAACTTCTATCCCAGGGCTGGGCTACCCTTCTCCCAGATGCTCTCCCCTATATAAACCAGACGTTTTGCTCTCCCTGCTCTCTCTTCTTCTTCCTTCTCTTTTCCTTCTCTCTGCACAAGCACTTTCTCTCTTTTCCCCCTTCTCTCTCCTTCTCCACGGACACTTCTCTGGCCTCCTTCTTAGGGCTAGTGAACTCCCCTGCCTGAAAACATCTTTCTAACAAGCATACACACACACACACACACACACACACACACACACACACACACACACACACACACACACACATATATATATACACACACATACATACATACATATACACACTAATATATATATACATATATATGTATATATATATTAATTAATCTGGCTTGAATTGGCTGATTTCAATGGTGGATAACAACTTATCAGCTAATCGCTCACTATGAGTTCTTCCCCTGCTATGTTACTGCCTATCTATCATGTGTTTGACAGATCAACCATCTTAAATCACATGGCTCTCCTATGGACAAGTGCTGAGATTTATTCCTTGTATGCCCTAGGTGTCTTTTTTTTTTCTTGAATAAAATTGTCTAGATGTTTTGATTTGAGTTCGTTCTTAAATTAGTTTATTAATGACATTCAGAACTCCAAGAGTGGACCCTGACTTTCACCATGTCAGCAACTAATAGAAGTTAATAGAAGTGGTAAACCTGCCTACCTTCATCTGAGGCTTGAAAGGCATTTTATAATAAAACAAACTAATTCATTCCTGTTTGTGATCAAATGTCTGTTTCTCAAGGATTTGGCTATGCAATCATGCATTTGTTTCAAAAGTTGTTAAGACCACCTTGCTATGACCACCTTGTTATGAACACGTTATGACCATCTTGTTACGACAACCTTGCAACCATGTCTACACAAGGTTGTTACGACCAACTTGCTATGTTCATTTTCTTCTTCTATAACCCTGAGTATTTGGCTGACAAATCCTGCATTTGAAAATTCCCTACTCTTGAACTTAAAAACCCTTATTTTCTCATGTCCAATGCTGATCTTCTAAACCATGCTTTAGGGAGAGACAGCCACTGTACATGAATAAAAATCAAAGCAAAAAAATGTGATTTAATTAATTTGGCCTTAGGGTTTGGCTCAGAGGTCTTTCTCCTAGTGTCTGTGGGATTAACAAAAGCAAGTAAGAGAAATACACGAAACTGCACTGGAATTGCTGATGGGCACAAGTCATCAGACTCGGGATCTTCATGAATTATAAGCATCAAAGAATGACACACGGATTATACACACAAGAAGAAAAGAAAATGCCATTGAGTTTAGAGGCATCGCCTCTTGTTCCTTGGGCTTTTTAGTCTCCTTTTACAAATGCCTGGAAGTTTCACATGAGGCTGTTACTAAAACAGTGTTATCAACACTTCTTGGGTGGGACAATTGAACTGGCCAGTCTACTACCATGCCCCAACCCATTATTGTCCAAGATCCTAGACCTAAGTTGTGCTCACTGTCACACGACATACATCATGAACACACACATACTCATATTTTCACAGAAACTGTGCAGCTTTTATTTTGAAATGTCTGTAGTGTTCTATTTACAATAATATCAAACTTACTGATTTATAAAGAGTTATACTTCTGGATAAAATGAAGTAAGATTACCAAGATAGGTAGATAACATTTTTTAACTACTATTTATAAGAAGAACTTTTATGATTTTTTCTTTGCCAGTTTTTGGATAGTTCCCTTTTTACTCTAGATGAGTCATTTTCTCCTGCATTTGCAGTTTCCAAGGTATAATTGTTAGGTGAGATAAAGTGGAAAATTTATGTCACAAATGCACAAATCTCAGAGTTAAGGTCTATAAAGAATTTGGCAAAATAAAGAAGTATATGGGTAAAAGATCAGTGATAACAAGATGACCAGGAAAAGACCTTAAATTAAAGACCTGTTAGGAGATTTAAGTAGATACTTTCTTCTTTCTAGCCGTACCTGATGACTTAGTCATTTTTCTTTTCTGTAGCCAGGGAGACAACTCCACAAATGGAGACATCTTTACAAATGCACTTTTTCTTATAAAAGGTCTCAAAATGACTTTTGTCAGAAAGGTATATTTTGGAGGATACTTAACCTACACAGATAGGTAGCTTTCCAATTTAGCTTAGTTTGGAGTACAGTTGATGAATAAATATGGCAGAAACATTCTGTATTATTTGAACTCAGCATAGATAGAAAAGAATGTCTGATTGGTACAAAGTGGTTGGCCCTTATTCTACTGAATTCAATGACACTAAATTTTTTAAAAAACACTTAGATAGCTTCTACGAGATTGTTATTACATTAGCCATTTTCCTTGCTCCTAAAGGCTGAGTGGTTTGATCTTTGCTACCTTTCTCAGATTGCACTTGGCTACCCATTTACAGTCCCTACCAGACCCTAGTAACACATGAATACAAATGAGTGGCAAAAATCTCGGTGCTTCAGAGTCATATATGTGACCATATGAGAATTCTCAACCATAATCAGAAATGTTACCTCCTTGGCAAATTTCTGGGTATTTCTTTTCAGACAGAGGAAATTGATGCTCCTTGCCTCAAGGTTTTAAGCTTCCCAAGTAAAGTAATCAAGGGAAAGGAACCAGTGCTCTGAGGATTGGCCTCATTCCCATGGGTAGAAAATTTTGGTTTCCTCTAAAATATATGAAAATCAGCCATTCTGTTGAGATGAAGAGTATCTGAGAGAAAGAAAAATGGCTTTCTGGTAAAAGAAAACCTGACTCTCTATGTATATATTTTCCTGGCAGCAGATTCCACGATACCTGCCTCCCCTTCAATGTTCTGGGTTTCTGAATGAAAGATACACACAGCTTTTACATTTTGATATGCCTAAATCAGATCAATGTCTGGGCCACTTCCTAATCCCCACGTGGCTAATCCACCTCCCTCTGATAATCCCCAGTTATTACTTACTAAGTCTTACATTCTATCTTGGCTGCCCTAGACCTAGTCAGGCAGCCCTCTTGGACTGCTCTTGCCTACCTCCTTGGTGGCTATACTCTGATCCATACCTTCTCAGGTGTGGCATCTCTTCTCCTCCATCTTTCCTGGCATGTTAAATCTCCTCCTTTCCCTCCTTCCTTTCTGTTTCTAGCTCAGGCATCCTAAAAGTCCTGCCTCTGTCTGCCCTGCCCAGCCACTGGCTGCTGGCACCTTTATTTACCAATCAGGACTAACTAGGGGTCATGTCCCCAGAAGCTTTGTGTTTGCAGATGTTCTCACGCCAACAGCTTTGGGGGACACAAATTAACATAAGAATAAAAGCAGCTATACCTTGTCTTAGGATTTTCCCTGTCCAATTACATTAGAGCAGCAGGAGGCCTGTGATTGGACAGGGAAAAGGGAGACGGAGCTAAGAGTTGCAGAGACAGAGAGTGGAGAATGTCTGAGGACTAAGAGGGTAGCAGGAGAAAGGAAGATGGCAGCAGACATGAACCAGCGTGGCTATAACCAGCCATAGGTAGTTATGATATCGTAAGGTTAGAATAATTGGGATAAAGCTTTATCATTATCAATTGGCTCTGAAATTATTGTATTGGCATCTTGTAAATTGAGACTTTAATGATACAGAAATCTGATTGGTTAATTATAAGGTTCAAGAGTTTTGGTTTACTTGGTTACTGGAATGTGGGACCACCTATGGTGGAGAGGGAACTAGTGGCTCAGCCAGACACTGCGGGGGGGCTAGCTGGAGAGAGTAGCCAGCATCAGGAGCACAGGAGTGCGGTCTGGTCCCGTCCTGGAGTTGGTGATTGAGAGAAGCAGGAGCACAGAGAGTTAGCAGGTTCTCTTTTTTAATATTTCCCACAACAATGCCTCTATCCAAGGTCCAGTGTACCATGATGACAGGGATTGCGGCAGATGAGATGGCTCAGTGATACTGGGCCAAGGTGAAAATCATCGTCACTAATTCACAAAAGACTATTATCTACCAAATAGGTGACAGCTCTTACTAATCACTACTGAAAGTATAAAGACTATAAATATCAAATAAGTTCTAGAGAAGGTCACTCTATTAGAGACTCAGTCCTTACTCATTGTCCTAGGTCCAGTGACAATGAAAGCAACAAATGAGAGTGGAAGAAAATATGGCTAAGAGGTGATAATCAATTGCAACTTACTTTCTGCTTGAATTATGGCAATTTACTCAGCATTTCCACCAGCAGAAAATAAGTCATTCTTAAAGGAAAATGTCTCTTATGAACAGAAAAGATCAAAGTAAATATCATTGTTGAGACCATGCTATTCCTTGCCTGAAGTTATTCCATATTGTGTAAAACAGTGTTTTTCCCTGGATTGTTTTGTCCTGAGAAACTTCATTTTACAAGCAGGTTTTGATTCCATTTTGAGGGAAGAGAAAGATTGTACCATCTGTCCAGGACCATCCATGCAACACAGACTAATAAATGGCTTATTTCCGGCAGTAGAAATTGCACCACCCTAAAAATTTATCAAGCTAAATTGAGACTATAGAGCAGTGGTTCTCAACCTTCCTAATGCTGCAAACCTTTAATATAGTTCCTTGTGTTGTAGTGACCCCACAACCATAAAATTGTTTTCATTACTATTTCATAACTGTAATTTTGCTACTTTTATGAATAGCAATGTAATAGTCTGTTGTGTGGGATGATCTTAGGCGACCTTTGTAAAAGGGTCCTTCAACCCCAAGCAGCACTACCCACAGGTAGAGAAACACTGCTAAAGGGGTATACTAAAGTTATATTTAAGAAACCAGGTCCAAGAACTTACTGAACAGGACAGACCAAAGAATGAGTGTAACCCTTTCACTCGGGCTTTTAAACTGATAAATGTTGTCAATCTGTCATCTAACACACAGTGGACTAAATTTCTGACTGCTGCTGGCACTTCAGTTCCACTTGATTGTTGCTGTCTATTATGACAATTGAACTGATGTCTTACTGTGCACCTACTAGTTCATCTGTACCTGCACCTGCCATTACTGCTCTGGATTTGATCCTGCCTTTTTGTCTCTGCAGCTAGCTACATCTTTGCTCTCAATCCTGACTCTTCCAAGACCCGATTCTACAGCAGTAGCCACTTCTCTTTGTTGGTTTGGGTTCATTATCTTATCTATTTGCATTTCTATCAGGCCAATCCTCTTGAACTCTGATATGGCCTCTTTAACTTGTATTCCTTACACACACACACACACACACACACACACACACACACACACACACACACACACACAAATAAAAAAACTTGCATTTGGCTCAACAGATTACCAAGGTAGACAAATCCTCAAACACAGGAGCCTATGGGATACATCTCACATTTAAATGCAACATTCATGCAACCATTTTCACTTGAAATATGTGAGTGTGGCCAATCTGATTCTGTGTTTCCAGGCAATAGTCACTCTCATTGCTGCCTCCAAAATGATCTCATTTATTTTGAGATGAGAGCTGTGTTTTGGATCAACAGATAAATATCTACTCACTAGAGTGCAACAATGGGGATCGTTTTCATGAATTAGAACTTTACCAGTTCTTAATGACGTTCAATTCAGTCATATATTTTCTGGGGTGGGAAAATTTCTTGTAAATTCCAAAATATAATTTTATGCTGTTTCAAGGAACCTCTGAAAATATGACTGTTGAAATAGTCCTCGTTGTTTTAAGATCGTACTATACATAATTTTATGTGTACAGGTATTTGGTTTTCATGTATGCTTGTGTCCCATGCAAGTGCCAGAAGAGGGCATTAGATTCCTGAGGCTAGAGTTACAGATAGGTAATTTTAGTAACCATTTATGCCCTATGAAGGAGCAGTTAGTACTCTTAACCTCTGAGCTGCCTTTTCAGCCCCTCATATATATATATATATATATATATATTTATTTATTTATATGTTTTAAATTGAATTTTGGCCATGAAGTTTGAAGGTAACTGTTTTCTCAAGCCTTCTAGGAACATTTCTGTCATTTATGCTTGACATTCAAAACTTTTAAAGAGCTTTCTGCAAACTCTTAAAAGTGAAAGGGGTGAGTAAACATCTTTTAGACATCCTCTTGAATCTCAGGAGAGGACCAAAAAACGGCATTAGAAACAAGCCAGAAAAGATATGTCTTCCATAATCACATAAACCAGGGACTAACAAAGATGGTCGATGTACAGTCAGTAGCTCTCCACAGGAATTTCTGTAAACAATTGAGAATGTTAGAATATAGAGGCCTGGAGCCATCAAAACAACATAACAGCATGCAGCTAATGGCTCCATTCAAAGAAATTGTCACTTCTCTCTCCCCTTCTTCATTAGTCACTGCCACTCCTAGGGTTTGCCAGTTTCCTGTTTTTCTCTAAGCAAACACCCTTCAAGGCATAAAGAGGAGGGTGGGTGACTAATTAGTGTGTCAAGGGGAACTAGAAGGTATATTGAGAATTCAGAATCTCATTTTCCTCTTCCCCCCTTAGAATTGATTTTGCTGTCACCACTTTTAAAAAATAACAAATGGATGGGCTTCTGTTATTTGATGGAGATAAAGAGCTTCTTCTTCGCCAAATAATTTCTGGCAAATTCTATTGACCAAATATTTATATGGATTCTAAAATTATAAACTATTCTGAATAAGTCTTAAATAGTCTCATTAAGTGTCACCATGAAACAGATTAATTCTTATTTCCTTATGTACATAATTAAGGTAAATCTAAATGTAGCAAGCTAAAATGTACATAATCATATTAGAGTGCCTGCCAGAAAGGTAATGATTTTTTTTAAAAGGCTGTGCATCACGGGGGAAGACTTTATAACCTGCCATTAAAAGCATATTATTTATATAGCTTATTTAGCTGAGGATTGAATCAGAGATGAAAGTTTGTTGTTGTTTGCCTTTTACTCTATCTCCAGACTTTGCTCTAGGCTGAAGTTTTTGATAATGTGTTTTGTGGGTGTTGACAATGTAACTCTCAGCGTCCTTTCTGAAGAAAGAAGTAGACAGGTATCAGCATTCTCTATGAGATGTAGGTTAAATTTGATTCCTTTCTATTTTTGCCTTGTTTTGATTGATATCCACATCCTTCCAGACTGTGCCTTGGTGATACGGAATAGTTAGTTACTGTTGCCAGGGCTGTCATTAATCTGAATGTTGGGTATTGATCATGTGATGCTAGCCCTACACTACAGGGTTGTTACTTTGTCAGCTTGGCTAGTTTGCTATTCTTTTCTCCTGTCCTGTTCCCAGAGTGATCAATTTCTGTTACAAGCCTGCTAGCTCTCAATAAGATTCTATTTCAATATACTTTGATATGAAAAGATTGATTCCTTCCAATGTCCTTCCTCTGGAATAGTACTTTGAACTTATCGGACTTTATTTTTTTTCTACTTTAGCAATTGGTGGCAAATAATTCACCTGTTTTGTATTTCCTTCCAACAAGTTTTCTTGCAGAAAGTTGTTTTAATGGGAAACTATAAATAAATAAGATAAATAGGAAAAATATGAAGAATCTGTGAACTCCTCTAAGGCCTAGATGACCTAGAATGTAAGACTGTCAAGTTCTTGTAGATGGTGAAGTCTTACAACATGGTTAGTTTCTTCTTCTAACAATTTTATCATAGTTCTCACTAGCTGCACTCACATCCTAAGAGTAATAAATAACTTAAAGAATGTCCCATGATCAAGGACTTCCACATAAAACCAGTTACACTGAATCTAATAGAAGAGAAAGTGGGGAAAACTCTCGAACACCTGGGTACGGGGGGAAAAGTTCCTGAACAGAACACCAGTGGCTTATGCTCTAAGATCAAGAATCGACAAATGGG
>CM052717.1:30893985-30920065 GCA_028551405.1 Uromys caudimaculatus | reverse complement strand
TAGCCAGAAGCTGGAAACAACCCAGATGTCCCTCATCAGAGGAATGGATACAGAAAATGTGGTACATTTACACAGTGGAGTACTACTCAGCTATTAAAAACAATGACTTAATGAAATTTGCAGGCAAATGGATGGAACTTGAAAATATCATCCTGAGTGAGGTAACTCAGTCACAAAAGAACGAACATGGTATGTACTCACTGATAAGCGGATATTAGCCCAAAAGTTCAGAATACCCAAGTTTCACTTAACAGTAACCGCTGGACTGAGAGTGAGGTCCCAGACGGAGGAGCTGGAGAAAGGTCTGAAGGAGCTGAGAGAATTTGCAGCCCCATGGAGGGAGCAAGAACGTCAATGGGCCTGACTCCCCCCACCCCACTCCCTGTCGTCCTGGAGTTTGGACCACCAACCAAAGAATACACATGTATGGACCCATGGTTCCGACCATGTGGCAGAAGATGGCCTCGATGGCCATCAGGGAGAGAGGAGATGCCCTTGGGCCTGAGGATGTTAGAGGCCCCAGTAAAGGGGAATGTCAAGGTGGGAATATGGGGATGGGTGGGCGGGTGGGTGGGAGGTGGAATTCCCTCATAGAGACTGGGAGGGGGAAGGGATAGGGTGTTTCCAAAGAGGAGACCCAGAAAAGGGGAAACATTGGAAATGTAAATAAAGCATCAATAATAATAATAATAATAATAATAATAATAATAATAATAATAATAAAAAGAATGTCCCGTGCACTTTCTATTTGGGTTTTAGGAAGGAAGAAGAGAAAAAGAAGATTCATGGGAAGGATCTTGAGTCAAAGCCATCCTACAGGTAAGAGACTTATTTGTATCTCTGCAATCAGTACAATGAGGATCCTACACACGATACTTCAGCCTAGGTAGACAAAGCAGAAGGTGTATTTTTAAAGATTTCTTGGGAGGAATGAGAGGTTTTGTACCATAAGAATGTGCTTGCTGTATGTTTATATGTGACCTGTGGTGTGTGCAGGAAGTAGAGAAAGCAGGACACACAGGGCTGAAGATACATGACAGAAATCACTCTTTCTCTGGGTAGGGAAGGTATCCCCAGGCAATCAGGGTATAGGCTCTAGATTTCCTCGGTCTTCTCTGCTTAGGGCTCAAAGGTCTTGCATGCTCTAATACTTTATTAACACAAAGGTAAGAACATTGACAAATTAAAAACTCATGCTGCTTTGTTGACTAATTAATTATAACTTCTTCTATTCCACCTTTCAAAAAATAAAATAAAAATCTGTAAAACAAGACTACTTGAAGAGCACTGTAAAGCATTCATTCCTGACAGCCACAGTGTGGTTTTCTGGGTTATTGAATGTGCTCCCCCCCCACCCCCCAATTCTCTTCTCATTCTCCATGGGTTTCAACTTGAGTTTTATGGCAACACGTGATAGGACTGTGTTAGCAAAGTTTCATGCTATGCACATGCACAATGCACCCTGATCTTCTCTTGTCCATTTTCTGATCCCCTCTTCCCTCCCTTCCTTCTACCATTCTTCCTCATTATATCCCAGTTCAGTTTTATGTCCCAATTCAGTTTCAGTTTTTCCTAAAGTGGTCAGAGGAGGTATCAGAAGATGGGAGTGCATCAGGCTAAGAAATAAGGTTTTATCCCAATACCGCCAAACTTCATGAAGATCAGAGAAACCTAAGGAAAACAAATCACATCAGGCTCCTAGAGAATAAGGATGATTGCCTCTATGCCCCTGTAAGTCTGTTTTTCATGACCTTCTGTGGAAATATGAACAAACACATCTTATTCTCACAGGGCTGTTGGCCGTTCGGTTGGATTTTACCAATTATAATTAACTACCCTCTCCTAAGGCAAAGGTGAAGGAAGATTGTTAGGAATTTGAAAATAGAAGAAATATTGGGAAGCATGAATGAAGAAAGTTGGCAGGAGACAGAGAAGGACTCCCAAAGTTGAGGCCCAGTGGGGAAGCCAAGTGTCCTGCCCTGGGGTCAGTTTCATCTGCCCTGCCCTCCCCTTCCCTGGCTAAGAAAATTGAGTACATTTTCTAGCCTCTGTAACTCCAAATGTCTTTATTTGTCACTCTGAAAACAATACACATCATTTTATAAAGATTCATAGTGAGAGAGAGCTGTATGTGACTTCTCCCAGAGTTAAGAGAACGCTTATTTCTTCTTTCTTTGTAAATCCCAGTCTGCTGCAGCTCGGGGCTCCCAGGAAGCACTCAGTAGAGATCTAGCTCAAAGTAAAAAGGGAAAGTCCTTATCCAAGTGGGCAGACATTTTTAGAAGCAGGTCAGAAAGAAAAACTGAGGTGGGGAGAAAGTAGAAAACTGAAAGTACAAAAGTGTAGGTGAAACATAGAGAGCTGGTTGACCTTCAGGTTAAGTCTGGGAAGTCCCTTGTAAGTCCTGTTTTCTTGTCTCATGTGTCTCAGGTAAGGACTTGTTTTCCTGTCTTTTCCTTAAACTTTCAAAGTGTAATTCAGAAACTAAAGTACATATGTCTTACTGGTACACTGATGGTGATTTATTCCTGTATCTTCAGTTTGCCCTGTAGATTTATAAGACCTCCAAATTTACTGCTCATGCTAGTCCTATGAAGGAATTGCTAAACTTGCCCAGCCTGTGATTGTTTTATTTAGGTTAGCAAACACTGAGAACTTGCAGCAAGTTTTCTCTCTTATTTTCTTAGTGGTTTTTATTAATCTGATTTTGACACTCTAGAAATGTTCATGGGTTGTAGATGGCCAGTTGGAAAGGTCATCTAATGTCAGCTCAGCCAGTGGTTCATTGCAAATGAACCCCGACTGCTGGTCAGTGGCATTTTGGTGTTTTATTTATCTTAGGCTTTGGATAATACTCTCATACTTTATAACATTCAAAATACCACAGTGAATTTGGGGATCACTCTACTTTTTAAATCAAGATCAAGGGTGTGAATGTTTTTTTTAATGAAATTTTCTATGAAGATGTGACTTTTTAATGTTCATCAGTGTCACAAAGCTTGAGACAAGAGCTACATCTCCATTGGCAAAGGGCTTACTTCCCCAGCAAGCAGGAGGACCTGACTTAGAGGCCCAGAATCCACATACAGAGACAGCCATGGTAATATCCATGCAATCCAGCAATGTGCAAGGAAGACAGGAGGGTTTCCAAAGCTCACTGGCCCACCAGCCTCAGCTAATAGCTAAGGATCAATCCAATCAGAGATCCTGATTATTATTTTTTTAAAGAGCTACACCTGCCTGTGGTTGACCTCTGACTTCTACATGCATACACATGCATGCACGCTTGTATATAAATGTCTACCAGATGGTGTTCTCTCTCTCTCTCTCTCTCTCTCTTTCTCTCTCTCTCTCTCTCTCACACACACACACAGACACCTTGAAATAATAATAAATGACAAGAAACACTAAGTGATCTAATAAACACTGATATATAATAAGCACTGATATATATGCTTAAATCATGACTCTAAGATAGAGCACGTCACTAAAATACAGCATTAAAAAAAATCAACAGCAAAAGACTCAATATAAAGTAAAGGCATACATTAAATTCAATGCATTAAACTAAGTGGAAGACATGGGAGCCCTGTGAGATGACCCAGCAGGTGAGAGCACTTGCCACTAAATTTGACAACCTAAATTAGATTTCTGGAACACCAGATTTGACAGCTTGATTTAGATTCTGGTAAAAGGATAAAACCAACTACAGCTAGTTGTCTTCTGACTTTCACGCTTGCACTGTGGCATGTACATATACACACCCACATGCAAACATACACACTCACACCATGGATATATGCAATTAATAAAAAGGCTGAAGAGATGGCTCAGCAGTTAAAAATGCTTACTGCACTTGCAAAGGACCAGAGTTGCCTGCACCCATATTAGGCAGCACTCAACTACAAGTAGCTCCAACCCTAGGGGATCTGATGTCCTCTTACAGTTTTCATAGGACCAACACACACACACACACACACACACACACACACACACACACACACACACACAAATAAAATGAAATAAATATTTTTAAAACACTAAAAGAAACTCTTGGATATCTGTTAGGAACAGTTAAAGGAGAAACCAACCCTTATAGCCTGCCCTGAGGCAATGCCTCCTATATGCTGGGATGGTCCTCGGGGAAAGTCCCTAGTAATCACTGAGTCCTAGATGACCAGGGACTTCCATTGCAGGTCTTTGAGGAGAGATGGCAGCTGCACTGCTGCCTGGTTCTTTTCAATCCATGGAAGCATCTTGCGTTTGAAGTTGAAGCACAGAAGCAATCTATGCTGCAGCTCTCTTTTCTTAACACAGATAATGTCTGTGTTCATACCGGCCAGTGCCACGCCTATCTTAGCCTGTGATGCTGGAACAAAAGACTAAGTACAGACTCATGATCTCTTTTTAATCTGGAGAATCTAAACAGCATGGTGCCCTTGTCTAGGGAGCTCCTCTTGGCTGTGTCATGATATTGAAGGAGAAAGAAACATGGCCGCCTGTAAAAGGAATGGGCTTGCTTTCCATTTATGAAACTTATTCTGCCCTGCAAGAACTGTGTCAGTATAGCTTCTGATGATGGTAGCTCCCCTTCGCATGCCCTAATGACTTCCCACAAGAACACAGGTTTCAACAATCCGTCACACCAAAACACTGGGAACCTAGGTTCCTTAGTCAAACCATAGGACAACTATAGCAATGACTTTTCTCTACACTAAAGTCTGAGAAAAGATCTAGTCTGATCACTTTAAATAGAAATTCAGCACAGCTTTGTTAATAAGGGGGGTATGGAGATCAACTAAAATGAATTTTTATTCAACATGTACTACCTGAACAGTGCACTTGGTATTTTCAAAAAGAACACGGAACATGGAAACTACAGGGGATCGCCACAAAGGTGTGTGTCTTGGTTATTTTCAAGGGGAATGTTATAGTGAATTACGATGACATAGCAGGGCAGCCAGTAGGGCTTTGTTATTTGTTTTCTGTCTTGTGAATTCCGTAGCTTCCTGGACACTGCAGTGGGAAGTTCTGGCTTGTGGAATTGTTCACTTACTCTATCGGAGGGATAAACCTCTGCTAAAGCAGAGACAGCCCACAGGGGCATGAAAGGAAGATGTCCTTGGCATCTCTCATTGCTCTTACGAGTGTGCCACTCTTTGCTCTGCTTTATACAATGGCCTTTCTTCATGCCGTTATGATGGCTGGAAGGCCATACAACTTTTGGTTTATGGCTCAGAGCCCTCCGAGAAGAGTTTTTATTTTTTTCAAACAGCATTCCCCACAGCCTAGTAGAAGCAGGTCACAATAGAAAAAAAAAATCAGTTTAGGACAGATGGAGTTACTACATCCACCTCTGAAAGGCAGGACAGAACAATAAAAAAAAAAATCACAAAATTTGGCCTTTCTTCTTTAAAACAGTATATTCTTAGATGTTCTGTTGTTTATATCAAGGCCCTTGAAGACAAGACAGTGGGGCAAATATTACTAGCCTCTCCACACAGGCATTACAGCTGAGATATTAACCCCTTCACACACATGTGGCAGCTAAGATACTAACCCCTCCACACAGATGCTGCAGCTGAGGCTCAAAAAGGCCAAATATCTTACCCTAGGTCACTCAGGATTTATTTGTTTGTTCATGGATATCTGTTATTTGGATAGTAAATACAATTTTGTTTTCAGCTTTATTTTATCTCATTAAATTAGGTTTCCTCTATCCTACACACAACCAGATTCAAAACTTTCTAATTTTTTAAAAGCCCAGTTGTTTGAGATGTCAAACATAAAGATGTCTCAATTGAAAGAAAATCATTTCCAATTCAAAACTTAATTCCCTAGAAATTGAAAGCCTCGGTGGTGGCCACACCATTAGAAAAACTCATCCCCAGTGTGTGTGTGTGCCCATTTGTGTATGCATGTGTATCTCTGTGTATGTGTTGTTGTTGTTGTTGTTGTTGTTGTTGTTGTTGTTGTTTTGCAGTGCTGAAGAACAAACCAAGAGACTAACACAAGCCAGATAAGAGTTGAGATGTTCAGCTCCTGGCTTCTTGGACAATTGCTGAGATCTCCGTCCCTCCTCACATACAGAAATTGACAATAAAGGATAACACACACATATCTTTGGCTTATTCACAGGCATCAGGAAACATTTACTCACATTCTTCATTCTGTGTCAGCAGTTCGCACCCCATGGGTGAGACCCTTTCGGGGGTCAAACCACCTTTTCAAAAGGGTCACCTAAGACCATCAGGAAACACAGATATTTATATTACAATTCATAACAGTAGCAAAATTACAGTTATTAAGTAGTAACAAAAATAATGACATAGGGTGTCATTACAACATGAGAAACTGTTTTAAAGGGTCACAGCATTAGGAAGGTTGAGAACCACTCTTTTAGATCTCTCTCTCTCTCTCTCTCTTTCTCTCTCTCTCTCTCTCTCTCTCTCTCTCTCTCTCTCTCTCTCGTCTTCCTCCTCCTCTTCCTCCTTCTTTATCTTTGTTTTGTAGATGTCAGCTGCTCAGTTCTTGTGATAGTCAGAGCCAGTGGCTGCTGGCCTAAACCTCAGCTCAAAAGCAGAGTGTAATTATGCTCGGAAGGTAGCCATCATTGGAGAGAGAGATCTAGGTCAGCGAGTGCAGGTGAGGTGTGTTTTGTTCAATTAACGGACTGGCAGTGTACCAAGCTGAGCGACTTCTCCTCCCTGCATCTCTAACCAAACACCTGTTCACCTAATATGTTCATTTCCCTTCACTTGGCCAGGTGTCACGTGGGGACAGGAACAAAGGGTGACGGCTTACATTTGTGAAACTTCATTCCAGGCACCATTTAGCTGTGCTGCCTTTATCTGTCAAGCTTCTCTCACCTTGCTCTCAGATGAACATTACTATTTTTCTAACTGTTCTCTGTTAAAAGCCCCTGAGGCTTCTACACAGTGCATGCCAAGGAAGACTCGAGAGGGAGTGAGTATGGGGGAAGACGGTCACAAGCAGTTCAAACACAAGGCGCTCCAAGTCTTCAGTAAGTGTTTGTGCTGTCTAGATACAAATATTTACTTCAGTTCCAGAACAACAGCAGCAACAATGACAACAACAACAACAACAACAACAACAACAACAACAATGACAACAACACCAAAAACCCTTTTCATTTAAGAGTGCCACTATGCTAACCTGGACCCTTGAGGGCCCTCAGAGATGCAGCCACCAACCGAAGAGCAAGCACGGGCTGGCTCTAGACCCCTCACATGTGTGTAGCAGATGTCCAGCTCAGTCTTCATGCAGGTCTTCCAATAACTGGGGCTGGGGCTGTCTCTAAATCTGTTGCCTGTCTGTGGATCCTGTTCCCCTAACTGGGCTGCCTTGTCTGTCTAGCCCTGCAAAGATTTGATGTGCCAGGGTGGGGGGATACCCAGGAAGAGCCTCCACCCTGTTGGAAGAGGGAGGGTGGAAGAGGGACTGTGTGAGGGGGGGGGACTGGGAGGAAGGGGCCATTGATCAGGATGTAAAGTGAATAAGTAAATCAATTAATGAAATTAAAGAGTGGCACTATGACTCTCATAATTTTATTCCTGTATTTTGCTGATGGAAAAGGCTCAGAGATGTTAGGTAAATTGTTCCTGTTCACCCAGCAGATAAAATAGAGTTGTTAGCTAGTTATCAATTTTATACCTTCCTCCAGTCCATTTTAACCTTTTTAATGGTCACTGAGGCAAGGACCTTGAGCAAGGACTGAGTCTCCCAGGGCATAACCTTCTCTCACAGCATCTGCAATATTTAGTCTTGACTCTCAGTGGCAAGTCGGTGAGAGCTGTCATCTGTCTGCTGCATAACAGTCGTTTGTGAATTAGTGACATTGTGTTTTTCCATTCTGGCTCAGTCACGAAGCCATCTCATCTGCCATGGGTACCACTTGCTGTCATCATGGCAGTAGCCCCTGGCTAGAGGGCCAGGTTTTCTCTCAGAAAGCCATCGTTCTCTCTCCCAGACACATGTGGCTCTCGACGGAATGGCCGATTTTCAAGGGTATCAGAAGAAGACAACATTTCCTACCCATGAGAACAAGACAGCGAGTGCTCTGGCAAGCAGACATCACAGTCTTGCTAAGTTTAGTCTTTGAGATGAATCATCCAGGGAGACTGGTACTTGCTCTGGGTTGTTGGCCGTTTTATTTTTAGAAAATCTGAATTCCAGTGAAATCCATTTGGCTGCACATAATCGGTGTGGCTCCAATCCAAACTAGGTAATTAGAGGTCAGCTGGAGGCGATTATCTCCATCTCTGAGCGAGCTGGGCTGAGATGCTCTGGGAAAAGCTTTTAAAGCAACATTTGCCTCCTTGTGACCGATTTAGTGCAAATGACCATCTTATAGGCTTTTCTTACCCTCTTCTAGCTTGGTGTGTTGTCTTTTTGACTCTTCTTGCAGAAAATCAATCTTCTGGAAAAATTCCATCTGAAAGAGAGAGAGAGAGAGAGAAAGAGAGAGAGAAGAGACAAGACGAGATGAGACAAGACGAGACAAGACTGACCCTGTGCTAAACTGATGCCTAGTAGCAAGGTCATGTTATTTGAGGTGTCTCTTTTGAGGGGTTATTTTTTTAAATTTCCATGCAGCTTCCCTCCTCCCACCATGATTGGGAAAGAGATTTCATGGGCATGTTGATTATCTTTTTTTCTTTTAAATATATGAGTGTGTGCACACGTGCATGTATAAATGTATATATGTTTGTGTGTGTGTGTGTGTATGTGTGTGTGCATGTGGGCATGGGTGAAGATCAGCGGACAATGCGTCAAAGACAGTTCTCTCTCTCTACTAAGTGGCTTCTGGGTCTCAAACTCGGGTTGTCAGGCTTGACAAGTGTCTTTACCCATGATGCAGTCTCACTGATCCCCTTACAATCTTGTAACTCTAAAGGGAGTTCTAAAGACACATTAGTGGTGCCTTTTCCTTTAACAGGGGAAAGCAGATGCTATTGTATCTGAGGGGCTGGGTTATATCTGTGGAGGGAGGAGAATGGCAGAGCAGTTAGGATGTGTGACCTCCCACTTTGCTTACCACCCCACTCCATGTACCAGTTGTTTGGACATCAGACCTCCCACTGTGCTTCTCCCTGTGTACCATTTATTTTCCATTGTCCCAGCAGCTTGCACCCTCTTCTTTGCTGAGTCTGAATTGAGCTAGTTCTGCGCATCTCCCTTCAATGCTTGTTGATGGAGTCCGTGGAGCCCCTGGTCGTACACTGTCCACATTGCATGCCTTATACATTCTAGTTTTCACCCACCACAGAGAAATCTTACCAGTAGAGCAACAGCATCCATCATTTGGACTTTGATGGAAATGAGCCTCATTTTCCCCAGTAGTGTATCTGCTGGTTCGGATCTGAGTCTAGAGGTCATCCCCTGAGATTTCCAGGCTTCTTTGTAGTAAAATAAAGATTCAAAAAAGGAATACATGAGTAGTTATAGAAATAGAGACAGTTTCTTAAAGAATAAAAAAAGGCACTTCTGAGAATGGAACAGGATATAGGTTCAAAAAACTCCTTGCTCCCCCAGGTCATGATCCTTTATAGGTTATTTACACGGCACCTACCTTCTCCTGCTTTTGGAGATCAAGAAGCCTTTCTAAGACATGTTGTTTGTTACAAGGAGACTTGACCGAGAGAGGGGTTTCTAGTCTTCTGCAACAGGCTTTTCTTAGATAGAATGTTACTGCTATGATAAAACATTGTGTCCAAAAACAACTTATAGAAGAAAGGGTTTATTTCAACCTCCAGTTCTATGTCATAGTCCATTATCAAAGGAAGTCAGGGCAGGAAATCAAGTCAGGAAATGAAACAGAAGCCGTGGAGCAGTCTGATTACTGGCTGATTCCCTGAGGCTTACTCCTCCTTCTTTCTTATTCACCCTAGGAACACTTTGTCAGGGGTAACACTATCCACAGTGGGCAAGGCCTTTTCATATCTAATTAAGAAAATGCACCATAGACTTGCCTACAGGCCAAACTTATAGAGGCATTTTCTCAATTGGGGATCCCCTTTCTCAGACAACTCTAGGTTGTGCCAAGTTGACAACAAACCCAACCAGGACAAGGAGGAAGGGCTTATTCTGGCTTGCATTCCAGAGAAATACAGTCCATCATATCGGGAAGGCATGGGAACAGGGGCATGGTGCTAACCATGAGTAAGACAGCAGAAAGAAAACAGGAAATGAGACCAACTATAATCTTGTAATCCCAGCCTCAGCTCAGTGACGTATTTCCTTTAGCAAAGCTTTACCTCTTAAAGGTTCCATGACCTCCCAAACAGCACCGCGAGGCCAGGACCAAGTGTTCAACCCATGAGCCTCTGGGGCACATTTCCCATTCAAACCAAAGCAAGCCTTCTGTTTCATGTGGAGCCTGATGCCTTTCTCCTGTTCCCCTGTCACAGTGTGGTAACACAGGCCTATAACCTCAACATGTGGAAGGCTGAGGCGGGAGGAGCAAGAGTTTGAGGCTGGTGAGCTCTATGTGGTGAGGCTCTGTCTTGGTTTTTGTTTCTTGTTTTTAAAGTGTGTTTAAAAAGATATTTGATGAGCAGTGAAAACTCACTGGCTTTCTCTACTCATCACCAGCTGCAGACTCATGGGAAAATGCAATGTCTGTCTTTCTTCGAGTGTTCCTTCTTGTGTTTAAATTGCCACAGTTAGGTCACAGCCCCTCCAGTTACTCTTCTCGCTCAGAAGCTAGACTGTGACACACATCCTATCTATCTGTCTATCATCTATCTATCTATCTATCTATCTATCTATCTATCTATCTATCTATCTATCTATCAATCATCTATCTCTTTATCTCCCAACTCATCTATCGTCTATTTCTCTATCCATCCATCCATCATCTATCTATTCATCCATCCATTATCTATCTATCCATTCATTATCTATCTATCTATCTATCTATCTATCTATCTATCTATCTATCTATCTATCTTTCTATCTACCTACCTACCTACCTATCTATCTCTTTCTCATTTGCCGCTGCAGACCAAGCTAATTGTCCTGTCCAGGACCTGATTCCTTGCCTTGCAGTCTATGCTAGACTAAATGACACATAGTGTGGGACTTCCCACAAACCGCTGTAAACTCATAAAAGTCAGAAAATCTCCTTTGCTCAGAGGAGTTCTCTGAAGTCTCCTTTTCCTTTGAGCTCCCACCCCATCCATCTATCCTTAATGGCTATCTTTCCCAGCGCTTCACTTCAAGCTCTGTCTTCTAACGTGTCACAATGCCTACAAGGCTCTCGCCTAGTGCCCCTCATGTCCCTAACCCTTGTTCGCCATGCTCCTAATAAAGCTCGTTCTGAAGTGTAATGCTATGTTAGCTTCCTCATTTGTGAACCTACCTCCTGCAGTAATTTATGACATTAAGGGCAGTGTGTGTGTCACTGAGGAACAAGAAGACCCAGTGAATAGAAACTAGTTTAAGTTGGTTCCACAGATGGGATAGCCATCTACACACTGCTTGAATAATCAGAGATGTTCATGTGATTCCCCCGAGTTCTCACTTCATGTGGATAATGGGAAAATAATGTAGACTCCATATTGTTTATGCAAATTATCGGATATGGCTTATAAACCAACAGTATTCTAAAGCTAATTGTTATTAGCCTCCTACTGTTTTATTCAGCCATGTAGTCCAGTTTTACTATGTGTATGTGCAGTAGAGTTTGGAATGCAATACTGCACATATCTTAGAATTCCTAAGGTCTATGTGCACAATATATGTGACATGTCCAATCCTAGTAGAAAACCAGGTGCAAATAGTAATTTAATACACTCTATCTGAGCAGAGAGCAGATGAGCTAATAACAGAAAAAAACAAACATAAGTTATTGACACACCACAGAGTTCTAGAGTCATAGAGTTCTATAGCTGGAAAGGACCCTTCAAGATGATGTAATGTTTACCAATGTATGAGAAAAATAAGGCCCATAGATATTCGGGAAGATGCTCAAGGTCAGCCAGGAAAATTAGTCACAGACTTGGGCAAAGACCCAAGTCTTTTGACCTGATCCCTCGGTGTGTCTTGTACCCTTCATTAACACACTCTTAAACTCTGCATGCAAGCACACTGGGCAAGGGTGAAAGATGCTGTAAGAGGGGGTATCTAGAATCTAAACTAAGGTGTTTTTCCACGCCACAAGATTCTACAATGGCCGATACTTCTCCACTGCTCTTACTTCCTCTTACTTTACCCCACACTGCTTCTCCAACTTTTGCTTCTGTCTTTCTGAGGCAAATATATTCTTATCTCTGTAAGATGGAAAGGATTACCAAAGGACTTTTTTTGTCTTCCTCCTATCTGGTAAGAAATTCGTGGCTGGTAGAATCACACTTCTGATTCCACTTAAGAGCCCTTGGACCCTAGTTTGACACAGGAACAATGAAGCAAGGGCCAAATGAATTTCTAGATCCAACATCAACCTACTAAGTAACATAAGTAGACTTAATTCCACTTAAACCAAATCAGTTTCCTGTAAGATAGAAAATACTTGCCTAGCTCAAAACCAATCTTCAATATTTATTATAGGAGAAAAATGGGGGCTGAAAATTACCTAATCAATAACAATCTTTGTGTCTATTTCATATGGAAAATGGGGTAAGAACCTGTTAGCAGTGCCAAGGGCTGGTCAGTGAGGTGATGGTTTGAAGGTACTTAGCCCAGTGATGACACCTGTGTCCTAAACAACAAAAAAAGGGAAATTATTAGTTTAAAAGCAAAATGATTGTCATTGAAAAGGAAAGAAAATCTGATCTTGTAGTAAAAATAAAGAAGATCAAAGTTTGGAATTCTTTTTGGTAGGTGTGGTGGTTTGAATATGCCTGGCCCAGGGAGTGGCACTATTAGGAGGCTTGGCCTTGTTGGAAGAAGTGTGTCGCCGTGGAAATAGGTTTTGAGACCCTTCTCCTAGCTGCCTGGAAGACAGTCTTCTCCTGTTTGCCTTCAGAACAAGCTGTAGAAACTCTCAGTTCCTCCAGCACCATGCCTGCCTATACACTGCCATGCTTCCTGCCTTGATGATAAATGGACTGAACTTCTGAACCTATAAGCCAGCCCCAATTAAATATTTACTTTAAAAGAATTGCCTTGGTTATGGAGTCTCTTCACAGCAATAGAAACCCTAACTAAGACACTAGGGTATAAGCATGAACTATACTGTGCTAATTTGTTTAGATCAGAAGGTATAGAGAATGATCCAGGTCTCTGATTGCTCACATCTGCCTTGAAAACATTGATGTCATCTCTGGACAGTGGAAATGTCATAGATACATGAAATATCATGACATATCAAGATGTAGGAACTGGCCACTGGCTTTTTAAACAGTGTTTTACTTGCGAACATAAAAAACCATTTCTTTTGGTCTAACTTTTCAGTTAGATTATTACAAACCTGATGTCTTGGTTCAGTTATTGCAGCTTGATTCCCAGTCTGCGATCCTCAGAGAAGCCAAGCTTTCCATCTCTGAGTTCATTGACTCTTTTCTGGGATGGTCTGGTTTAATATGGCATTAAGGAATGGACCTATGGCTTGAGTATGTCCACCTTCCCAAACATGTGTGGTAATTTAATCCCTGATACTGCAGGGTTAGGGAGTGGAGCCCTATAGGAATGGTTAGGTCATGCAGGTTCTACTTTCATACCCAAGTCAATGCTGATTGTGACAGAACTCAAGGCCATGAGTTCTATCCATTTCTCCCCCTCATCCCCTCAACCTTCTGCCTTCTGCAAAGGCATCACACAAAAAGAAGACCCTGCCAAAGATCAGTACCTTAACTTTGGATTTTTCAACCCCCACAACTACAAGAGGTATATTTCCTTTCTTGTTAACTTCTCAGCACAAAATATTCTGGTTATAGCCACACAGAACCAATACAGATCTCAAAATGAGAAGTTATAGACAGGTGGCAAAAATTTCACTTATTATCATGTGTCTTAATATTATTTCAATTTTAATGGATAAGACACAGTACTGAGTAGAGATGAATAGGAGCTTAGCAGGTGGGGGCTTGCTTTGCATGCCTGTGGATCAGCTTTGATTCCTAGCAATGCGGAAAACCAGGCAAATGAAGCCACTTCAAAAATACAAAACAACCCCCAGGAAACAATGCCATGTATATATATCTGATTAGATATGATATGCTATGTTAGATAATAGAATATATGTTTAGGGAAAGATCCAGAAATTACAAATTTTTATTATCTGTAAAAGCTTTATAAAAATTATTTTCTCATAATTGCAAGGTGACCCATTTTTTTAAAACATTGATTTCTTTATTAATGGGTCTAAATTTGGCTGCACACAGTGGCACATCTCTGTAATCCAGCACTTTGGACACTAAGGAGGATTGGCAGTTTAGGACTAGATCAGGCTGCATAGTGAAATTTGTTGGAAAAAAAGTCTATATAGTTTTCTGAGAATAATGAATACATTTTATTTATGCATTTTTTCCTGTGAGTTATAGATTCTTATAGATAGTTATATATTCTTAGTGTCTGAAACTAAAATTATATTATTATAAGATCATTCAACTTTGAAAGAATAGTAATAACTTTGAAATAACTTTTTAAACAATTTGAACACAAGTGAAAAATTTTATTCCTTTTTTCTCCTGTCTCTCTCCCACATCATGGTTTTTCTCACAAGATCTAATGATGCTGAAAAATACTCCTTCTGATTTTCACAAATTTTCTTTTAGCTTTTGCTCTATTAATAAGCCTTTGAGCTTTCTTTTTGTTGGCCATCTTTGTCAAAATAGTTCCTGTCTTGATTGTAATGATCCATTTGAGGCATAATAAACAATGCACGCATTTGTTCAATAAGCATCTATTGAGTAATTGTGGTTTTCCTGTGAAAAAATCTAACCTGGAATAAAATCTTATCTCTGTGACCGAGGAAATCATTCACATAATTGTTTTTAATTAGGGTACATGATCTCATTGGATAGCACTGTGGCATTTCCCAGTGTGCTTCAGTAGATCGCCTTCCCCCCAGGCCCCTCCTCCTCCTCCAGCGGACTCACTCTTCATTATGTAGACTTGTCCACATCATTACAGTGACATTTCCCAGCACAACTAGAGCATCCATTAGTCTCAGCAACTGTCACCGCTGATGGTCTTTCCTCTGACTCTTCACAATTGCAACCCTCCATTCTTGCTGTTGACATTTAGGTCCACTCTTTTTGGCCACCTGACTGAAAATAAATGATAAAACTAGCCAGACCTACTTAAACAGAACAAAACAAAACAAAGATGAGGTCTCATTTGCCAAGGATATGAAAGGCTCTATTTCTGTGGTGAGACTCTATTATTCTCTTATTGTTTCCTCTCGATGTGCCACTAATTCTTTGTATAACCCCATCCACTTTTTTTCTGCAGCAAAATTCTATTAATAAGTCTGCTGAGACCTATTTGATGATTTGCCCGAACTAAGATCAGCTATAAAAATTTTCAGATTTTGAACAAAGTAGTGCAACTAGATTTATTATAGTAAGGTGACTTTTACAAGCTTCAAATAGCCTGATAGAAAAATACCAGTTTTGTTAAAATTGAATCAATCACTAATTTATTAGCAAAATTTAACATCCAGTGCCCTCATTTTATATAAGTGGGTGTTCCTTACTGTAACAAAATGGATAACCTCTAGCAAATTATATTTTCATTGCCTGTGAAGGGAAGTGCTTCTTGAAGGGAAACCTAACAGTGATCAGGTCCCACAACACATAGTCCATGACATATTAACAAGCACTTACTTTCACTGGCTTTTCAAATGGTCCACTGAAATGTTTTGCCAGTTTTCAAGAACAAATTAAGTTCATGTAATTCTATAATGTCCTCTCCATAGTGTGGCCAAATGACCTAGCCATGGACATTTGCAAACTTATTTAGCGTGGGACATTGGTTTAAACCAAGGGCAGAATTTCTCCACTCAAAGACTCTGGCTTGGAATAGCTGAGCATGTGTTTTGCTTATGTCTTTGCTTTGGTTATTTACTAGACCATGCTAATTCCATCAGAGCCACTGGGAGTATGACTCAATCAGATCACCTGGCACAAATGTTCTAGAAAGAGTGTGCAATATCTTTACCTGGACACAATGTCTGGATAGTTCTGGATGTACTTTCTGGACTGAACTTTTATAGGAATCTTTCTAAATAACTTTGGAAGATGATCTTCCAGCCACTGCTGGAGTCTTTCAAGGAAGGAGAGACTTGCCACTAGTTTGTGGGACATCCCATTCTGATGTTGGGTAGTGCAATATCCTTTTTAATCTTTGTCTCTTGTCTCTCTGTCTCTGTCTCTCTGTCTCTGTCTCTGTCTCTGTCTCTGTTTCTCTCTCTCTCTCTCTCTCTCTCTCTCTCTCTCTCTCTCTCTCTCTCTCTCTCTCTCTTCTCAAGCATACTCTTAGATATTTGGAGACAGCCAAAGGAACTGAGGTGGTGGGTGGTGGGGTAGGGTGGTGGTAGGGTAATCTATACTCCTATCCAACCATTATTTTCATCCAGAAATTTCAATGTTTGGACCAGTTATTTGGAAATATTGGTGGAGAATGTTTTAATACCTTGTAATTTCCCAGTCAAATGTACAATGGATTATAGGCTAAGTGAAAGCAAGAAAGTTTTCTGTTGAACATGACTGGTCATTGTGAAAACAGCTAGCTAATCAGGGTTAAAAATCTGTAAGCATGGTAAGAGAGAGGGTCTTGAAGAATCACTCAGCACTGAAAAGGTGAAGCCAGAAATCTCTGACAACAGTTGCTCATATGTGCTTCAACCGTCTCATGTAGTGGGCCTTAAATCCAATCAGCTATTGGTTGGTTACTCCCACGAGCTCTGTACCACTATTACAGCAGTGCACCCTGCAGGCAGTCCACCGTAGAAGGGTACAGGTGTAGCTAGGTTAGAGTTTACCTTTCTCAGGCATCATGCCATGCTCCTTTCAGTACCATGAACACTTATCAGTAGAGGTGAAGGGTGAGTCTCAGGTGACTTTCTTTGCAACTTGATGGCAGAGTATTCTTGCAATCTGTTTATTAAGTTTCTGTTATTAAGTGCCAATTCAAGTTTTTGTATTATGCTAGAGATTCTGTTCCAACTCCACAGCTCCCTTCAGCCAAGATGGTCTTAAATTTTGTGACTGCCTTAGTGAAAGCCATTGGGTATCATGGCCCATTTCTGAGTCTCGTAGTAGAGTGGCTCGAATAAAAATCACTCCCATAGGCCCATAATAAGTGGGGCTATTACGAGGTGTGGCCTTGATGGAGTAGGTGTGTTGTGGAAGGAATTATGTCACTGGGGCAGGCTTGGAGATCTCTGATACTCAAGCCAGGCCTAGTGTGGCGTTTTATTCCTGCTGTTTGATGATCTGGGTGTAGACCTCTCCGCTCCTCCAGCACCTTGTCTGCCCTCAGGACACATGCTTCCCATCATGATGGCCTAAACCTCTGGAACTATAAACTAGCCCCAGGTAGATGTTTTCTTTCATAAGAGTCTCTTCACAGCAGTTGGAACCCTAACTCAGACACAGAACACCAGTCTCCTTCATCCCTATTCTGCTTTGCATCCTTTTCCTCTTCATCTCTGGACCATGAAAGATTTACTGGCCTGTTTCTTTTCTGTTATGTTTGACATTTTTTTCAATGATGGCCAGGGTTGCACTTTTGGTTGCTTGTAGCAGGAGCTGCAACATCGTACCTTAGTCCTGGATGTTGTAAGGACAGAGAATGAAAGGTCTCTGAACTCCATACATTTCTTTAGCTTCTTGAGGATTATGATGGTTCTTTCTCACATAATGGCCCTTCCCAAATTTACAAACAGTTCTCTCATTCTATGTCCTTTCTACAGATTTAGCCACTATGGTTACTCATGGTAGATTGCATTCCTGTTCCTTAGATACTCTTCAGTTTCCCAATCTCTTTTAAAGCCACACACCCAAATCCAAGGTGCCTGCTGGGTTTCCATCAATGTCTGTGGACCACAGCATCTGTCTTTGTTTGCATGCTCTTCTCATCAAATCTGTGACTACACTGGTCCACGTTGGCAGCCCTGAATTTTGTTTGTTCAGATTAATCGCAGAGAAAGCCCTGTGTGCTGCGTGTGCCTGTATCATGGGTTGTAATTGAAGTTTGCCTTTTCTAATAGGTTTCAGTAAGTCTAAGGGTATTGAAAGCATGGGCAGCATTTTGGAAGACTTACTAGGTTTTGTCATTTTTCCCCAAGGATATTGTTTATAGCATAGAGAAGGGAAACCATTGACCAGCAAATCTGTGGAAATGATCCAGACACATCAGACTTCACCAAGCATCGAACAGAAGGACCTTATTGAAATGGTTTAAACGTTCAGCTGATTTGGCCTGTCCATTTTTATTGATTTAATTTATATGTTTTTTTCTCTCTCAAACTCAGTGTGAAGCATTTTCTATTTTAGTTCTTCTTTGTCACTGGTCTTGTGATTATATCTTACAGTTAGCATTCAAAATATTCAACCTACTTTTTTGTGTATGCAAAGTTTTCTTCCTGCCAATAAAAATTTATTCCTACAAACCACTTGGAAACAAACTCAGTTGTTTTTTTTCCCATTAAGTTTTTTGTTTTTATATATATATATATGTATATATATATGTATATATATATGTATATATATATATACATTAAAAATATATATTTAAACAAAATATATTTAAATATATTAAAATATATATATATATATTTTAAATTGGATATTTTATCTATTTACATTTTGATTGTTATCTGCTTTTCCAGTTGCCCCTCTGCAAACCCCCTATCTCATCCTCCCTTATCTTGCTTCTATGAGGGTGCTCCCCCACCCACAATCTCAGCTGTAATTCAGCAGGTTGTTGCCATTTTTTTTTTTTTTTCAGAGAATAGCCGGTTCATTTACTGCCATCTGGTGGTGAATTTTGGAGAGAGGAAAAAGAATAATTTAGATTAATTAAAATAAATAAATAAATAGATAAATAAAGCAGGACCCATTGGTGAAGAACTATAATCCTAGCCCAGAGAAGGCTGGAGGACTGCAAGTAAAAAGCTTGCCTGAGCTAGAGAGAGAGAGAGAGAGAGAGAGAGAGAGAGAGAGAGAGAGAGAGTTAGTTTAAGGAAGCTTAGGCAAGTTAGTGAGGTTCTGTCTCAAATACATACATACACACATACATATATCCATACAACCTTAGATATTGGATATAGAACTTTGTAATAAGGTGTTTCCCTAGCATGTTTCAGATCCTGGGGCCAATTCCAACAACAATACTACTACTACTACTACTACTACTACTACTACTAATAATAATAATAATAATAAATTTCTATTAAATCAGTATATTATGTAACAATTTGGGCCTACAGAAATTTCAATTCGCTTGGATCAAGGGAAAGAAATGGTTTCAATCATATTGTCTTTTAATCTCAACAGTAGTGGCCATATGTGAACATATATAAAAACAATAATTTTGTTGTTTTTATGTAGAGGAAAATACAGGCAAACCTGTTTCCAGGTTCACCTGTCTTAACTGTTATTTTGCTTCCTAGTATGAGTGGTGTCTGTTTCGTGCCAGTGAGTGGATCTGACTGTGCTTTCCCCTCTGGCTTGCATGTTGTGCATAGGTCTGTGTTCTGTACCAGGAGACAAACACGAGAGCGTAGCTACAGCTCATCTGTCTGCCTCCTTCTCTCCAGAACAGTTTTTCTTTCTTTCCTTTCTTCCTGAACATTGCAAAAACTCTGCTTCCAATTTTGTCTTCTTCCTGCTGAACACCTTAGAAAGCAGCTTTACCTTTCATTCCCGGATACAAGGTCCAGGTAATGACAGGGGTGCCTTGTTTATGTTAAATGGACCCTGGCAATTCAAATACTCTGAAGTCATGAATACATTAATGCTAATAGGTTTGACCAGTTAAACCTTCGGGAACTGCTAACATTTTAGACAGGGCATTAAAAGCTGGGAGAATTGCTCAGATCTAATGCTGTGTTAAACAATTGGCCTCCCCGGAAATCGTAGCTCACGGGCAACTGCTGAACTTGCTTTTTTGACATTATACTACATTTATTGCTTCTCTTTTAAAAAGATAAATTATGCGTGTGTGCGTGTGCGTGTGCATGTGTGTGTGTGTGCGTGTGTCTGAGTGTGACTGTGTACGTCTGAGTGTAGATACTATGGAGGCCAGATCCCTGGAGTTAGAATTCAAGTCAGTAGTGAGCTACCCTGTGAGGAAGTTTCCAGGTTCATCTGTCTTAAATTTAATTTCAGTTCCTTGTTGGGAACAGAATGCAAGTGATCCATACACTTTTAACGGCAGAGCCATCTGTGTGGCCACTATTATTTCTTTTATTCATTACCATTAATTAATTTGCTGTCAGGTTATGGGGACATGATTATACAAGACTCAACAACAGTAGTAAGCTATCAGCTTGAATGTTCGCACAATTGACAGTGATATTCGCAGCTCTCTATTTGTAGTTCTACTTATTCTAAGACAGCAGGTTTGAGATTCTAATTAGAATGTTCTAGGGTAAAAATATAAGCTTGCATTTTTCAAAAGTGACTTCAGGTGATGCAGAGACAAGAGCTCTGTAAACCACACTAGAAGGAAACTTTGGCTCTTCTCTCTTTCTCTCGCCTCTCTCTTACATCTCTTATCCCTTACCTCTCCCCATTCCCTTCCCCCCTCTCTCCACGTGGTCATGGCCGGCCTCCACCTCTCTACTTCTCTACTCTCTTCCTCTCTCTGCCTTTCTCTGCCTCTACTACCCTCTTAACTCCCTCCCCACTCCCCATGCCCTAAATAAGCTTTATTTCTATACTAAAAAAAAAAAAAAAAAAGAAGGAAACTTTGTGTGACATGGATGTTACAAGTGAGTGAGATTAGATCAGAATGACATTCCATGCCTAAGGTACCAACTCCCAGGAAGCTGCAACAGGAGGACCACACAGATTGAGGTCAGCAGAGAACAGAGTGAGTCCTCTCCCCCAGCATATCTAGATAGTAAAGGTGAAGTACAATCCATGAGAGAATGGGTAGAAGGTATCTTTTTCTCAGAAGGGTTCGGGGATGCTAGTTAGTAGTAAACAAGGTGAGATGAACCCACAGAGGCAGCTAAAATGACCAAAGAATGAGGAAACATTCCAGGTGGACCAAGTGGGCATGTTCACCAGATGTGCTGCAGTCAGCATTTTCAAAGGTTTGAGCTGAGGAGGAGGCTGGCCTGGTGGCAGATTCGGTTGGGAATCGATTCCTAGTACATTCCAGAGAACTAACAATTAGGAAAAAATTTTCTGATTAGAAATTGGAAAAGTACTTTACTATTCTTTTTAAATAAACACTTGAAACTCAGATGTTTCAACATGTCATAAGCTAAAGCAGAAGCATAAAACACTACAAACTAATAAAATTTAAACTGATCAAAAACTACCTAGGTGAACTGGGGGAAAGCTAAAACACTATCAAGAGGGAAAATAGAGGCTTGAAATATACATTAGAGCATAGAAATGTTGAAACTTAAAGTAAAAGGCAGTAAATAATTAAAATAGCTCAGAAGTAGAGTGTACACTATACAGAAAAATGAGGTTAGTGTATCAATTTATAATGTTTTCAATAATTAAAATACTGAGAGGCTTTAGTGGTGTTCAGAAGGACACTGAAGCAGTTTACTGGGTAGTAAAGAGTTCATTAGAGAAGTCATTAATGCTATGACAGACAGAGCATGGCAGGGCTCTAGCTCTAGAGACTTACAGCATGCTGGAGTTTCCAAGAAAGGAACCAGGAGGCAGAAGTGAGTCTCCTTTTTATACCTTTCTGCAAATTGGGGGGATTTCACAGTACAAGGCTGCAGCCTAGCTCTTTAGTTTCCAGGCAGGGGGCAGGGAAGGAGGTGGGGAGCTGGATATCACTGCAATGCTTACACTTCAATGTTAACTCTGTTCCCAGGTGAGAGGGCCTGGTACCTGCAAGTCTGAGAGCCAGAGACTCAAAGGCAATGTCTCAATAGGATGCTGTGGGCATCCATGAGAGAAGGCTGTCCCTGACAGCACGGCCTGCACAAACCCTGGACTCTGACATTGCACTCGTACCAACAAACCATGCATTTTGATCAACGAATTATTTTAAGGTGAAGATTTTATGTTTCCGAGCTTTGAGGTGAACCTGTAAGGTTGTTTAAACATGTTAGTTTTAATGTCCATGGTCACCAAGCTTTAAAAATATATGATCTGCAATTGTTATAAATTTCAAAATGAAGGCTTAATTTGGTATGCCACTATAATCAGGAAAATGCAATTTCACTATATCTATGCTCCCCCCCATACTTTCAAATAACTTTTAGTGAAACAAGGTTGCAAACAAACCAGTACAATATTTGTTAAACTCTAGACCTCAATTTGATATATGAGATGACTTAGAAAGAAAGAGGATTACCATCAGAGATATGGGCAAAAATCTAATTCCATAGCTAAGCACTATGAATCTTTTTTTCATCATAGTAAGAAACTGTAAAGAGCAACAGCAACGTCCAACTTATTTCCATAGTAGGTGATAATAACAAACATAAGAATAAAAGTGCTTTTTATTGAAAGCTTAAACAATCGGCAGTGATTTTATTCTAGCAGTAAAAGCAAACATGTTCTAATAATTAATATGGTTGAATAGAAACCGTCTGGTGAGAAGGGTCTTCCTGAATACCACCTGTGACTCTACCACAATACATTGTATCTTTCAAAAAAAAATTTGCCCCTCATAGAGGGACTTTAACAGAAACAGTTGCAGAAATTTATAATTTACAAAAATGTGGGATTGAGCTAGGATTATAACACAGACAAAAGCAAAACAGGGCTTATAACAACGTTAGACACTAACTTCTTCCTTCCTTTTCTTCACATAACAGTTGAGGCTGTGGGCAGTTTGGGGGAATTTGAAGTAAGTTAAGAAGCATTAACGAGCAGAGGTAAAGGTCTGCAGATGAGTGGGTAGAAAAGTCAACATAGTAGGGCTCATACCATTTTCCACAGAAAAACATGCTGCAGGGCAGAACCTTGGCAATGTACTGGCTCTTTACAGTCTATACATTCTTAGACTTTACACTTGGTCAATTGTTAAATCTTTACAATTCTATAACATTTTTCCAGGTTGAAATGACTATGTCACTCTGCTGACACCTGAAGCTGTTAATAGAAATCTAGTTAATTCTGAGCCTGTTTTCTTTCAGGAATCTGGAGTTTAGTTAGATACAAGGCAAAAAGTACTGCTTTTAGGCTACATTACAAATCTTGGGTAGTGAGTCTACAATGAGCTTCTTGGCTGACCACATTTCATGCACTTCACAATTTGAAGATGAGGCACTGAAGTGCATCGTGCAGGCTCCAGTCTTGGATACTGGCCTCTGGTTTCACCAAGAGATTCCCCTCAAACACCATTGCTGCTGCTCAGTTTGTTATGAATCCTTTTATCATAAGAAATGATATCCATGTTTGTGACTACACTTGGACTATCAGTCCCTCTAGCAAATCATTAAACTTGATGGTGGTCTCAGCGACCCTCAGAGTTGTGATATACAGAAGTACTTGACCTTCCAACTGGTGTCTGTTCCCATTCATGCAGCTTGACTGTGGAATACAAAGGACAATGAAGCACTTGGTCAAACTGGTCAACTTGAGATCTATCTGCGTTAAGGAATATCTCTGCAATCTGGAGGGCTGCACCAGTCACATCTGAATGAGCAACAACACTAGCGTCTAACTGCAATTCCAGTATTTCCCATGCAAAATCCTTTGAGAAGGAAATATTATTCATTGCTTATATTGTCTTCTAACAACAATTTTAATGGTTTTCACTTTGCAAATGGAGACATCAAGACTCAACTCGAGAGAGACTTGCCTTCTTTGCATACCTAAGAAAAAACCCTAAGAAAAGGACCATGGGGAGTTGGACTGGAGAGTCAAACTTCTTCTTCTTTGCCATTTCATATTTCATCAAGATAATTACTCACCCTCTTTCACAGAGGGAAGAGGAATTGTGAATGGAGGGAATGAGGGAGGTATAGGTAATTTTGGAATGTAGAATGCTTGATTACTCAAAGTGATTTCAGCCTACCAAATGAAATAATTCATCAAAGGAAAACTTTAAGGTTCTGTTTTCTCAAAGATTTAATCTCTCATCTATGTTGTATTTATGCTTCTGTGTATGTACATATCTATCTACCACCTATGTATCTATCTCTATATCTCTTTATCTATCTCTGTACCTTTGTATATATGTAGGTATGTATATAAGCATCTATCAAGTACCTATTTATATATGTATATATGTATATATGTATTATGAATGTCTGTCTGTCCACCCACCCACCCACCCACACATCCATCTATCTACCTATCTATCTATCTATCTATCTATCTATCTATCTATCTATCTATCTATCTATCTATCTATCTGTGATGGTTTGAGTATTTTTGGCCAAAGGAGTGGCACTATTAGGAGGTGTGGCCTTGTTGGAGTAGGTGTGACCTTGTTGGAGGAAGTGTATCACTTTGGGGATGGGCTTTGAGACCCTTCTCCTAGTTGTCTGGAAGACAGTCTCTCCTGGTTGCCTTTGAATTAAGATGTAGAACTCTCAGCTCCTTCTCCAGCACCATGTCTGCCTGCATGCTGCCATGCTGATTTCTACTATGATGATAATGGACTGAACCTCTGAAACTGTAAGCCAGCCCCAATTAAATGTTTGCCTTTATAAAAGTTGCCTTGGTCATGGTGTCTTTTCATAATAATGGAAACCCTGATTAAGACTTTATCTGTTTTGATCTATCTATCTATCTATCTATCATCTATCATCTACCTATCTATTATCATCACCTGTTATCTAACTATCTTGAAAGAGCTGCAAAGGGATCTTCTCACACCTGGTATAAAAATAATCTGTGTCATTTTCATGTAAGGGAGCTGAGTAAGAAGAAGGAAGCATAGCATCATAGGCTGGAGAAGTTGGAATTACTCCCAGCACTCGCATAGAATCTGATACCAACTGGTCTGTCCAAAACCCAGAGATTTCTTTTTTTTTCACGGGTCATTAGGTAGAGTTTTTAGGATGTTGTTTTTGTAGTGGGGCCAAGTGAGCTCAAAATTAGCTCAAGCAGAATAAAAATGAAGAAACCATAGGATGCATCCTAATATAATTGCGGAAATAATTAATGGGGAAAATGTTAAAATCATCCAGAGGAAAATGATGAGTCAATGTGGAAGTCTGACAATGTACTTGTCATTGAGGAGCACTTAAGTTGGAAAAAAGTGAGAGACTGGCTTTAAAAAAGAGGGGAGCAACTCGCAATTCTATATTAAGACAGTGAATATCTCAAAAAGAGAATACAAATGAGGTCTTTTTAAAATTTATTTAAAATTAAGAGACTGTATTGCCTGCTAACTTTATTCACAAAAAATTGAAAGTAAACTTCTAAGGATGAAAAAATACTATCAAAAGTTTGAATCTATTATACAAAGAAATGACAACATTAGAAATAATATGAGTACATTTTTTGAAAAAAACTAAAAATACTTTTATTCAATTTTAATTTTATTAAATTATGAGCATGTGTGTGTGTGTGTGTTTGCTTGCATGTGTGCAATGTATGAGTGTGTTCATGCATGTGTGAGAGGAGGGGTGCAGGTGCCCACAAAGGCCGTAGGTGTCAGGTCTCTTGGAGCTTGAGTTACAGGTGGTTATGAGCCACCCAATATGGCTGCTGGGATTCGAAGTTCAGGTCCTTTCAAGAGCAATGTGCACTCCCAACTTGTGAAGCATCTTTTTAGCTCAAGAATTTAAAATTATATTTTAAAAATTAATAGATAGCAGCCATATTTATAATAGCCAGAAGCTGGAAACAACCCAGATGTCCCTCATCAGAGGAATGGATACAGAAAATGTGGTACATTTACACAATGGAGTACTACTCAGCTATAAAAAACAATGACTTAATGAAATTTGCAGGCAAATGGATGGAACTTGAAAATATCATCCTGAGCGAGGTAACTCAGTCACAAAAGA
>CM052717.1:30827532-30893885 GCA_028551405.1 Uromys caudimaculatus | reverse complement strand
AGGAGGGAGCAACAGCATCAATGGGCCTGACCCCCCCCACCCCGGTCATCCTGGAGTTTGGACCACCAACCAAAGAATATACATCTATGGACCCATGGTTTGGACCACATATGTGGCAGAGGATGGCCTTGATGGCCATCAGGGAGAGAGGAGAGGCCCTTGGGCCTGAGGGTGTTAGAGGCCCCAGTAAAGGGGAATGTCAAGGTGGGAATATGGGAATGGGTGGGCGGGTGGGTGGGAGGTGGAATTCCCTCATAGAGGCGGGGAGGGGGAAGGGATAGAGGGTTTCCAAAGAGGAGACCTAGAAAGGGGGAAACATTGGAAATGTAAATAAAGTATCAAAAATAAAAAATAAGAAAAAATAAAATAAAAATTAATAGATTATTAACATTTAAAAGCAAAATAATAGTAAATTTGGGGTCTTATAATATGGAAAGTAAAACCATGACAAAACAATAAGAAGGTCAGAAGCAGGAAATAGAAGAGTAGTGTTGTAAAATACCATGCTTATGGCACAGATGAAGTTATATAATAATAAATATAGGAGGCAAACATCTGGATTACAAAGCATAGAGCTACCATTAAAAAAAATTAAAAAGAGAGAGACCTGGCTCAGAAGTCAATAATGGATATACAAATATAATAATAAAGTTGAGATAAGATGATAAAAGTAACAAAAAATAAAATGAGAGAATATAAAAAATAGCAAAAGAATAAGCCCTAATCAATAAATGACTACATTAAATGTAAAGAGTTAATAGCACCATTAAAACAAAATACTTTCAGACTAGTATAAAATCAAGATCCAGTTATTGATATGTTGTCTAAAAATTCTAGGTTAAATATAAAGGAACAGAAAGTTGAATGGATAATAGAGAGAAAATCATATAGGATAAAATGATAATCAAAAAAATCATTATTTTCATATCAAATACAGTAGGTAATGTGCCAAAGGATGACATATCATCAGAGATAAGGAAAGACATTTCTTAGTGATTTTTCAAGTTACTAAAATATAGCAATTCTAATTGTCTGTGTGCTTAATAATGCAACATCAAAGTCCATGAAACAAAAATTGACCTTGGAAAACACTAAAGCTCATTTCAGTGATTAATAGAAGAGGAAGGTGGGTAATCAGCAAGCATGTACTGGGCTTGAGTGACAGTCACTACATATCTAATGTAATTACACATGTGAATGGAACAACTATTCTTCTACTTTTATGTCAACTTAACACAAGCTAAAGTCATTTTGGAAGAAGGTACCTCAACTGAAAACCATCTTCACCAGATCAGACTTTGGGCAAGCCTGCGGTGCATTTTATTGATTGATGATTGATGTATAAGGTCCAGCTCTCTGTTGTGGGTTCAATAAAAAAAAAAGCAGGCTGAGCAAGCTATGTGGAACAAGCCAGTAAGCAGCAGCATTCCATGGTTTTAGTGTTAGTTCCTGTCTTCAGGTTCCTGTCTTACATTCCTGTGTTGACTTCCCACAATAATAGATGGTAATCTACAAAGTGAAATATAAACCTTTTCTTCCCCTATTGCCATAGATTTAGCATTTTATCACAGCAATAGAAACCATAACTATGAGATACACTTAGCAGCAATGTGCACATTCCTTCCAAGTATACATGAACATTTATTAAGTGAGACTACATCCTTAAAACATGCTTCAGTGAATGCAAAGGGAATTAAGCCTTAGAAAACATTTTCTATGTTCACAATAAGATGCAATAGAAAATCAACATGAGAATCATGTCTGCGAATTTCTCATATATTTTCCAATTAAATAATACATTACCCTAATAAAGCATGGATCAGACAAAAATTCACAGAGGATAACAGAAAATACCTTGAACTAAAGGATTACTTCTTAATGAAATTTATGATAGGTAACTACAGCACTGGTTAGAAAGAGTTAACAGCAATAAGTGCTTTCATTTTTAAGACCTTAAAATCAGTGACGTAAGGAAAGAACAAAATAACCCCAAAGTCAATATAAAGGAATAAACAGTAACTATTGAGGAATAACTGATGAAACAGAAAAAATATCAATGAAACAAACAAAATTAGTTGTTTGAAAGACCAATAAAATTGCAAGAACTATAACCAAATTGATGAAGAAATAAAGGCACGCATCTGAAGGCATCAGAAGTCGGGAATAGCATGAGAGAAATCCCCTTTGCAGCTCACACAGACGTTACAAAGAGTAAGAGGATAAAATGAACAGGTTTATGTGATCAGTTTGCTGTTCATAAGAAATTAACAACTTCTCCGAAGGTACAAATCCCAGAAGCTCACCACATGCTCAAGTAATTTCAGCGGTAAATTCTTCAAAATCTTTAAGAGAGAAACAATATTTGTTTTATATGAAGTCTTTGTGGGAAATCAGAGTCACCTTGGTGCCCTCAAGTACTGACAATACCAAGACGAATTTCTAAAGGGAAAATCCTTTACAATATTTATCATACTGATAGAGGCAGTATATATTTACAAAATTTTAGTGAACCAAATATAATTAAGATTCTGCATACATACACCAGGAGGACTTAAACTACTTGAATTAAAACTGAAAATCAATTTTTGATTTGGATTGTTGGTGTCTAACTTCTTGAGTTCTTTATATATTTGGATATTAGCCCTTTGTCAGAAGTGGGGCTAGTGAAGAACTTTTCCCAATCTGTAGGCGGTCATTTTATCCTAATGATGGTCTCCTTTGACATACAAAAACTTTACAGTTTCATGAGGTCCTAATTATTAATTCTTGATCTTAGTGCCTGAACCATTGGTGTTCTGTTCAGGAAATTGTCTCCTGTAGTGACAAGTTCAGGGTTATTCTCCCATTTTCTATTCTATTAGTTGATGTGTGTCTGCTTGTATGTTAAGGTCTTTGATCCATTTGGACATGAACTGTGTGCAGGGTGATAGAAATGGATCAATTTGCATTCTTCTACATACAAACATCCAATTAGACCAGCACCATTTGTTGAAGATGCTCTCCCTTTTCCATTGTATGATTTTGGCTTCTTTGTCAGACATCAAGTGTCCATAGGTGTGTGGGTTTATTTCTGGGCCTTCAACTCAATTCCACGGATCCCCTACTTCCATGTGAATACTATGCTGTTTTTACTACTATTGCTCTGTAGAACAACATGAAGTCAGGGATACTGATTTCTCCAGAAGTTCTTTTATTTTTCAGGATTATTTCGGCTATCCCAGTTTTTCTGTTGTTCATATGAAGTTGAGAATTGTTCTTTCAAGGTCTATAAAGAATTGTGTTGGAATTTTGATGGGGATTGTATTGAATCTGCAGATTGCTTTTGGTAAGATGGCCATTTTTATTATGTTAATCCTGCTGATCCATGAGCATGGGAGATCTTTCCATCTTCTGAGATTTTCCTCAGTTTCTTTCTTCAGAGGTTAAATTTCACACAGGTCTTTTACTAGCTTGGTTAGAGTTACACCAAGGTGTTTATGATATCTGTGGCTATTGTGAAGGGTCCTCCAACAACTTGAGCAGGGGTTGTCCCTAACACTACTGCCTGCCTGTCTGTGGATCCTTGTCTGGCCTCAGTGGGGAGGGATGTGCCCAGTCCAGCAGTGACTTTGTGTGTGTGTGTGTGGGGGTGAGTGACATCTAGAAGGGGGTCCTCTTCTCAAAAGAGAAAGGAAAGGGGGGATGGGGGATGACTTGCATGAGGAGGTACTAGGAGGAGAGGAAGGGCTGATACTGGGTTATAAAGTGAATAAATAAATAAATTTAATATAAAAAAACCTGAAAATCATTATCAGTCACTATAGATTTTCACATTAAAACAAATGTGTTCAGACTTTTACCTGAACTTCAATGGGGCTATATTTCAATAAAGCCACCAAACACACAAAGAGCAAGATGTAAATGCATTTACTGAACCTATATGGTGACTATGAAAGCCTTGGCTGCACAAAGCACAATATAGAGTGTCAACTGTTTACCCTTAAGATTGTGGAACTCTGGAAGCTGGAAGCTGCTTTTGCTGCCGATTCGTAGGTGAGAGGATTATACTACTGTTCACTAGACTAGGAATACAAGGAATTATAGAACATAAAGGATTGTTCTACCGTAGGTGTATTACTTTACATCATTGTAAAACCAAACCCCTGTCACTTGGGAAATATCTGCCTGCAGATCAATGGCAGACATCACTGCACTCTTATTGTTGGCATTCCTTCTATTCCCCAAAAGTTACCTAGCAACAGCCAGGTAGGCCTGGCTTGCTATAAAAGGGACTGTTTGGCCTCTCTCACTCTCTCTGATTCTCGGACTCTTTGACCCCTTTCCCTCTCCCTGACCCCTTTCTTCCTCTCTCTAGTTACCCCTCTCCCCACTCTCTCCATGGGTTCCTGGCCAGCCTCTTCTCTCCTTCCCTCCCCTCCCCTCCCCTTCCCTCTCCTTCTCTCTGTCTCCTTCTCCCTCCCCTCTCCCCTCTCTTTGTCCTTCTCTATCCCCTCTCTTTCTCTGCCTCTACTCCCTTCTCACCCCCCTTCCCATGTCCCCAAATAAACTATATTTTATACCAGATTGATCCTATGGCTGATACCTGGGTGTGTGGGAGGGTGCCTCAGCATGGGTCCAGCGAGGTACCCCTCCCACCACACCGTACTGTGCTCTACAAAACATAGCCTTGGTTTTATAAAACACAACACGTATAGAACTAACTTATTTCCAGTAAAAGAGCTAACTGATTTCAAGAATTGTATCAAGGTAATTCAGAGGAGGAAAGACCACCTTCACCACAAATGCAGAAACAACTGGATAACTATATATACAAAGTGTGTGTGTGTGTGTGTGTGTGTGCGAGAGAGAGAGAGAGAGAGAGAGAGAGAGTGAGAGAGAGAGAGAGAGAGAACACTCAAGGAAAATGGAGAGCTACTCTTTATCTCACAGCGGTTGACCATGTACCTACAGGAAAGAGCTAATCCTTTATAGCCGGAAAACATCCTGAACCTGGGCAAGAACATTACACGCTGTGTTCTAACTACCTAGCAGGCTGAACTGGGTAAGGGGCCTGTGCCCAGGAGTTGAAGACCCTGCCCCTAAAACAAACAAAACAGGCCCACAACACTGAGGACAAAGATATTTTTTTAATAGGGTAAAAAACAAAAATAAAACCAAAACTTGATTAAATATAAAATAAAATCTAAATAAACTGAATTCATCAAAATGCAAGCTTGGCTCTTTAAAAAAACAGTTAATAATGAAAATAGATGATACTATATTTAATTATTAATTAATATACTTAAAAACTTCTGATTCATAACATACAAAGAATTCACAGTAGTCCATAAAGAAATGAAATCCTATTTTAAAAGAAACAAAAACAAAAACAGGAGTTGAAAGTTTTGAAAACTGTCACTAAAGACATGCAAATGGGAGATTTTCAACCTCACCGGTTTTCAGTCAATTTTAAGGCATAATGAGAAAGAGCTAACATTTGCTAGCACTGACAATATTGATGTGTAAAGTCGACAAAAGTCATTGAACTGAAACCAGGAGAGGTGTGCATTTTATTACGTATAAATTACACCTCAAGTCAAAAGTGTTTTCACCAAAAAGTTGTATAATCTCTGGGATGCTTCATTTTAAAATGCTGTTGCTCTTGTCTTTCGTGTTTGGAAGGACAACTTTCATCTCTACCATGTAAGTGCATCCCAGTGAATCTGAGTACTATTAATATTAATGTAACATTAATATTTAACCACATTAGGAATCGTTACACAAAGTAAAGAGAGCGTACTTTGGTTACATATGAATATCTTCCTAGCTTCTTTGCTAATTTGTTATGTGCAGTTACAAGATCTGGCCAAAGTGAAATATTCTTAATGTTAATTACAGTTGCGAACATTCTTAGAATGTTCATGATCAATACAGAAGGCTTATGTTAGTAAGATAAAATATCTGTCTTTATCATAGAATGACTTCACAAGGAAAGAGCAGCCCTCATTTTCAATCTTTTTAACAGGATGAATAAGCTTATCATTCAGGGAAAAAAGGTTCAGTGCACATCACACAAAACCCAATGTTCTGTAACTTATCTAATTACAAACTGAGCATTTATTTTGTGTGCATCTCATAGAATAAGAAGAGCAGTAGGTAGGAAGTCTAGAAGATGTGAAATAACTCTATGATGCCCAGAGTCCCTTATATTTTTCCCACTCAACCTGTGGAATTTCCACCCACCCACCCCCATGTCTCGTCAGGGTGGAAAACTATCTATTCAGCCTCTAGCTTCACGTTGATGTTCTGTGCATGAAGAACAGGAAGGGCAAAGGACCATCAGTGTTTGTCACACAGCTCCAGAGAGCTTTGTGACATCCATTTCCACTATCACTGACCGTGCCCACCTGCTAGGGAGTCTGAAGCTGGATATGCTGGCTCCAACTGAGATCTTGATATCAAGGAGTAACAGGAAACATACTCCCCTTAGACTTCAGACTGTCTGTTAACCTTCTAGGGGTCTTGATTGGGCTTGTTTTTTTCTGCCTACTAGAGAGTTACAAGGCAGGAAAAATCTCAGTCATAGGAGGCAACAGGTAACAAATAACCACACACACACACACACACACACACACACACACACACACACACACACTCACAGGGGGGGTAACAAATGATTACAGATACATATACACAGAGAGAGAAAGAGAGACAGAGACAGAGACAGAGAAAGACAGAGAAAAGCACACAGAGAAAGACTACCTACAGAGAAGAGAGGGGTCCAAAATCCCTATTTTCCCCTTAAAGGCTGAGGGTTTAAGGATGATTTAGGAAAGTTTCCCAATTCTAATTTGGGGTTGATCAGCTTAAACAAATGAAGGGGAGCTGATAGACACACAGCTTCTGGTATACATGTTTGAGACTAGCCTTTATCGTCAACCTAGACCTGTCAGCCCAAAGGGGACTCTGTTGGCAGGAGGCAAAACTTGGTAACCTTCTGTCTCAGTTCAAGAGGGCAAGAAAGAAAGTTTGTCTTCTTTATGTCCCCCTTTCCTATCTGTCTAGGAATCTGTCCAGTTCCTAGTCTTCCATGTCTGCTACTTCATCTGTTCCCTATAATCAGTGAAGACTATCTGCAGATAGAAATAACCTAGTAAGAGTTTGGGTTTCCATAGGCCTAGAGGATGATTCAACCATGCCTACCATGGCCTTTGCTTTCTCTTGATGTTACCTTCCAATGGTTTGGGTTTTTTGCTTTGCAGAGCCTCAGGTATGCTAGGCAAACTCTCCAACTGACTGAGCTGAACCTCCAGGCCTTTGGTGTCAACTGCCAGGCCTAAGGGAGCAAAAATCCTACACTGAGCATACAGACTGTGTTTCTTTACACTCACCCAGTATTGAACCATAAGACATTAAAGAAGATGATTCTGGTTTTTCCAAGAAGTCCATGAATGAGTTTAGTTTTTTGCCTCAGGCATTTAAATACCTCAAATTGTGACTTTCAAGTTGATAATTCATCACATAACTGCACAAATACAAATTACATAAGATTGCATTATTTCCCTCAGATGGGAACATGGTAGATGGCACCCTGGAATATTCATCCAATGAGGGAATTTTAACACAATTGCTCATTCTATCTCAAAAACTTAATTAACTTTGCCAGTCAGTAGACTGCAGAGTAATTCATTGATTTTAAAGAGCATGAACATGAAGCATCTGTGGTTTTCTGAGGAAAAACACATATATATTTAGAAGCCAGGAGGGATGCTGACACATTATTGTCACCTGAATGACGTGAAGATAAAAGAGAAAGCCATCGCTCTTGCATGTTGTTCTGCATTCTTCTGCTTTGATTTTCTAAGGCTTGCAGAACTTTACTTTGATTGAGCCTGTATGATGTCAAAAAGCATCCAAATGCAAATTGAAAATGCGTTTCTTATCTTTTAGACATAGCTTTCATCTAACTGTACTCCAATTTTCTCTCTACAAGAAATGAGGTGCCTGAATCTTATCTGCTGCAAAGAGTGTTTTTTTTTTTTTTTTTTTTTTTTAAGGCTTGGCTGAGTTAAGCAAATTGATTCTACTATAGAATAATACACAACCTTGCTATCTACACAATGAGAACACATTTTACTGCCTTCCTTGTAAATTCCCCATCCTCTGGTTCAAAAGCAAAAGCGACTTCCCGATGAAATGAGTTTGAAGTCATTGTAGTGAACAGCGCATCAACTGAGACTAGGTAGAAAGGCAACACAAGATACAAAACTAATACTTAATGCCCCAGTACTATATGAGGCCTCTTTCTGTATCCAAACCAAGTCATGTCATTAACTAGTTTTGAGATATTTAGACAAGATATTTATCTAAGTGCCCTGGCCTGCAGGGTCATCAACATGGACCTAAGGACAGGACTGATGAATGGGGGACAAGAGACAGCATGGAAGGAGAGCAAGTCGTACATTCTGATCAAGCTCTCGAAGTTTATTTCAGGACAGCAGCTTAAAAAGACAGGCAGGCGGGAAGGTTACACATGGCCCAAGGCCAACCCACTACCATAACCTGTTTTCAGGAAATACCAGATGTTCTTTCAATTCCTGGGACTGGAGACCGCAAACGCCCTGTCCTTTCTAATCTTGCACCTTAACTTACAGAGGGTAATTTTATGGGTTTGGCTCTCAGCACCTCACTGGTTTGGCTCCCGACAGCCTAGTCTTGTGTTCATCTGTTACAAAGTGAAGATGTCAAACTCCTCTTCCTCAGACTAAAAGATGATGGCACAGCTCATTTTTAAACAAAGCAAAGCTCACTTTCTCTTAGAGAAATGTGCCTATCTATGACAACTGAGCAAAAGAACTTCCCATTTGGATTGTTGGCTTTCTGAAGACAATGCATGTTCTTTAGGAAGAGTCTAACTGAGCTTCTCAAGGCAAAATGACTCCTTGAGGTTGACAGTCAGCCTTGACTGACATTGACACCCAGATACCAGGTAGCCTGTGTGGACTTTCAGCACAGACATAATACTTTCCCCAATCTGTTAACAAAAGATGACTTGCCATTAGCTTGGAACACCCAGTTGGCTAGGAGACAGATTTTTCCTGCTCTTTAGGATCTATAGAAGAATGTCATTAAAAGATGGGAATTAACGATCTTCTATAAGTGATATTCTCACTGATGTTAATCAGTGATGAAATTTCAGAGATGAGACTCGAATTTGTGTCTGCTGGACTTTGGAGCCCATGACTTTCCTTCACTCATCCAAGCCCGAGTCAGTGCCTAAGCTTGGCAATGTGTTGGCCTCTCAGAGATCATTGTTCCTACAGCAGTGCATTTAGCAGTATTTCAAAAGCCTATTAGGAGGTGTGACAGTGTTGGAGTAGGTGTGGGCTTGTTGGTAGAAGTGTGTCACTGTTCTCCCACTGCATGCCTGCCTAGGCGATGCTAGATGGAGCACCAACATGCCACTCAGGGAAGGCAAAATGCAATTCAAGATAGGGGTCTCAGACTGTGTTCTCTTGGGTGAGAACCAGTGAGGTCTGAGACAAATGCTGTGGTTCTCAATCTCTGTGCACCTAGATGCTGCTGGGGACATCTATGCTTCCCATGTGAGCCAGGTAGGAAGGAGATTGCTGAGCCAAGGATGGGGATGGTGGTGGAATCTGGTTTGGTTCCCAGTGAGTGCTGAAAGTACTGAGGGACTGGAAGAGAGGCACAGAGACAAAGGACTCATCCCCTCCCCTTTCTGCCCTCCTCCTCCAAGATCCTTGATGAAGGAGATGATCCTTGCTTGTCCAAACTTCTTTATTCATGGGAGAAGTGAATGCATATGTCTTACTCAAGGTGAACTAGGGATTAAATATCTTTTGCAGGAAGGGATGCCCAGGAAGGGAAGTTCATTGGCTAAACACTGTGGGCCTATCTAGATACCCCATTAGCATGGAGAACTCTAGGTTTTTATGCTATGTAACTGATTGTGATAGTACTCTTAGTGATGTCATGGTTACTTGTTCCAGGACAGGTAGAGCCTGGCTGGGAACTGATTATAATGCCTGCCATTCTCAATTATGACGTTTACTGGGGCTTTGAAATGTCTTCAACTTTAGCAGTTCTTTTGTCTTGTGGCATGGTCCACTTGTCCCACAGGAGACCCTCATCCTAGCTGCCCACAAGGCAGTCCTCTCCTGTTTGTCTTTGGAACAAGATGTAGAGCTCTCAGCTGACCCAGTGCCATGCCTGTCTGGATGCTTCCAAGCTTCCTGCCATGGTGATAATGAAATGAACTGTAGAACCTGTAAGCCAGCCCCAATTAAATGCTGTCCTTTATAGGAGTTGCTTTGGTCATGGTGTCTCTTTACAGCAATGAAAACCCTAAGACAGAGGGAGGTGAGAAATACTAGAAAGCTATAGGAAACGCTGATGTGTAGGGAATTATAACTGAACTGGGTAATACTTAAAGAAAAATGGACAAAGCAAGACATATAGCGTGTCAAATTATGTCCTAAGCCCTCTGATAAACTCTTTATAGTCAGCATTTTCAGTGTGTGTGTGTGTGTGTGTGTGTGTGTGTGTGTGTGTTGCATATATGGAAGAATGTGTATATATATGTATATGCAGGAACACATGAAGGTCAGAGAACAACCTCAGGTATTTTTCCTCTGGAGCCTTCCACGTTACTTTTAGAGACAGGGTCTTTCCGTGCCCTGGAGCTTAGCAGTTAGGTTAGGCTGCCTAGTTAGTGAGCCTTGGTATCTGTTTGTCTCTACCTCCTCAGTGCTGGAACTATAAATGCATTTTGCTATTCTCTACCTTTTTAATGTGGCTTCTGGTAATCAAACTCAGATCCTCAAACTTGTGTGGCAAGTACTTTATGGACTGAATCATCCTCCCAGGCCTTTTGCTCTCTTTAGAATAGAATTGGGCTGCTTTAAGTTGAATAATGTGTGTTTGAATTATATGACAGTGAGGATACATTGAGGACTTTTGAGCAGGGTGTAACCAGATTAATGCAGGATTTTAGAGAAATTACCTTGTCAGCCTGCTGTGAAATATATTAATTGTAAAGGGAATAATTGGAATGCAGGAAACCCATAGAAACTAACTGGAACCTGAATCCATTAACTTTGGATGCACAACTGTTCTCCTATACCTTACCATACAAAGAACAGTTTACATAGTCTCATTTTTATAATGAGAGCAATTTTAATGAATAGCAATAGATACTATTTTCTAAACACTTATTTCTGTATCAAAACCGATACTATGTGCCCAATGCATATTTTTTAGAAGTCACAGAGTAGATTCAACTATTCTTCTTAGAAAAGTACAGAAACTGAGGCTTAGATTGAGGAAGCATGTTTAAAATCACAGGTGCTGGGGCTGGAGAGATGGCTCAGTGGTTAAGAGCACTGCTGTCTGCTCTGCCAGAGGTCTTGAATTCAATTCCCAGCAATCACATGGTGGTTCACAACCATGTATACTGAGACCTAATCCCCTCATCTGACAAGCAGTTGTACATGTTTTACATGCAGATAGAGCACTCATATACAGAGAGAGAGAGAGAGAGAGAGAGAGAGAGAGAGAGAGAGAGAGAGAGAGAGAGAGAAAATTAGCTATTAGTTAAGTGAAGTGAACAAAACACATTTAATAATTATTATAGTTATGTTAAGAAATACAAATAACTCCAGTTGCTAAATGTTGTTGCTTAGCTCTGAATTCTTTAAGTGTATTCTCACACACTGCCAAATTAACAAATATTGAGCCAGGTGAAGAGAGGCTTATCCATATGAGGGTAATTTCCTATTCTTTTAGTGAAATAAAAGAACTGCTTTTGGAAGCATAGACGGGAAGTCAACCTATGCACATTGCCAGGAGCAATGCCAGCATTAATCAGGATGCTGGGGGTAACAATCTAGAGAGAAAGCCAGTGACATAGACCCACCAAAACAGAAAATTACAAAGTTCTTCATTAAAAGGACCCAGATAGAACTTCTTTGAGTCTAGGAGGCAGGGTTGATTGTATCAGTGAAGCAAATGAAATCAAGATCTACTGGATGAACTCGAGTAACCTAAGAATGCTTCTTCACACTAGCAGTGGGGCAACCCTGCACTAAGACAAGATAAGGTAGTGATGTGTTCAAAGACTGGCTCACACAGCTAGCTCTCTGGTGCAAGTCTGTCTTTTTAGATAAGGTCTAATCACCAAATTCAATTTGCTGTTAAGGTGACTTGTAAAGAGAGGATAATTGCAGCTGGACCTCAGTCTGTAAGTGGCACCACTCACAATGTCTGCTTTCACAGACACCTGTGGAAGCCACACTTTCTCATCATGGTTCCCAGAAAGGTCTCTGATTGCTTCAGGTGGTGTTATGGTACGTGGCATTTTGGCAAATTCCCCATGAGACAGATGTCTGGATCTTTAATAATGAAGGGAAGCTCATCATTAGGATTAACCTCAGTGGAATTTGCCCCTAACACACAAATGCACAGGAGGCTAATTTATACACTAGAATTCACTTATTAACTTCACAACCTCAAATTCTTTTTAGAATTGTTCAGAATATAAATTAATAGGAGGCTGAGGGGTGATGTGGAAGGAACATATATATGGTCTCCATTTAGGCAAACTCTCTGAGAACCTCATTTGGCTCAATGACCTTGAGTAACTTCTTTACAGCTTTGAGTGACCGTTTCCTCTGAAAGGATGAGATAATGTGCCATAAAGTCAGATTTTAGTTTGACCCTGGAATACTCAGCTCTATGTCACAAGGCACTGTGACAACAAATTGGTAAGGCTGGCCCCAGAAATTAAAGCAGAGTGGTCGAAGATGTGGGATCGTGGAGAAATGGCCTAATGTGTGTGAATCAGGCTGGTAAAGTTGGGGTACCTATCTGGTGGTTGGACCATGACAGTGTCAGAACAGCTTTCATTGCAGAAAACCCTCGATTATGGTTTCTATAATGGGTGGTTCTATCCATGGGATTGAACGTTTTAGACTTGAAATCAGCCACTGATCAAATAGCATTTGGGCTCAAGGTCTTGGTCCAGTAAAAGATGCAGTGTGGAATATGGAGCGGAGAAAATGCAAATGCTGTTCCGTATACTGGGACTTCCTGTATCATGGTGGAGAGGCCCCCACTGTTCCTGATGCTTGCCTACCACCCTATTTCGATTGTGGCTGTGTGACACAATAAAGTTGTTATCCTCCTTGCTTATAGGTGTGTCTAAGTTTTGGTAACTGTCAAAGACCAAGGCAAGGAAGTGAGGCAGGGCCTTTCAGCATCAAAGTCTGAGACACCGAATAAGAACTAGGCTCTGAGAGAGCTTAGAAAAGTACCCTAATCTCATGAGGAGCACATCTTTCCCATTACTGGTGAAATAATCTAACAGGCTGCCTGTATCTTGATATCTAAAAAGCATTGACCTAGAATCTGCTTGCAGTTTCTTGCACATTAAGAACTCTGAGCTTTGTTCTTGCTGTCACAGAGACACCTCTAGTGACTTTTCTGTCCCTTTTCAATCCTTTTCACCCCATCTCAACCTACCCTGTATCTTCTTTCAACTTTCTTCCATATTTGGGACATTGGTGTTCCAAATCAGTTATCATAGTGGCCAAGTTCTGAATCAAATCTCTTCTTCAGCTTTAACATATGTTGCCCATAAACATACACTCTTAAAGTGATAGTGAGTTTTGTAAATGAGCCAGTGAGGTTGCGTCACGCAATAGCAACAGGAAATATAAGCGTGGATGTCTAGAGTCCCCTTCCTAGAGACTTAATTTTCTTCTTCTTTTCCTTCTCATGATTGCACACCATTTCAATTTCTTTTTGGGCAAAAATTCCACCAACTGCTCATTTCTTCAAACAAATCAATGATAAAGTCCTCTGTTGCTTTTCCTGTTCTTAGATAACATCTTTCTTAAAAGTAAATGCAGTTGCTTTGAGAACGATTTTGTAAGTGAGAGGAATACGTGCTTGCTGGTGAATACTGGGGCTTAACGGACTTCAAATCTTTCCTAAATTGTTCTAAGCAAATAATAAACCAAATCCCCAGAACCAATTCCTTCCATCATGCTAGCAGATGACTCCATTAGCCCAAGCTTGCCTGTTGACAGGCAAATTTCAGCTAAATATTTCAATCTGAGTTTCTATATTTGCATGACATTTAAGATGGTAGGCTGAGAACTTGAATTTTATATGGCACCATGTCTCATAAGTAATATTTTTTAAATGAAATATTTATTAGAATGAGATTCCTTCTACAATGAATTCCACAGGGGCCCAGTGTCCATTTTTGTCCTGTCCTTTATTTGGTCCTTGCTGATGATGGTTAGCTTTCTCTTCTGATTCTAGGGGTGATCTACCCTTAATGTTGTTGTGGGCCTGTGGTCTGGAAATGATCTCCCAGGAGTATTTGGCCATGCTAGTTTTTCTAAGTTTAAATGGAAGCACTTTGATCGGGATTCAGAAATACATGTAGAAAATCATGCACATCTTAACCAAACTTCCTGGAGGAAGTCTGTGATAAACGGACAGTTACTGTGTGGCATGAGAATTCACCTCAACATGACAGTGGCCAAATGCACCATTTTAGAACAATTACTGCTCTGTTTGGTCATTTTCCCAAATTCATTTTATAACTGAATTAATTCAAGATATTAAAACCCTGAAAAAACAAGATAAAAACGAATAAAATAGTCAATATCCTATGACAAAAATGTATGATTATATAGTATGTCCTATAAATGTAATATAAGGTATAATCCAACTATTGAAGCATATTAGAAAAAGGATTTAATTTTTGTTAGAGGCCTTTTTGGAGAATTTAAATATCTTAAACAATCTGCATATGGTTTTATTTTGTAGTCTCTGGAGCTAAAAGATTTGTGTCACTCAAGTTGTCATAACATCATAAATGGAAATATGAATGAAACTGCTCAGCCTTGTGGGTGACACATGGAACACCTTCAGTCAAATGCTGCGGTAGTTCTGTAAGGACAAAAGCAATTCTTTTTTTTTTTTTTTTTTTTTTACAGTGCTTCAAATCTTTTACTTCCAACATAGGGATAGCTAAAAACCAGCAGGGAGAAGGAGGGGCTGAGCTGACCCTCCCAGCTACCCATGTGGTTTTGGCAGGGGTTGGGACCTCTGGGAAGGAGGGGCAGGTTCTGCAGCCTCCCGGCCAGTGTATGGAGAGGTCCCTGGGGAGCAGCAGAAGGCTGCTATAAACACTGAGTGGGGCTAGGGTAGGCTCTGCAGGGCCTGGCTGGGTGGCCCAGGGGGGCTGGCTGTCCCACTGTGCTGGTCCCTTGGGGGCCTCTGGAACAGCAGCAGAGATGGGAATGGCTCTGGGCTCTGTGGATGGACTCTTGCCTTGAGCTGAAGGAAAGCTAGGCTCCCAGTGACAGGCCTCTTTGAAAGAGGGTTCTAGTGGAAGGAGAGCCTGCCAGGGTACATGGTGCAGGAAGGCCTCTTAGATGATGCTCCCCCCCAATCCCCACAAAGAAATGCAGACAAGAGGGCTGGGGGATGGAGCTGCTGACCAGCAGCCAGGGATGTCTAGGAGGCAAGTGAAAGAGCAGAGGACAGGGCTGACCCTGTCCACTGGGTCTGCTGCTCATGCCCTGAGGCCCCAGGGCCCGGGGCGGGGCGCTTATGTCTGCTGGCAGGGGCAGGGGTAGGGGTGAAGGTTAGGGTAGGGGTGGCGATGGCAGGAACCGGAGGATCGCATCTCTGTTGAAACATTCAGAGCTAAGCACTTTGATTTCTTAAGTGCAATGGGAGAGGGGCAGAGGTTGGAACCAGAGATGGGGATCTGAGCCCGAGTGGTACTTAGACCTCGGGCCAAATCACACCCTCCCTTCAACAGTGGGGCTTTCCCGGCAGGTGCCTGGAAGTCTCCTCAAACACATCCACAGTAGCTGGATACACAGGGCAGTCTCTGCGTAGCACTGGGTCCGAAGGTACCAGGAGGACACAGCCTACTGGCTACAAGGTTACATTCATTTGCTAAAGATACTGCCAGGTGCTGTGGCCGCCTTCCGGGCATTTCCCTTGGCCCCCCAGATGCTCCTTGACCCCCTCACACTTCTGGTCCTGCCTGTGTTGTGGTAGACGTTTGGCCACGTAGGATCCAGAGGAGAGTATAGACTGCCCCAAGCCTTGGGCTCCTGCCCCGGCTCCTCCTTTATCTGAGGGCCCAAGTCAGCATCAGGATGCAGCCCAGCAGGTGGGCTGCCTGTGACCCAGTGTTCTCTGCAGACCATGAAGCAGCAGAGGTGGCCTCTGGTTGATGGCCTGATCATGGTGCCCTCAGAGCCGTCGTCAAATGTTTTGGCCGGGGTTAAGGACGTATGGGACAGCTCTCCCCTCTCCATTAGTGCGCGCGACAAGGTTGTGGGGATTGATGCTGTGTTTTTGTGACAGTAGAGTTGAGTGAGGGGAAGGACAGCTCCCTCCACCCTGACCCCACCGTGTGAATGTTCGAACGGAGCCCCCTAAGCTCAAGTCCCACCCCCACCACCAGAGAGACACTGGGAAAATCGGCTCTTTCCACACCCTCAAAATGCACTGAGACAGGCCGGACTGACTGCTGCACACCTACTCTTGGGCCTCTGTGCCCTACCACACACGCGCACACACTGTTACACAAGCACACTTGCACACACTAATCCCATGGGGACACCGCATCAGCATGGTTCTATCCCCAGGCAGGACCCCCTTAGCAGTATGATACCCGCAGAGGGCCCTGCTTAGTATCTTTAGCAAAAGCAATTCTTTACTGTTGGCACTTAAGTTCCATTCATTGGTCAATTCACTGCTGGAAAACATTATGAGACTGTTTCCCCTAAGATCCTCACATATTAAACAGAAGAAAATATGAATTACATGGTGGTAGGTGATTGTAACACAGCCAGTATTGGTGGCTGAACATGATTAGTCATGCATATTTTTCCTTATCAACTTTTAACAAAGCAGAGAAAATAGTAATAATGATGATGATGATGATGATGATGATGATGAGGAGGAGGAGGAGGAGGAGGAGGAGGAGGAGGAGGAGGAGGAGAAGAAGAAGAAGAAGAAGAAGAAGAAGGAGAAGAAGAAGAAGAAGAAGAAGAAGAAGAAGAAGAAGAAGAAGAAGAAGAAGAAGAAGAAGAAGAAGAAGAAGAAGAAGAAACTTTCACCCTACTTCAATGTATTATGGAGAGTCCCTTAGAGAAGAAACAAACTAGGCAGGACAAGCCTTGGGGCTGAAGCAGGAGAGTCAGGCTGCTTTGCTTCTTCCCTGTGGAAAGAGACCAGGACATCTACTCTATGAGTGTGTGACAACCAACAACTGGGAATCTCTATACAGATGTCATTCCTCTAGGAGCCAAAGCCTCAGCAATGTCAGAGAAGAGTTCTCAATGTCAGGTGGGGCCTACCACCGCTGTCCCCTCCTCCTCTTCCTCTCCTTCTCTTCTCCTGTTCTTCTCTAGTTCTTCTTCCTCTTTCCTGCCTTCTTTCCCCCTCCCGCACTACTTTCTTCTCTTCTTGTTCTCCTTCATTCTCTTCCTGCTCTTATTGTTTTGAGTCAGGTCTTCTTGTAGCTCAAGATAGCCTCAAACTCTCTTTGTAGTCTACGATGACCTTGGACTCTTTCATCCTCCCATCTCCACCTCCCAAGTTCCTGAATTGCAGGCCTGTGTATATGCAGTGATGAGTATCAAACCCAGGGCTTGATGGATACTAAGCAACAGCCCCCACCCCATCGCAACCACACCCCTCTGATTCTGAATAAGAAGACACTGGTGGATGCAGGGTACTAACTGTGTGAAGAGTTCTGAGACCTAAGCAGAGAGAAGCCCAAGGGCTTCAGTGCCCTAAGCTTTAGCTGAGTCCTTAACACTAGTTAACACCCTGCAGTGAGCCAGGAAGTGAATTCAGAAAAGCATTCTTAGTAGAAACACCACTGATTTTGCTTCTGTCTTTGAAGTTGAGCAGTGAAGTAATACTATTATCAAGAATGACTCTCAACAGACTGGGGTTGTCATACAAAGGAATTAATGTCCCTTGCTCTCTAAGCCTCTCATTTTCTGCCATGGCATGACTCAGCAAGAAGTAACAAACCAGACGCTGAGCCCCAATAACTTAAAGAAACAAATATATCTCCTTTAAATCACCCTATCTCGGCATTTTTTCATTTGTCTAACAGCATGAAAGAGGCTAAAAGAGCTGCTGCAATGCTCCTTGGTGTCTTCAAAAGTCTGTCCATACCCATGCTTCTCATTTAGAGGGTCTCAGAATGGACTGAGGGCTCTGTAGCCTGAGCGTCAGATGGACATGCGGGTATCTATGCCAGGGCTGTACCTGCAGACAGCTACATCTTCAGTTCAGCTGCTCTGGTGTTATCTTAACATGCTAAGTAAATATATTGATAAAAGTTTAATGTAGACTAAGGAAAGCATGAGGAAGAAACTAGGGTGCAAGAGTAAAGGCACGAGGTTCTGTTGTCCTATATTCTTAGGAAAACAATATATCCTCTCTTCTTACGTCCACGGATTGCATTTCTTAAGAAGACCCTAGTGTAGCATAGTTAAACATGAAGTCTCTTTCTTATTGAAGTCAATAAGCCCAGCTTTTCCAGCTTGGTATACAAAATAAAAACATTCTGCTCTTACTCAAGTTAGGTGGTCAAGTCTCATCCGAGTTGTGACAAAAGCAGCTTTTTTGCTGTTCGGAGTCTCTGTCTTAATGATACAGTAGCTGCAACAATCTCAGGATGATTTTTTTTTTTTTTTTTTTGAGTTCAATTTAGTCCCAAGACTAGTCCTGTTTACTCTTCTATTTTTTCCACTATATTTTGGCCATTGGGATCACCATAACTCAGCTGGTACTGACATCTCAATAGCTAGTCTGTTCTTTGAAATAAAACATGTTTCAAGCAGGGCCCTACCTCAAGATTGACCTAGTAACCCATGAGGATGGTGTAGCATCACTCCTTTGAAGTGCACTCTCTGCTAAAACACTCCTCAGATAGAAATCTGGTATAACATAGACTCCGGAATGTTAGTTTCCAGTGGGCTGCCATCAGCACTGCACACTAAGAGGCTTAAAACAACAGAAACTCCTGGCTTTAGAGGATTGTAGTCTAAAACAAGGTACTGGCTTTAGGGAATCTTCCTTCTTTGATGCTGATAATCCTTGATATCTCTTAGCAAAGTGCATTTATCCATGTTAACACGGGCTGAAGCCTTAACACTTCAAGCATTGGGCGGTTTGGTTCCCTCCCTCTATGGAGTTTTCCATCTTTCCGTGGCCTGGGATTAAACTTGGTTTGCTGTTTCTTATGGCTTTGGATCTAAACACAGACTCACAGTCACACACAGATATACAAACACATGAGATAGAGAGACAGACAGACACAGCGACAAACAGGTCCACACAGACAGATACACACACACACACACACACACACACACACACACACACAAACACACACACACACACACACACACACACACACACACACACACACACACACACAGAGAGAGAGAGAGAGAGAGAGAGAGAGAGAGAGAGAGAGAGAGAGAGAGAATTTTCCCACTAGTGTATTTAGGTGTATTTTAGTGTAAGCTGAGATTGAGACTCACCTGCCAAATCCTTGTTCATTGACCTTTTGGGTTTCATGCCACAGAACCTAAGCAGATGGCACTTGTCACTGCCACATGCCTGTCCTCTCCTCTTCATGAGTATCTGCTTGGAGGAAACTCCCTCGTGTAATATCACCTACTTAACATATCTGTGTATTTATGGCTGTGCTCCTGTCCAACGTATTTCTGTGTTTATTAATTGATTTAGTGGCTGTTTACTGATAGGTTGCAAAAAGTTGTCCCACAGTCACAATGGAAACAAAGACAAGAGGCAGACAATCACTTCAAGATAAGTATCCATAAGTGCCATAAGAGAACAAAAGGATGGGTAAAATCTTATTAAAGCTTTAGATTACTCCCAAGAGGCAGTCAGTGAATTTAAAATCGAATTATCTGATAACCTCAAAATCTCAGGAACCTTTTTCCTTCTTGGCATTCCCATGGCACACATAAGCCCCCAGCTTCTCTGCATCATGTCTTTGCTGATACATGATCTCAATGAAATCGGCTACTCAGTTTATGCACCTTCCTCTCTGCACTTGCTTCTTTAGTCATGTGTCCAAAGTACGGCAGTAGAGCTACAAAGGGTGAGGCAGTGAGACATACAGAGGGGGTGGGAGTCATAAAGTTTCCTTCATTCAGATTAATGAGATCATGGACATAGGTTGGGTGCATAGGGCCGCATACTGCATGTAGGGTTGGAGTAGAAGCCTCCTACTCACAACATCAGTGATGCAGTGGAGCTGTGAGGCAGAGCATGAGGGACCATAGCAATCCCTGGGAGGAGAACACGATGCACCATCTGCCAATCTCAATAGAGGACTCTAAGTACCTGCCCACTTCTGTTTAGCAAATACTGTGTCCTAGCACTAGCCCCCTAGAGAACAGCACACACCAATGATAGGTCCAAAGGGAAGGCTCTAATCATCTCCTCAATTTCTTTTAAGATTCTTAGATCTAACAGGTTTGTACTTTTGGCAGGAAGTTTTGCATAGAGTCAGCTACTATGTTATGTGTCTGGTGAGATGACAAGTCAGGCAGATCACTTTTATTACTCACAGGCTACAAAAATCAACAAAAGTTTAGGCTTTGTGGAAAGTTTCTGGAGGCTCAAGAGAGCTTTCTAGGACATATGGAGTGTCATGTGTTCACAATTCGATTTTCTCTGCAGCTGAGGGACCCTAAAAGCAATCCAATCTGACTTGTATTCCCAGGCATCACTGGGTTGCTGAATTGAAGCAGAGCAGAGCATCCTGTCCTAGGAGAGAGGAGGGCAGAGGCAGAGGCTGAGGCTAGGCTGTTCCTAACAGTTCTTCCTTTCCTCTGCCTTCATATTTTTTGCTACTTTATGCTAGAGAATTATAAGTAAAGGAGAGAAGATTCAAGTTTGCTGAGGTTAGGGTCTGGTTGTTGTTTTGTTTTGAGAAAGAAGAAATGTGAGGTCACAAAGAGAGGGAATATTCAATCAGATATGTAGATGAAATCATGAAATTCTTCTAGGAAATAGAAATATGAAACAATAGACTTAGCTTAGTGACTGATTGGTCCCTATGTGAGGATAGCGAAGAAAGACTACATGGAATATACAAAGAAAAAATGTGGAAATAGTTCAGAAAATGGGAATAAAGCATTTCCAAGATTGTGTATTCATTACTGTTCTCATCATCATGACAAAATAGCTGATAAAAGAAGCTTAAGGAAAGAACGGTTTGTTTCACTTGTGATTTTAGGGTACAGTCTCCCAGGGTGGGAAAGGCATGTTGGCAGGGGTTCGAGGCAACTGGTCCATTGCATCTATAGTCAGGAAGCAAAGTGTAATAAATTCTGGTGATCAGCTCACTTACTCGTATTTATTCTGACCCATGAAATAGTGGCAACCATATTCATAATGAGCCTTTCTACCTCAGTTCAGTATTATAGGAATAATGTTTTTGTACACTGTGTAAAGGTTATCTTTGTGTTATTCAAATCCCAATTTCTCTGCCCTCATATCTTGTTTCAATCTAGACATGACATTGTAATACTTATGTCTAGAATCTTCTATCTCAAATTTGTGTAACCAATTCTTACCATCTATTATCTGCCTTGTCAATAAATGCTGATCATCCAATGGTTGGGCAAAAGAGAGAATAGGGCAGAAATTTCTACCAGTCAGCAGAAGGAGAGAGAAAGGGAGGGAGATTTAGATGAGCCGTGGGGAAAGGGTCTGAGAAGAAACCATGGGAAAAGTTATCCAAAGCAATATTAAACTGCAAGTATTAAATAGGATCATGACTGGGAGGTAGCAAGATTAGCATAGAGATTAATATAAATCAATATTGTCCAGATATGGAAGTACAGCTTGAAATAAATCTTGGTTTCTCTGTGTGGTTATTGGGGACTAGCAAAGGTAAAAGAATACAGCCATGGTATTAATTTACAAATTACACTTACACTTAAAATAATTCATTTTACAAAGTACTTCTGGAAGTTTCCTCACAGATATACCTTGACTTGTAACTTCTAGGTGATTCTAAACCTTGGCAAGTTAATAAGATTAACAATCGTAACTGAGCTGGTTCTAGTATCTTGAGATGCTAGACTCCAATTCAATGACCAGGATTAAAAGAATCAACTTAAATCAATCATAAACCACCAAACTAAACTCTTCACTAGAAACTCCACATTCTTCCATCAGATAGGTTTACTTTGACTTGCTTATGTAAATACATTATAAGCCTGTTCCCTGTAGACCTTCTTGATGGCAAGCAGTAGCTAGAGCTTGGTTACTGACTGACTAATGTATCACTGTCTGTGTGAATAAGTCTTTGAAATGTTAATGTTTATATATTTATCTTTTAACAAAGGCAATGCATCATTGAGTGCCATCTACTTTTATCCCATTCAATGCCCAAGAGCAAAATGCTAAATGACTGAGAAAAGAGCAACAGAAGAACAGCTTTTGAGTCAAGGCCATGACTAAGTACTGAATCAACAGATTTTCTGGTGACCACAATGAAAGCCTAGCATTTGGAGTTTTATGTATGTGTACAATTTCCCCTTGACATAAACAGTTGAGAGAGCTGTTGAAATATTGGACAGCACAAAGTGATTAGAAAAAGAGATTGTGAGGAGAGAGAAAGTAGGAAGACCTACAAATGTCTTTTTTCCCCAATGATATTGGGAAACACCCCCCTACACACACACACCCTTTAACACAGTTCCTCATGTTGTGATGACCCCAACAATAACATTATTTTTGTTACTACTTCATAACTATAATTTTGCTATTGTTATGAATCATAATGTAGATATCTGATATGTAGATGGTTTTAGGTGATCTCTGTAGAAATGTCAACTACAGGGGGTCACAACTCACAGGTTGAGAACCATTTTGCTAAATGGTTATGTTGTTAAGTTGTCTTCTAAGTATTTGTGTTTATACCTATATACTTGGGCTTGCTTTCAACCTTGGTCAAAGAAGCTTTTGTTTACAATTGATAGCAGTCAAGCCTGAGACATGAAGCTAGTCAAAGTGCTGAAAATGTCAGTGTTGAGCCCTAAATGGCATAGCTGAATTATCTCCACTACCACCAAGGCTCCGGGAACACTACACAAGAAGAAGGGGACATAGTATAAGAGACAGAAGATTTTAAAGAATACTGTGAAATCCTGTCTTCTGTAGATGGATGGCATGGTTCTCAGACTCACAGGCTCACAGCTGCTGAGGTTTCTCACACAAGACCTATACAAGACCAAGCCAGCCAGTCTTCCAGCTTAGATGGGATAGACAGCTCTAGGCCTCACCCTGTACTAAAGAGTTATCAGTGAATACTGCTGGGTCGAAGGAGAAGGATTCATTGCTGAGATAGAGTTCCCATGCTCCAGTGACATGTCTACACCCATGCACAAACAGACAGTAGAACTAAATTTAATGGCTTATCAAAACAAAATAAAAATAACATCAGCAACAAAATATATTCCCCCCAAAAACCAAAAACCAGGAAGGATATGAAGTTAGTATGGAGCAAATTAGAGCAATATTACGTAATTAGGAGTAGAAATGGTATCAGACATGATTAGATCTTTATATATATATTTACTAAATTCTCAAATATATAAAATTTTAAATTTGATTACTTTAGATAGTTAGTGTGCATGTGTTGTACACATGCCAAGGCATATATGTGGAGATCAGAGGATAACCTGAGAGAGTGGGCTCCCTCTTTCCACCATGTATGCACCGGAAATGAAATTCAGATTCTCAGCTTGGCAGCAAGTGCCTTTACCTGCTGAGTTGTCTTTCTGGCCACTTTGAAATTTAAATTGTATTTAATTAAAATGTAATTTTACTTAGTAACTTGTGCCTCAGGTCTATTGGGTCAGATTAGTGCTCCACACATTTATATCATGTGACAGTTCAACTTTCAAGCCATTAGAAGCAAAGGATCAAATTGAACTCATTTGTCATCGCAAAAAGTTAAGGAGATAAGAATATGAAGAGAAAAGGAAATAAAATGAAGATGAACTCAGAGGAGAGAATTTATCCCTGTAGGTGCTGGGCAGTCTGAAGGAGGCGCTCGTCATCAACTATGGGTCTTGGTTGAATGTCCATCTTTCTACTTCTGGCCATCTACAGAAGTCCAGAAAATCTGAGAACATTTGAAGCTATTGAACTAACATTTGCAGAAGGTAAGAGGCCTTGAAGAAGCCAGGAGACTTTCCCTGAGCACCTCACATAATGCTCTCATTTGAAGACTTTATGGAGCAAATGCAGATTAAGGGTTATCTAACCATTTTTCAAACTGTCTCTTTCAATTTTTCTGAGTCCTATTTAGTGTTTGCTTCAACTTAATTGCTTCATTAGAGTGTCTGTGCAACATGAATTCAAACTTTAAAAATAGAAGATGTCAAAGTGGAGTTGATGTGTCTGATTTAGAGACCATCTTGAAGCTGAAGTATAATGCCAACAAAACCAAAATAAAATAAAATAAACAGGAAGGCACTTCAGCAGTAGGACATAGTGACTCCAGGGACTGGGGGCCCAGAGGGTAGTGCATAGGGAGGAGGTTCATAGGGCATATGAGGGGAAAAGACTCCATGGAGGATAATCAGTCCAGTTCAGCCGTGACATGTTGAGGACCTAGGTTCTATTAGCCTCTGTGATCATTAAGCAATTTTTTAACTGGAACATTTTTTACCAGCTAAACCTGGGATTAGGACCATCTGCGTTTCTGTCTGATAGAGTGACTCTACCAAAGATGAAAAACACAGAGAAGACAGGGAAAGGAAAATTGTGAACTGAGAAATACCATAACAACACAAACATCTTAATATGAAAATCTGATAGAAAATAAGCTAGTATAGGCACAAACCCTTCCCATCATTCTGAGCGAACCCCCACGCCCCTCCCAGGAAACCACGTTATCCGCGGCTGTTGTGGTTTTGACTTCATATCCACACAATGGCTTCCAGTTCTTTTCCAGCCTGTGATTTCTTACTTTCATTAAATAAAAATCAGTTCTACTGAAACATAACTTTTAGTCAAGTTACTTTATTAAGCAGAATATTGGATGTGTGTTTCCTTAGAGCAAAGGAGCACTGGCTCTCTTTGCCTGACTTCCTCTTTCTGCCATACTTCCTCTCTCGGCCCAGCTTCTTCTCGCCGCTGGACTTCCTCTCCTTCCTCACTTCACCCTATCTTTTCTCGTTTCTCTTCCATTCTTTCCCTTGGCTTTCTGGATATGGATGTCCATTCTAAGAAGACCACTTGAGAAAACACATTATTATAATCCTTAGGCTTTCATTGAATTTGTTAGCCCTCCTGTCCCCAAGCCAGTCTTTATCTGAAGCATTTTGAGGTTTCTAAGGTAAGCCGTATCACGTGATGAAACCTCCTCTCCTGTTACCCATACCTCTCTATACCTCCCTGAAACACAGACCAGTCTTCTTCTTTTCATTTTCAAACACTTCCTTTCTTTATCTTAGTAAGGCCTTTATTGTTTCATAGAAATGAGAAGACATATTTTACTGTTCCCATCTCTGCCACCAGCCAGGCAGCTGATTTATCAGATGTGACAAAATAATAATAATAAAAAAAAACACACTAATTTATTTTCATGGAGTTCCTAGTTATGCTCTCCAAACAGATAGAATACAATTTGTCTAACCTTTCCTGGAAGTCCACAGTCCTGCCATTTGGTAATATTTTCTCTCCACTATAAGGAAAAAAAATCATATAAGAGGTAAAAAAATAGATAGATTGATAGATAGGTAAGTAGGTAAGTAGATAGACAAAGCAAATAATTCAAGAGTTGATAAAAAGAAGAAAGAATTGCTAATTAGTGTTTTAGTAATGTGGGGATCCTGAACCTAATTTATTAACACTAAAGATGCAAAGGCAAACTTGGACCTGAAGTCAAAGAATGATCACATGTCCCAGTCAGTATCCATTTCAGTCAATGAGCCAAGGCAAAACAAAAGGCAAGCACCAGTAACCAGCTAGATAACTCCTGTACAGAGGCATAACACACTGATAACACACTGGTTTTTCCTTTTAGAACATCTGTGGGCTCTTACCACATCACACTCTAAATAAAATGAAACTGGAAAAAGATACTGTTTGCCTCTGTTATGTTTTTAAAGATATGTCATATCTTTAATTAATACCTTAGTATTCAAGATGTCATGGTGACTACACAGATAGGTTAACAGTTTTAGGTCAGTTTGAGGCTTGCTCTCAAGGGCAAGCCTCCTAAGTTCCCAGGTATGGCTACATTCTCCTTTTAAATACTTATGCTGCTCTCCTAGAGCATTGAACAGTAGCACTGTAGGTTGTTGTCTTGAAACTTTGTTTCCTGGCCACTAGTAGACTGAACTCCAGGAAATAGCCACTGTACCAGTTCTGTTTCCTATGTGACTCAGAACTAGACCCAAAGTCTCTCTGGGATGTTTTCACCACATTGAACTCACAAGGTAGCTTTTCAAAGTATTTCCATCATTTGAAGTTTTCTCAGAATTGCTGTGGATTATGGTCTGGAGGGGACTGGCTTTGGACTCAGCTTACGAGGCTGGCTTCCACATCACAATATTCTTTATGGGTCTGTTTGCAGCTTATGTCTTGGAAATGCAAACACAGTAACATGTGGCCAGTGTATACGTTCAGTAATGCCACAGTTAGAGTTAGACTGGGAGTAAGGAACTCTTTCTGCAGAAGTTAGAGCTGAGGGGAATGAGCAAGGTCTGGAATGGAGATGAAGCCACGACTGACCACAGATTAAAAGGTATGGGGAGCTTCTGTGTTGGAATCCAGCACCAGACAATTTCCAGTCTCAGCAAGGCACAATCAACAAATTAAATACTGCCAGAACCTTTTGTGGAGGGAGAGGCTGGAAAACATTCTGACTAAGTCATTGATGGGTTGTGAATTTCGGAGTATTGAAGGCTGTCTGGCTTCCTCAGTCCCACTGAAATCCCTCATGACAAGGCAAAAGTGAGCATATTGCTCATATTGTCAAGAAGGGAGGGACAAAGAAATGGTGTTAGGAGCTTTCAGGGTTTAGTTTAAGAGCAAAAATCAAACCCCTGTTTTTTTCCAGTGTTGAGAATTGAACCCAAGAGCTTACATTTGCTAGGCAAGCACTCCACTGCTGAGTTAAATAGCCACCGCTCCAAAAAAAAAAAACCCAAAAAACAAAAAACTAAACCAATAAAAAAAATAAATAAATAAAATAAAACCAAACGTGGAAGAATCATGTAACATTAATAGGTAAAGCAAGAAAAGGATTTCTAGTAATGTTTCCAAGAATCTCAAAGTGCTGAGTCATCTGATACTCTCTGCTGAAAGGCCCCATGGTAGGACGTTTGCATAATCCAGATCTCTAGAAGTTTCTACAGTGATTAAGAAAATGATCTGCAGCCTTCGCAGGCCAGAGCTCTCCGGGGCAGCTGTTGATAAGGACAGTGGGATATGAGCTCCTGCAGAGGGTGGACAGGAAGCAGGGTTATGGGCATCCACACTCCTCTGTTGTAGTTAAAGGGGCAGCACAGGGGGAAATAAACATCGATCTTAGCATGGAATATAAAAACCTCAGCAATGAGAACTGGTGAGATGTATCAACGCATAAAGCTGCTTGTTGTGGAAGCCTGGTGACCTAGGTTTAATCTCTAGGACTCGTGCAAAGGTGGAAGGAGAGAACTGACTCCAGAAAGTCATTCCTTGACCTCTATATAAGTGCTGTGGCCAAAACACACATCATACACACATGCACACACATGCACACACATGCACCCCACTCAGGGATGGCACAGGCACACATATACACAATAAACAAACAAATAAATAAATAAATGGGCAGGCACACATATACACAATAAATAAATAAATAAGTCAGCATTGGGACAGAGGTGCAATCTTTCAGCCTTCCTAATCTATAATGAACAAGACCAATCCCACAACCTTTATTTTAGAGTGACTATTGGGATTTATGCATTTAAATCCCTTTGGATCCCTAATGAAATAACCATAGAGCAATGCATAGGTGCCTAAGAAAATCACTGGGAAAAGACAGATGTTAGAGTGATTTGTTTGATTCTTTTGCTTAGAGACTTGCATATATATTTGATAAGGAAAGCTATTTCTAATGGGGATGGGTAACATGAAATTTTAATGTTAGCTATCAAAGTATTATGTATACTACAATAATAGTATAAGCAGTAAAGTATTTCTGATATGTACATGGGGGAAATACTATGAAATGGTCCAGCTATAATTCGTTTGTCTTATTATATGCTTGGTTAAAAATGGCCACTCACATAATCAAATGAATACAAAATGAAGTGAGCATTGCGATTCAATTTTAAACATGAAAAATGTTTCCAATAAAATATTTATTTAAGTTTTTGGAAAAAGATATTGCAACTTGACAAAATGCATTAGCATATTAAACAGAATCTTCTGGAAAGGAAGTCACTATGTCAAGGACTTTCCATGAAATGAAACCAATCCTTCAGACCTGGCTGAACAGACAGGAAAAACTCATCAAAATGTCCACAGGTTACAAATATCCTTATGAACCCACACCCACAGTGATGTCATCTTCAATACTTTTGTTTTTGTTATTTATTTATTTATTTATTTATTTATTTATTTATTTATTTATTTATTTGTACAAAGAATTACTGTGTTGCTCACACTGGCCTCAAATTCTCAGCATCCCTCCTTACCGTCCTAAGTTCTGGGACCACAAGTGTTTAACTCCTTGCCCACCTTAGTATTGTCATAGTTTTTAGTCACTTAGGGAGAAATGGACAATGTAGGATATGCTAATTCCAAAGATGCAAAGAAAAAGAGCACCAACCCAAATCATCACAGCCAAATTAATTAAAGCATGCTTTGTTATTTGTATACTTGCAACATCTCTCCGTAAACCTAGAGTTTAACAAATCAGCATTGGACATAAGGAAGACAAGGTTTTTTATAGCTCAGGGGTAGAAGGTTTCCAAATGTGGAATTTGGCCATCAAAATAGTTGGTGTTAAAGGAACAGATCATAAGCATAACAAATCAGTCATAAGGACCTCCTGAAACAAAGACATGGTTGCAAGATGGTCATAACAGGGCTGTCATGACAACAGGTAGCCATGACAACGTAGTCATAGACAGTAATACAACCTTTGAAACAAAGGCATGGGATATATGCCCATAGATCAGGAGGCTTCAATGTTTAAAGAAACATTCACAATTCAAAATTCTATATAGCATGTGTCTACTTACAGTGTTATAATGATCAAAAATAACTCCTTTTATCTGACAAGTGACTGGGGGCTTCATCTTTGTTTAAGATCTAAATTCTAAACACAAAATAGTCAATGAGCAACGTTCTTGTCTCACCCCTCTCATTGTATCAGATTGGAGACCACTGAAACTGTTTGGTCTGAAAAGGAGCACACTAGAAACAACTTTATCTATCTGTCTTTTTGTCTGTCTGTCTGTCTGCCTATCATCTATCTATCTATCTATCTATCTATCTATCTATCTATCTATCTATCTATCTATCATCTCTCTTTCTCTCACCTATTTTTGCAGGTGGACCTGAGTGTTGGTCATTATCGTTGCTTTCCTTTACTCCCCTGTTAAACATTAAAAAAAAAATCATTGAGAAAATAAAAAACCTAATCACCTAAAATCCTCTGCTGAAATGCATCAACTGATAGATGATAAAAAGAAAGCAATGCTCCTGGAAAAGGAAACGTCTACAGTGTGAAAGAAAGAAGGTTCCCTGTGTGCACGGAAGGAGGGCTTGTCTCAGTACAGACTGGTCTCACTCAGTTTCTAACTGAAGTGGGGCTGAGACTTCCATTTGTAGCAGGTGATGCTGCTGGTCTTTGAGAACCGCTGCCCTGAGGGAACATAGCACAGGAAGGCTGTCCAGAGTGAGCCATGGACTCTGCTAAGCCATGTAGGAGCCAGGACAGGAGAGCCCACAGTATCTTCATTGCTGCGTAATGTTGCCTTGGCTCTAGTGAGTGAGCCTGGCCCTGAACAGCATTTCATACTTTCTGCCAGTTTGTGTACTCATAAAGAATTTATTGACACTTGCCATGTGCCAGCTATTGGGTTAGTCATAGGCCCATAAATTAATTAGTTCTTAAATCACCACAGAGTCCTTTAAACAAATATTTATTGAGCACCTAATAGTGGCCACACCAGGGACCAATGGGAAGAGGTTATGGCTGGGAAGAGACAGGTCTCCAAGGCAGTGAATCAAACTGGTTCTTGGCTTCTGTGGTGTCATTCATATTCAGAAGAGGCCTTGAAGGAATTGTCTATGTGTAGGCTAAAGAACACACAACAGAGCAGGTGGTTGGGCTATCCTGGGGGAGTGTGTGATGGTCTGTAGAACCCTGAGGCTCAGCTGCAGAGATGATTGTCTCAACTTTGCTGACAGCGTGGTCCTTTGGGCCCAGTGGGGGAACAATGAGCACTTCCCTGTTAGTAGGAAGCAGGCCGCACATTCACCATGGCTGCCTCTGTGTTTGGCAGCAGGGCTCCAGACACGCTTTTGCTAGAAACAGTGCCTTTCCAATAAAGACAAAAAAGAATGTATGTAAGGCAGCCCGTCAAAGCTACCCTGAGGCAGCTCTCCTGCCGTGTTTTCATCAAAAATATCCTGTGTGCTCTGCGGCGATCTGCCCTTTGTCTGGGTCTGCAGACAGTGTTTAATAGAGGCCAAAGTGTCCCAAACATATCTAGTTGCCCACTCCCCATAGTGCACCATATTACACCTGATGACAAATAATCCTTTTTTTCCTTCTGTATTTTCTTTTCTCTTTTTCTTTTTCTGTAAAAGCCAAGACTGCAGGGAACCTGGAGTCTGCTGGTAGTTCTCCGTTTGTTTTCATGGGTTCTGATCTCTTTTTACTAATGTAGTACAATCATGCTGAATACCAAATGGGACTCTTGCTGTTGTCTGGTGTTTGTTGCTTTGCTTTTCTGAGTCTGTCAACTTTTTTTAACCCTATAGTTTAACTCCCTACATCAATCTGAACCACAAAGACAGAGAGAAAGGACCAGGAGCGGTTTCCTCTACATCCTAGTGCAGACAATAAGAACAGTCACAAAGGATTCTAGGTCTATCAGTGGATGTAGGAATCTATCGTTTTCTTTAAGAACGTTTGAATGATTACTATCTCCAGCCAGGAGCAGTGGTATACATCTACAATCCCAATACTTAGAAGTCCGAGTCAGGAAGCTCATAGCAAATTTGAGGCCAGTATCAGTTGCACAGTGAATTCTAGGCAGATCCAGAAATAGTGATTCTCTCTCTCTCTCTGTCTCTGACCCATATATATATACATACACATACACACGCACACACATACACACACACACACACACACACACACACGTGTATGTGTGTGTGTGAGTGTGTGTGTAACAAATTAAACAAATATTGGCAATTCCAAATGTGTATACATGGTTTTAAGGTACAGCTCATTTTGTGACATTATTGGTTTTTGAGTTATCATATTGATTTTTAAAATAAGAACTGTCGAGTTTATAATATTTAAACCTAAAATTCCTTGAGACATGGATGTGGCTAATTCATCTGAGTAGCTTTCTGAGGATTCAAATTGTATACTTTCTGTGTATACTATTAGATACATGATGAAAGACGTTAGCAAGTACTTGATATACCCTCTTCATTTCTGGATAAAGAAACTGTGTCTGAGAGTTGGTGACATCTTCCAGTTCTTAGTAAGGAAGCAATGAGACTCTTTTGCCTTCCAGGACTGTGTTCAGCACCTCCCTGATGCTTCCTGTTGTGTACAGTAGAGATTAGAAGAATGCATGAGAAAATAAGCTGATTCTAGTGAGAAAATATTCCTAGACCAAGATGCAATTAAAAATTACTATAAAAATATAGGTCCCAGGGGACAAATAACAGGAAATTTTGACAGAAATTTTACTAGACTCAGGTAAAGTTCTCCATAAAACCTATAAAATCCATTAAGCAGTTTCGGGGAAATATATGTGCATCTTTTACTGCAGTAATTTTAATGAGATTGGTAAATTGAAGTCATCCATAGATGCTGAAATCTCTGGCTAGAAGGGAGAACATTTAATTTTCATATGTGATCAGGAAACTGTTTAAATTTATACTTCTGATCTTTGTTGCTGACAATAAAGACTATTTGACATCGATGAATATAAAACTGAAATTGGTGGCAATAATTCTCAGTGTTCATCTACCACTTACTGCATCTCACTGAGAAGAGGACTCAGATCTTCGCCTCTCGTGACCTGAGGTACTTCTGCTTGAATTTCCTCCCATCTACCCAGTGCCTTTTTCATTCTTTCCAACAAAATGCAGGCAGTCATCATTCACTCTCTCTCCTCTTCACAGTGCTCTTGGTTCTTATTTTGAAACTCAAGACAGATTGTGTCATTTTCTCCAGTGCCTTGAAAGAGAAGTCCTGCACCGAGAGCAAAATGCTCAAAGCCCTTACAGCTGCACTTTTCAGACTCTTCAAAAGTCATCTGTTACTAACTTCTTCCTCACAAACTCTGTTATAGACTCCTAACATGTCCTGTTCACACAGAAGTAAGAAACTGGTAGGGTTGAGCTTCTCAGACTAAGGTCTGAGGACTCACACAGTCTGGTTTCAAAATCTAGCTCTGCCCTGAGCTCAGTGACTTTTTTGAGTCTTAGTTTGTGTGTGTGTGTGTGTGTGTGTGTGTGTGTGTGTGTGTGTGTGTGTGTGTGTGTGTGTGAAACAATATTGTGAGTTCTAGAGAATCCTGCTCACAAGATCAAGCCCTGGTGATCTGACCCAGGCCCATTTGGTCCTAGAGCAAGTTCATCACTGTTATCACTTGGGCCACTGTTCCTGAGCTACTCTTGAAACCCAAAGGGTCATCCTTTGCCTACAGACTTGCTCTTGAGCTTTCCATTAGAAGCTAACAAGATTGCATTCTGGATTCATGATGTGCTTTGTCCCCATTTTTTTCACTTGAATTTCTTGTAAGTTTTATACTGTCTTCATTTCTCCTTCAAGAAGAAGTGTCCCATACCCACAGAAACACAAGAAAGTGTTGCCTGCTAATTAAGGTCAAAGTCTATCACTGTCCAGATAGCCTTCTGGGCTCCATGCAAAGTGGTGGATTCTCTTTACTATCAGAGCTTCTTCTCTGACCTTGTCTGGGGACTCAAAATATCTACACGGCTCTACCTGCAGAATGTCAAATAGCCCTGGTTGAGATTACAGGTTCAATTTCCTTTCTTCTGATAAGAACCCATTCATCTAGCACATAGGAGATTCCTGAAATGCTTCTCTATGCTAATGAGGCATTTTGGTACCTTAAACCTTCAGCCAATGACAGTTGCCCATACTGGATATTCTGACCCTGTCCCCAAAACTATATAACCCTTGAACCACCCCAAATAAAGTGATTTATCTCCTTGCAACTGGTTCTAGTATCATCTTTACCTTTCATGCTCACAAGAATTCCAACCCGGCCCCTAACCCCTCATCAATATTGGCCAATGATCCCTGGGGGCAGGGAGTGGTACGGGAAGAGATATATGCACCATTAAGAGTACCTTATGTTCCCATTCATACATCACAGGAAAGAAGTCTGAATTGAGACTTCTACTTTTTAATCCCTATGTAAAAGATAATTCTACTTATCCCATAACTATTAATTATCTAGCATTTGCAGCCATTCTTCTAGTTATTAAGGACACAGCAGTTTAAAAGAGGAAGAAAAAAATAAATTGCAAGATGACCGCCTCCCTGAGGACTGGTTTTCATAGTATGAGCAGGAGAAATAGTCTTCTCTAGGAAAGAGTACACCAATTGGTTATTCAGTACCAAATGATCAGGCCTGAAAACATACATACAAGTAACATCATACAGACCGAAAAAAGATGAATTTGAAGAGAGCAAAGAGGAGTGTATGGGAGGGTTTGAGAAAGAGAAAAGAAGGAGGAAATGATGTAATTATAATATCAAAAATAAAAAGAAGGAAGGAAGAAAAAAAAAAGATGTACATCTTACCAACAATGAACTATTCCTATGGATGGCAAAAAGTAGGAAAGATTATTAAGATGGTAAGTTCCAGGAGAGGGAAAAAAAAAAGGCAAGAAAGATGGGTAGATGAAAGGTGCTGTGTTAACTCTCGTTTTGAAGGTAGACTTCACTGAGGGTGACACTCTTGCAAAGACCTGAAGGAAACTTGAACCTATCCAGAAACACTTTCCTGGGAAGAGGAGCAGCTGTGTGGAAGCATATTCCAGGAGGGTCTGAGGCACAGCAATGTAGCCGATAGCTGGAGCCAAGGGACACAAGGCCAAGCAGTAAAGTGAGGTTAGAGGTGGCTGGAGTCAGATCTTATGGAGACAATGGAGCTCATGCTGTTTAATCGTACAGCTTTCCTCTACCACAGGCCATCCAGACCATCAAAGAAAATATATGGTCCTAGTTTATGACAGTTTCTGCTCTCTATTGGTTGCTAATAGTTCCGTTTTAACAAATTATCCTCTGACATATAAATCCATCTCCTTATCTCCTTGCATCAGAAGACATTTATCAATTCTTCAGTTGGCCATTTTATGAACAGAGTCATAGCATGCCTTAGAAACTGCCCCATCAGATACCTGTTACAGTTACGTGTGGGATCTTCTAGACTCACCCCCACTGAGTTCTTTTAGTAGTCCTGAGATGCTGATGGTGACTTCTTTCTCACTCCTTTTGCTGTTTATACCCTTCACAATTTGGATCTTATTTTGAATGCAGAAAAAGTCTACCTACTTAACTGTTAATTTGCAAGATTCCTTAAAGTTTCTGAAAGACAAAAAGACCATCTATTCATCCTGGGTGACATCTCTTAGGTTTGTAGTCTCCAAATTTGAGGGAATCGTTAAACCTGTTTACAAATTAACTTTATTTTTTTTCACTTCATTTTTCATGAGTGACAAGGCTAGCCCTTAATCAAAGTAAAAAGGCCATGGGCTATGTGTATTTTAATTTAAAAAATTAAATTTATTACCAAGCCAATAGATACAAGACATCAAAACTTAAAATGCAACAAGAACATGTAGTCTTTTGGATCACTTTTCAATAAGCAGATTCCCTTTCAGAATGTAATCTGTCTTAAATTTCTTACATATTCATGCAGAAATGTGTTATGAAATATAGACACATGCATTTATATATGCCTATAAATGCAATACATATTGTATGCGTTTGGATACTATAGTAGTTACTTTTGTTGCTGTGATAAATACCAGACCAAATGCAACTTAGGGAAGAGAGAGTTTACTTCACTTGTGGTTCCAAAGGGAAAGTCCACAGTAGTGGGCAGGGCATGACACCAGGGGCAGAAAGCCAAAGGATAACATCTTTAACTCTAACCATGAAGTAGAGAGAGCAAACTGCAAGTGGGCCAGGGTGCTTAAGAATGAAATCCCTCACCTAGTGGAATACTTCCACCATCAAGGCTCTATTTCTTAAAGATTCTATGATAGTTCCAAATAGGATGGCCAACTGGGGACCAAGAGTTCAAAACGGTGACCTTATTGAAGACATTTCTCAAATCATCACACGTACATACATTTGGTCGGATATTATAGATATAACCTTTACCTTTCACTGAACTTATCATATCCTATAATTTAGACATGTCTCTGTCCCTTTCTCCCTCTCTCTTTCCCCTTTCTCTTTCTCTCCTCTCCAATGACTGTATAATTTTTCCCCCAGCTCCAAAGTCTTTATTGTTTTAGAAAAGATGCTCCATTCAGTCTGTGAGATGAAGAGCTCTGTCCAGGAACCCCATCAGTAATTCTGAAAAGGACTCTGGGTTCTCCACGTCTACTCATACACCCAGTCATGGGCACAAGACTTGTAGTCAATCAGTTCTTCGGACTTAAACCATAGACCGATCTCTTTCTCAGCACTCGCCACTGAATCGCGCCGTGAACGATGTTCCTGCCAACTTGAATGCAGAAGTCCCCACGAATGGTGCCTGGCTTAGAATCAGCTGGATTGGTCTCCCCCAGCATTACTCGGTCTGTTTTCACCACATTGAGCCCCTCCCAGACCATGGCTACCACAGGCCCTGAGTTCATGTACTTCACCAGCCCCGGGAAGAAAGGATGGTCTTTCAGGTCAATGTAATGCTGCTTTAGGTGTTCTTCAGAAGCCCGAAGGAACTTCATGGCCCCCAGGCGGAATCCCTTCTGCTTGAATCGCTTGATCTCGCCCACCAGGCCACGCTGCATGTCATCTGGCTTGATGGCAATGAAGGTATCCTCGAGGTTGGCCATGGTCCGAAAGCCGGTGGGTTGGCCGGTGTCCGCGATGAGCAATGAAAGCAAAGAGCTACTGTATAGATTTTTAAATCACCTCTTGTTTAATCACTTGCAAGCTACTGGAACTTTGGCTATCACATATAATCTCTTCAGGCATAATTCTATGTGTTACTCTTCACAACTACCAGTTGCCTATAAGATACTTCTACAAGTAACATCACTGATACCATACTGTAGGCACATCATAAACACTGAAATATTGAAAACTACTTTAAATTTACACAAATATTACCAAATAATTGTCCACACACGTAATACCCACTTAGGCAATTATGAAGCATTATTTACGAGGGTCCCTGTTGACCTACTACATGGAAATGGAATCTCAGGGGAAATGTCATTTGTATTCCTCTGGTTTTTAGCAAGGTTGACTGTCTTTTCCTGTTTGCGAGCTATTTGTATTGCTTTTTCTATGAGCAATCTGTTCATATTGGAATCTATTTTGGAGTATGCTTAATTGTCAGATGTTTAGAGTCAAAACCGTTCTAGTTAATATTTCTTCCTCATTATGTTCCCAAATTAAACAATGTCACAGCCTCTGCCATTCTGGAACTTATCTTCTGAGCAACAGTTCCGCACAAGCATTTTGTTTAATCTGTTGTCCAGTCATTCCTTGTGCATCACATGGGTAGAGGGAGGCAGTAATGTCTTACGACAGCTGGGTAGGTGGATCTCAGACCCTTGGTTCAGTCGCCTCTTATATCTCAAAGCTGGTCCTCCTTGTGTTTTCTAACATATCACTCTAGGAAAGCCTACAGTCTTACGGGTCTCTACTTCTGCGCAACGTCTTTGTTTCTACACATTCTTTCATGACAGGCAACAGACTCAGACCTCTTAAATCTCTTTCAGGTAATTCCACAGCAATATTTCTTGACCTTAGCTGGGCTTATTAAAGCTGTTGAAGAGAACTGATTATATTTCCATGTGTCTTTTCTGCCTTTGTTCTGGCTCTCTCTCATAATCTATGGTAAATTTTTCTCTCAACTCTCAACTCTCTCCTTTCTCCTGCATTTAAACAAGACTTGTATGTCAAGGTATCAGATAAGAAGTTGACTCTGTGACACAGTGGATAAAAGGTGTCAGAGTGACTAAAGATATATTATATTCCAAAGTGAATCACTGGAAAACGCTTTGTAACTCCTGAGCACTCTGATCAGACAGTTGAAATTTTGAGAGAATCAGGGGGCGTGTTGGGGTGGGTATGTAATAAGAAGGACCAGGCAGGGTTTTACTTCAACCTATCTCACTGCTGATAGAAGGAATCGCAAACAAAGCATCTTTAATAAAATAGGTCAAGAGACCCTGGTGAAGGGATACTGCATGTCTTATCTATAGGACAAGCACTTAGTTTTCACAGCCTTGCATTTCCTTAGATGTGTTTGCAGTATATCAATGTCTCTTCTGAGAATGGCTAGTGTCAGAGAGGAGCTTTATTCTGTTCCTTGCCATGCCTCATAGAAGTATGTCTAGGCGTCATCGTTGGAAGAGGTCTAGTGTTTAAGAGAGAGATCACATAGAGGTCTGAAAACCAAAAGTAATCGTAAGTTCAGCTGTCTGGGGACTGTCTCCACAGTCTTTGGTTGGGAGATAGCCTCAGAACAGTTATAAGATAGTGAGTATAGAGAGACATTATCACACTAAGAAATTCAGGCAACAGGAGGCTCAGTTCAGACAGTCAAGGGAACAGTGACAAGCTACAATCTTGTTTATAGGAGCCAAAATTATCACCTAAGGATAAACTGTAGCAGAATTTGATAGGCTCAAGTTTGGGGCCAGAAGGCAGCCCAACCTCTGGAACCATTTATCTTCTCTGAGTTTCACTGCTAATGGAACTGAAAGCCTCAAAGCCTCAGTTAATTGCTTGTGTCTACAGTTCCATCTCTCCAGCAATATTTAATACATAGAGAGATTTGACAGTAGGGACTCTGGCCTCTCAGTTCAGGTCCCAAAGTAGGTTGCTTTTTCTACCTCTCAACACACCCAGTAAATACCCCTTACCTAGAATATCAGCCATACCAGCGTATACATACCGGTATGTTTCTGGAGCATGAAAGGACACCCCTTATTCACTGCCTGCAAAACTCAAGGTATCTAGTATGGCTTCTTTTATACAAAGAAAACTGGTCTTAAGATAAAGATATCATGCCAGATAGTAGACACTCAGGTGCTATGAGCTAACCACAGGCCTCAGTCTTGTAAGTCCCTATCTTACGTCATTGGCAGTGAAGCAATTGGCTTTCATCAACTTTGAGTATATCTCCATGTCTTGTTTGATTTGATATTGTTATTGCCATAGCAAACATACCTCTAACTAAAAGTACTTTCCCCCTTACCAAGAAGAACCAAAAGAGATATCCATATCAACAAGTGGGCAAACCACAGCACAAAAATACAAGAAACATGCAAACACGAGGTAGTGGGATGTAAATACAATCAGTGACTTTTTAAAAAATTATGTAAACAGGGAGGGAAATTACATGAAAAAATCATTTCCAGAACTAGATGCAAAAGTTTGAAACAGATAAAAAAAATTGAAATTTGGAAAGAAGACTCCGTGAGTGTTAGAAATGGAAAAGTCAAGAAAAACTCACAGCAAAATACATCATATAATTATAGGCAAGATCAAACAGAATAAAGCATATCAGGAAAGGAATTCAACGCTGATGAAATATTACATTTAGACATCAATAAATAAAAATAAATAAACATGAGCACACTTTTCAGGAATTTTTGGCATATAGTCAATAGACCAAGACTAAAAATCTGTGAGACAGAAGAAATGGAAATAGAAACTAAAGGAAAGGCAAATGAAGTGCCATTCAATGAAACAGAAGCAGAACTTTCTGCAATCAGTGTTTTAACAGAGGAAATCTAAGGCTAGGAGGCATTCGAAAACACATAGGTGAGTCCCTGGGAGGAACTCCTCCAGTGCACATCGTTCTGACTCCAGAACAAAGAAGCATTATTCAAATCTGCTGGAGAACAATACCAACTGTAAAGGCAAATTCGTCAGAACATCATGAGACTTCTCATAAGAAATCCCAAAGGCCAGAAAGCAAGAAGTGATATACTACAAGCCCTGAAAGCAAATACCTGCCAATTAAGATTGTTTATATACAGTAAAGTGGTCTTCTAAAGTAGAGGGAGAGATAAAGGTATTTCAAGTATTGAAGAAACATAGCAGAAAAACATCATCCTCAGCCAAAGGTTAAGTTCAAACCTGAACTACTTTGAGATCTCACTTATTCAGGCCAGAGTCGCTATCATCGAGAAAACACATGGTGGCGAATTTGGTGCGAAGGTAGCGAAGAGGGCCTCTTACACATTGCTGATAGAAAGTTAAACTAGTTAGCCTTTGTAGAAGGCAGTGTGTAGTTTCCTCAAACTACTCCAATGCTGGTGCCATATGCTTCCGCTGTATCGAGGGTATATATGCAGAGGATCCCAAGGCAGCACTGCAGAGAGATTCTTGCAAATCCCTGTTTGTTGTTGCATTATTCCCAATAGCCAGGAAGCCCATACACACAATGGAGTTTCATTCATCCTCAAGGAAGACATGACGCTTTTCATAGCTCTCTTTTTCCTAACACCGTCTTTTCCCATTTGTTATAATGTTCCTTATTGTGTGGCTTTGTTAGGACTCTTCTAAGTGAAACTCTTTTCCAGCCATCACCTCCTAATTGATAAGGTGCTTAGTGAAAGCCAAGTGCTCCTTAATTTCCAAAATTCGGCCCAGGCATCACATATTCAGGAGGATTCCTTGTTGTATCTTTTCTGTCTGTATCTCTTTCAAACCTAACACTTTGCTCTTAATTAACCACTTTGTTACAGTTATCTGTTTTTACAACTCGTTACAATCAATTTGGAGACCTCAAAGGTCTTTATACACTTGTGTATTTCTAGTGACTCCCATTTCTTATTATGTAGCATATACTTAATGCCATTTAAAACATGTGTGAGGTAATGGTTTGGATTACGGATGGATGTCCTTGGTCAATAAACTTTAATTTGCTTTCTGTTGCTATGATAAACACCATGGCCAAGAGTGACTCGGGAGGAATGAGATTATTTTAGCTGACAGGTTCCAGTCTGTCAGAGGGAAACCAGGCTAGGAGCTCAAGGAATGAGGGATCCTAGAGACAGGAAGTGCAGTGGAGACCATGAGGAACTATGCATACTGGCTGACTCAGCTCCTCTCCTTATACAGCCTACACCCATCTTTCCAGCGATGGCACTGCCCACAGTAGCTTTGTCCATACTGCATCAATTTGCAGTCACCAAAATGCTCTTCCTGTACGTGCCCAAGGGGCCAAGCTGGCGAAAATGATTCCTCGTCTGAGGGTCCTTTTTCCCAGGAACACATGTCAAGTTGACAACCTAAACCCTATCACTCATTTCACTGTCATTAGTTTTAATTCTCTTTTCTGTAAATGCAGAGTAATTTAGTAATTATTAAATAAGCTAACATGCCTAGCATCCACAATTGTATCTGATAAAGTAATTGTCCACTGAGTATAACCATGTCACCTTATGGTGAGTGCCCTATTAACAGCTAGCTGTAAGGAGTAGTAATCCAGTTGGTTACTATCATCAGGAAAGCCATCCACAAAACCTACTGGTTTTTCTCCCTTGCCTCTATTGTTAGTTATAATTGAGGAAATAGGCCTTGAGGTGGCTCATTTTCTCAATAATTGAGCTTAAAGGATCATGCTGGCTTTATTACTGTTTTTTAATTACGAAGCTATTTCACTCATTTCCCTTTCAGAAAACAGAATGGAACCTCTCATAGAGAATACACTGTCTCAATAAACCACGATCCCCACAATGAGATGCTTCCCTGTGTCTCATCTCCAGGGACACAGAGACTACAAGCCTTGAAGCGAGTGTCTCTACCGAACAATGGGAATTTACTAGCTGCTCTGGTAATGAAGATCTCAGCCACACCTCAAGCTGAAATACTTTGAAGTTTTTCACAAAGTGTTGTAATTTCTTGTTATTGTTTCAGCAATAGCCATATGTTCTCACCCTTTGGGAAGGAACACCTGCCATTCCTAAAAGTGTTTGTCACAAATGCACTATTTACATGCAGACACTAAACAATAGTGTGGACTTCAGTCAGCTAAACTCAATATTGAGAGAAAAAATGCCATTCATTTATTAATTCTTTAATTAATCCAATAATTCTTTACTCTCTAGCTTTTTGTGGTAGACATGTCCTGGACTCCAGTTTAACTATGGTAAACTAAGCCAATGTGGGTATTGACATCAGTGCAGCCCAGCTAGTCAAGATGCCCAAAAGTAACAGGAAGGTAAGCAAACGATTAAACTTTAGGTTTGTGATAACGGTTGGGAAGGGTGACATCCATCACGGAAGGAGAATTAATTCGGAGGGAATGGATAGAGAGAGCTCTATTGTAGTGGTTAAAGGAGGGACCTTTGAGGAGGCGAGAGTTCAGATGAGAACTAGTGGAAGAGAATTGGTAGGCATGCAGTAAAGTAGTCAGAGTGCCTGAAAGACAAAAAGCTAGCTTTCTCAGAGTGCCGGAAAGAGGAGCAGTGTGCAGACATATGGAGGTCAGTAAAAAGAAAAAATGATTGACCTAGGTAAGTTTGGCCAAGCCAGGCATGATTTCATAGGCCATGTTAGCCATGACATAAGGTTTGGGTGTCTTTAAAATGACTGTGCACAAGTCCTTCTTCTCCCTTGCTTGGTCTGTTCTGGATTATTGCTGTAATCATTGTCTGTCGAGGACACCTGTGCATAATGTTACCTTGGAGCCTCTGTGTGCACTCTGTTCCTCTCGCCTGGTATGGAAATAGTATCAGCTTGCATTAGAATGTCTGCTCAGAGACCTGCAAGCAATCCAATCCTCTGCAATTCTGAAGCCCATACCTTGTAAAATTGTGAAAAGATTTTTGATGTAAGAAATAAATGAAATATGGTATGGAATCCCCCAACATTGAGCCTGATCAACAGCAGCTGCTCAGTGAATGTGAGTTTCCCTCTGTCTGTATACTTACGAGGTTTCTATTCATCCCTTATTCTGGTGTGTGTGTGTGTGTGTGTGTGTGTAAGTGAGTGTGCACTCAAGGCCTGGCACATTTGAGGCAAGCACTCTATCACTGTGTCACATTCCCAGCCCTTCACTTCTGTTTTCTACATCAAAAAATATTTTTGGGTTTGTAGCACTCCTGTGACTTTACCCAACAATGTGCTGTGTGTTCGTTCTTTGCATGTCTGTTCTCTGCATCTTCTTTCTCATTTCAACCACTCGTCATCCTTGTCCTCATTAGTGCAGTGCTGAATATCCCCACCCATTATCTTAACCATTAGATGAAGGGAGAGACTACCTGCACACCTTCTAGTAATGGGTGAGGTTTAGCACAGAGATGAAGTAATCAACTGTGTAGTCTTCTCCATTAGAATCTAAAAGCTGTGTGTGTGTGTGTGGGGGGCTAATTGGCAAAGTCATGTAATATTGTCAAGTGCAATAATGGAAACAAGAAGGAATCCCATGCTTTTGGGGGAAGTTAAGAAAAAAAAATGTGCGTAGTTAGTCTAGGCTGGAGCAAATGCCAGTAGAGACATAGAGATACTTAGGGTTTTACCTGAAACACTACATTGTGTGGCAATCTCAAAAGTGGGGTAAGCCAGTTAATTGTATTCCTAGCTAACTAACTAAATCAGTATCTATTTGATATTTTATTTTTATGATGTTATTCCTTGAGCTACAAAGTAGTAATTTTTAAATGAATGAACTAATTTCCATAGACAAATATTATTATATTAGTTTATGTGGCTCTATTTATGTGTGATTTTAAAGTAATAAGCCAAGGTACAGAGCTCATATATTATTCTATATCAACTATCATTAGATTTAAATTACTACATTATCAAATATATTGCTTTCTTATACCATGTGCTAAATTAAGCAGTAAGAAATTCAACTGACAAATATAGTGAGATTTGAGACTTTATTAATAAGATAAACAGCACTTGAAAAATTTTTTTGATTATTACTTTTGTAAGTACAGTTCTGAAAATCTTGATGAATTTTGATTAGCTATATAAACATAAATTATGAAATAAAAGAACTTAATTCTCAAGTTAGTCAAATAGCTCTTCTGAATCTCTGGAGTTTCACACTGGGTTTTACAGTTTTACTATCAATTATATTTTTATGCTTTTCTACTTAGAAGACCATGTTTCAAGTATGTCTATCTTTTATTTTCCTAGAGAACTTTTCCTCTCTGTTTAATATTTATTAATATATCATTTATATATACTCACTTGATTTAGGTATTCTACAGAGATAATTTTATTAGAGAGAGGAATAGACTAAATACCTTCATTATACAGTCATGGCATTTTCTCTCAAGTATCAAACTTATCTGTAAGCCTGTGGTCCAAGTTCTAAAACATTACCTGCAATTAGATGTAATTGCATGACAAATCAATCAAAATGTGGTATTTTGGGTGACAGTTCTGCTCCTCCTATCCTCCCTCAAACGTCTATACATTCTTTTCCCACTTTTCTTTTTAGATTCTCTCTTATGATTCCTACCAAGAAAATGGCTCTAAATCACATCGCGCTTCTCCAACTGCCTGGAGACTGACTCCCGTGAGAACCTGCAATCAACTATGCTAACAAGAAGCACAATGCTATTAAAATGTTCACTTTCCCGGAGGAAAGAATCTTCTTTCACTTCCAACGTCAAAGCTCAGCTTGACAGGCCCCTGCGGCTGACCTGGGAACCCCTCTCTGAAGTCCTTCTCAACTTCCGTATTTACTGTGGTACCTGATACTTTTTTTTTTCTTTTGCAGTTTCATGGAGCAACCAGAATGAAAGAATAGTTTCTTACAGATCTTATAGACATCAATGGTACACTTGCTAATCCCCATTTTATTTTCTCTAGAGTTAAGTTCAAATAAAAATGTGTGGTTTCTGGACAGTGGGCAGAGTCTAAGGTTTAAATAGGTGTCCACCACCAAGGGAGGTGTCTTGGATGTTTGCTTGCATCATATACTCAAAGCCCTGGATTTCTTTAAAGTCTCCTCCTAAGAGATCATAAAGAAACAATGGTATTACCTGACCTAATTATCATTTTTATACCCTTTTCTCTACAGTTCTTGTTTCACATTTCTTATTTGTGATGTTGCGTTTCTTGCCATATGACTTATTTTGATATTTCCTGAATAAATCAATTAATAAATATCAGTAGTTTGTTTGTTAACTCAGCCTCTAATTTAGAACTCCTCCTCTCCCAGTTCACTAAGTTGCTTTTACTGAACAGAGCCAATTTGGTAGCTTCCCAGTATCATAGGAAAAGATGAGCAGATATTCTGTTGTCATGGGAACAAGGTAATTGCTCAGCGTATTCATCCTGCATGGGTAACACTGAACTAACTGCTAGAGTTTCTCATTTATTACAAAACATTTACAGGGAAAATATGATATATTTCATGATGTTAAAGTGGTTGCCACCTTGCGAGGAGTTAAGTGAAGTTTTCTGATTAGAATAAATGTTAAATGGGATGGAAACTTTCCAACAGAAACTGAATGTTAACTGTGCAGACATAACGGACAGTGGAGTACAGCCATTGACCCGGGAGAGTGTGCTAGTGTTTCTTACCTTCTAGGCGTGGGTATCTGTGGCTGTCCAGTTCTGTAGACACTGTCATTCATCTTGCCGTATATAATGACAATGCTGATGCAATGCTCTCTTACATACATGATTGTTGTTTCCTTCTTTTTGAAAAAATGACCTAATTTTTTTCTGTCTTAAGTTTCTTTCTTTTGGTCAAATTTCCCCATCCACTCATCATATTAACTTCCTTACAAAAGAAAAATAAGCCATTCTTCCTACTGTCCTAGGGCAGAATAGATTTCCCAACACATTTCCATTACAGTCTATAAAATACTACCTCACGTGCAATAAATTTTTGCTAAAAGTACTTTCCAATAAAGTGCCCCTTCTCCTCTGGGTCTATTCTTTTTATTCTGAAGGAGAGTCTAGAACAGTGTTGCTTAGCTTCTGGCCCTTAGGTTGCCAGTGGCTTCCTCTACGTCATGGCTTTTGGTTTAAAAGGATTTTGTTTTCTAATCCTAGAACAATTCTGTCCTTACTTTCAGTTTGGGAAAAGGTTATTGTCACTTTCCGAAACCATACATTTTTCACTCATACTTGGTGAGCTGCTAAACGTTCAGTCTCTGTGACAAAATCCATGAAGGAAATAACATAAAAGGAGAAACGATCCATGTTTGTGAGGTTCTGGTTCATGCCTGTTTGAACTACATCTGTGAACCTGTCGTGAGGCAGAACATCATCGTGGGGCTAACATAATCACCTAATGGCAGCTTAGAAGTAAAAGTGAGAGAATTAATCATATTCCCCAAACTGCTACAAGGTCATACTTGAAAAGACCCAATTTCCTCCCATTAGCTTTGAAGTTTTAAAGATTTCACACCTTCCAAGAGCATGTGGGCTGGAAGAGGGAATCTTTGCCTTTCTTGCCCAAGGGTATTTGGAAAAACTTAAGATCCAAACCATAGTGTCACTTTGACATTAAGTCGTCCAGTAGCAGAACTTGAGAGCCTCCAGTTTCACTTTCCCACCTGATCTCCCTCCATTCAGTGACACCAACCCGCCCTTAAGTCATTGAGGAAATATTCTCTCTTAGTTAGCTTTTCGGTGCTATGGAAGATGTACGGCAGATGTACTCCAGTTGTTAGGGGACTCACATGAAGACCAAGCTGCACACCTGCTACAAATGTATAGAGGGTGTAGGTTCAGCCCCTTCATGATTTTTGGTTGGAGGTTCAGCCTCTGTAAGCCACCACAGGCCTAGGTTAGTTGACTCTAGGTATGCTTGTGATGTCCTTGACCCCTCCAGCTCCCTCAATTATACACCCCATTCTTGTACAAGACTCCCTGAGCTCCATTTATTCTTTGGCTTTGAGTCTCTGAACCTGTATTCATCTGCTGTTGGAAGTTGCCTCTTGGGATACAGTTATGCTAGATTCCTGTCTGCAAGCATAGAAGAGTATCATTAATAGTATCAGGGGTTGGCTCTCTCACATGGGATGGATCTCAAGTTGAGGCAGACATTGGTTGGCCAATCCCTCAATCTGTGCTCTATCTTTATCCCTGTGCATATGGTAGGCAGGGTGAATTTTGGGTTAATATGTGTGGTTCAATGTGGGATTTAAGCTTACTAATGCTTCTTTTATAAATAGGGGTGCCCTTATATTTGGGGCATAGATGTTCAGAATTGAGATGTCATCTTGGCAGATTTTTCCTTTCATGACTATGAAGTGTCCTTCTCCATCTCTTTTGAATAGTTTTGGTTGCAAGTCCATTTTATTAGATATTAGAATGGCTACTCCAGCTTGCTTCTTGGGTCCATTTGCTTGGAAAAATTTCAAACCCTTTACTCTGAGGCATTGTGTGTTTCTTCTTTGTAGCAAAATGTTGGATCCTGGTTTCCCATCCATTCTCTTAGCCTGTGTCATTTTATTGGGGAATTGAGTCCACTGATATTGCAAGATATTAATGACCAATGATTGGTAATTCCTGTTATTTTGTTGGTAATGGTGATGGTGTTAGTGTGTGTGTGTGTGTGTGTGTGTGTGTGTGTGTGTGCGCACACACACACACACACAAGTTTCCCTTATTTTATTTTCCCTGGTGTGGAATTATTTATGTCCTATGTTTTTCTGGGTACAGTTAACCTCCTTGTGTTGAAGTTTTTCTTCTAGTATTTTCTTTTGGGCTGGATTTGTGCTTAGCTATTGCTTAAATTTGATTTTGTCTTGGAACACCTTATTTTTTCCATCTATGGTAACTGAGAGTTTTGCTGGGTATAGTAGTTTCTTGGAGGTTACAAGACATCTGTCCAGGTCCTTCTAGCTTATAGAGTCTCTGTTGAGAAGTCGGGAGTAATTCTGATAGGTCTGCCTTTGAATGTTATCTGACCTTTGTCTCTTGCAGCTTTTAATGTTCTTTCTTTGTTCTGCAAATTTATTGTTTTGATTATTATGTGACAGGAGGATTTTCCTTTCTGGTCCAATCTAATTGGTGTTCTGTAAGCTTCTTGTTTGTTTATAGGCATCTCTTTCTTTAGGTTGGGGAAACTTTTATGATTTTGTTGAAAATATTTTCTAGTCTTTGGAGCTGGGATTCTTTGCCTTCTTCTATTTTTATTATTCTTTGGTTAGGTCTTTTCATAGTTTCCTGGATTTCCTGGATATTTTGTGTCAGGAATATTTTAGCTTTAACATTTTATTTGACTGATGGATCAATTTCTTCTATGTATCCTCTATCCCTGACATTCTCTCTTCCATCTCTTGTATTCTGATGGTGATGCTTGCATGTCTTCTTTCTGTTCTAGATTTTCCATCTTCAGGATTCCCAGCTTGTGTATTCTCTATTGTGTCTATTTCTGTTTTCAGGTCCTGAACAGTTTTATTTCCTTCACCTATTTAATTGTATTTTCCTGTATTTCTTCACGTAATCTATTTGTTTCCTCTTTAAAGGTCTCTATCATCTTTATGAGATTATATTTAAGATCATTTTCTTGTGCTTCAGTTGTATTAGGACACCCAGGGCTTGTAGTAGGATAGCTATGCTCTGAAGGTGCCATATGGTCGTGGGTTTTGTTGATTCTGTTCCTATGCTGGCTTTTAGCCATCTGGTTGTCCCTGGATGCTCCTGATGTATTAGGTATTGGAAAGTCTGGCCTAACTTGGATATTCCTCATGCAGCAGCCTTGGCCTAGACAATGGAATTCGGGGGGGGGGGGGGCAAATATCCTAGCAGCCTGATGTGCCCCTGGGGACATGGTGGAAGGTGTATTGGGCCAGAACTAACCTGGATGTTCCTAGTGATGTGGGCCTGGTGAAGGAGGGCAGAGAAGTGGCCAGAAATGAAGCGATGACTATAATTATTTCTTACTTAGAGTTGTTTGTGTATAGTCTAGTATAGGAGGTAACAGTGAGCCTTCAATAAATATTTACCGAACACCACAGTTGCCAGATTGTTTATGCTGTCTTGTTATATTGTTAAGAGTGAAGTTTTGGCCATGTGTTAAAAGCAGATCTCATGTAAGGAGACATCAGAAGCCCTTCATTAATGTCACTGACACATCTAAAATGATGTCAGTTTCACAAGGACTGAGAGAGATTAATGGAGAGTGGCTATGCCTGAACAACCTGTTTTAGAGATTTGTTTTGTTCTTATTTGCAGCGCTTCTTCCTGGTGCCAAATTTGATTGCCATGTCTGGGTGGTATAGTATCACTCTCTGTGTTTTACAAAAGCATAGGCCGTTCTTTATTGTGTTGTTAATTGGATGGCTATTTTGTATTTTGCTTTTAAAGGCCACAGGATGGAGCCACATCATGACACCTTTATTTCTTCCTTAGATGTTAACAGAAACTGATTTCAGTTTTGTGAAAAACAAATAAAACTAAAATATGTGATGCTTGCATCATAACTGTCAAGGGGTTCTAATGGCCATCACTTCTCTTCGAGTCTGAGCTGATTCCAGTCAATTAGCAATTGGCTTGTCACAATTCAGAGGGCAGAGGTTACTCGATATTGTACCATAGTTTTATGTGTCCTCAGCATTTGAATATGTGAGGTGAAATATTGACTCATATCCATGAATCTTTGATAGATAATTTCTGAACCTCCTGATGAAAATTGTTGGTTATTTTTTTCTGCAGTGAATTTTCCCAGTGATTGTCGCAGCCTGTAGTAATAAGTGACTTTTTCTCCCATATGCTACTGTGCCATGAGAGAGAGGACATGAAGCTGCAGTTTTGTCTGTGGGATGCAGCTGTGTATGAATTCTTTCTATGGAAAGAAATAGCTTCCTCCAGAGATTTTGCTGAGAACTCCATTGCTCCTCCCAAATAGCAGGCATTCAATAAATATTCAGTGGGTTATGCTCTACTAGTAATCTAGTTATTGCACAGTTTGGGGAAAGAGTGGAAGAAGTGATGAAGATTGAAGAGTCCACTGTGCTTCCCTACACAGGTAGTCATAGTTAGTGGTCTGGATTGACAGTGAGACCCACAATGTGTAAATGAGCTTTAATGCTGCATCTCAATGCTTTTATCGTAAGGCAGGAGATTACCCAGGTCAGTCTCATCCTGTACAGGACCAGTAGTGACTCAATACACGGCTTTTATTTCTTCTCCCACTGAGGGCATCAGCAGCTCCTGCAGACAGGAGCCAAGTTTTCTTCATCTTGTCAAGTAAGTCCAAGGCCTGGCAACCTTCAGTCCCCACATCCCAGATGTAGTTTTCCAGATTAGGCATGAATACAACAGAGCAGAAACAGCATTTCAAATTTATGTTAATACTGCAGTTTCCAAGGAAGTGGCACGACGGGAAGATAGGCTATGTTCTGTGTCAACCCGAGACTGATGAAAACCTTGACACAGGCCTTAATTTCCATGTCATTTAAATTGCAAAATAGACACACATTATCACATTATCACATTGGAAGAGCTTATGGAGGAAGTCGGTCACTAAAGTGAAAGCGTTACCCACGAAGGGCCTAAGATGCCAGTCTTAAGAATAACTGGTCTTCACACTCAACAGCTCACATTTGTCAGTTGCTTGAGCTGAAGCCCAGGGAGGCCTTTTTGTTGTAATTTTCAACTTTTTCTCTTGGTCTGTACAACTCAAAAGCTAAGTCAGGGAAACTTCTCTCCTGCCTAGGAACCCATTTACTCTAAATTTGTCTTTTATTACTTTATACTTGTAGTTTGAAAGTGAATATAAAAGTCATATCTGTAGGTATCAATCTACAACTGAATTGAAGAAAATCTCTGAAGCGTACATCTTTATTTAAAAACCCGAGTTCTGCTTTCTTTATTATATCATTCAAATTTTTAAATTCAATTGACCCAAACTGAATGTCATCTGAAGTCTTTCATTTCTTTAAAAGGGATGGCATTCTGTAAGTGCTATAACTAGAAATCTAAGCCCTGTTTAAAGATAAAAGTAAATTATTAATTGCTCTAAGACTTTTCTGTTATTCCTATTCTGAGTGAAGAAATACAAATTTCTAAGGTGAGTCTGAATCAAGCTTCACTTCAAAAAGGCAAAATTGTATATTGTATCTTTCTAAGCCACCATCTCCCTAGAGTGAAGATGTATGTTCTTAGTATGTACTGTCTACATTATTTCAAATAAGAATAACTTAAATACAGGAGCGCTCTCTATTGAAAAATGTATACATCATGTGTAGTTTATGCCAAATAAGAAAATAAACGCAATGCCCATGTAAATCGACATTTTAGGTCCAGAGAAAATGGACACAGATGATTTAAGTTATTTAAAATCATATCTTGGCATTGTGATCAGTTTTATATTGTTCATTGTTCATGATACTTTATATAGAGTAGTCTCCAGGTGACTTGTGTTGCTATAATTACCTTCAGTAGAAAGTTCAGTTTGTGGCTCATCACTGAGTCAAATTATTTGATGTTATTACTCACTAAAATTGGTGAACTATTATGGATTATAGACATCAAAAGTGGTAAGTGCAACTTGTGTGATGTCACTACATTTTTTTTACAGTGCAAATCTACATGATCACTTAAAAATCCAAGGTTGAAATTACAAATAACAATGGATTGTCATTTGGATGGATACATTTTATGTATCTGCTTTTACTTGATATATATAAGTTATAATTATCACTATTAGTCATGTAATATTTCAATATCATTTTAATTTTTAAAACTTTAATAATAATATTTCTATTACTTCTTTAATTCATACCCACCTAGTCCCAATTCAGGGCTTTTAAATCCTCCATTTAAATAATCTTTTCTTTGAATTATTCTGAAGACTTCATTTTTCAGGAACTGGGATACATCTCTGGTGAGCTTTAGGACTCATGCTAACACTTCCCCCAGGTTTTGTGTTTCTGCTTTAAACTGCTGGCTGCGCTATTAAGCTCCCTTTTGGGAGGACTTTGAGAGCTGAAATCACTTACACTATGAGCATTCCAAGGTCTCCAGTGTGCAGACAGTCTCCTATGAGATTTTCCAGCCTTCATTACCACAGGAGCTAATTCCCTCATATATAGACTCTCTCTCCAAATAACTGGACTAATAAAAAACAGTTTTCACCAAACTTTCTATAAGCAAGTTGGGGTAGAAGATATGACATAGTTTTGCAGCCATAGGAAGATAACAACCAGGCCAAGAATGTCTTCAAATAAGGTCACCTCATCAAATTCTTCAGAAGCCAAATTCCTCCATGAATCAAGCTGATATGCAAAGACATTCTTGAGCTGTTAAATACAGAATCCTGTTCTTCTGGAAAGTTCACCACCGTGCCTTCTACCTTGATAACATAGTCACCAAATGGATTGAGAATTCCTGATGTGTTCCAATTGTGTTAATTCATTAAAGAAGGTGTGTAATGGTTATTGGATTCCTGGTTTTGAAAAAGGAGATGGGAATAAAAAAAAAGTATGCCTTAAGAAGACATTATACATTTGTAAGTGATTCTCCCTTCACCAGCAACTTACAATTGAGTTCCTACAGCTTCACTGGCCTTTTGCACTAAAGAACCTGTGACTCAGCATGCTTCCATGAAAAGATATAATTTTTAAGTGCCAAATTCTTCTACAACTAATTTATTAATATGTATGGTCTTAGTCTACAAGAAGAGTTATATGGGCACCCAACAATTTCCTTAGAACGTTAATGAGAGGGTGAGACTTAGAGAAAGAAATGGCCTTGCATAAAAATAGGAATTAGAGATAAGAAAATGCTAAAATAACTCTGATAATAAAATAATAAGATATTTATTTTGTATAGTAAAATTTGGAAGTACACGAGTACATTTATTTAACTCAGATTTATTTACTCATAAATATTTATAAACCTCTTAGATCATTTTACTATGGCAAACTAAGTTTTTAGACACCTAATAACCATTTTTAAATTACGACATCAAAAAGCAAAACTAATTTATTTTTGTCCAATATGCTCTTTAACTTGGTTAGTATAGCACCATGGAAAATTTCTGTCCATCAATATTAATAAAATCTGAACCTTTCTAGTCCTTGAAGTATTTTAGAATGTTCTCAGATGCTGAGAAAAATAGATGTATGATAATAATATATTTAACACAAGTTTTATACCACACATATTCACACATGCATGCACCAATTTATACTAAAGTCTTTGGATTTGGGGTTGTCATAAGTTAAATCATGTTTCCCATTTTATAGGAGCATGTATAAGTGTATGGGATAATTTGCTGAGTAATTTCACATTCAGTTAAAGTTTAATAAAAGTGGATTTGCTGATTTGGAAAAGCCTGTGTTTCATTTAAAAAAAAGATGAAGGCTTGAATCGAGGAAAATGCTTAGTATCCTAGCTTGATTAGTATGCATTATATACATGTATTAAATGACCACAATGCATACCATAAAGATGTACAAGTAAATAAAATAAGCCCTCGTGTTGTCAAGGAGAGAAGAACAATGGAAATCTGCCTTTGAGTCTCTGTCATTTAAGTAAAGAGCCTAAGACTTGAAGCAATATGATGTCATCATTATCATAAAAACACAAAGGGGATAAGAGATAGTTTATCATGGAACCAAATATTAGTGATCATGGCTCCCAAACACAGATTCATCTTCCCCCATATTTCATATTTCAGTGTGTTAACAGTTTGATGAAGCTTTTGTAGTAGCCAAAGAAATAAATTTATAAAGTAAGGTGCTTTTAAAGTAAATTGTGAAGACATTCAATAGGTGAGTTGCAGTAGATTGAGGGGGTTTCAACTATGGGACTCAGGTAATATCTGGTAGCATTCTTAGAACTTTGTTTAGTGGAAGCTAGTGTTTTGTTAATACATTTGTAAAACTTTAATGTGTTTGTCACAAGGATGTTATGACCTAGGCAAGAAATGGCTATGTAAGGCACCAAAGACTGCCCAAGATAAATTGTAATCAGGCTGTGGACCTGTAGCGTGCCAACCTCTCCACATCTGGTGTTCTAATCATCTGGATGTTCAGTGGAAGATGTGGTTTTTTGGTTGGGACTTGCATTCACAGCATTACATATAATAGAGTAATGAACAAGCCTGAGAAGCTTGGTGGTGCACAAATACAATACAAAATAGAGAGGCTTTGTTTGAAATCTATATATCTAACAAAACCCACAATGTAAACAACTGATCGTTTAAAGGGAGAAAATTTCCCTCAAAACCAATATCTAATGTTTCAATGAATCATTAAATGGCTAGCGGGGATTCGTCTCCAAGGCCATCATTCATGGAAATATATTGTATCAGACAACACTGTTCTCTAAGGCAACATACGTTTAAAATCGCAAGAAGAAGGCCCCAAACCCTGTTTTGTCATCTGTGGGAAAGCTAAGTCTGGAGTCACCAACTCAGTAAATGTCAGATCACACAGGCAAGGGAATGTGTCTCTTTCAGAAACTTGCAAGTATAAACACTACTCTTCCAGACCGGCCCAGGTCAGTTCCCAGTGTCCACATCCGCCTCTGTGGCCTTGGTTGGAACACATCCTACAGCCACATGCATGTGTGCACAAACACACACACACACACACACACACACACACACACATTCACAAAGAGAGTGAGAGAGCAAGAGAGCAAGAGAGCGAGAGAGCGAGAGAGAGAGAGAGAGAGAGACTTATAAAATATTTTTAACATTCCATAGCTAACAGTTATCACAATTTGTACTCCAAAGTTACTTTTCAGGATCTCTGTAGACTGCCACATCAGCATTAGTAACTCCCCAGAGAGTACCGAGAGGATCCACTTCTTTCATGTACGTTACTTCATAGACCTCCCTTCACTTGGATTTGAATGTTAAATATAACTGAATGCTTATGTCAACAAATAATTTTTAGGCCAATTTTACTAGTAAATTGGGACCTGTGGTTCCAGGTAGATTATCCACAGCAGACTCATGGTCATTTAATGGCACCAGTCTCCATCTTGTTGAAAGAGGAGCTGGAGTGAGGAATGGGAGGAGCTTCCATACCCATGGGACCCATGAACAGGTCTGGCCATCCCCATAGACTGCCCATGGTCAGAAGTCTTAGGACAGTTTCCCAGTTCCCCAGCTTATATGGGTGTGCGTGATAAATGTGTTCAGAGTTGCATTTCATACCTGAACTGTTTTCAGATTCAGAATCATTGCATTTCAAATGGGATGGTTGGGAGAACATTTACGTCACCCTGCCCCATCATTTAACAGAGAAAAGCAATGAAATTCAAAAGGTTAAGTGGCTATTCCAAAGCCATGAGGTTTTCTCCCCTTTTTGCGACAAAGTCTAGACATTCACAATGATGGATCTACCTTCTTTTATTTCTACTCTGCCGTGGCTCTTAAAAAGCTTATATTATTAAAATCCATATTAAAAGGCCAATATCACTCACAAAAGCTTTATGAAAAAGTTTTAGCCTTGCAGAGTTTATTTTCCCTTGATAAAATATCCATTGAAAGATAAAACATGTATAAGCAAGAAAAGCTTCAAAGAGACTAATGGGTTTGACATGTCAGGCCTGGAGTATTAGGAATCAATTATGCACAACAACAGAAACAAATCAAAAAGCACCAGTTCCATTCCTGGCAGGTTGTAAGCCAAAGGAAACAGGGGCTGCACGGAAACACTCTTTGGTTTCTGGTGGCTAACCATGGTCTAGCTTCCTTCATCTGTTTGTTGAATGACTAAAGGAAACAGCTGGGCAGTGAAGAGTTAGAGGGTATTAAAAGCATTCTATTGATGTCATTTAAAAACAGTCTTCGTTGTAAAGCTGCAATGCCAGATTTCTAGATGTCCCTCATAAAGGGAACATCATCAAAGAATAGCTCAGAATAATGACAAGCTAGCAACACGGCTAGGAAATGCTTTATTGTTGAAGAAACTTTAGGTCCCACTGTATCATATGGTAACTGGGGGAGAGAAGCAGAAATTCTAAAGCATGAGGAAATGGTGTTAAAACAGAAAGAGGAGGAAGGGCTGGAGACTTTCTTACAGGAGTAAGATGTTAGGGAGAATTGTCTTGACTGCAGTGAAAAGATACTCTGGGTTTGCTCTGTCCCCAATGCTAGTGCATACAGCTGCAGTAATCATGGCTTCCTGAGAGAGTCAATATGAGAAGGAGAGAGAAGCACATTCTCCTAAAGGCTTCTGCTCTGCTGCACACACATTATTTTAAGTTTACATTTTTATGGGGCATGTAAGCAAAGTGGTTCTTCATTCCAATCACTTACAGAGAAAAATGTGTTTTCCTAGAGAATTGGATTCATCACAAAGTTACAGGAAAGGTGGAGAGTTGAACCATCAAAGGGAATAGTTATTTTTGAGGAAGCCTCCTGTTAGGAACCAGATTGTTTGTGTGATGTGTGAATAAGGTCTTACTCTTAGTTGCAGGTCTAGGCTTCGATGAGCACTCTAACTCCAGTCCTGACACACTACCAAATCTGCCTCAACTGGTGAGTCTGTGATTCCAGTCTGTTGTCCATGTTTTTGATACTGCCCCTGTGTGTTGGGATTGGAGCAGTCTTGTTTCATCCATGGTGCCTTGCTGTCCTCTTTCAGATCTGTCTGAACACCGCCTGTCCACTGTGGGTGGCACCATTCCCTGACTTTGGATCCTGAACTGTATTTCACCTCATCTCATTTCATACTAACCAATTGTATAAAATAAGACATTCCACAGGCCTCTGGAAAGCAGGTTCGTGCCCATGCTCCTTTTTCTGGGAAAGAAATGTATTTTTCTTTTGTTCTGTCTTTCTTAAGGAAATGACAAGAATAAGAGCCGTAGCCTGCATTTTTAATGAGAGCAGTTTGAGTTGCCCTAAGACAAACTCCCTGGAAGGCACCTGGCTCAGGCTTATCTCAGGTTTTCTAGCTTTTCTCAGAATGTCTTTGGAGTTCTCTTCTGGATCCAATATACATTTTAAAAAATTCTATTACAATATCCAATGTTGATCCTTTAATATTAAATTCTAGTTTTGGAAATACCTTCAAGTTATTTAAAGCCTAAGACCTCAAAAAATAGATTAAGTAAGTAGGGTTAGGAAAAAAAAAAAACTTGTGAATATATGCAATGAAACAGATATACATGCTTGATTGGTACATTGGCTTTGGTTACAATTCCAATGGAGAAACTCCAAATATCACAGGTGTTCACAGCTTTGGGGGATTAAAATAGTCTTTCTTCCTAAAAGCACAGACACTATGTCACTAAAAGTGTGTGTGGCAAAGATTTGTTGAAGTGTACTCTTTTTGTGTTATTTCTTTAGCATGATCACTTTTATGCCATACAGATTACAGCAAAGCAAAGAAGTTTTATCAGTAGACTCTGCCTCTGCTTTGCCTTGCCAGAGCCTATGAACTCACAGAGTTTCTACACTGCAAAGTGTGATAGTTAGTCTCCATTTTCTTTTTTCTTTTTTGGTTTTTCGAGACAGGGTTTCTCTGTGTAGCCCTGGCTGTCCTGGAACTCACTCTGTAGACCAGGCTGGCCTCGAACTCAGAAATCCGCCTGCCTCTGCCTCCCGAGTGCTGGGATTAAAGGCATGTGCCACCACTGCCCAGCTTAGTCTCCATTTTCAACTTGACACAGCCTAGAATCACCAGCAATGAGAGACTCTCCAGATTAGGCTGATCTAGGGATGTCTGTGGGGAATCATCTCAATGATGTTAATTGAGGTGTGCTGACCTGTCCACTGGGGGTGGCACCATTCCCTCGCTTTGGATCCTGAAATGTATACAAGTAGAGAAAATTGGCTAAGCACAAGGAAGTATGCATGCAAGTGTTCTTTCTGTATTGGTGTCTAGCTGCTTCGAGTTCTGCTTGCCTTGACTTCCCTGTAATGATAGGCTAGAATTGTGAGCCAAATAAACACTTGCTCCCTTCCCCAAGTTCATTTTGTCAGGGTGTTTTATCACAACAGCAATAAATTAAATTAATACACCATGGAAACGAATCTGCTTATTTCCCCTTCTTCTATATAATACCTACTCCCCCTTGCTTTTTCATGATTTTGAAAGATACCAGACTTGCTCAGAAATAATTGACATTTGTGAATCAATCCCTGCCATTCATATAGTATTGAGTCCAATTTAGGATTGTGATGGCTGAACCACCAGGTTTAAAATGTAAGCCTCCTCAAGAGAAAGAGGTGTGAGAGAGAAGAGATCTGTTCCTGTCACACCTCCCTGTGGTAGAAAGAGTGCCATAATCTGATGGGAATAGAAATTGAACCTATTCCTAATGACTAGGCTGGACTTAATTTCCATGTTGGCCACAGAAATGATTCTTAAATAATTTTCTCCTGTCAGTTACCCTTTCAGTGAAGGAATTGTGAAGGAAAACCAAGGTCATTCTCAGATGGGGCATGATGGATGAGGGAAAGGGGAGCTGTGGAGACTTCCATGGAAGGACAAAGCATTCAAGATCTCCTTCTCCAGGTATATAATCTTATTTTTTTTTTCACTAGAATGGATGGTGAACTTGGATGTGAGGGAAGGGGCCTCTCAGTTCAGCAGTGTGCATATTTGGAGAGTGTGTGGAGCCAAAGAGACTGAGTTGAAAATTTCATATCACTTAGGGACAGGGTTGTCATTGTGATGTCTCAGTATGAAGCAATTACCATGTTTTGTGGGTGCTGGTGTGAATGAACCTGCTCTATTTTCAGCATAAGCAATTGTAACAGGTACAATCACATACAATACATAATATTTCACAATGATCATACGTTTTTATGTTTCTAGTTTATGTATTTAGCTGACTAACCTTTTTGGTTTATTTAGAGACTACTTCTCCCACTCAGAAAATTTAAGATGCAAGAGTCTGCCATATTACTGGCATTATACATCTTGTGTTAACTTCATTGGGTGATTGACCTAAACCTTCTAGGTTTGTGGAAGTTACCCTCAATGGTGTTTGCGTGCAATGAAATCAAGTAACAAACCATTTTTTAAAGAACACAGCCCATTACTGGGAAACATGTGACTGAGTGTGCCGGTGAGCCTCTCAAGAACTTTGTTAGTTGCTTTGCCTGTGAGGGTGGGTGATGCATTTTACCTCCCATCTCTCGTGGAGCAGAAATGTCGATCAAAGGTAGAGGTGAAGGAGAAACATACAATTCTTAAGCCCATTGTTTCTGTCTGGAACTCCTGGTGCTCCAGGGCAAACCAATAACTGTGTCCCTGCTTGCACACGGAACAAGAGGGTTTATACTCTCTGTCTGTTTGTAATGAAGGCTGATGGTACAAGGAGATGCAGTGCCCAGGAGAGGCAGATGCAGTTGATTCACAGGCAGTTTCTGAAACACAGCATATCTTTCACCATTACTATTTTCAAAGCAGAATCTTATGGTGACGGAGATGGCAGTGAGCTACTCTTGGTGCACATTGCTAAATAATGTAGAAAATCAGTGTCTGGGGTCAGAGGAGTACTTTATTTTTTAGAGCTTTCTTAGACATCCCATTTTCCATAAAGCTCAGGAAAAATGAGAAGACTTTCTAACCTTTTAAATTTTTTAGCAGTGAAATTTTGTAATGTATGTAGTAGAACTTTTCTTAGCCGACCTTTTGTTCAACCAATAGAAGTTCTCAGGACAAGTCGTGAGAAGGAGAGATTCAAGTTATTTTGTTTTGTTTTTGTCGGTGAAACCACACTTTAAGTGCATGTGCCATGTGTCATGTGCTCATCCACTGATGTGCACAGGACAGTAACCTAAGAGCCATAACACAACCCCCAGCCCTGTATCCAAACTGTATCCCAGGAAACACTTCTACTCTGTGCCAATATAGTCAGGGCTTTCCTAAGAACAACTCTCTCCCATTGGCTCACCACAGGTATGGGAGAAGATGAGAGTCAGGAGCAGAAGAGACACACTTATTCAAGGAATTGGCTGTGACTGTAGGTGTAGGCTCATAGATCAGACCACAAAGATGGAAATTCAGGAGGGCTTTCTACATTGTAGTTTTGAGGTAGCATTCCTTCTTGTCTGTGGAGCCTTGTGTTTCAGCTTTGCAGACCTTCCTCTGAGTGCATGAATGAAGCATGCCTTCATCATGCTCAGCAGTCTGCTTTCCTTTAAACCAATTGATGATTGATACTAATCCCAACAACACATACAATCACAGAAATTCCCGGAAAAGTATTTAAGCAAACAACCAAAGACGACTGTCTAGCCAAGTTAATACATGAGAATAAACTAGCCAAATGTGCAGAGCATGTTCAGGCTCTCTCCTTGTCTTTATCTTTATTGGCACTATTCATATATTAGTCATCAGTTTGTCTTACCTGGAGAAACACGGCAGCTGTCTAATTGCTCTGTATCGGTTGACACATTCCAATGTATGCTATGTAACAACATTACTGGCTCATATTGGTAAGAGTATTTATTGTTGGGTAGACTATACATTGTCCATGCTCTAATCCAGACATCTGCTTTACTCAAGAACCTTGGCTGTGAAGGAGCCACCTCTCCTTGAGACATGCTGTTGTCAAGAACAAGAGGGAAAAATGGCAGACCTGTGAGCTGGTGTTCTTTATCTCCATGCATTAGAACCAAGTATGATGTTTATATGAGAAACATGTCATAATTTTATTAGGCTATTCATTCGATTTCTTAGAGGAACAGAGCCAAACACACACACACACACACACACACACACACACACACACACACACACACGCATGTGTGTGGGGGATGGGATGGTGCAAAGCGTAGCTCTAAGGAATTAGCTCTCAGGAATATGGAGTCAGGCCATTGGCATAGTTCCTGTCTGAAAGCCAGCGGGTTTGGTGCCTGCAAAGAGCTACTTATTCTGTTCAACTAAAAAATTCGAGAGTGGAAAATCAGTATTCCAATTCACGTGCTATAAGAGTAAGAATCCCTTCTCAGGTTCGAGGAAGGCTGACTTTCTGTCTATTTGGGGCTTCAACTGATTAAATGAAGCTCTCCTGCACTGACGAGGCAATCTATTCTACTCAGTTATCTGACTGAAATGTCCTTTTAGTCAGAGCAATACTCAGAATAATAGTGTATGGACTGTGAAGGCTCTCTGTGACCTAGTCAAGTTGACCTAGAAAATGAACCTTCACCAATACATTCACAGACTGGAAACACACTTTATATAAAATCTAAATTCCTCCCCATAGCTCACACGTATCTCCCAGCCTCATCTCCTGCTGATCCTACTCCATGGATCAGCTGTGACCTTGGGGCTGCTCCGTACACTGGAAAATCACCAAAGCCTTGGCTACTCCAGTGCTATTGTGTCTGCTCTCCTAGGATTCCTTCCATGCAGCCCAGTGTTTCACACTTCATGACTAGATCACCCCACCCCCCTTTTAATGTCAGTAGAAATGTCTCCTTCTAGAAGGAAACATTACACCCTTTGATAATCTCATTTAAAACACTATGCTTCTAATCCCCAATGCCTGTCTTAAAGTACCTTGTTCATTGTCTGATAGACATTCTTACTACAGAAAATTATTTTAATTTTTCTTGAGGTTTGGATAAGTGGACACAAAACCATATGCATGAAGTGGTTAATTCTCAGCCCGTGATATTATAGGAGATGCGGGGAAAGTTAGGAGCTAGGTTACTGAGGGTGTGGCCTTGAAAGGACTTGGAGACTCCTGGCCCTTCCTTGGCCTATAATTTTGCTTTTCAGCTATGAAGATAGAAACAGCTTGGCCTCTGCCATACTATACCACTTCACCTCAGGACCCAAAGCAAAGGCCAAATAGACTATGAGCTGAGTTGGGAGACAATACCTTCCCTATTTTTAACTTGATCACCTTAGATATTCTATTATAGAAATGGAAATATGAGAAACGCAGCATCTCTCTTTCTTCATAGATCATGTGGTTCTCCTGATGGCTAGCTATGACACAGTTCTGAATGTATTAAAGGGACTCCACAGTATATATTCAATAAACTGGTAATTGAGTTAACCATAAGAACACAAAATCCTTAAGGTAAATTCATTAATTCTATATGCAATGGTTAGTAGATCTAACTGAAAAATTCCCAACCCCCAGGCAGAAAATAAGCTAAGTACTTTAGAATGTTCTATTAAAAACATTTTTAAAATATTAAGTTAGTGCCAAGAATTCTTCAGTGAAACTGTTAAGTCTGGGGAGCCTGGCTGACCACCAGTAGTACTGGTGGAGTGGTTGCAATCAACAGGAACAATATTAAAACCTTTGTGAGCCACTTCTCTTACTGTCCATGTCTGTCACCTGTACTGACCAGCATGGACTCTGAAGTGACATGTTGTAGAGACCTTAGTTTAAGGATACCTGTCACCTGGGAAGAAGGCAGATTGACTTATCTTGAGTCATTAATGTAATCTATAGGGTCAGGAAATTACACTCTGACTTGCTATTTAATAGTTTAATAGGTAAGTATAAATGAAAGAAGTTGCTATCAGAAAAACAAAATATTCTATGAACTAGATTAAAGTTTTTAATTTTGACTGCAGTTTAATCCAGGAAGACTGAATGTTCACATTTACTTGTTTATTTTTTGAAAGGATCTCATTAGGGGCTTTTATAAAAATCTTATGCCACGCCTATACCCCAAGAACAGTGTGAATTCCTGAATAGAGGATTTGAATCCAATGTTGTTGGATTCAACTCTCAGGGTAATTCCAGTGAGCAGCCACAGCTGAAGACAAATGCCATAGATGTTTGCCAGTGTGGGTAAAATAATGTTACTGAGCATAATAAAATCAAGTAATTGAATTAATTATTTAAAATATAAAATAAGGGTTGGGTCTATAGCTCAGTGGTAGAGAGCCTGCCAAATTCTCTGTCTGCTATCATTACCTCCCTTTATATTTCTGCAATCAGTGTTTTTAACTGTTGGAAGAGAAATTAATCCAAACGAGGAGAAAAATTGAAGCAAGACGTGTGTATAAGAAGAAAAGATTTCAGCAGGAAAGCCCAATATTATTTTTCTTACATAATTAAAGCTTGGCAGTGGGATGCTGGTGCTTGCATTGAATTTCTTCTTACTCTATAACACCAGAATATAAAGGATACGATGTAAAGTGTATTCTTCTTGTTCTACTCATTCTAAAAGCACAACTGTGGAAACCACCTTACAGAATAATCTTACCACCCTGCAAAATGAGAGCCTTTCAACATATGTTCTTCTAGTTTCTTCTTTTGAACCCTGGGTTCAACCCCAAGCAGGGCAAAAAACAAAGCATGCACTTCCCTTATGTCTCAATGTAACATTATAACAGAATATAATTAGCGTATCAATATTTATGAGCTCCAACACGATTGGGTATCTTTATATGTGAATGGCACCTTACAGTTATCTTAAGCCAACTTTATTTGATTGCTATATGCATCTGTAGGAGAACAGATTGCCAATTAAAGCCAAATTAGGTGATAAAAAACTGAAACCAACATTTAGAAATACTAGTCACCTCAGTAAACCCAAGGAAATAAGACAAAGAAGAAAATAGTCAATTGATACACAGAAAAGATTTTTTCTGTGTTAGAAATAATAGCTGGAAGAAGCTGAGGAGGAGGGCGACCCAATAGGAAGACCAGCAGTCTCAACTGACCTGGACTTCCGAGATCTCTCAGACACTGAGCCACCAACCAGGCGGCATACACCAGCTGATATGAGGCCCCAACACATACAGCAGAGGACTGCTGGGTCTGGGATCAGTCAGGGAAAATGCACATAACCCTTAAGAGACTTGGAGCCCCAGGGAGTGGGGAGGTATGGTGGGGTGGGGATCGGGGGTGGGGACATCCTTGTGGAAATGGGGGGGAGGTATGGGATGTTGAACAGTCAGGGTGGACCAGGAGGGGGATAAAGTCTGGATTGTAAAAAAAGAAAAGAATAAATTAAAAAAAAATAAATTAAAAAAAAAGAAATAATGTGTGACAAAGGTAAGGGTGAAGTGAGTAGAAGTACTTCTCAAACAAGCACAAGTCAAAGTGAGCCCATGGTGTTTATCAATAATTTAAAAGTATTTCATAATAGTTATATGTATTAAATATAAAAATAAAGAGAAACACATTTTTACCAACAAAATTTGGATGTTCTGCATATTATTTCACAAAACAACTTCCTCTTAAACAGATTTACTGACTTATACATTAAGAATAGTTTCTTTGTACCGATAATACATAGGTTGGTTTAAGAATACGGACTTTGAATCAGGTGGGGCCGATTGCTATAGTTGTTCTCATCCTCATTACATGATGTATCCTTGGGCAAAATATCAAACTTGGAGCTTCATTTTTCATGCTTGCAGAATGGGGACACGTCTAGTTAACTTGGAAATGCATGGAGAGATTTAAAGATAAAATGAGCTAGTGACATAAAGCCTTGAGCCCAAATGTGATTCTTCTAAACGGACAGGAAAGTCAAGATGTAATTAAACTTTGGGTAAGGGGACAGGAAGTTCTCTCCTTATCATTTCATAAAATTTACTCATGACTCTTCCTAGCTGAAATTTCTCACAGTCCTCGTGACTTTTTGGGGAAGACTTCAGTGGAGAATGAAGGCATGGTAAAGTTTTGTTTTTATAATTGTTCTTCTCTATCACGGGCCCACCACCCAGTTTCTGTGGCTGGATTCTCCCAATTGAGGGGGAAGGAATGTCCCATGTGTAGGAAATGCTCTTGCTTAAAGTAGTTGTTGAGAACTGTGCTGGAACCAGTGGACAGCTTTGCCTTTGCTGCTAAAAGTTTCTTTGCCCTTTAAACAACCTGCTGGACCCTCTGTCCTACAACTCTTAAGCCCAGACCTTGGTGATACCAACTCTGCTCCTGGGAAGCACGTAGGACTTTTTCAAAGCCTGAGGAATATGGCCTTTGCTTCCAGATTCTCAATCCGTTTCTCTGCCTCTTCTTCAGTCATCTTCAATAGTTTGATAATAGGATATTGCACCTCCAATATTTGAAAGCCTGTCTCTCCCTCTGGTCTCTATGACCCCTGAAGAAGTCCTTACTCCAGCACAATGGAATCTCAGCCTTCCCAACACTGGACACGCTTTGACACCTTGACCATGTCTATTAGGAATCAAACAATGAAATTATTATTATCATACTATAGATAAAATTAATGTTAAGTTATTACCTGCTCATGGCCCAAAGAAGTAAGGGCCAAATTTGAGTCTACAGCAAAAGTCCTCTGGTTTTATAGATCTTTTCCATTATTTTTTTCTACAAATTCATGACCAATGCCCAATGAAAATACATTGAATCTGTGTGTCTATGGCTGACTATGGAAATGACTACATCCTGAGAAAACCCAGCAGAATCTATACAATAAACTAGCAAATGATTTTTCCCAAATATTTCAGAGAATCAATTGCTACCCAGCTAAATGATACATGCAGTGAGGTTTTGGAACACAAACTCATATTCCCACCATAATTTTTTCTATTTTCTTTCCTGCTCAAATACTGAGCACTCACTTGCTGTTATTGAATAAATACACTAAATGAAAAACCAGTATTGTATGCTAGACACTGAACTTCTGATGATGAAGGACCGCCTATCAGTTCAATAACATGCAGATTGTACTTTCTCCATGATATTCATTCTGGTCAAATTGTCCCCACTGAGCCATTATGCACTATGTTAGTCTCTGTTCACCTGAGTGGAAGCTTTTGCATTCTGCTACTGCTTTCTTACTGACAATATTTGACGAAAATAGTTGGCCACTGGTGGTATAGCTTATGGGTTTTGTTTTTCTCGTTCTCAAAAGTGAATCCTCTTAGAAAGGCGAGAGAGAGAGAGAGAGAGAGAGAGAGAGAGAGAGAGAGAGAGAGAGAGAGATATGCACAGTAGGTAGAGCTTTTTGTTCATATTCAACTTTCTTTGGTGTCCATAGTTAAGTCTGACTTATAGTCATGCCCCAGAGCTCCTGGATGCTAAGAGGCCACATCTATTTGGAAAGGTGCATGCACAAGCCAGGAAACAATTAGACTCAGAAGTTGCAGATGAAAATGGTAAACAAAAACAAAAACAAAAAAACCAAGCAAAACAAAAACAAACAACCAACCCAACCCAAATGATACCAAATAAAATGAAATGAAACAAAACTCACCCAAACCAAACCAAAACCCACATTGCAGTCAGTGTTCCTTTGACTTTCTAGAAGCTTTATCTCATGACTGGAGCTTCATAGGAGCAGGACTATGAAGAACCCGCTCCTTTACTGTTCTGGCCAGATCAAGCTATTTTATTCCTGTCTTACCTTTCAGCAGGTGAATTTTCAGTAGTTGGTGTAGTTGGATAACATTTCAGCAAAAATTCAAAACTTTTTCCAAATATACTTAAGAGATACAATAAGTATAAAATATATGCACGTCTTCTTTAAAAAAAAAAATACTATATTGTCTTTCTGTAAGCTAGTTAGAGTTGTTATGGTTCTAAGCATCAGAAAATCAATTGGAATGACGGATAAAATGGAACATGATACCAGATAGAGAGCCCACAGGGACTATGCGCAACAAAGTGTTTAAGGGAACCAGACAGTGCAGAGTATACTGAGCTTTAGAGCGAAGTCCTTGTGAAAACGTGGGCAATCTGCCCTAGCCCATTTTATGAGGCTGTGTTGGACTGCCACAAAATGGATCCTTTATAATGAACAGAAATATGTCTGTTTTGTACATGCTAGAGGTGGGGAAGTCATAGATCAAAGATTTGCACGTGGTGAGGGCCTTTATGGTTGATGGCATAATCTGGCTAGAGGTGATCAGTGCATACACAAGAAAGCAAGTGGTTCATCAGCCATCACCCTGCGCTAGACCATTCAGGAAGCTTATCGACTCATCCTTTGAAGCCCCCCCTCTCAACACTGTAG
>CM052717.1:30816242-30827032 GCA_028551405.1 Uromys caudimaculatus | reverse complement strand
GGGTCTGGGCGAGAGGTGCTGCTCCCCTCAACCCCACTCACGGCCTTTCCAGGCTCCTGGGAGGGCACCTCTCTCTGGTGCTCGTTGCCTACCGACTCCTGGCGGCGCAGGCAGAGGTTTCCGCCCGCGAGTGAAATCCGGAAGTTTCGGAGTTTTTCTGTCCCCAGGTTCTTAGGCCCCGGATCCCGGCAGATCCGGGCGGGTCTGGGCGAGAGGTGCTGCTCCCCTCAACCCCACTCATGGCCCTTCCAAGTTCCTGGGAGGTTACCTTTCTATCTAGTCAGGGTTTTTATTCCTGCACAAACATCATGACCAAGAAGCAAATTGGGGAGGAAAGGGTTTATTGAGCTTACACTTCCATGCTGCTGTTCATCACCGAAGGAAGTCAGTACTGGAACTCAGGCAGGTCAAGGAGCAGGAGCTGATGCAGAGGCCATGGAGTAATACTGCTTACTGGCTTGCTTCCTTCTCCTGTTTTGCCCAGCCTGCTTTCTTATAGAACTCAAGACTACCAGCCCACAGATGGTACCACTCAAAAGGGGCCCTCACCCCTTAATCACTAATTGAGAAAATGCTTTACCACTGGATCTCATGGAAGCATTTTCTCAACTGAAACTCCTTTCTCTGTGATAACTTCAGCTTGTGTCAAGTTGACACACAAAACTAGCCAGTACATTGTTCTAAAGGATTTCTATTCATAGTAACCTACTTACAAGTTGGAAAGAAGAGATCAAAGAAAGGATTGTCTTATGATGACCAAAATGAACTAATTGTATATGCTAAAAATGTTTCCTATAAAAAAAAAAAATTCTCAAACTCCAGGCGAGCATGGCTACAGGGTCTAGGAGGAAATTCTTTTCTTTTTGAGCCAGCTACCTCCTCCTGTCAATCTGAATGACTTAGGTAACAGTTTAAAAACCAACATCAAAAACTGCCTCAAATGGTTTTCCCAGTAGCTAGGTAATATCATCTTTATCTCTTAATGCAGAGCACCATTGAATGGTTAGATGTGTGCAAATTACCTTTTCCTCAAGACACTATATAGTAAGTAGAGTCACTAGAAGCTTAAGATTCTAAAGAACAGCTGGACAGCCCAGCTTCAGGCAAGCCTCTGTCTCGATTACTTTAGTCTTGCTGTGACCAAACTATGTGACACAAATCATTTAGGTGGTAAAGGGGGATTATTTTGGCTCACTGTTTCAGAGAGATTTTAGTGGGAACAGGTAGCAGAGAGAACTTACATCTTAGTAGATCTGGAAGCAGAAAACATGAAAATCAGGAATAGTTACAGTCCCTACATTCTCCTTTAGTGGTGCCCTGCTGGCATCCAGACCCAACCTTCTCAAGATGCCACAGCTTTTTAAATAGAGCTACAAGCTGTGGATAAAACATTAACAAACATAAGCCTATAGGATATGTTTCCGATTTAAAATGACAGTTTGTCCCTTCCTAATGTTATGAGATACCAGTGTCCAGAACTCAAAGACACCATTGTTGTCTAGAATGTGATAGTAAATGTTTTCTGGCTAATGAGTACAGCAATTGTAGCAAACAGTACACAGACACACGCCATGCATAGAATTGGTAGCTGAAGTATGTCTAGATATATCACCCAAAGTCTGCGAGTTCAAATTTTCTAAATCAATCAGTTATGCTTCTTCTATTTTCTCAATGGAAATGATGAAGCACAAATAAGATAAATAGAGTCGACTGGTGACTTTCATTTACAGAAGCTAGGTGTGCGTCAAGCCTTCTGAAAGTCTGTCCACCATCCTCCATAGTGCTAAACGCTCTCCTTCCAAGGGCCTCTTTCCACAGCAACCTTCCTCACTTGAGGGCCACTGAGGGATGCAGATCACATCCAGTTTTCAATCTCTGCTTTCGCTTTCAGTGCCTTCATTGCTGTGACAAGGTGTGTGAGTGTTGCCAAAATCAATATGTCATAACTCAGTGTCTTACAACAAGTACTACCTGGTGTCTGCTTCCTCTTGCTTCTTGTTTCTATGGCAATGATGTTGCTGCCTGCCTATATGGCCTGCCCTGCTTCTTTGCTATTTTTGTCAAGGTAGATGTAGGTCTGTATTTCTCACTTGCTAATCAGAGTCATCTTCTCTTTTTGATCATTCAGAGGGCATGTAGTAGGTGATGATTCTGTGAGCAGAGAAGATCCCTGATTGTCTAGAGGGCTCAAGTTTCACTCGGGGTTTTCAGTTCAGGCTCTGTCTCTCTATGTCCCTGTTTTCTTTCCTATGTGCCTTTAATGCCAAATTCAAAATTTTGTAATGATAATACTGTAATTATTCATAAAGGAATAACACTATTTAAAGGTATATAAAACTCATACCCACAACACAGTATCTAGAACGAAGAAGAACTTTAGTCGAGTTGTTTGTATGATCTCATGGCTAGAGAAGATCCTGAACTTGGGAGAGAGAGAAAGCAGAAGTGGGATTGGAAAATGTAGCCTGGACTGGACCACATTGGAGCAAACAGTGGATGACTGCTTCAGGAAGTTCGCAGTTCATTGTTTTGCTCTCCCAGACCCTGAAGCTAATCTTCCCTGCTCTTCATTTTTCATTTCTCTCTCCCTTTTCTTCTTTATAGTTTCCTGGTGAATTACAAACAAGAATCTCTTTACATTTCCCATCTCATTGGAGCCTTTTTCTAATGCATACAATTCCCAATAGAATATCATCATTTTCTATCGGAATCTTTCTTCCATCAGAGCAGACCCTATTCCTTTTTCAGTTCCAGCCTCAGATTGAGTTCTATCATTCCTGCAAAGAGGATGATGACAACTCAGATCTGAATACATACCATGTGACCCCTGCTTCTCCTATCAAGAGCTAACACTTGTTTCCCCATGGTGTGAGTATAGCCTGGCTTTATGACTTGAATTTTGGGCAGTAGAATATGGCAGACCCTGTATCACAAGAATTGTGAGACTTCTGCCCTCATCTTTTGGCCACTCTACCATACCAAGAAGCCTAGAGAGGCCACACTGCTCAGCTACCTACTGCATAGAGAGATGCTAATTGACAGAGCCAAGAAAAGAGCCATCATCCAGCTGCCAGGCAATGGCAATGGGTGAATGATCCTTCAAAGACGGTGAATCACAGAAGTATAAGCAAGTAAGAGCAGCTATTTTAGGCAACTATGCTTGAGGTGGTGTGTTAATGCCACGAGCCAAAACTGAGGCAAGATCTCTGGTTGCATGTGACTTTCATTGGGTATAGCTGTGAATTCACAACAGGCAGGTGGCAGTCACAATTAAGGAAGAAAATAGAAGCTGAGTGGGTAGAACCCTGGGCCTGCCCCTGCTGAAGCAATTCCTCCCCCAGAAATAGCAACATAATTGGCAGCAGTTTTCCTGTGGAAGACAGTTTTTTTTTTATTTTTTCACTTACGAAACAAATATATTTAGCAGCAGTCCCAATTTTATTCCTATCTGTAATTGGTAATTAATAACAAGATTAATGTTCAAGTTGCTCCCCCATTCTAGGTTTCTCCGGGGGAACTTGGGTATCAGGGGATTAAATTGCCCACATTTCAGGTCTGCAAAGTACAAATGTGCCACCTTAAGGGAGAAGGAAAAGGAGGTGACCACTTGCAACAGATTTACAAATGAGTCAGGAGGCACAGCAGGAAAGTTGTCAGATTAAATGACCTGTAAGTCTAGAGCCAAGCAGTTCCCAACAGTGAGATTTCAGGTTATTATGGAAGCAGCCAGAGAAAAGTAAAGATCCACAGAGTCAAGGCTACGAAGGTTAAAAGTTTCAGCCCTTTCAGTGAACAGGAAGAGAGGTGGAGTTGCTGAGCTGAGAGCACTTATGCTGTCTGAAGTGAGAAATTATTGACCTGCTCACTCTGTGAGCTTTCGGGAATGAAAATCTAGCATTCCTAGGACCCCCTATCTTTCAAGTGAGGCAGAAATTTTTATTATTACACTAAATATTTGAGTTTCTAATGTTACCTGATAATTCAAAGAATATAAAGTCTTAGGAGGGCTTCACACATGTCTGAAGGAGACTAGTTTGTTACTTTGAGAAATACTGTCAAATGACATTCACTGGATTGACAGCTGGTAGATCCACCATGAGTACCAGTTGCCAGCTAGAGCCACAGTGCTTGAGTAGGAAGCTGTTAACTTTTGTCTGCCACTGTATTGTTTGCTTTTCCATCTCTATAATCACAACACCTAGAAAAAAACTTAATGTGAGGAGGACCTGTTTTAACTCACAGTTTCAAAATTTTAGATCACATGTAGGTCCAGCGATTCCAAGCTAGAGTAGAAGAACACCATGGCAGCTGCAGTACGTTGTAGGGTAACCTCCCCACCTGACAAAGACAAGGAGGAGGAGAAGGAAGAAGAGGATGGGGAGGATGAGGAGGCAGAAGATAAAGAGGAGAAGGAAGGGAAAAGGGAAGGGGAAGAGAAGAAAGAAGGGGGAAGAGGACAGAGAGAAAGGGGGGGAGGGAGGGAGGGAGGGAAGGAGGAAGGGAGGGAGAAGGAGAAAGAGAAAGAGTGGGGGAGGGAGAGGGAGGACAGAGGAACAGGAAAGGACAAGGGACAAACCCTCCCAAGGACTCAAACCCTCACTGTCTGTTTTTTCTAGCTAGGTCTCCCCTTCTAAAGTTTGGAGAACCTCCCAAGTTAATACCATGGTCCGGGGATCAAGTGTTCATCACATGAGCCTAGAGGAACATTTATGGTCAATCCAAAGTGGCTGAATTAGGAGAGGTACTCAAAGTCTCAGGACCTGGGAGGAGGTGGCTGGGGTAATACATTAGAACTCTGGGGGAAGTCCTAGAGTTGGTGACTATTTCCCAACGAGTGTGTGATCACGTCAAAATCCTAACAAGTTGTGGCGCTTACTATAAATAAGATGATTATTAGCCCCGATTTTATTGGAAGCAAAAAAGGTTAATGCAAAATGTTGCTGTTCCCTTGCTGCTGTTCTCAGATGGCTCCTCTAGTGCCCAGCAACTGTCTCCACGGCAACTACTTATGTTTCCTAAGTCTCAGATGGCAAGGAGGTGGAGAGGAAGTAAGAGTAAAGGCAAAATTTTACAAGCCAAGAATTTTTTTTTTTAAACACGCAAAAAAGTTTCTAATAAAAACCCAGATCCTTTGCTTTCTAATGTATAGCCAGTTCTGCATGTGTGTGCATGGGTTTATTTCTATACATGGTAGATGTATAGCTCGATCATATATTTACTGAGCACTCATTCCACAGCTAGCACCTTGCTGGCTGCTGTTAAAGATACGAAATAAAAACTGAGCTCCTGAAGATGCAGTTCCATAAAGAAAGACGGGATTGGCTGAAGAGAAAGCCAAACCCAAGCTTGAAAAACAGAGTGGGTTGATGGGAGCAGAGGTGTGTGCTGAGGAGCAGTGACAGGTAAGCAGAGGAAGAAGCAACATTAGAACTGTGTGCCACTGATGCTAGCTGAACCTAATCGGTTCCCATGCCTTCAGACACAGTCAAGGACATTCCCATCCTGCTTCCTGGTGACAGAGGGAGACTCACTGAAGAGCAGAGTAAGTCAGGGACATCTGTCTCTGATAAACCTGTCTCCTTTGGGGATGTGGCTTCTTTATCTAGTTCTTACTGAGTTCAGCTCATGCTTGAGTACATTGTTGACTTGAAGTGCCTTCACGTAAAGGTTTCTCCCTTTTCTTCACACCCAAACTCTGTCTACCACAGAGCACAACAAAGATTTATGGCTCCTCATTCACTTCTTAAAATTCTTTTCTCTCTTGTTTCTTTAAACAGACAAGATGGCAGAGCAGCAGAGTGAAGCTGTAAGTTTATGTCTCTGGGCTCACTTTGCTCCATGACTCCTCAGCAGCAAGGAGCACTGAGCAAACAATACCAAGTAGAGTCACCCAAGACGTGGAAGATCAAAATCTACAGTAATGGTTCTCATCAGGGCTATCCCAGAAAATTTGCTGATCACCTGGACCTGGACAAGGCAAAGTGGTGACTAAGAACATCCCCTAACAGGAGAGACCTCTGTGGAAACTGGTCAATGGTTCAGTGGAGGAGAAATCTACACTTTTAAGAGTGACTGGAGCAAAGTCAATGTTAATCTCTTGGAGCTTTCAGTCTGACTAATGTCTGCAAGATTGCTTCAAGGTCAGTTACTATAATGGTGCTACTTCCCCTATGCCCGATAGGACAAGGAGGGTAAGGGGAACCCTCCAATTGAAGCCAAGCTGTTGCAAATAAGTCTCTAGTTGTTACACTGTGTCTGTTGTGCACCATGAGGGAAGGGAGAGAATACACCAGTGGACTCCTGAAACAACAAAATCTTTCATATTCCCACTACATAAACAGTCACTGATCCATCAGGCCCAGAGACAAGGACTCCAGAGTCATATTTCATCTGGGAACCCCGAGTAGGGGCTGAAGCACTGTTTATAAGCATAAAACCTACAATTATCTGAAACAAGTTACAGCCATAATTTTTACCAGTCAGAACTCGGAGATTAGGGACTCTCCCAAGTGTTAAGTGAGATTGAATGTAAGTGTTTTTGCCCAACCAACCAAATTCATTTGGTTTCTTTTTTCTGTTGATTGGAACAAGCATTGTATTTTGGGCAACTATTGCTGCTTAGAGAGGGGGTTGATAACAGGCATGATTTGAAGGACTTCGTTGCTTACAGAGGGAGTTGGGCAGCTTAGGTATAATGGAGTCTGAAGTCAAAATGGCAGTACTTAAGACAAGCTCTCAACATAGTAGTTAGAAATCATATTACCACTACACATTTATCTGCTCCTCAGGTTCAGGGACTTTTTGATATCCACTGGAAAATTAGCATGCAGTTGTCCTGAGGTAGATTAGGTAAAATATCTCAGAATCCAACAAGTTCACATTGTCTCAGCTGCTGGTTATGGAGCCAAGAGCAACCTTAACTGCAGACCAGGTAAATGAACTTTTCCCAGCTTCACAAGAAATGGAAGGTCCATGAAGTAGACAGACAATAGTGTGTGAGTAGGAGACCTGGAAGAGCAGGTGGCTATCTTCAAAGGTGATGTGGTCCAGTCCTGTGGCACAATCTCAGTCTCTCAGTTGGAGCTGCCCTCCACTATGCTCTCTTAACCCGAGGATACATTCAGGCTTAGCCATTTCCCACCTCAACAATGTAGACATTGGAACAGTAGTAGTCACCAGTACCATACCACAGGAGGACATGATATAGCACTGCTACAAAAAAGTGGTCAACAAACCCCTTGCCTTTGCAGAGCCATTATGAGAATTTACACTGGGAATTCTGTGACCTATCTGTTCAGTCATGGCCTTTAATTGTCAAATAATTTCTGAGGATTTTAAGAATAAAATCAATCCCACCCCTTGTAACAAGAAAAAAAAAAAATAACACAAGGGGAAAAATCCGGGGTATTAAAAACTTCTAAACTGGCTGCAGAGGTGGCTAATGGTTAAGAACACTTAACCCAAGACAACGTGGGTCCACTTCACAGCATCCACATGGCAGGTCATAACTGAATGAAAAAAGGAGGGAAGGCAGGATGAAAGGAAGGGTGGAATGAAGGAAGGAAAGAAAAAGAAAGGAAAGGATATGACTTCTCCTAAGAATGCTGGAAGAGAAAGTTCATTATACATATGTGGGAGAGCACAGCCAAAGGCGGAGACATTTGCAAGAGTCCAGAACGGACATGAGCTCTGTAAGGAGGGGTAGGGGCTGGGAGAGGGGCAGGAGGGAAACCAGGTGCAGCAACCAGGAGGCCCAAATGAGAGCAGAGGAAAATGCAAGGTAACCAAAATGGTTGGGTTATGTAAGGAAGGGAAACCCAGCTCCTGGGCTAGAGAATACAAGATAGGGGATGGAGCTAGACCAGTCAGGAGGGCCCTGATACAGACAGGGACTGAGGGATGCAAAGAGAACCTAGAGGCCAAGTCTGCTTTGATAGGTTAAGTAGGTACCACAACCATTATTCCCAACTCAACATCCTCTTCTGGCCTCTGTGGGCAATAGGGATGCACATGATTGCACACACATGCATTCAAGCAATAATTATGTATATAAATAAATATATTATATTATATATCATAATATGTTATATAATATAATGCATTTAATGATTGATATATGATATATGACATATGACACATATACATGATACATTATATGTGACATAATAAATAAATAATATATAAAGGTAATTTTTAATTTAAAAAACTTTCAACCATCATATAGTCCCTTCTTATTGCTCTTAGTAGAGATATAAGAGGTCCACTGATAAAATATTTATTTAAAATATTCCTGCTCTGTCTCTCTATTACAAAGCCTATTCTCAATCTCCACCATTTCAAAAACCAGGTAGAGGACTTAGCTGATATTCCTACCTGGTAGCCTTGAGGCCACTTCAGCAGTCGTAGTCTTTTTCTTGTTATCATACACACACACTCTGTGTATCTGCTGTAGATTTTTCTGCCCTTAACTATGAATTTCTGGAGTTCAGGGTGAGCTCTTAACCCCAATGCTTCCATTTCTTCCCTTTCTTTTTTTGAATACTGACGTACCAACAAACTTTCAAACACTGGAACACATAGTTGGCTATAGACACTTTTGATTTCTCCTAGCCTGTAAAAGAATTGGGCCACAACAACATCAGCACTTTCTCTCCTCCCAGTACACAAGTCCTCCCCCCATTCCCTCCTCCCTTTCTCTTTTGACACTCTCTATGTGTCAACTCCTCCCTACACATCAAGTCGCTATGGGACTAGGTACATCCTCTCCCATTGAAGCCAGACAAGGTTGTCCATTTAGGGGTGCTAGATCCACAGACAGGCAGGCAGGCAACAGGCTCAGGGTCAGTCCCAGCATTCGGATGAGAGATATACATTCATATAAAAACATAAACAGCTCTTCTTCATTCTTCTTCTTCTCTCTTTTCCCTTTCCCTTCTTGCTGCTACCTTGCGCCCCCTTCCAATAAACCCCCACGTGGAAAAAAAACAAACAAAAATAAATATTAAGAAAACTTTATCGCTCTATTTTACATAATTTTTTCAAGTCTGTTCAGTTCTGTTTTTTATGAATTCACCCATACTCTTTTCAATGATTATATTTTATTTTGCTCATTTTATGATTCATGTATTATATAGAACTGTATTTTAAACTTCAAGATCCATTTGTTATTTCAGTAACTTTGTAGAAGATGTTTGTCAACTGTTTTATGATCATTGCACATATATTTTATGATATTAATTCCGTGAAGTATGTTAAAACTTGTCTGACAGTATATTTCATATTTTCCCCCCAAATTCCAACATGTACTAAAAAGGTTTCGTTTTCTCTAGTTTGAGGTACACTGGTCTGTACGTACAGATGGTATATATACATTAACACACTGTTGAGAGTTTAACCTGCTTTATATGCTCATTAATCAGAAAAGTATAAAAGTTCCCAATTTATGGTGAATCTGTTCACTTCTCCGTGTCAATTCTCCAATAAGATATTGTTTTGAAAGTCTGTGGAATGATAATCATATCTTTTATTAACTATTTTATTTATTTACATTTCAAATATTACCCCCTTACTGGTTCCCCCTCCATGAGTTTTTTACTCCCTCCCCTTGCTTTTCAAAAGGTGCTCCCCCAACCACCCACCCATGCCCGCCTCACCCTACTAGCATTTACCTTCTCTGGGGCATCAAGTTTCTACAGGATTAAGTGCATCCTTTCCCATTGAGGCCAGACAAGTCAGTCCTCTGCTGTATATGTAGCGGGAGCCATGAACCAACCCATGTATGCTCTTTGGTTGGTGGCTTGATCTCTGGGAGATCCTAGGGGTCCAGATTGGTTGATGCTGTTGTTCTTCCTACGGGGTTGCAAACCCCTTCAGCTCCTTCAGTCATTCCCCTAACTCTTCCATAGGGGTCCCTGCCTCAGTCCAATGGTTGTCTGTAGCTGCATCTGTTTCAGTCAGCTGCTGGTAGAGCCCCTAAGAGAACAACCATGCCTAGCTCCTGTCTGCAAGCACAAGATGACATCAGCAATAGTGTTGGAATTTGGTGCCTGCACATGGGATGGTTCCCAAGTTGGGCTGGTCACTGGACAGCCTTTCCATCAGTCTCTACTTGCATTTTTGTCCCTGAATTTCCTTTAGATAGGAATAATTCTGGGTCAACAATTTTGAAGATGGATGGGTGCCTGCATGTCTCATATGAGGGCCATGTCTATCTACTAGAGGTGGTCTCTTTAGGCTCCACCTCCCCACTGTTGGGCATTTTGGCTAAGGTCCCCATTGGGTCCTTGGAGCCTCTCACATCCCTGGTGTATGGAACTTTCTAGAGGTTCCCCAACCCGCACTGCTGCATATTTCTATTCATTCTTCTGACTGTCTGCTTCTCTCCTGTTTTCCCCAACATCTGCTCCTAACCCCCTGTCTTAGTCAGGGTTTCTATTCCTGCACAAACATCATGACCAAGATGCAAGTTGGGGAGGAAAGGGTTTATTCGGCTTACACTTCCATGCTGCTGTTCATCATGGAAGGAAGTCAGGACTGGAACTCAAGCAGGTCAGGAAGCAGGAGCTGATGCAGAGGCCATGGAGGGATGTAACTTACTGGCTTGCTTGCTTCTCCTGGCTTGCTCAGCCTGCTTTCTTATAGAACCCAAGACTACCAGCCCACAGATGGTACCACTCACAAGGGGCCCTCCCCCCTTGATCACTAATTGAGAAAATGCCTTACTGCTGGATCTCATGGAGGCATTTTCTCAACTGAAACTCCTTTCTCTGTGATAACTTCAGCTTGTGTCA
>CM052717.1:30795107-30816142 GCA_028551405.1 Uromys caudimaculatus | reverse complement strand
TACCCCCTTTTCCCTCTCCCTCCCCATTTACAACCTAGATCTCTCCCTCCCTCTGCCTCTAGTAATTATTTTGTTCCCCTTTCTAAGTGGGAATGAAGTATTCACACTTAGACCTTCCTTCTTACTAATCTTCATTTGATCTGTGAGTTGCATCATGGGTATTCTGAACATTTTGGCCAATATCCGCTTATTAGTGAGTACATATCATATATGTTCTTTTGGGTTTGGGTTACCTCACTCAGGATGGTATTCTCTAGTTCCATCCATTTGCCTGCAAAATTCATGATGCCCTCATTTTTAATAGAAGCACTTAAAGAAATGTTCAACATCCTTACTCATCAGGGAAATGCAAATCAAAACAACCCTGAGATTCCACCTTATACCAATCAGAATGGCTAATATCAAAAACTCAAGTGAAAACACATGCTATCAAGGATGTGGAAAGAGGAACACACCTCCATTACTGGTGGGGTTGCAAACTGGTACAACCACTCTGTAATTCAAACTGGTGGTTCCTCAGAAAACTGGAAATAATTCTGCCAGAAGACCCAGCTATACCATTTCTGGGCATATACCCAAAAGATGCCCCACCATACCACAAGGACATGTGCTCCCCTATGTTCATAGCAGCCCTATTTATAATAGCCAGAAGCTGGAACAACCCAGATGTCCCTCATCAGAAGAATGGATACAGAATGTGGTTCATTTACACAAAGGAATACTAGTCCTACATTTTAAATCAGGATGGATTTCAGAATAATCCATCCTGTCATTATGAAATAGTCATCTCTTTCACCAAAGAAATGCAACTACACAAGTCTGAGATTAATGTCACTACATCCTTAATTTCTTGGTATTTTGGTGTATCATACTTCATGAATTGTTTTTAATCTTTCTATATACTTAATTTTAAAAGCATCATCATCATTACAAGTTTTTATGTAACTTAAAAACATACAGGTATAACTAGCCCTCCTTCCTTCTTCCCTCTCTCCCTCCTCCCTCTCCTCCTCCCTCCATCCTTCCTTCCCTTCCCTCCTCCCTTCTTTCTCGCTTCCTTTCCTTGCATCACAATTAGGTGATAGTTTAACCCACTTACATTCCATTAAATTCCTGGGGCACTTGTAATTTTTGCATTTTCTGTGATTTTTTTTTAATTCTGCCTTATTTTGGACTATCTTTTCCTTTCTCTTTTGAACGATCCTCTATAGTTGCTTATATTCCATTTCTATTTTATAAGTAATTTCTAAAGTCCCAGCAACCTTAACTTGCAACTGCAAGGATTTTTGCTTTTCTTCTACCCAATATGAAAGCATCCACACCCCCTTAATATCCTCTGCCTCGACTCATTGTTTACAAGCAATTGATTCCCATACTTGGACTCCTTAGATTTGATACTTTCTGTGGTTTTATATCAAATGCTAGTTGAAAAACAACCCTGTTTTTTCTGACTTCTTTCCATTGATTTCTGCCTAACAGATTTCTTTCTAGAGTCATTTCATCACTTTGACATATGTTCTTAAAAGTATTCATTAAAAATAGTTATTTGTTTGCAAATTCAGTTTTCAGAAAATGTCTCTATTTTAGCTTTCCTATAGTATCTCGAAGTCTACACAGTTTTTCAACCACCCCTCAGAAGTGCAATTTTATTTTATTTTTATTTCTATCATTACAGTTGAAAATTCAACTAGTTGTGTGTGACCTTTTTTTTGTTAGAAGATTCTGTGTCAGCTTTCTCTGGCTGCTTTTGAGATATTCAATTTCAGTTCTTGATATCTTATAATTATCATAAATATAGAGTTGGCTTTCGATTAGTTGACCATTCTAAGCCCTCTTATACACGTGCGCGCGCGCACACACACACACACACATTCTATATACAGACTGAAGATAAATCATAAATACTATGAGTAGGGCTTAGTTCCCAAGTGTTAGGATATTGCTTCACCTTTTTCTTAAGCCCTTTCTTACTTTCTGGAGCTGCAGTTAGACATGTGTTAGGCTTTCTCATTTAACTCCTATGGTGCTGATAGTTTCTCAAATCCCCTCAGTGTTGCTTCTATTCTTAACTGTTCTTTGGGACGGGCATGCATTAGCAGATGTGATGCAGAAGGCTACTGATAACACAGTTGTTAGGAGTGACGCTCTCAAACACAGTCAGCTACACATAGAGAAGCTAAACTGAGAATGAAGAGCGTGTAAAGAGAGGTCCAGCCATTCCACTCATTTCAGCTGGGCCTGTTCACCAGCAAAACTCCGATCCATGAGTATGTGTCCAGCTGGAACCAGCAAAAAACCTTCTTAATCCAGTAGAGTTCTGGTTCTCAACCTTCCTAAGGCTGCGATCCTTTACTACAGTTCCTCATATAGTGGTGTCCCCACCAATCATAACATTATTTTAGTTTCTGCTTCATAACTATAATTTTGCTAGTGTTATAAACTGTAATGTAAACAAATACTTGATATGCAGGATATCTGATATGCAACCCCATGAAAGGGCTGCTCAATTCCCCAAAGGGATTGCAACCCACAGGTTGAGAACCACTGAAGTACAGGCAAATGAACAATAAATTGGAGTTAGCAAGATGATTCAGCAAATAAAGAACCTTGCCACTAGCCTGGGGACCTGAGTTCAACACTTGGAATGCGCAAAACAGGAGAGCATTTCTCTTGTAAGTTGTCCTCTGATGCATATTTTAGTACAAGTGCACATGTGCATGTGTGTGCACACATGCGTGTATGTGTGCACACACACAAATGAATGAATGAATGAATGAATGAATGAATGAATGCAAAATTAATTGTTCAAGGGGATATGCTAAATCACAGTTGCTTGGTAGCAATGCAAGTTTAATCCCTTCTTTCTTAGCCTCTCCTTTATATTTTCTAGTGTACTCTGTTAATTTCATAGTAGCTTCTTCATATTCTTATTTTCCTTCTGCTGAGTCTAATGTGCCCTTTAACTCTATTTAACCTTTCAATCTCATTTTTATATTTTTGACTTTATCCATTTTGATCTGGTGTTGTTTTTTAAAATGTTCATCTGATTTTCTGACTAGCCTTGGATGTCTTTCTAACATATTCGTCTGGCCCCTGCTCCTTTAAAACTTTAAGATCCAATCTCTGTGGTTATTTGGGCTGTAGAACACATATCAAAAGCTTAAAGGCTAGCATCAACATATAAGAGAAAATATACAGTATTTGTCTTTTTGAGTAAGAAAATAATTTTTAAAAATCTAGCTGTTATAAGAGGGAAAAATCTCTAAGTACTATTTCTGCATGGTTCAAGTACTAGATAAAATAAGGTGTGAAATTAGCCATTCTTGTTAGAAATTCTGAAGGATTTGGCCTGACTATAGAGTGGCCTCCTCCACTTGTGTTTGTGGCTGGAAACTCCATGCTGTTGTTGGTGAGACTGTATCCATACTATCAGAAAGAGATTTCTTTTTATCTATCCCAATGTCTCTGGTTGCTCCAGTCAAAGTCACTTTTATTATTTCTTGGCTTGGCATTTACTGCCCTGGGCAGGTAGAGTAAATTTAAGTTCCCAACCCCTGTGAACAGGATTATAGTCTCGGATCCACAGGGAGATTTTCTTTCTCAACCCTGATCCCTGCTGAAGACTGACAAGTTTTATTATTATCTTTTTTTTTTTTCTGGAAATCAAATATTGTCTAAAATCAGACTCCAAGGCCGATGTTAAAGTGTACTTCAACATCAAGGTCTAGGAGCCTTCAGAAGTGCATCTCACATGGGCAAAACTTGCTTGCCAGAGTTATGATGCTTTCCCAATCTCGATATTCATTGTCCTCTTTGTTTCAGAGCCCTAAAACCCCTCTGCCTCTCTCCCTTTCTCATCCTGTTTGAAATGTATATTATTACTTAATAGCCATCTGGCATATTGCTTCGCTCTCAAGGGAAAACCTACAAAAGGAAGGTTTGGAATAGGTAGTATTTTACTTGAATTTTCTGTTAATATTCTATAATTCCATAGCTTATTCATAATTTCATTTAGGACTCAATAAAATACATCCCACAGACAAATCCACTCTATTTAGGGCTCAGCTGTTTATGCTTGTCTCCGTATTGTCTACAGCTACCTTGATTCAAGGGTGACTGAACTGAGCAGTGATGGGGAGAAAACCTGAAATGATGACCATCTGCGCCTTTTCATGAAACATTTGTTAATGATTGCTGAAGAAGTATATGTGTATGTATGTAAATGTGAGTGTGCTCGTGTATATGTGTATATATGTATTCATGTATGCATGGGTGTATATGTATGTGTGAGTGGGTGGGTATATTTGTGCATCTGTGTGCGTCTGTGAGCACATATGTGTATATGTGTTTATGTGTGCATAAATATATGTGTGCACATATGAGTGTGCATATGGATATATGTGTCTGTGTGTGCATATTGTATATCTGTGTATGGAGCATACTGTGGTGTGTAAATGTCCTATATGGGGAGTTTCCATTCCCCGTATGTTTGTGTGTTTGTGTATATATGTATGCATGTGTGCATGGGTGTGGGTGAATGGGTGGGTATATTTGAACATGTGTGTGTTTGCATACACGTGTGTGTATATGTGTATATGTGTGCATATATATGTGCATGTATAAATGTGTATATGTACATATGTGTCTGTGTGTGTGCATTTCTGTGTGGGTGCATGTGTCTATGTGTATACCCATGTGTACTCTTGGTGAGTAATCAAACCTGAATAATTATGTTGCCCTTCAGGGAAAACATTTAAGACCATCTATTTATAACAAGTTTAGAAATGCTCATTAACCTTTTGTAATTAATATTCATGTGTATTTTTCTATAATTGTTATTATATTCATATAAATTTTCAAATCATTTTAAAATCAGTATATGTTTACAATCTTTTAAGGCAGCATAAATAAAATTTTAAAATTCCACTGATACTCTACCATTTACAGGTAGCTACTATTTTACACTGGCATGTTTCCTTCTTGACATTTTTGCTTCTGCACCTAAGACTGCATAGATACATGTGAGTGTCACGTATCTATGCAGGCACCCCTTTATGTGTAATTGTAGATATGCGTGTGACTCTTTGTGTGTGCGCATGTGTGTGAGTAGGCAGGTGTGGTTCTGACTGTAATTCTGTCTGCGTATGCATCTGTGTGTATGCAGCTCAACATGTGCAAGTATGTGTGTCCATGAAATAATTTCGACTCTGGATGGGAATGGAGACTCCCCACACAGGACATTGACACACCACAACATGCTCCACCTGAACCATAGCCAGTGACTAATCTCCCTGTTTCATCTTCTAAAGAATTCTGCCAAAAAGCAAAAGAACAGTCAGGCATCAGCAGTAGAGTCCCTAGGAGTCCCTGCAATGACAGACTCTTTGGTGTTTTCATTTTTTGGCTCCTACAGTCACAATAACTGTAACGCCCATTGCTGCTGGAGGAAGAGGCATAATAATAAATAAAACATATTTTGTGTTTGTCAATAATTTATGTCAGAAGAGTCCCATCACTGAGAAACATTCATCACTTACAAGGTTTCTACCAGAGAGGTGCAGGTCTGACGTTGACTTCAGAGATCACGAATGCTAGCTAGTGTAAATAGGAAAAGTTAGGGGATGGGTTTAAAACCCGCTCAAGAAATTTATTACCCAATTTGGGCTTCAATTTCTTCAGCTGTAAGACAGATATAATTACTGATCTAGACTCCTAAAGTTATTGTGAAAATTAATGACTTGAAGTATACAAGGTTGCTGACAGTAGCATTCAGGTAGTAAATACTTTTAAGTGCGGCTGTTTATGATTGAAGTGGGATCACGGTTGGAAGGAGAAGAACAAAGGAACTTTACTCTTGACCCCAAACATACCGTAAAAGGGAATTGATTTTGTTTGTCGCAATGCTGGACATCAAATCATTATCAAGGATGGGACTCTGAACTTGGCTGGTGTTAGGCTGGGACTTGGCTGCTTGGGCTATGTCCCCCAGTGCAACAAAGTCACTTTGGGGAAAGAAAGTACCCATCAAACCTGAATCTAATAGTAGTGCAGGTTCACCACGGTGCAGGTGATGAATTCATCTTGAAGTGAGCTTGGGGATTTCAACAGCATGTAACTGAAAACATCCGTGGATACTGTGTGTGCTACTTTCCCAAGGACTTGAGTTAAATTGATGCTCTTTCTATTTACCCTTGCAAGACCTTCAATTTCTGGTCCTTAAGCAAACTGTGCAGGTTCACCTTTCTCTTCTTCCTCTTATAGCTGATTTTCATTTTAATTGTGTCCTGTAGGGCAGAGCCAGGGAGAAGCATGGCCTAGAGTCATCTCCCTGCCTTACTGACAGTATGAGAAATGAGAGCTTGAATCAGCTCCTCAATCTTCCTGTGCTCATTTTCTCTGCTATGAAATGAATGTACTTGCTCTCTGTAGCTCACCGGGAATTCTCAGGATGGTACAAGATGGTGTGACAGTTCTAAGTTCCATATTGTACAATATATGGCCAGAGAAGTCCCGTGACAGATCCATCCTTTGACCCATATATTTTTATGACTCCAGAAGGATAACTGCTTTACAATACAGTCAATGAAACTGTAATGACAACTGGATGCCATATTGTCAATTGTCTTTGCTGATAGTGGGACAATGACCCAGGAAGTAGCTCTTCCAACCTGTTGGTGTCATCCTGACATTGTGTTAAGCAATAAGACAACAGAATAGAAGAAGGCAGCTCCATATGAAGAGCAAGAAATAATATTTGGAGAAAATGGGAACTTCAAGGGCCATATCTGCAAAAATGAGGAAAACTGTTCCTATCTGTCTGAGCTCTCAGTGTGACCAACTGAAACCAATTTCCCTTAAATATTAAACTACTTCTATGGTGAGAGCAATAAGGAAGGCTCAGAATTATTTTCCACAAAAAATGGCCTCTGCAGTCTTCTGCTCTGTACCTGTGCCCAGGCATCAGACCCTGCCAGCAAAGTAAAGGAGGCTGATTCAATCAGGAAAGCGAGTAGATGCCACAGGCTTAAGAGACAGAAATCTGATTTTCTTGCCTAGTATGTAATTTCTGCCTGTCAAATTATAGCTCTGTGTGAATTGTATAACCTGTTATTAGAATATTGGATCTTTCTGAAATAATCCAGTTCTAGTTCATTTGTTTGTTGACTACATACACATTGCCAAGACACCTGCCATGGACACTGAGACAAGTACTGAATATGCAATGTACCCATGCCCATGAGTTACCACAAGAAAGCAAAGTTTGAAACCCACCCTTTGAAAACATTGTGTGGACATTATATGCACATATATGATATATTATATGATTTATATATTATATACAATGTATGATAAATGATAAATTATATAACATATGTGTGTATGTGTGTGTATCTCTATATGTGCATATATATGATACTGATGTGTATATGCAAGTATATGTACATATGTGTTTAGTTAGATGGACAGACAGACAGATAGACAAACAGATAGATGGTAGGTAAATAGGAGGGAGGAAACAGAGAAAGAGAGGGTGAAAGAGAATTTAAAATGACTCAGTTGACTCAGTAAAGTACTTTCCTCAGAAACATGAAAACCTGACTCTGATGCCCAGAACCTATATAGTATGCCAGATGTAGTTAGGGATTATGTTGGTTTAGTAAAATTTTGGTTATAGGTTTTCCTCTAAGATCTTTTAGTGTTGAGCTGTTGGCTAAGTTTCCAGTATCAGGCATGATTTCCTTATTATTGAATGGGGCTTAAGAGCTGTTGGTTACTGTGCAGGTGTGTGTCTGTGTGACAATGATGTACCCATGGGGTTATTGTGCCAATCTGGTTGTTGTGACTTTTGAGCATCATAGCTGGGTGGGACTGTTGGCTGCCTCACTCCTTTGGAAGCTTTCATGATGCCTCCTCATACAATGAAAGCTAGTCCTCAGTGAGAAGATTTTCAGATTAATTCCAATTCAGGGGTATCTTGACCCTATGTCTGAAGTGCATGGTATCTTCTGCAACAGGGACTTAAATTACCCCTCTGGGAGACAGCCAAGGGCAGTGGCAATAACCTGTAATGTTTTGGGAGTCCCTTTGACAACCCTGACCAACAACTCAAGAGTGGGCTCCTCATGCCTGCTCTTGAGGATTTTGTTAGATAGTGTTTAGCTCCTGGAGGATTATTAATGTGTGTGTGTGTGTGTGTGTGTGTGTGTGTGTGTGTGTGTGTGTGTGCATATGTATTATAGTTTTTAGGTAATAGTAAATAATATAGAGTCCTTATGAATTTTTCAGACATGTCTACTCTTATCTTGCTTATCTCCTCCTCCCTCCCTCTCCCTCATCCCTGACTCGAGCCACGCCATTTCCCACATTTCCCTGATCCGATCGCTTGCACCCTACTATTCTCCTCTCTCTTGCTCATCCTTCCTCGTACATTGGCAATGGTTTCATTTACTTTCCTGATATTCACAGCTACTCCAAGATATATACTCTCATCTGAAGATTTGGAGCAAGAAGCATCAAGTGAGAAAGACATGCAGCATTTGTCTTTCTGGGTCTGGGTTTCCTCAGTTAATACAATCTTTTCTAGTCCCACCCATCAGCCTGCAAATTTTATAATATCATTTTTTTACAGCTAAATACTATTCCATAGTTTGTATGTACCGTATTTTTATTATCCATTCATCAGTTGAATGACATTTAGGCCATTTTCATTTTCTAGCTATTATGAATAGAGCAGCAATAAAAATGTCTGAACAATTCCTGTGGAATAGGATGTTGAATCTTTTGGACATATTTGTCCTTCCACACACAGATAAATGTTGTCCTGAAATCTTATTGAGCGAATTTCTTTTTGCAACAGACAACGTCGAAGCTGGATTGTATTTTATAATATTTAACCACTGAATAGGAGTAGCTTCTTTAAGCATGGAAATTTTATTTGTTATGCCCTTGCTAGACATTGAAAACTACCAGAGGGCTGTGATTCTAGCTTGTTGATAGAATGTAGCCTAACACATACAAGGTCATGTGTTTCAGCTGTAGCATTAAAAGAAAAAAAAAAAAAACCAGAAAAAGCAAAGCAAATAAAACTGTGTGAGGTGTGGTAGTGCACGCTTGTTATGTGCACTAAGGAAGCTTACTACTGGTCTACCTTGTACCAGAAGGAGTCGTGCACACTTTCAGAGAAGGGAAGCAACACATGGTCTGGCCCAGTTAGAATACCTATGAACCATAACAGTGACCAATATGGCACAATAAGGGTGCAGCAGTGGCATGTGTACCTTGGCAGTAACCAACAGCTCTCTAACTGAACTTAAGACCTGACCAACAAGAGGGAAATCACAGATCATAGAAATCATGGGACTATGGAGACCTAGGGAACTGCCTAGGCCTGGTAAAATCGTGGATCTTGGAGGAGAACCTATCACAATTACTTTATAATCATAGTTTCATGCATACATAATCCCAATCTACAGTCTAAATATTTGTTATTATAACCACAGATAGGTCTAATCACTAATTAAGGAAACTTCTCTTTGTAACAAGTGAAGACAATTATAGAGCATCATAAACAATCAAAGGCAGAGTTGAGACCAGTCACAAGGAATACGTCAGCAACATGACTCCTGCACCTAACACTCTAGGAAGTTTGTGGAAGAGGTTGTGGACATGATTGTAAGAGTCAGAGGATCAGGCTATAAGACTGTGTCTCCCAGTAATATCAGAAGCTACTTCCATAAAGTCTCACCAGCATCACTGTGTAAACATGAGTTGAAAAGGGACAGCAACGATAGACATGCTAAGGAGGATGGAGAAAATCCCATGGGGCCTCAACCCTAAACAAAAATATGCAGGCACCTAAGAAATACTGAAAGCAGGAGAAACAGCCCCTTCCCCCCAGGGATGCACAGCCAGTGCCAAATGGCCATCCCTGAAAACACACATACAACTGATACAAAGCCAACTGAGCTAGCTGCATGTGTGTATTTAAGAATATGTAAGTCTAGACATATACATGTATGCATAAAACAATGAGAAAAAGAGCTCATTAATTTGGAAGAGAGCAATGAAGGGTATAATAGAGGATTTGGAAGGAGAAAGGGGAAGGGGAGATGATGAAATTGTATTATAATCTCTTACATAAATTAATTAGATGAATAGATAAACTATTTTTTCTTTGCCAGATACAATTGCATGCACTTACAATCTCATCACTGAGGAGACAGGGACAGGCAGATTCCTGATGTTTGTTTGCCAGCTAGCCTAGCCTTCTTGGTGAGTTCTAAGCCAGTGAAAGGTGAAAGATTCTGTCTCATAAAGCAAATAAACACACAAAACACCCGAGGAATGATGCGTGATGTTGTTTTCTGACATTCATATTCTCTCTGTCTGTCTGTCTCTCTCTCTTTGTTTGTATCTCTGTCTTTCTCTCTTTCACACACACAGACACACACACACAGACACACAGACACACAGACACAGACACAGACACAGACACAGACACAGACACACACAGAGAGAGAGAGAGAGAGGGAGACAGAGAGACACACAGAGAGAATAGAAGCACATAGAACTCACAGTTAGACTTTGCCTTTATCTGCCCTCTGAAATAAGCTAGTCACAATTCTTTTAAGGCCAATTTAGCTCAGCTAACCAAACTAGCAAAAGTCTTTGAGATACAAAGTCAAATACTCCAGTGGACTTTCCCCACAACTGTTGTACGAATTGTCCTAGAAATGAAAGTGTTTCCCTGAAACTAAACTCTGGTGGACATTTATCACTTATGCTTTATTACAGATAAACAACTGTGAGAGTAAACTTTTTAAAAAATGGTAGTGGGTTTCTATGAATATAACACTACCATGTTCCTCTTACAGATTTTCTGTAAGGCCCTGAAATAATTATTGACCAAAGACTTCTTAAGAGTCATCTTCTTTCATACTTTTGAATCAATTCACATATGAATAGAATTCATTTATTAGAAAGATAGTATTTGTTTTATGATTTTATCAGAATTATGCTGGTTCTAGTATACAGTATGCCTTTCCACCTTTTACTGAAAATAGATTCTTTTCTCATCCAATATATTCTCATTATAGTTTCCCCTCAAGGCCTATGCCCTTACTGTCTCTCATTAGAAACAAATAGACTTCTAAAAAGATAACAGCCAAATATGGCAAAATAAAATGTAGTAAGATAAAGCAAAAACTATCAAAACAAAGGTGGACAAGGTAATCAAACAGAAGGAAAAGAGTTTCAAGAGCAGATACAAGAATCAGAGACCTACTTGTTCTCACACTCTGGAGTCTCATTAAAAACACCAAGCTAAAAGCTATAATACATACACAGAGGACCTAGTGAGACTCAGGGAGTAGTCCCTGTGCTTGCTATTTCAGTCTCTAAGTTCATATGTGCCTTGCTTAGTTGATTCAAAGGCCTTGTCCTACTGGTATCTTGCATCCCCTCTGGCTTACACTCTTTCCACCTCTTCTGCAGGGGATCCCTAAGCCTCTGAGGAGAGAGATTTGATGGAGACATTGCGTTAGACTCTCTCTGCATAATGTCTGCCTACGGATATCTGCATCTGTTCTCATCTGCTACTGAAAGAAGCTTCTCTATTGATAACTAGATAAGGCACTCATCTGTGCATGTAACAAAATATTATTAGGAGTTATTTTATTGATATGAATATATATCAATAAAGATATCAATAAAGAGAGAGAAAGAAAGAGAGCAGTAATGTTTGATATTATCCTAGGTCTCTGGGCTTTAATAATCTCTGGTTCTTTGTTACCCATCTTTGTTACTAAAGAAGTAGAAGTTGCCTTAAGTTAAAAAAAAAAAAAATAACTTATTTATGTATAATAATATAATTTGCATATTAAATAACACTATGCAAATGATTTTATATAGCTTTAAATAGAAGAAAAAAGGAGACATTTCAGGTTATAAATCTCTCCTCCCAGAACCATTTTTAATTCATTTTTTCTAAGAGAAGAAAGACATAAAAAATTGTTGAGTCACGTCTAAATCCTATTGCATTAATGGACAATGGAATTAGTTGGAAAGCCCAACTTTCACTGTCTTAGAGGAATAACACAGGCTAACTCTTTTGGAATGCAAAATGGGTGTTCCAGAGTGCACTATACTTAAGAACCTAAATGGGTGATTTGGGGATCTCAGGCTGTCTTAGGGTTTCTATTCCTGCACAAACATCATGACCAGGATGCAAGTTGGGGAGGAAAGGGTTTATTGAGCTTACACTTTCATGCTGCTGTTTATCACCAAGGGAAGTCAGGACTGGAACTCAAACAGGTCAGGAAGCAGAAGCTGATGCAGAGGCCATGGAGGGATGTAACTTACTGGCTTGCTTGCTTGCTTGCTCAGCCTGCTTTCTTATAGAACCCAAGACTACCAGCCCACAGATGGTACCACTCACAAGGGGCCCTCCCCTTTGATCACTAATTGAGAAAATGCCTTAAGGCTGGATCTCATGGAGGCATTTTCTCAACTGAAACTCCTTTCTCTGTGATAACTTCAGCTCGTGTCAAGTTGACACACAAAACTAGCCAGTACAATTGACCCCTTGTCAACTTGACACACAAACACATCACCAATAAGCCTCGACCCTTACTTCCTTATTCATCCCCAAGATCGAAATAACTTTACAAGTCCCACAGTCTTTACAAATTCTTACATATTAACATTTCAGTCCCTTTTAAACATCCAATCTCTTAAAATTGAAAGTCTTTTGAAAATTCAAAGTCTCTTAACTGTGGGCTCCTCTAAAATACCTTCTTTCTTGAAGAGGGAAAAATATCAGGCCACAGTCACAATCAAAAGCAAAATCAAACTCCAACCATCCAATGTCTGGGATCTACTCACGATCTTCTGGATTCATCCAAGGGCTTGAGTCACTTCTCCAGCTCTGCCCTTTGTAGCACACATAGTTCCAGATGCCTGTACTCCACTGCTGCTGCTGTTCTTGGTGGTCATCTCATGGTACTGGTATCTCCAAAACATTGCTGTCTTCTGCTGCAACTAAGCTTTACCATGGTGCCAAGCCTCAACTCCTTTGCATGACCCCTTCGATCTTGGGATGTCAATTGCAACTGAGGCTGCACCTTCACCAATGGCCTCCCATGGCCTCTCACAGTGCCCAGGCCTCAGCTGCTCTTCATGACTCCTTCATGTCTTCAAAACCAGCACCACCTGAGTGACTCTTACACATTACCAAGTCCAGCCACCACACAAGGTACAACCTTGGCTATCTCTGGAATGCAGCCTCTGTGCTCTCAGAAAACACTTCTCAGAAGATTTCACCTCAATGATTCTGGTCTCTTCTTAATCACCGCTAATATCTTAGCTCCAGCTAAGCAGCATCAATAGTCCCAGCAATGCAATGGTTTTGCTTTAGTTGTTCTGGTATCTTGTTAATCACAGCTGATTTCTTCAGCCTCAGCTAACCAAAACCACAGAATCTTACATCAAACTAGCAATGGCCCTGATAAGAGTTTTTAATCTTCCCTCTGAAATTCCACAAGCCAGGCCTCCATCTTCTGCACTGTTCTCAACTTTATCTTCCAAGCTCCTACACAACATCCTACAAAGCTCTTAACACCGAATGGATCTTCTAGCCCAAAGTTCCAAAGTCCTTCCACAGTCCTCCCAAAACATGGTCAGGTTGTCACAGGAATACCCCACTATGCTGGTACCAATTTGTCTTAGTCAGGGATTCTATTCCTGCACAAGCATCATGACCAAGAAGCAAGTTGGGGAAGAAAGGGTTTATTGAGTTTACGCTTTCATGCTGCTGTTTATCACCAAAGGAAGTCAGGACTGGGACTCAAGCAGGTCAAGGAGCAGGAGCTGATGCAGAGGCCATGGAGGAATGCTGCTTACTGGCTTGCTTGCTTCTCCTGGTTTGCTCAGCTGGCTTTCTTATAGAACCCAAGACTACCAGCCCACAGATGGTACCACTCACAAGGGGTCCTCCCCCCTTGATCACTAATTGAGAAAATGCCTTACCGCTGAATCTCATGGAGGCATTTTCTCAACTGAAGCTCCTTTCTCTGTGATAACTTCAGCTTGTGTCAAGTTGACACACAAAACCAGCCAGTACACAGGCTAATCATGGATTGATGAATATTGTTAAGAATCATCAATAATGAAAAAATCCTAACAGGTGTATTAAAATTTGAAAACCACAAAATTCTCCCACTTAAGAGACAGTTTTAAATAAAAACTGTGTCTACTCTCAGGATATCACTGCTACAGAGTTAATCAAGTAAATACTTTGACAAGTGCTGAAACTCACCAATTAGGGTAAACGCTAAATTATTTAGGTGGCAAGATGTATTTTTGTGAGAACTTTTATGATGTTAAAAAATGATCACACATTTTAGAATGAGTACAGCACACTTCACTGATTGAATATGAGTGGATGAGAGCCAGGCACTCACAGACCACGGACTTCAGAATTAATAATGAGCGGTGACATTCGCGCAGATACAGGAATCAGGAGAAACACTGGCAGATGATTTACAGACACCTACTCTGTAGTCATGATGAGCACTGCTCCCTACCTCCCGTCTGAGCTTTGGCTCCTGGAGGGTGAGGCTTCATAATTTGCTTGTGAGGAACCAGTAGTTTGGTGTTTCATTCTAGAAAGGTTTCTCAGGTACTTCTGATGTGCCCGGTAATGTGCTGGGGGTAAGGATAGTATTTTCTTCTGTCTGCAATGGCAAACTCAAATAATTTCAGACAGGATACTGAGCACACACATCACAGCACAGCAGGGGGTGGGTCCAGGAGGGCAACTGGAAACCCATGCGCTATTGTACAGACATTTAAGTACTGTAAATCAAGTGCACAATCAGCTAAGTCAAATAAGTTCTACTATCCTAGTTCAACTAATGCAGGTTTGTAACACACTGAAGGACTAAGATCTTCTATAAAATGTTTATAATCCTGCACTGGAACACGGAGTGGAAGGCAAAACCATGGTCCAGCACTCAGCTCCTAGTTGGAGCTCTTCGCTCTCCTGACTCCTTATTCCACATCAGCAGGTAAAACATGTGCTGGAACATCCAGACTGGTTCACATGTTTGCCCAACTTCCCCTCAGTCATTTTTTCTGGCATAAAGGTGATGAATTGTGGATTCACAGTCTCAGAACAGGCTCTAAACGCTCGAATCAGCTTCAACATCATTGGAAAGAGTACTCTGGATGCCAGGGAAGTAAGCATGTATAAAAAGGTAATGTTGAGCTCCCGTTGACCTTGGCATGTTACTTCCACAAATTGCTCCTGTAGAGAGTGAGGCAAAAAACACAAGAGGGCCAGAGAAGTTATGTAGTGAAATACTGAGGACAAGGTAGAAGTGTTGGCCACTGAGCCCTCCTATCCAGATCTATGAGTGGTTACTGCTTCTGTTTAAGTAGAAGCCATATCCCAAGTATCGACTTCACATGCCATGTGGGTTGGTAACCTGTAGCCGAGTCCTGCAGGAATACCGATCTATAGTACACAAAAGATGCTTCTCTCCATAATGTATTTCCCACAGTGTGACCCTTAGATACTTTTCCGAGTTTGACTTAGAAGAACATAACACTACTTCTCTAATGGGGAGAATCTGCCCTCAATCAGGTCCTGCGAGTATCTTCTGGATTCACACTTCTGTCCAGGTTTCACTCTCCCCTCTCTTGATTACAAATGTCCCCAATATTAAATATTTACAGTTATTAATTTACAAAATACTAAAACAAAAGAACGTGAGTTCTCATATTTTCCAAGATAAGTTCCTAATACTCTAACAAGAACTTTTGAAAAGACTTGTTTAGGAAGTTGACATTTAGAAACAACATTCAATCAATTATTAACACTTTAAAATTTTAGAGTACAGTCTGCCAGACTATCTGTGCTTTTATCCTTCATACTTTCACATTTCTTTTGGCATCATAACATTTTCGTAAGCTAATTTGCTATACTACCATTCTCTCAGCATGACTTGATAATCATTAGTAACAATTATAAATTTGAGACTTTTAAAAGGAGATTTATTTTACTTTTAAAGTCATGCATATGTGTGTATTTGGAGCAGTGCCTAGGGAGGCCAAAAAGGGCATCAGATTTCCTGGAGCTGAAGTTACAGTGAGCCATCGCAAATTGGTCCTGGGTACCTAATGTGGTCCTCTATAAGAACAATCTGTGCTGCTCTTAACCACTGAGATATCTCTCCAGGTCCACATTTGAGATATTTTAATGAGAATAATAAATAGCATCAATAAATGCAAAAACATAGCATCCATTAAATAATTTGTAGCATTGCAAGATGACAATTATTGACTTTTAATATTACATTAACATCTATGTACAAAACAGCGGGAAGTTCTCCAGTGATTTTTTAAAAAATTAAGGCCAATAAGACAAGGCTTTATGGCTTCGGCAGTAAATATCTTTTGAACTCATTTCATAATTGATGTTAATTAAAAAATAATTCTGCCGTCACATTCTGCTTAGGTTGCTTAATTCTCCTTGGCATCCAGCGATGGTTTGCATGATGCTCCATAAATCAGTCCTTTCAGATCATGAATTAGCAAGCCTCCAAAATAAAGTGACAGGTTAATTAAATTATGCAAGGAAATGGCTTTCAGTTCTCTCCCCCAATAGAAAAGTGAGGAATGTTGAAAATTTATGATTACATCAAGTCTGCTAGGTGTTCTCTGCAGTCTTCATCAATGCCACTAATAACTTCAGGCCATTGGCAAAGTAATCATTCTAAACTTCTATGGATATGAATTTCATCAAATCTGACCCAGTTAAGTCAAAGAAGTTCTATTCATAAAAGTCTTTCTAGCATAAATGTCCCAATATAAACACTAAGGTCAGAGTGTATTTTCACAGTTCATCTCATTAGAGATCCCATGTCCTTGATTTTAGAGGTGCCGAGTCCCTAATTTTCACCTTCCTATACATATTCTGCTCAATCTTGGTAGGAGAGCAACTTTCTAGAGACACATTCTCCAGGAACAAATCACGCCTGGAGCTGGTAACTTTTTAATATCTTTTATTACTACTTGGTTGTTAATATTGTCACATTCTGGATAAGAACAAGAATCTTACAGCAACACATGTCACTAACTTGTTGCCCTGAAAATTTTCATTTTTAAATTTCTCTTGAACACCATGCCTGTGAACCAAGAGAGATGGGACCTCTGCAGCTGACCTAATGTGTAGCTAAAGTTTCATATTCCTGTCTTAAATTGATTGAGATAGTGTCTGAGTTATGGTTTCATTGCTGTGAAGAGGCACCATGACCAAGGCAACTCTTATAAAGGACACCATTGAATTGAGGCTGACCTACAGTTTCAGAGGTTCAGTTCATTATTACCATGACAAGGACCAAGGCAGTGTGCAGGAAGACATGGTGCTGAAGGAGCTGAGAATTCTACATCTTGTTCTGAAAGCATTCAGGAGAAGACTCTCTTCAGCAGGCAGCCAGGAGGAGGTTCACTTCCACAGTGGGTGGTGCTTGAACATAGGATCTCAAAGCCAACCCCCACAGTGACAAACTTCCTCCAACAAGGCCACATCTACTCCAACAAGGCTGTATCTGCTAATAGTGCCACTTCCCAAACATATTCAAACCACCATAGAGAGCCAAATATGTATATCCATAAAGATATACTTGATTACCAATCAATCCTTGGAAATAATGGATTATAAAAAGTAGTGTGAACATCAATGACATGGTTTCTCCAGCTGAGTAAATTCCCAAAAGGGAATGACTGTCTTCTGGCAGCACTCACAAGAGATGGAATATGGAGATATTCTTCCTGAAAAGAGATCATGGTACAATGTGCATCGACGTGTCCACATAGACCGCTTATGATCGTTATAAAACTCATGCCTTCATAAAGTATGAGCTGACTCTGTAAGGCGGTCAAGGATTGATGCTCTACCAAATCTAAATGAGAATTAAAAGAACTGCAGAATGCTTCAGGGCCTTTACTTTTACTGCTATGTCCAAAGGTTAACAGCTAATGTCAGGGCCATTGTATTAGTCAGGATTCTCTAGAAGAACAGAACTGAGATCCTAAAGATCTGACAGGGGGGTTTCTTATGTTGACTTAAACAGATTCTGTTAGGTAGTCCAGCAATGACTATCTGCACATTGCAGAGGGTAAGAACCAGGAAAAGTAGCTTCACAGAGCACAAAGGCTAGGGGCCTCAGCAATTCCAATCTTGTGTTGAAGGCCTGGAGGATTTCTGAAGATCCAGGTCCACATTGTCTATGGTTGGAGAAGTTGGGATCCGATATCAATGAAGGATGGGAGCGAGGCAGCATCAGAGTAGAGGCAGGCACGAGAGAAGTTAGACAGCCTAAAGGCAAGAGGCTTCTCATTCGGAATTCCTTATGTCTGGACTGCCTACAAAGGTAGCACTTTTGGTAGAAAGACCTTCTCCAATGCTCCTTCCAGAAAAGAGCCTTACAGCCCTGACCAGAGGCATGTGTCTTAGTTGATTCTATATTCTATCAAGTTAATAACTAAGATAAACTGCCACATTTTATCAGTCATCAAAATTTCTATTGAATAAGACATGAAATTACTTGAAAAGCATGCTGAAATTCAGGGTGCTGAAGATCATGTAGACTGAGAATTTTCCTAACAGATCTCCAGGTAAGGATAACATGATTTCACACACACACACACACACACACACACACACACACACACGTTAGAGCTGTTGTCTTGATACCTTTTAGCTGGATGACGCATGCCCTCCCCCACATCCTGTGGCAGGAGAGAGATGTTCTGTGGGCATGTTAGCAAAGTGAACCTTCATCACTCACTCTGGAAACCTCAGGAAGACAGACAGACTGTTTTTCTCTCCCCATGTGACCTGGAAAGGTGATGATCCTTTAGCTCGTCCGGTTGAATTCACTTTCCTGAGAGCCTGAACCTGCGAAAACCATGAAAAGAGGGCAGGGCTGAGATTTATTCATAAAGATGGGATGCTTAGCAGCAATCATGGCTCTCAAGAGTGGGGACATGGTAACAGCAATCATGGCTCTCAGGAGTGAGGACATGGTAGCAGCAATCATGGCTCTCAGGAGTGAGGACATGGTAGCAGCAATCATGGCTCTCAGGAGTGAGGACATGGTAGCAGCAATCATGGCTCTCAGGAGTGGGGACATGGTAGCAGCAATCATGGCTCTCAGGAGTGCGGACATGATGTGGATTCTTAGGCACTAGGATATCTCGTGCTGGTTTTCCAAAGCTTCTCTTCCATTACTTGGCACTTCTGATAGTCTCTCAATGTTTGCTCAAAAATTTCCATTTTTGTTAAGCTATCCTGAGTAGGATTCTAAAGCTGCCCACCAAGGCACTTGATGGGCATACTCTGCCCTGTGTAGGAGCACTTCGGCATGGGAACATGTCAATCATTTTCTTGGTTCTTAGATTCATTCCAGCTGTGTATATTCCAAAAAGGGATTTCAGAATGCAATTATAGAACTTTGTTTGATGACATCATTACATTCTCTTCTGGTTTTCCCCTTTGATATGAGGCTGCTTATAGACCTGGACTCTCACTTTCTCTTTCCTTCTTTCAATCAACAGTAAAACATTTGATCATGCTCTGTTTGAGCAGCCAGAGGGACATCTTCACAGTTATGTAGTATTCCATAATTATCAGGTTTCCCAACATTTATAGCCATTTTAGTAAACTGTTTTCATTACCCTGGTTGTTTGTATAACATTTATCATTTCATTAAATCATATCAATCATATATTTGCTCATTCATCTCCGAATCCTCATCTTGAAGTCCACTTGGGAAGAGTGGTCACCTTCACTGGACAAAATTAAAAAATCATTTTACAGTTTTCAGCAAAATCCTATCCATGCAAAATATTTCCATTTTTGCAAAATGTCCAGAGATGGTCACTTCTTCTCAAATATGGCCATTGGTCACAACCTAGCCAAAACCTCTATCTTTTCCCCTAATCAAAGTAACATAACAAGCCCTCGGTTTACCTAATGCACATTTAGAAGTCATTACTAGAAGACTGAGTTACTTCAAGACTCCATCTTTTACTTTTCAAATTGTGTCTTCCAAAATACTTCTCCCTAGCAGAAAGTTAATACCGCTGTCCCCAGCTTGATATATCACTGCCTAAAGTCTGTCTACAGTAGATTTCTTTTGTCACTGATGCAAAATGATTGCTGTCGAAGAGTGTGTTTGTATATGCGCCTGCAGGTGTTCTGGAATGATCTTTATGAATACTTACCTTCTCCTCAGGTAAACACCACACTGACCAGTAAACAAATGACCAGGAATCCTTGGCTCACATTTTCTTGTTTATGAGACTAATGGAGCATATCAATTGTTCAGGCATCCAACTTGACAAATGGTTAGTTGGAAGGTGACAGATGGTTTTTGTCTTTATTGAATAAAAGGTGACTCAGTTGAAATTTTTATTAGGTTTAGCTCTTTGTAAACAAAATAACTCTTCACAGGGAACTGGTTTAGCTACTTGTGTTGAAATATGCCACATTGGGTGGCAGAGTGACTGTCAGCAGCAAATCAGACAGACAGAGTGGACAGCAGGAGGATTAGCACCCAGCTTGAGAGAAACTGCACAAATCCTAAAAGATGATGTCTCAACCAGGCTGATAAAATGTCATCTCAATAGTATTGCTTTTCTTTAAGCAAGGATAATCCCTACCTGTGAACATGGTGTTGAGTTAACAACTGAAGGAAGAAAAAAATTAATCCCCTCTGCATCCTTCCTGCATCCCTCCTGCATCTCTCCTGCATCCCTCCCACATCCCTCCTGCATCCCTCCTGCATCCCTCCCACATCCCTCCTGCATCCCTCCTGCATCCCTCCTGCATCCCTCCTGCATCCCTCCCGCATCCCTCCTGTATCCCTCCTGCATCCCTCCCACATCCCTCCTACATCCCTCCTGCATCCTTCCAGCATCCCTCCTGCATCCCTCCTGCATCCCTCCTGCATCCCTCCTGCATCCCTCCT
>CM052717.1:30761519-30785402 GCA_028551405.1 Uromys caudimaculatus | reverse complement strand
CTATATACAAGCCGTAGTAGTCCATCTACTATAATGTAGGATTTTGCTAGAAACTTCCTCTAAACTCTGTTTCTAAACGAAACATAGTTCCAAAACTTTTATATTTATGCATTTTATATTTATTATATTATTGTACTTGTACTGTGTGTGTATGTATAAGTGTTCACATGTGTGTTGCCATCCATTTGTGTTTGCATATATGAAAGTATTGATATTGTGTGTTTCCCTTATCACTGGCTCCCTTACATAATAACGCTGTCTCACACTTGAACCTAGTGTTCATGATTGAATGAGTCTACTTAGTCAGCTTCTAGTGAACTTCTGTTTCCACCTCCCAAATGCTGGGATTACAGATGGGTCACTGTGCCTACTAGACATATATACTGTTTGGACAAACAGTTTACCTACTGAGCCCTGTGTACGTTGTTAAGTTGGAGTCCTAATCTTGGTCCTGGTGTCATGTTTTTCTCCAGTTGAATTACTATAACAGACTACAATAAGCCAGATGGCAGAGAAACAAACGAGATTTATTTCTTACAGCCCTCAAAGCTGGAAAGTACAAGATCAATGTACTAAGAAAAACTTGCTTCTCATTTCAAAATGTTATCATGTTATGTCTCACATGCAGAAGGGTAAGAGGGATTGTTATAGTTTAAGTGTTTCTTTCCTCCAAAGCTTGTAATGAGCTTTGATTCCTTTTTAACAATAACTGCAACCTTTAATAGGTGAATAGTCCATTAGGAGTCTATTCTCATGAATGGGTTTGTTACTTTACTAAAGGGGTTTGGGTGGGTAGATCTTCTCTGTCTCTGTCTCTGTCTCTCTCTCTTCTTGTCCCATTTTCTCTCCCTCTTCTCTCCTCTTCCCCTCTCCCTCTTCTCCTTCTGCTGTGATGAGATGAAATAGTTAGAAGATCTTTGGTAGGTGCCCAACTCTTGATACTGTCCTTCCTAGCTTTCTGCCAATTGCTATATGCCAATAAATTTCTATTATATCACAAGAACTGGAGGAAGAGCCCAAATTGATCTTAAGGGGTATAACTAATTCAATAACAAATGCAAACAAAGATGTGGAAGAGGTCTAACTGGGCTGTGAGTAGACGCTAAAAGTATTCTAAAGGACAGGACATGCTAGGCACAACCAGAACGGCCATTGTTGGAACACTGATGGAGGTTCTGGCAAGGCCCAGAAAGAAAGAACTGGATGCAAAGCCATGATCAGAATGTTCCAGAATATAGACAGTAAAACCATTTAGGTGAGGTCTCTAATGAAAATGAGAAAGAGGACATCAGAAACTAGGGAGAAGGTCATCCTTGTTCCAAGGTCGTAACAATGTTGACTGAATGGAGTCTGTGTCCCAGGGCTTCAGGGAAGACAGCACTTAAGAGTGATGAACTAGGATTTCTTGAGAAGAAACATCTAAGCAGGAAAGTGTTCTGAGTGCTGCATGGCTTCTTTTAACTGCATGTAATAAAACACAAGAACAGAGAAGCGATTTACATAAAGAATTCATCATTAAAAGACAAGCAGAAGACAAAGACATGAATCCTCTTGGCCTAGCTGTATAACAAATAAGCAAGTGTTTGTGAGAAAAAAACCAAGAATGCTGCCAACAGATGGTCTGGTAAAGAGATTAATATGTGTGGAAGGAAGTGGGGGATGGCTCACAGAGACTTTAGAAGAATGACCCTGACCTAGAAACACTTCAGAGATACTAAGCTTCCTTTCCTATCAAAGTCCTGAAAAGGTAAAGTTCTCACAGGTCATGCTGTCCTCTGCCGTATCAATAGTTCACCCTACAGATTCTGGCTCAGCACTTCTCTCAACTCAGCTATGACTCACTCATCCCTAGGCCCTGCTCAGGAAGGTTCAAGCTGTGGCTCTTGCCAACATCCATATGTCAGCGACCTTGCCAAAGAGCACAGTGCATGAAGAGCCTCCACCTAGATCCAAAGGGTATTTAGGACAATCTAGGAGGCTATGCAAACTTCTGCTCCGGCTGAGGCTAGTGAACCTGTAGAACATAGCCACCCACAGGACCTCAGGACTGGAGGATTGCCAGTGTACAGTGACAGCCTGGGAAAACCATGGGCCTGGGTCTCTAACCCAGGAAAGTGACCATGTAGGCTAATCCTAGCAAAGCTTCAGAGGCCGGGAATCTTGACACCTTGGAAACAGAGTGTGCGCAGAAGTGAGATCACGTAGTTTAAGGAATGATGATTTGTTTGGAACAAGATTTTATGATGCTCATTTTATTGAGTTTTGGATTTTTCTCTGACCTTCTTTTAAAAGTGGCTAATCCCAGTTGTAACAATGTCACCCTCATGATCTAACCACTTGCCCAGAATTCTGCATCCTGATACCACTCCCCAGGAGATGAGGGTTTCCGTGTGCAGATTCGGAGAACTCCAACATTCAGAACATTGCATGTCTTGGCTCATTCTGGCACGAATCTGTGTGTCAGTCTCTCATATTACTTGATGAATGCAGTAAGAGTTGGGGGGAGGAATCCATAAACAAAAGACTTGGATTTAATTCTGTAGCCCATTTGCAAACTAGTGAGATTTTCAATCAAGTAACTTCTATCTGAAATGTCACACACTGATCTGACAAATAAGCAGACTAAACCTTGTTCTTGCTTCTCTGAGATAAGTCTCTAAGTTTGACTTCCTTCCCTGGTGAGGTTATATTTTCTTCAGCTCTTTGTCTTCTTCACAGTCTACATTCCTCTTTTATTATACTTATTATATATAATTCATGTCTGGGTGATTATTCATATGTCACCTTTGTCCTCTACTAAACTATAAGCCTCTTGAGACCAGAGACGCTTTAGCTCCTAATTGGATAGGATTACAGTTCTCAACACAGTGCCTGGTATTGGGTATGCTTGAAAGAAATCTTTGATAAATGAACACTAAATGATAATGGCCAAAATATTCTTGCAAACAAGTGTAAAGGAAAAAAAAAACTTAGTCTATGTACCTAGAATCCAGGGAATATACAACCTCTGAACAAGGTGACTCACTACTGGAGCACAGAATGACTGAGGTGCCAGGAATGATAGTTGAAAGTGAAATGCTGGGTGGTATGACTGGAGATCGCTGGATTTGTTAAAAACTCATTTAGATATGCAGTTCTCTCTCTCTCCCCCCCCCGTCTTTCTCTGTCTCTCTTTCTCATATATATGTATAGATATGATGTATATATGTGTGTGTATGTGTGTGCATGTATAGGTATACATACATACACACATATATGTATATATTTGTATATATTTATATACAATATATGGCAAGAATATATATGTGTGTGTGTGTGTGTGTTAAACTTCATTTTTTTTATATGGGAAAAGGGCTAGGGAGATGTCTCAGTCAATAGAGTATTTTGAGCTAACATAAAGACCTGACTTTGGATTCCTACCAACTAACTAAAAAACCCTAGGGATGACATCATGTGCCTATAATACTGGAAAGATAGAGACAGCATTCATATGACCAGCCAGTAGAGGTGAGTTGGTGAGCTCCAGGTTCAGTGAGAAGCCCTAAACAATAAGGTGAAAGTTGGCTGTGGTGGCATACACAAGTAGGCTTCTGACAAGCCTGATCTACAGAGTTATTTCCAGGCCATTCAGGGCTACAGAGTAAGACTCTGCTACAAAAACAAAAACAAGAAATGACAGAAGCAGATCGCAGACACAGACATCAGTCTCTAACCTTGATATGCACATGTACACCCATGTGCACATGGAACCCACACAGAGACAATAACAATAACACTAACAACATCAAGATAAAAAATAGAGTAATATGGACAAAGAAGCAGAAGACATGGGTTTATATATAAATTTTTACCCTTAGGGAGTATATGAACTTACTGAATTAACTTTTTTGTTTCCTAGGTCTAATTGTATTTATGTATAACATAAAGGAAGAATGTCTGCTGGAATAATGTCTGCTAAGAATGATTACAATGAGTAATTCCAACCAGTTTGTTTCTGGAGATTTCCCCTGGAAAGTTAAATCAGAAACCATCATGTGATGGATTGGGAGAGAGATGAGGCTCTCAAGAAGGCAAAGATGTGAGCATCATCAGGGATTTGAGTGGAGGTGTATACTATCTCACAGAACAGGCTCCAGAGGCAGGCTTCTGGTCAGCTAGGAAAGCAAGTCGCAGGCCTACATGAAACTGACTGTGGATCACCTGAGACATGAGCAGATAAAGGGCCACATGCCTCCTGAGAAGGTTCTGTGACTTGACAGTTACACTTCCAGTGAGAAACTAACAAGTTGACAACGTGTTTCTGGCTTTCAGAATCTGGTGACATTTGTTAACAAGACTGAGCTTCTCCCAACTGAATATGTGCATTCATTCATGGTTTCTAAAACATGTATCAACACTGGAGAGGTTCAGAATATGCTGCCCTGACATGTTGATTACTTTGAAGGAGAGGAAACTGAAAACATGCCAATATAAAAAAGAGAGAGAGAGAGAAAGAAAAAGAAAAGAAAAGAAAACCCTCTTTACCTTCCCCCCAGTCTCCTAAAATGAAGTACAAAACTCCCTTCTGGTGAGTTGAAATTTACATTTACCTTAGGAGAGGTATCTGTACCGGGTGGAGAACTATGAGACCACTTGACTCACGGGAGACTGCAGCTGCACAGGTAGGAAGCCTCTACTCACCATGGATTTCCTCCTTCATACTTCCATACGCAAGCACCATGTTTCCAATTCCTGTGCTTATCCAAAGACATCTCCTTCGGATTCCTACACATCAGTCCCCTTAGTAATCACTGCTCTTGAACTTTCATCTTCAAAGATGCTACATCTCTGTTTGTTAAAACTTACGTATTCAAGCTACGTTTGCTCCAATTTATGAAGAAAGCTTAGGAAGCATTTTCTGAGTACCTTCTGAATGCCTAACTTTGCTAGCCAGAGGACCCAGAAATGAAAGAGCTTCTTCTGACCTTTATGTTCAAATGGAAGACATAAAACATGTGCTTCATAGATGCCAATTCAGGGAGCAATAGTCACTCCCATTACAAAATATTTACCAGCAATATTTACCAAAATACTGAAATAGTTATACAGGTTAAGGAAGTCAGTATGTTGTTAAATAACTACAACCTAGAGTAATTACCATTGTCCTCAACCCTCCCTTTGAACAAGTGTAGGGGCAAAGAGCAGCCTCTTTACCTTGTAGTGGATCAATATATGAATTAGTGATAAACTAGCCACAGATGGATTAACAGGGTAAAAGGTATATGACCTTAATACATCCAGGAGGGTTATCATTATAGGAGAGTATCAACAATAAGGCACAGGCACACACACACACGCACACACACACATATATGTGTGTATATATTCATGTGTATACGTGTGTGTGCATGTGTGTATGCATGTGTGTGTGTGCGTGCGTGTGTGTGTGTGTGTGTGTGTGTGTGTGTGTGTATTAATCAGAGTTCTCTAGAGTCACAGAACTTATGGATAGTCTCTCTATATAGTAAGGGAATTTGTTATGATGACTTACAGTCTGTAGTCCGACTCCCCAACAATAGTCAGCTGTGAATGGGAAGTCCAAGAATCTAGTAGTTGCTCAGTCCCACAAGGCTAGTAGATTCCAACAGATATGCTGGCAAGTAAATGCAAGCAGGTGAAGAAGAGTGAATCTTCCTTCTTCCAATGTCCTTATGTAGGTCTCCAGCAGAAGGTGTGGCCCAGATTAAAGGTGTGTACCACCAAGCCTGGATCTGGGACTTGTTTTGTTCCAGGCTGACCTTGAACTCAGAGATCGCCTTGCCTCAGTCTCCTGGGAGTCACAGCCACTCTGCCTCAAGATCTCCATGCCAAGATCCAGTTCAGAAACTTGTGTCTCCCAGCCTCAAGATCTGGAACACAGGTGAGCCTTCAAACTCTTGGTTGTAGTTCATTCCAGATACAGTCAAGTTGACAACCAGGAATAGCCATTACAATTTGTATATATGTGTCTTAGGGTTTTACTACTGTGAACAGATACCATGACCAAGGCAAGTCTTATAAGGACACCATTTAATTGGGGCTGGCTTACAGGTTCAGAGGTTCAGTCCATTATCATTAAGGCAGAAGCATGGCAGCATCCAGGCAGGCATAGTGCCGGCAGAGCTGAGAGTTCTACATCTTCATCTGAAGGCTGCTAGAGAAGATTGGCTTCCAGGCAGCTAGGACGAGAGTATTAAAACCCATGCCTACCTACTCCAACAAGCCCACCTTCTAATGGTGTCATGTCCTAGGCCAAGCATATACAAACCATCACAATATGTATATATGTATATGTGTATATATTGTATGTATATGTGTGTATATGTATATATGTGTATCTGTGTGTATCTGTACATGTATATGTATACATATATGTGTGTAAAGACAACATACCTATACACATGTAAATATATATGTATATGTATATATACATGTATTTGTGTGTGTGGTGTATTCTGTCTTTATGGAAGCAGGGGGAGTGGAAATTCCATGCAATTTTAAAGGAGTAAATTATATTTTGGGACTGCAAATGATCACTAAGAAGAGTCAGCATCCTAAGGAAAAGTTTGCCCCAGCTCTGGATATGAAGTTTAACTTTCAGCCTGTTACATAACATGAACTTGCTCTTTCCTGGTGGGTGGAGCACCAAGGAGAGGGGAGCACCAGGTTTGTTCCCTTCAGTTTGTTCCAGTCTTTGGGGCTACGGGAACTTGAGGAGAAAGCCCATCCCTGCACTTGTTCCTCATCAGCGACACCAGTCTTCAGACCATAAATGGCATATTTAGTTTTACCATTTCCTTGGGACTCCCAACATTACCTGTCTAGATCCCCTCCACTGACCACAGTGATAGGTGCAACCTAAACTTTCAAGGAGGAAAAAACATAAAAATGAATCCAGGCAAAAAACATCATCTCTGCCCCTGCAGATCCTCACAGGACCAAGGAAGAAAGGTCCTCTGTACTAGATAGAAAAAGTGGTCTACGCTTCTCTCTCCAGAGACAGGGGTGGGGCTTGGCAATGGTAGGAGAAGGAAATGCTTGTCACTTGGAGCTACAGAGAGAAACAAAGCTGAGGACAGTGGGAGCAAAGCTTAAACCTTAGGCTTAATCTCTTCATATGTGGATAACCTCTAGAAGTTTCTATTTAAAAAAATCTAAGGATCAATATTTGGGCATCAGTGGAAACTGTGCTGATAAGCGGGGCCTGGGGAAAAGAACAGAACTAAGGCAATCAAAAGCCATGTGCAGTTTGTTGCTGTGGAGTTCCTTGCTCCTGCGATTCACCTTAAATGCTTCAAGGCCTGGCTACACTTTTGCATAGGCTACAGACCATCCCACCTTTCAAGATTCTTCTTGTGCCAATTACCTTAGTACTGTATGTGCTGTGCATCTCTACAACATTGGTTGTTGTGATTGCATCTTTAAGCTATATTGCAGAGGTCTTAGACGTTTGCACACTCACTACCAATTTGGCAAAAGCAGATTTTGGGACCATCTCACTGGATGGGCTCTTTTAATCAGTGCGGTTGTTTGCTGATAGGAACTAGATCTTGAGATTTTTGTTTTATTATGGTGGGCCATAAAAACAGCGACTCATTTAATGCGATAATGCAAGCAAGGCCCTGGGAAGCCTCTGTGGTTAATGAATGTGGCAGGATTCTTTCCAAATCAGCAACTCTGAGCAGGAGACAAACAGCTCGTGTTTAAACAATGAAGAACTTTGAATGAAGAATTAATGAGGTGGAGAATTGCTGCTCTAAAGCTGAAGGAATCGCACAACCACCCCCACAATCAAACAATTTCTATTCAGAATGGTCTCTCTGACTGAAGGGTGCCAAAGAATCTTGCATATGAAGTTTCAGATTTAAGTGGGCTCCCACCTCCCCACCCCACGGAGGAGGCTCACAGAAGCCAATTTCCAGAGGATGAAAATGTAGTGTACTTTCTGGAATTATCGATCACAGTGAAACCCAGCTGACCTCAAGCAATTTCTCATAGTTAATGTCAATTTCTCAAGACTTGGTCCAGGATATGAAGCAATACTTCCTCTTTCTGCAATTTGCTTTTGTCAGAATCCTGAAAAATGTTGTAAACAAGTCGCGAGCTTGCTCTTTTTACAAATCTCAACATTAAACAGTTCGCCACTGACTGTTTTTTTAGCCAACGAGTATGCACTGGAGCCTTTAGCTCCCTGATTGTCCTTAATCAGAGTTCTTCCACCTTTCCAAGACCCCAGAAGACAGAGTGAGGATACTGCACTAGGTTAAACCTAAGCTCAACAGATATGAAATGCATAGCCTGAAAAGTAAGTAGCCAGGGTCTGGTACACAGGTGGCTGAACCCACAAACCTTCAGGAGAGCAGTGAAGAGAGAAATGCAAGGAAAGGGCTTGCATAGTCATTTCTTGACTACTAAAGTACTTACTGCCTCAATCTCAGGTAGATTTTTCATCAATCAATACCATCCTTTTCTTCCTACTTCAAAGGAAAGAAATACATAACAACACATGTTGAAATAATGTATAGGTCATCACATCCTCTCATCCTCTAACTATTCTCTAGAATTATGAACGTATATTATTTGCACAAATGAATAGGAATCACTGACATTCTCATAATGCATCTACTAAGCTGTAAATGACTGTGTCATCTCCACCATTTTCTTGTGCTCTCCCCTTCTCCTCCTCGACACTCTATTGTCTACTTTCAGGTTAGTTATTCCATTTTGCTTGATTGCTTCTTTGTTTCCACAGATGAGAGAAAACCTTCTGCAGCTGGCTTCTTTTGCCTACCGTGATAGCCTCCACTTCTATTCATTTCCGCACAAACAGCGTAATTTCATTCTTCCTGGCTGAAAAGAAGTCCTTACTTACACATACATATCTGTTTTCTTTACCCACTCATCTGCTGGCAGGTACTTGGGCTAAATCCATAACTTAACTGCATTAGGCATAGGTATGCAGGCATCGGTACTCTGTGGTAACTTCCTCACTCTGGGGTATATATTCATGAGACCATCTTTAATGTTTGCTAGTTTGTTTCTGTTTTTGAAACATCGCCTCATGGAATGCTGGCTGGTTTTGAATTCACCAGGTAGCATAGGCTGGCCTTAAAATCTTGATCCTTCTCACCCCACCATCTAAGTGCTAAGGTGATATGTGCCACCACACTTGACTCCAAAGTTACATTTTATTTTCAAAAGTAACCTAATGAGGACTCTTTCCCCAACACATGACACAGGGATTTAAGTTGACCACTAAGGTATTTTAATAAATTAACTACCAACTGATAATGCCTCATTTTAGAAGAAAAAAGTACTTCCTCATATCTAAGTTAGGCATTATATGTCTGTTTGTGCAGTCTCCCCTCACTATGAAAAGTCTATAGAATTAGAAGGTTTCTATCATAATATCCAAGTGCGCACACAAGCAAATCAGCATGTTGCACACCTTTGGAGCCAGTCACACAGACTGAAAAGAGACTGGTGCTTCTGGATCTTTCAAGTACATCAAATAATATGCTAACTATCCTTAACTATGCCTGTGCTGCATGTTAAATCCAGAATATATGTAAGAAATGTCCAATCTACTGCTCCCACGGATAGGTAGGTGGTAGTAACAGACTGGCCATGGGCCATTTTGAGTCTCAGCTTACTACATTTCTCAAATAATTGAATGTTTGTCACAATTCTATATTAGTCTTAGAACAAATGAGTTGACTTTTTTTCTTTTTTTTAAATTTTCTTCTGTGGCTCCATCTGGATAATACTTTGTGAACCCAGCCTGTTGTATAATGGGCAGTACTCCCCCCAAATCAAACCGAGGCAAAGACTCTTTAATCTAAAGACTCTTTGGAAGTCATTGAATCAGAAGAAGGATAATTAATATATGACTTTATTGAAAACAATATATCTATATAATCAATGTATTTCCAATGGGCTGTCCCTAAGAATGCCTGTTTGGGCATGCCTCTACAGGGAAATGACTGGTTGACAACTGTTACTTGTAGTTTTATTATTTATCCTCTAGAGATGTTGTAGTTCCCACAGCACAGTACACCCAGCTAGACTTTCACACCCTAAGCAATTACTATTGCTTGATTTCCTGATTTTATTGCACAGACTGTAGAAGAAAGTCCTCTGAGGACTTGCTACACCCTTTTGAGTTACTTCTTAAACATAATGGAACATTTTTGTGCCACACATTCTTGCTACTATAGCTGTCACCAGTTAAAATAAACATGAATGGCCCCGGATTGCAACAAATGGGCGTAGATCATGCAGGCAGAGATGTAGAGATGCCTGCAGTGGTCAAAGGACACCAAAATACTTTGATACGAGTTTCTTGTCTGAGAAGGTGCTGTGTACCCAGCCATGTGAGATATTTGAAGAAGCCACACAGCTGAGCCTAAAGGGAGAGGTGCATCAACAGAAGAAAGTAAAGGCTGAAGGAGGAGGAAGAGGAGGAAGAAAGAATAGGAAGAAAAGGAAGAATAAGGAGAAGAGAGAAAGAGAAAAGAAGAAGAAAAGAAAGAAGGAGAAGTGTGAGAGGAAGAAGGAATGGAAGGAAGGAGGAGAAGAAGAAGGGATGAGTGAAGGAAGGAAGGAAGGAAGGAAGGAAGGAAGGAAGGAAGGAAGGAAGAATAAGGAAGAGAAAGAGGAGGAGGAGTCTGAGGTGCAGGAAGTTATGAGACAGTAGTAACTTCTTAAGCATCTAATAAGGGGGCAGCAAATCGTAACAGTGTCACCCAGGAGGAAGCAGATGTAGAATTACAGATGCATGACATCAAACTATGACACGGCAAGCAATGGAGCAATGGCAACATAATTGCAATGCAATTCTGATGAGCCACACCCCAGATGGACACTTCCAGTGAGTCTGCTTGGATCTGTAAACCCTAGTCTTGTACCCAAGAATGTTGTCTCTTATTTCCTTACAATAACTATCATCAGTAATCTTCATTATCAATTGCATTTAGAATCCTTGTGGAAACACACATTTATGACGGCGTTTCCAGAAATGTTTAACTGAGGACAGAAGACCCAAGCTGAATGAGGGCAGCACCATCCCATGGGTCGGTGTACCAGTCCCATCCCACGGGTCGGTGTACCAGCCCCATCCCATGGGTTGGTATACCAGTACCATTCACGGTTGGTGTACCAGCACCATTCACGGTTGGTGTACCAGTACCATTCATGGTTGGTGTACCAGCACCATCCCACAGGTTGGTGTACCAGCACCATCCCACGGGTTGGTGTACCAGCACCATCCCACGGGTCGGTGTACCAGCCCCATCCCACGGGTCGGTGTACCAGACCCATCCCACGGGTCGGTGTACCAGCACCATCCCACAGGTTGGTGTACCAGCACCATCCCACAGGTTGGTGTACCAGCACCATCCCATGGGTCGGTGTACCAGAGTGAATAAAATGGAGAAAACAAGCTGGGCTCTGGCGTCCATCTCTCTCTGCTTCCGGACTGCTCATGCAACCTGCATCAAACTAGCTCATCAAACTAGCGTGCCCAAATGCACACTTCCTAAAGCTTTGTAGCCGGGCTTTTATCAGAGCTGCTGCAGAAGTATCTAACACTGAGCTGGATGCCAGGAGATACCCGTGGGTCTTAACTTCTATCTTGAGTCTCAGTAATAACTTCTGATGTCACCACCTGATCATATTATTAAGGTGTTAGGGTCACCCATGTGTAACCTCTTCAAATTTATCCCTGTAGTTAACATCATGGGTGGATTTTACTTCTCAGGCTATCAGAGACTAAGTGTGTCCACAGTCAGAGGCAGGCCCTCAGCGCCATGCTGGTAAACTCCACCTCATTAGAGCTTTTAGCTGTGCACACATTCCCTTATAACCGCTTTGTTTACAGGCTAAATTGCCATGTCTACAATATTTCTACTGCCATCTCCATGCATACGACTGTGATCTTACTCTATAAAGGACAGTGGCAAAGCAGATTGCCATTACTGGAGGTCATAACTGTCAGCACTGACCTGCCCTTGGGGTAATGTAGCTTTGCTCTGGTCATTAGTTGTGTATAGCTAAATTTAGCAGAGACTGATTATGGCTGCAGTGAGTTTTCCTATCAAGATGTAGCAGGCTGTTTATCCTTAAATTTAAAGCATCATTGCCTGATTATTCATGCATGCCGTTTGATAGCAACAAAATAACACAGAAGCCTTATCCGACACTCAGACCTGTGATTGGGATGAGAAAGCAGTAGGGGCTTGGGTTTCCCACCCAGTGCAATGTCCATCAGCAACAAAAGAGCTGACCCTGATGGAAAATCCGAGGGACCTCGTAGGTGAATAAGTTGAAAAGTTGTGATTTTAGGTGGACTACTCATTGCTTAAAGATTTATTTTTATTTATGTGTATTTCTATGTGTGCTTGCACGTGTGTGTGCACCTGTGTGTGTGTGTGTGTGTGTGTGTGTGTGTGTGTGTCTGTGTCTGTGTGTGTCTGTGTCTGTGTTGGGGGAGGGTAGTAATATTTGGCATGTCTGTGTTGATGTCCCAGAGGTCAAATGAAAATATTGCATCCCCTAGAGCTGGCATCACAGGCAACTGTGGACCCCCTGACATGAGTGCTGGGAACCAAATTATTCTGCAGCAAGAACAGCAAGTGCTCTTAATCACAGAGCCATTCCTAGAGCCCCATTAGTTGTCCTCTCTTTTGTTCCCTCTAGAAAGCAGACCAAGATCAGTTACTGCCACCTCTTGACAGTGTCTCCCACTAACACATGTTCCTTGTGTCACAGACAGACTCTGAACATGCTACCTCTGTGTAAATGTAAGGCTTAACAAGGGATTCAGTTGAGTCGTGATCTGAAATATGAGGGTATAATTATGTTAATGCATTAGAACGGAATCACAAATGGCCAGAATCATCCTAAGGAAGAAGGACTGAAAGCAAGAAGGCTCTGGGAAGATTTTGGATAAAGTATTTCTGAACCTCTGTAGCTCGGACCTACATCTTTGTCAGAAATCTCTTTCCAGGCACAAATCTAGAATGTTCTTCCTGTTGGTCTGGGTTATTTGATATGGAGGAAATGTGGTTCCTTCCCCATAGGTGGTTGGAGATTGACTGGGCTCATAGCTTCTGGGTCCCTTCATCAGAGAAGATAAAACTGATGCAGAGTCTGGGTGTAGTCTTTCCTGAGGAAAGAAGAAACGTGCTCATTTGCCTGGTTCTTCATCCCAGCTCACTAAAGTGTAGGAAAAAAGGGGTGAGTTCCTTTAAAATCCTCTATCAAGCAGAACACAGTTCTGCATTAGCATATTGCTAGGCTTAAATTCATTTATGATCAGAGATTTAGTGAAGGTTACATTAAGCAGCAAATATTTGGAGATTTTTTTAAAAATGCAGAAAAATTGCTATAGCTTTGAAAGTACATATCTAGGATTAATTTGATGCTACTTTTCCACTGTAAGTGGTATTCCCAAGTGAAACAGGATCTTTGGGGATTATTTTGCTTCCCTGAGTGCAGAACACAGCAGAAAATACAATAGCAAGAAGACATGTAGAATGTATCATTTTAGCTGCCTTGCTCTCCCTACTCCCATATATAATAATACACATTCTAAGAAAGGGTTTATTTGTTATGTATTTCAGAGCAGACTCTATTCTGTAGGGAATTTTACTTCTACACAGGCATATGAATGACTGACAACATTTATTGTTGCAAAATATCCTGAGAGTTTTATATCAAAATTTTAAAGTTCTTTCTCCCCAGACTCCAAACTTCTCTAGCTGGGGAATAAGAATCCTTGTTAGTGATTTTCCTCTTTCACGTAATCACCATGAGAGAAACAAATGATGGTGATTTGCAGACTGTAAGGATGCTAACCAACCCCCAATGCTGTGTGTGTGCATGTGTGTGTGTGTGTGTGTGTGTGTGTGTGTGTGTGTGTGTGTGTGTTATAAGCTATATGCTATTTGAGTAACAAACAATGAAAGCTGAGAACCTGTAACCAGGATTTCAAGTGAGAGGAAAGAAAATTTGTAACAAAGACTGCTACCTTGATGCCACCAAACATAAGAATTGTGTTGTGTCTTATTTAATCTGTGCTATAGGACAATATTTACTCAACCATTCACTACATACCCAAGAGTAGTCGGTCCCCTAAGATGGCATCACTTAAAATATAGGCATCTTCCCTTCCCTCTCCCCACTCTTGGGTGTTTCATCTAAGGTCCCTTTGAGTCCTGAGAGTCTCTCACCTCCCAGACGGGAGCCTAGCATGGCTGCCCTCTGAGAGGCCCAACAAGCAGCTGACCGGAGACAGGCACAGATATTTACATTCAACCAATGGACTGAAGTTGGGGACCCCTGTGGTTGAATTAGGGAAAGGCTGGAAAGTGGAGGTAGTGGGGGAGGTGGAGTGGAGAGTGGGGACATCCCCTTGGAGACAAGAGAGGAGGAATGGGATGAGGAACTATCAGAGGTCCAACCGGGAGGGGCATAACGACTGGACTGTAAAAAAGATTAAAGAATATATATATATATATATATATATATATATATATATATATATATATATATATATATATATCCATCCATCTTGGTTTTTGCAGGAGCACTCTATAACATTCATACAGTGATAAAATTGCTTAGTGACACTTTTCTCAGAATGTATTCCTACCTGACTGCAGATGATAAACCAGTCCCTTCAATGTCTATATGAATAACCAAATGAAACACTTCTGAGATAAACTGAAGGGAAGATTGTTGAACGAGTCCCTCTCACAGCCAGGAGACAAACAACCCATCTGGGTTATTTCCTCCTCTTCTCTTGGGCCTTTTGGGAAGAATGGTGCTGGTTAGACCAGTTCTGGACCTGGGGAAAGAGCCCAGTACCAAGACACGTCTCTAGAGAGTGAAACTTTACTGGGAACTTCTAGGGCAAGGACTTGAGCCCATATGATATTCTTCAGGAAAAAAAATCAAAGCAAAATATAGACACCTATTTTTAAATAATACTTTATTTATTCTCTTAAAATTCTATACATGAGTACAATGTATTTAATCTTATCTACATTCACTACCAAGAATTCTCCCAACCCATCTTCCTCCCAAATTCATGTTCTCTCTCCCTCCCTCTCTCTCTCTCTCTCTCTCTCTCTCCCTCCTTCCTTCCCTCCCTCCCTCCTTCTTTCTCTCTCTCTTTCTGAAAATTCACTCAGTCCTATTAGTATTGCTCACATGTTCTTGCATCTGGGAAGCCTATCAGTGGCTACACTCTCAAAATAAAATAATGCTTATCCCTCCACTACCAGCTGTTACCCACCAGCATCTCCTCAGTAAGGGCTGCTGCGGGTCCAGACATCATCTAACTGTACACTTTTGTGCCTTGTCCCTTAACACAGACACCTGGTTTGATGACTCTTGCTAACCTGGATAGCAGATGATGTCTCTCTAAAGTACTCAGTAAAAGAAAGACCCCTTTGAGTTCTTCCCTATTTGTTGAACCACAAACCCAGCTAGCTCTGTTTTAAACCCCGAGTTTAGCAGTTAAAAAACATTTCTGTGAGGCTGATGGATTCAAGGAGTGAAATGTAGTGGTTTGAGTGAAACTGTCCCAGAGAGATTCAGACATTTGCATACTTAGTCCACACTGTTTGGGGAGATTTAGGAGGTATAGACTTGCTGGAGACAGTATGTCACTGGGTATGGATCTTTGAAAGCTAAAATGTCCCACCTGCTTCTGCTTTGTTTTTTCCTGCCTTATCATTAAGACATAGGAGTTCTTTGCCCTGTGCATTTTACACACGTGCGTTGTCTTTAAAATGTCAACACTAGTGCAATAAATTTTTTGGAGAAGAAAGCAGGAAGGGAAAAACATGAGGTAACCCTAGAAAGACTTAGTGTATAATTAATGAACACGTGTGTTCATACATGCTCATGTGTTCCAAATGAGGAACTGCGGAGATGGCTCAGCGGTTAAAAGAGCTTGTTGCTCTTCTAGAAGACCCACGTTCTGTTCCCAGCATCCACAATGGGCAAACTCAAAACTATATGTAACTCCACCACCAAAGGATCCAATGTCCTCTTCTGCTCTGCACATACATGCACAAAACAACACACATATATGTACCTGATAATAAAAAAGAACAAAAAGCTGACAGAAGGTGAACTCTGCATTATGAATGAACCATGTAAGTGAGTGAGCCAGTTCCTTATTAATAGGCACTTACATTGCCTCCAATCTTTTTCTATTACAAAAATGTAAAAAGTATGAATATTCAAAATGTATAATGCACATATAAAATTTTTACGCATATGGGATTGTATTAACAGATGGTATTCTATGTGAAATTGTCACAAGAAAGAAGAGAAGATGCTTGTCTTTAATTTGTTTCTAGATATTTATCACCCAATCCTTCTCTATGTAAATTATATCAATTCTCTGGCAGATACACTGTTTCTCCACCTTCGTTTCAGTGTGCTGTATCCACACATTTTAATAAGTATTTATACATGTTTAAATAAGACTTCTTAATGTTGCCAATCTAATATAAAGAATTGACATCTTAATGCTATTTCATAGATGGTATTTTTCTTTAAGAATTTTTTTTTACATTACTTATTTTGTGTATGTGTGGATCTGTGTTTGTGTGAGTTGGTGAGTGCACACAAATCATGGCCTCCTTGTGGAGGTCAGAGAACTAGTTGCACAGGGTGTCTCCCCTTCCACCCTGTCAGTTCTAGACATTGCCAGCCTTGTTCGGCACACACCTTGCCCAAGGAGCCACCGCTCTGGTCCTGTTTTCTTTTATTACAAGTAAGTTTCAATACTTTTCTTACATGTAAGAACTCTTTTTAGTGTGAACTCCCGCTTCTTGATCACTGTGCACATTTCTGTTGGGTTGTGCAGCATGGTTTGGGGGAGGGGATCACGGGGGGGGGGGGAGTTATATCAATCCAAAGGCATTTCCACATTTTACACAAAAATGATCCTGACAAATCTCAGTCCGCTTTCCAGGGAATGTATTCGTTCTACATTTGCTTGAAGAGTCTTTGCCAGTCTTAATTTATTAAGATTTCTTAAAGCAGAAGAAGTGAATCTACCAACCTTTCATACTCTGTCTTTTGGGTTTTAAGTCATTCTTGAGAAGGAATGACTTTTCCCGCATAAGATTATCAAATATTTTCCATACTCCCTTGAATATCTTTTACTTTTCAATTTTTAACACAAAATGGACTCAAATTCGTAAAGATGTTATGGACACCTCTCTCTCTCTCTCTCTCTTTCTCTCTCTCTCTCTCTCTCTCTCTCTCTCTCTCTCTCTCTCTCTCTCCCTCCCTCTCTCTTGCTTCAGGATCTAACACAGTCTATACTTTCCTTGAGCACTGAAGGTACCACCATTTCCAATCAGAAATTTTTCCTATCTTTTTTACACAATATTACTTAAGACATTTGTATTTCTTACAACTTCAAAATTCTAACAATTTAACATTTTATCCATTTGAATGGGTCAAATACTTGATTGTGGTGAAATTTGCAGCTAAAACCTGTTACCCAGAGATTACTTTAGAAATACTGCCCACAAATATTCCCATCTTTACTGCTTTTAGATGTAAAACAAATTAACTGAACTCAAAATTCAAATCTTCACTCACACACTTATGAATTATGTAGTGCCAGACAAGTAAACTTTTCTGAGAATTTGGTTTTGGTGTGAGAGAATATGCAAATATGTTAATGACCAGTCATTATTAAAAGGATTAATTGCTGGATTCTTATACAGTCTTAGCCCTTGATCTGGCTGCAGGCAGCAGTTGTGATTCTGTTCTAGTGTTTCTGCAACCCCAAACAAGGCACTGAGAAGTTTCAGAGCCTTCACCATGGAGATGTTGTAACAGAAATAGCTCTGCTCCAGTTTTTCCTGGGGCAAATTTACACGACTCATATGACAGAGCTTGGTTAGAGCCTAGTGGGAATTATGTTTAACATTCTTATTCCAGGCACCTACTCAAAAATAGGGTCCCGGCTTGTGTAGAAGTAAGTGGTTGGACAGGTGTTCTTGATTACATATGAATTTGGATGCAGTGAGTCTTGGTGCTGTAAGACTCAGAGCTGGTGAAGTGATATTTTCGACGCATCTTTGCAAATAGAATTGCATTATCTAGTGGCTATCTAGAAGAGCAAAGCTAGTAGAGTATATGTATATATGTGTATATGTGTGTATGTGTATGCGCATGTGTATGGTCTTGCACCTCTGGAGGCAAAATGGCCACTTGTACACCGGGAAGCCTGAGAACCTGGAAACTGAAGAGCTCAAAAAACTGCCAATGTCAGAACCAGAGGAATCAGTGGTCTACTACCAGTCATGAAGGCCTGGGAACGTCCTGCAGAGCTGCTGGTGTAAGGGCACAATGAAAGGAAGCAGGAGACCACAGGTGGTGGTGGTTGGAATAGATGTCCTGGCCTGGAATAGGTGTCCTGGCCTGTGGAATGCGCAGGTGCAGGTAGGTGCTGGCGGGCTGCCTTTGTCTCTCTACCTCTGCTGAGTTTTGATCCCAGACCATTAGCTTGATGTTCTCTGGAAGGGCTCTCAGAGTCACACACAGTAGTGTGCCTGACTAATCTAGATATCTTTCGAACCAAATTGACAATCAAAATGAACCATTAGTAACTCAAGAGAAACCAATTTCCTATCTCATTTTCAAGTGGCCCTTCGACTAAACCACCTCACACGTATCGCTTATCTTTTCAAGTTATACGCAGAACAAAGGCTTTGGTAATTTTTCTCAGTATCAAACTCTATAGAGAAAAAAATAACCATAACTTTCTCTTGGTAATTATAACATTTCTTTTGGTTTCAGTTCTTTTCCCCTCCTTTGTGAAAATGAAAAATTGCTGATCATTTTCTATGCTTTGTATTCCAGAAAACTAATGATTGATTGTATCATATTTATCTTTTTTCTTATGAAAATACCAGTTCCTTTAATGTTCTCACCAAATGTTTATTAAGATTATTCAGCTAGGATAGAATGAGAGAATTAGAACCAATTATGATGATAAGACATGAGGTGTGTTAATCATGGCAAAGCAAAGATGAATAATAAATAGATTTTGATGCATGCACTTCATGGGAAATTCAATATCCAGACTTTCTAATTACTCTAGGCACTGACTCTTGATAAAATACAGCACTTACGGATAAGCCAGTAGCTGTTTCATGGTAACTATATAATTTGAAGGTAAGAATTCATGACAACAGAAAAATGTCAATCTTGATATTTAATTTCCATTTTATGTTGAGAAAAAGATCAGTGTGGATGGAAATATGACATTTATACACACACACACACACACACACACACACACACACACACACACACACACACACACACACATATATATTCCAATTAGATTATCTAATCCAACTTCCTGGCTTTGTACCTAGAGAACCCAAACCTCAACTGTTTGCCTATTTCCCCACATGTGTCAATGACCATGTTGGAGAAGAATCAGCCCTGACCTTTAACCCCACGTTTATTTCATCCTATTGAATTATTAATGCTAATGCTCTGAGTCACAGTGTTACTGGGCAATTAGATCTGCAGGCCTCGCTTTTGCTGTATTTAGAAGATATTAGGAAACAGAATGTGGTAAAGGACAGTGGATTTACTTTGTTTTTCTCCACTTTCCCTCCAACAGTGTTCCATTTGCATAGAAAAGGACAAACAAAAGCCAAGGAACATGAATGAGTTCATTTACCTCCAAGGGAAGATAATCAGAAGTGTGTGACATCTCCTCATTGGAGGCTGGATGAGGGAATGTGTGCTATCTCCTCACTGGAGGCTGGATGAGGGAGTGTGGGATCTCCTCACTGGAGGCTGGATGAGGGAGTGTGGGACCTTCTCATTGGAGGCTGGATGAGGGAGTGTGTGGGATCTCCTCATTGGAGGCTGGATGAGGGAGTGTGTGGGACATCTCCTCATTGGAGGCTGGATGAGGGAGTGTGTGCTATCTCCTCACTGGAGGCTGGATGAGGGAGTGTGTGGGATCTCCTCACTGGAGTCTGGATGAGGGAGCATGTGGGACCTCCTCATTGGAGGCTAGATGAGGGAGTGTGTGGGACCTCCTCATTGGAGGCTGGATGAGGGAGTGTGTGATCTCCTCATTGGAGGCTGGTCTTTCTTTTGGTGTTCTGGACCAAGGGCTTTTGGGTGTTTCTGTTTCCCAGCATGATTCCTGAGGACATTTTAGTTTGGTATCTACTGTTTTGGAGTCCTTCTTTAATAGTCTGTGAGTCTCTTTACAGCACCTCGCATTCCTGCTGGGACTTCAGCACAGGATCACAATGACAACTGTGCCTGTGCAAACTACACACTTCTTTTGTTTTTAATGTTTTTGCCCCTTTACTTAAGACAACAATTTAAGAGTGGTTTAAGAGTGGCCCCTGGCATCCATGTGCATATGCCGAGATCATACCACCTAGATACTTCCAAACATTTCCATTTCCAGTTCTCTGTTCTACTTGAGTCTACATGAAGCTTTGGTGTGAATTTAGCTTTTCCATCACCTTACCTACAATAAGCAACCCATAAGCTTCTCCAGCCTGGTGTCATGATAGGGATGACTGCTGATAGCCACCAATATCCCCATAATAAGCTAAGTCAGAGACGTGACCCTTACATGGATTGAGTTTGGGAATCTTATAAATAATCAGAAGTCCTGTGTTAAAATGTGTGCTTGCAAATAGCAAGCCTTCTTCTAAATGTGTACCTAGAATCTTGATTTCCCCTTCCTACCCCACCCCCCAAAAGTCTTTAAGAACATCCTCAAGTCACATAGGGACACTGAGTCCAAGCTATTGTTACAGATGATGGCAGTGTATTCTGTACAGAGAGCAGAACATAGACTCCCTAAGTGGGAGGCTATTTTGCACACTGAAGTATTCAAGACAAACATACCACATGCTTCTTCTTCCCAGGTCCCAGCAAAACTTTATTTTCCATTGTGGCTGAAGAATTAATTATTTACAGGTCTGATGCATGAGTTAAAAGTGCCAGAGAAGATAACACTTCTCTGGTAAGCAGGGAAAGGCTTGTGGGAGGATTGAGTGGCAGATACTGGTATTGATTAATGGCCTGTTTGGAGCAGCTCCCTGTCTGTACTCCTATCTCTTCCCTGGCACATACCAGACTTTCTTTATAGTGATCTTAGCTGTCTCTCCAGGAAGGGATGGACATAGAAGGCTTATTGATGCTACCTCCTCATCGATCCAATTTTCAGCCACTTCTGTAATTTCGTTCTAACCTGGTCTGCTCTCTGTGCTACTCCAAACTGTTGGGTGGGGGTGGGAGTGGAGGTGGGTGCCGACTTATCTGGAATGTGTTCATTCATATCTGTCCCCTGCTCCCAGTGCACATTTGTGAATGAGGAGTTTGTGAGACACAAGGCTTGCTATTTGCTTTCTCAATATACCCCTCATCCCAAGAATATTTTGTTACTTAGTGTTTGCTAACAATGAACTAAAAGATGTGTCCTAATGCAATGCCTCTGTAAAGTTTTAGCATGGGTTAAGGAAAGGTATAATTTATCACCCATTAATCATCAATTAGACAGGGCTTTATCTGAGATGATGATTATAAGGTACCTGGCTCCAGGATTGCCTGCATTTCCTAGCAATCCTCTTATGAGATAAAAACTCCAAAAAGCAACCCAGAGTCACGTTCTCAACATCCAAAGCTGAGTTCTGACTGGCAGAAGGTACCTGTCTGTCTCTGATGTGCAAAGATGGAGTGTAGCCTTTTGCATGCCTCTCTCTTTCCCTCATTTCTTGACATGCCTGCATGCACACACAAAGACGAGGAGGCCAGTGGGATGACATAATGCCTAAGGAAACAGCTAACAAGTTTCTTTAATATAAGAAAATAATTTTTATAGCATTTCAAATCCATAGATCCTAATTATATTTTTACCAATAGAATAATGATTTATGAAGGTACAGAGTCTGGAAGTTTCCACATTTATATTTGGAGAGTATAAGGAGCCTTACATATGTAGGAGGAAGTCTCTTGAGTCTCTGTGTCTTTTCTTTCCTGACATTAATGAGGAAGAACTGAAGTGCCCTGCAAAACTTGTGGTTAAATCATAAAATTCTGTGTAATATATAGGGAAACATCCCATTTTTCTTTTCATAATCCATTAACCTTACTTGTTTGTCTTAGTCAGGGTTCTATTCCTGCACAAACATCATGACCAAGAAGCAAGTTGGGGAGGAAAGGGTTTATTGAGCTTACACTTCTATGCTGCTGTTCATCACCAAAGGAAGTCAGGACTGGAACTCAAGCAGGTCAAGGAGCAGGAGCTGATGCAGAGGTCATGGAGGAATATTGCTTACTGGCTTGCTTCTCCTGGCTTGCTCAGCTGGCTTTCTTATAGAACCCAAGACTACCAGCCCACAGATGGTACCACTCACAAGGGGCCTCCCCCCTTGATCACTAATTGAGAAAATGCCTTACCTCTGGATCTCATGGAGGCATTTTCTCAACTGAAACTCCTTTCTCTGTGATAACTTCAGCTTGTGTCAAGTTGACACACAAACCTAGCCAGTACAATTGCCCCCTGTCAACCTGACACACAAACACATCACCAATAAGCCTCAACCCTTACTTCCTTATTCATCTCCAAGATCGAAATAACTTTACAAGTCCCACAGTCTTTACAAATTCTTACATATCAACATTTCAGTCCCTTTTAAACATCCAATCTCCTAAAATTCAAAGCCTTTAAAAATCCAAAGTCTCTTACCTGTGGGCTCCACTAAAATACCTTCTTTCTTCAGGAGGGAATATATATCAGGGCAAAATCACAATCAAAAGCAGAATCAAATTCCAACCGTCCAACATCTGGGATCTACTCACGATCTTCTGAATTCATCCAAGGGCTTGAGTCACTTCTCCAGGTCTGCCCTTTGTAGCACACATGGCTCCAGATACCTGTACTCTACTGCTGCTGCTGTTCTTGGTGGTCATCTCATGGTACTGTTGTCTTCCGCTGCAAGTAGGCTTTACAAACAGCTTCTCATAGGCTCTCTTCATGGTGCCAAGCCTCACCTCTTTTGCATGACCCCTTCAATCCTGGGCTGTCAATGCAACTGAGGCTGCACTTTCACCAATGGCCTTCCGAGGCTTCTTACAGTGCCCGAGCCTCAACTCCTTTGCATGACCCCTTCAGTCCTGGAATTGCAACTGAGGCTGAACCTTCACCAATGACCTTCCATGGCCTCTCACAGTGTCCAGGCCTCAGCTGCTCTTCACGACTCCTTCGTGACTTCAAAACCAGTACCACCTGGGTGACTCTTACATGTTACCAAGTCCAGCCACTGCACAAGGTACAACCTTGGCTATCTCTGGAACACAGCCTCTATCCTCTCAGAAAACACTTCTCAGAAGATTTCACCTCAGTGATGCTGGTCTCCTCTCAATCACCTCCTTTTTCCCAACTCCAGCTAACCAGCGTCAATAGTCTCAGTAATGCAATGGTTTTGCTTTAGTAGTTCTGGAATCTTGTTAATCACAGGTGATACTTCAGCCCCAGCTAACCAGAACCACAGAACCTTCATAGTCAAAATAGCAATGGCCCTGATAAGAGTCTTTAATCTTCCCTCTGAAATTTCACAAGGCAGGCCTCCATCTTCTATACTATTCTCAACATTATCTTCCAAGCTCCTACACACTATTCCACAAAGCTCTTAACACGGAATAGATCTTATAGCCTAAAGTTCCGAAGTCCTTCCATAGTCCTCCCCAAAACATGGTCAGGTTGTCACAGGAATACCCCACTCCTGGTACCAATTTGTCTTAGTCAGGGTTTTTTGTTTTGTTTTGTTTTGTTTT